>CM059443.1:24778326-25978326 GCA_030390025.1 Squalus acanthias
CCTTCATGTGAGAAAGAGAATGGTAATGTCTTAAGGCCGGGTTGGTCTAATTTAACTTTTTAAATTCCAAAATCCCTCCTGGGGTTCGTTTGTCTAATTGAATTTCAGGCAGTATTTATACGGGATCTTTCACTCGGCTTGGAAGCCTGGCAGAACAGACTATGAAAATTTTCATCATGTGTGTGGATTTGTAGTTTCAAATTTTAATTCGCTGTTGTTTACAGCCAGATGCGAAGAACAGCAGTTCTGTTATGTCAAAGAAAACTTTGGACCTTGAAGTGGATGATTCAGCTGAATTTCCATTGACTACATTAGACTGTAGCATCTTTGTAGTATGAATGCACTACCGACATACAGAATAGGAAGATCCCAGGCTTTTTCCTTCTGTCCTGCCCTCAATAACAGTAACCACCTGCATTTATGTAGCGTCTTTAACATAGAAAACATCCAAATGCACTTTACAGGGGAGGAAGAGAACATAACTTAGATAAAGGAACAGATGTCGAGTCATGATGAAAGAGTTAGGAGAGACGACCAAAAGCTGGGTTGAAAAGATGGATTTTAAGAAGGTCGTTAAAGGGAAAGAGAAAAGTGGAAAGGAAGAGTTTAGGGGGAGAGTTTCAAAGAGTAGGACCAAAACGGCGAAATGGTCTGTCACTAATGTTCGACAAAGGGAAGGCATAATCCACAAAATTCCAGAGTTAGAAGACTGAAGAGTGCAGGAGAACATAAGGCTGAATAAGTTTGCAGAGATAGGGCAAGGCGAGGCCATGGAATGATTTGAAAACAGAATCGAGGATTTTAAATACAATGCGTTGGAGGACCGCAAAGCAATGTTACAATGACATTTATAACTATTTATCATAATAAGTACATTAATAATTACATTCTTTAAACAAAACACTAAACTTACCCGTTGCTATTCATAAAACACCCTGCACCAACTTTCCCCTGCCTGGCCCTCTCTAGTTCTGCTCCATTCCTAAGTTTATCAGTCTTCACCTCTATCTTCCTTGCTGATACTTCCTGAGCTCCGTGTCTTTGTTATCTCTAGACTTGACTATTCCAACACTCTCCTGGTCTATACACGAAGCTCACTGTACCTGTACCTGAAGAAGGAGCAGCGCTCCGAAAGCTCGTAATTTTAAATAAAACTGTTGGACTATAACCTGGTGTTGTGCGACTTCTAATTTTTGTCCACCCCAGTCCAACACCGGCATCTCCACATCATATACACGAAGTGGTTAAGCCCTGGTATTAAACCTTTCACTTTTTATCTGCAGGTAGTGCCCTGGACTTAAACTAGTAAAGGAATAAAAAGGACATTATTATTCATTTTAAAAAGAAAAAAGAAAGACTTGCATTTATCTTAGGCAGTCCCTCGGAACCGAGGATGACTTGCTTCCACACTAAAAATGAGTTCTCAGGTGACTGAAAGTCTTGCATTTATGTAGCGCCTTTCACAACCACCAGACGCCTCAAAGCCAATGAAGTACAGTCACTGTTGTAATGTGGCAGCCAATTTGCTCACAGCAAGCTCCCACAAACAGCAATGTGGAAATGACCAGATAATCTGTTTTTGTTATGTTGGTTGAGGTGTGAAATACAGGAAACTCTTTATTAACCGGCACCGACGGGACCGGCGTGGTGCCGGTTAATCAAAAAGTCCGGATAACGGAGAGTTATATCTCCCAACGTACGAGAGCCCCGTACACATTGACATGCGCCTGCATTCGGAGCTCCGTCTCCCCGGGGACCGCCAGCTGACCATCTGTCGTGTCCGCTGCCTACCCGGGCTGCACATTCCCTTCCCAATCTACACGCTCCGATACAAGGCAAACGCCTCGGGGTTTTTTTTTAAAGTTAATTTTAAACGAGAGATGAAGGAAAACCCCGGTTACCTACTCAAGAATTTTGCCGGTTAAGAGAGATTTCCGGATATTTGGGTGCCGGTTAATAAAGAGTTTCCTGTATTGGTCAGGACACTGGGGATAACTCCCCTGCTCTTCTTCGAAATAGTGCCATGGGATCTTTTACATCCGCCTGAGAGAGCAGACGGGGCCTCGGTTGAACGTCTCATCCGATAGACGGCACCTCTGACAGTGCAGCACTCCCTCAACACTGGAGTGTCAGCCTAGCTTTATGTGCTCGAGTCCCTGGGAGTGGGACTTGAACCCACAACCTTCATGACGCAGAGGTGAGTGTGCTACCCACTGAGCCACAGCTGACACTGTTTATAATACTCTTTTTGCTAGACTGTGCTTTTATATTAATCCAAATTAGGTTGATTGTACACAGATCATTGGTTAGTTAATTGTGAATTTATGAAATTTGACAAATAGGTCAGTAGAGAGAGAGCGAGAGAGAGAGAGAGAGAAAGAGAATACTGGGGCTTTACATAAGAAGCACAGTAATCTCAGAATTGCCCACTGTTTTACCCATGTGAACAATATGATTGATCACAGGTAGTCGTGGAGCAAGGTTGAGGCTTCTACTTGCTAATCCAGCCTGTCTATTTAAGGCCACTGCTCAGATACTCCCTGTGGGAAAGTGGTCTGAAGAGGTACATCCTAAGGTCAAATAGAGGCTAATTACTGTTGCTCTAGATTAGTTGCTACTTGTTTAGATTACATATGAGTTTAAATTCGGGGGATTCGAAAAACCAAGACACTTGTACAGGGTTGTTAGAAATCATTTCCTCACAACTTTGGCAAGGTAGACTTTTTCTGAAACTAAATTCACTTTCATTTACCAGAATACTCGTTACATCTTAGGCAGAAGAGTGAATGCTGAGAAGGGACAAAATGCATTCTTGGTGCAAAAGAACAACCCGCCATTGGCCTCAAAGTGAAAGCACAAAACAAAGGATTGAAGATTGGTGTGATAAACACACGAATGTTACTAAAATTTGCTTTGCTTTTCTAAGTTTGCCAGAAATGGAAAGTAATTTTCCCTGGCTCGAACTTCCTATTATTACTGCCGCTTGCCATCGGTAATAAACTGAAGCAGGGGGCACATTAGGGTAAATTTCTGTTTGCTCCAGTTCCTCTCCTGCTTACCAGCCTGGTGGCTGCATGTACAACAACAACCGCTTGCATTTATATGGTACCTTTAACATCGAAAAATGTCCCAAGGGGCTTCACGGAAGTGTAATCAGACAAAAATTGTCAACTGAGGCCATGAAGGGATTTGAACGGGAGAAATTTAAATGGGAGGCAGTGGGGGACTGGGAGCCAATGTAGGTCAGTGAGGGCTGACGGGTGAGCGGGACTTGGTGCCGGTTAGGAAAGGAGCAGCAGAGTTTTGAATGGGCTGAAGTTTATGGATGGTGGAGGATGGGAGGCCAGCCAGGAGAACATTGGAATAGTTGAGTCTCGGGGTAACAAAGGCAAGGATGGGTGTTTTGGCTGCAGATGGGCTGAGGCGGGGCAGAGACGGGTGATGTTATGAAGGTGGAGGTAAGCAGTCTTGGTGATGGAGAGGATATGGGGTCTGAAGCTTAGCTCAGGATCAAATAGGGCGTCGAGGTTGCGAACGGTTGGCTTCAACCTGAGACAGTGGCTGGGAAGCGGGATGGAATCTGCGGCAAGAGTACAGAGTTTGTGGCGGGGGACAGAAAGCGATGGCTTTCAATCTTCCTAATGTTTAAATTGAGGAGATTCTGGGGGAGAAATTCGGTATCACCCCGTTTGGGGCGCAATTATCGGCCGGGCGCAAAGTTTAGCGCCTGGCGCTAATTATCGCCTCCGACTGCAAACTTGGCTTCTATCGCCCCTGGAGGTGATTGGGGCGCTAAAGCAGGTGCTACACACCTCTCTTAAGGTGCTAACGCCGAGGAGTGAGGCGCTACCTCAGAGCGCTGGCGAAGCTCATGTGATATCAGTCAGCAATGGAAGACAAACACACTGGCGCCAGTGAGTTCTTAAAGGGGAGGGTCGATCTTGCTCTCCATCCACACCCTGCTCATTGCAGCCTTGAATCTCGGCCTGGAGAGACCTGTACATCAAATCTGCTGGAAAGAACAATGGAGAGGACCAGGGAAAGAGCTGAGTGCAGCCCCCATAGTCTCTTCTAAATCAATGCAAGGAAGGTCAAATCAAAATGAACCTGCAAAGTGCTGCTCAGTACCCAAAACTCCTTCACACAGCGTTGAATCTCTCCAGAAGTCTCTCTCTCTCTCAGAATGCGTGTTGCAAAAATGTCGGCGACAAAAAAAGGTAGGAAGTGGTTGCCTTTAAATAGCGCTCCCCCAGTCCCTTCCCGACTGCAAAGCGCTCCCCTCAACCTGTCATTGCTAGTGGCAGGCGGTAAGGCAGGGGGCGCCACTCAATATCCGGTCCGGGGCGCTGCACGCTCAACTGACGTCACGATCTGCAGGCACAGGAGATCATGGTGGTAGTGTTTAGCGCCGCCGCAAAATGTCTGGTCAATTTCACGAGTGGCGCAAACATCGCCGCGCCCGGGCGCTAGTTGCTTTGTGCCCCATTAGCGCCCTCTTAGTGATGGGACCAAGAGAGTCGGTGGAGAGGTAGAGCTGGGTGTCATCAGCGTACATGTTGAACCTGACACCATTGGGGAAATTTTAACTCCCCCCGCCTGGCAGAAATTGCTGGCAGCAAAGGACACTTCACGCAAAGTTGACGGGGTACTTCTTCAAATATACAGATCGAGCACCAGTGGGGGGCGAAGAAATTCACCCCCACTATATTTATGGTTTCATTACACATAGCGCACAAAATACATTTTGGAGCTTATAAGCGTTTTATTTTTCTGCTGTGCATTTTGTCATCCATGTGGTCTGTTCCTACTCTACCTGTGCTACAAAACCTTTCACAGAATGTGGACTCCTAGATAAACTAATATTTATTCTGTTGCTGTGAACGGTAATGTCTGGGTGGACGGTTGTTCTCTGTGACCTTACTGATTCTGAATGGGTGGGTTGGTGGATTAAACTGGTGGATTTCACTGTACTAAATGGGGACCGAGGAGATGATCCACTAGTTTCAGTGAAATAATGGAAAAAATACACCTCTGAAAACTAATGAGAAGAATAAATGTAGTGTTTGTATAACCTCAAAATTTTATCTCCAATCCTGAGTTGATTAAGGAAATGTTCCGTTCTCCGAATTTATTTTGTTAAGTGATTTTCTTGTGTGCTGCTGAGTGAAGAATGTCAGGATCACATTGGAAACTTTTCCAACAGAGCTTCAACAATGTGGCTTGCAATGAACATCAAAAGAGAACCCACTGCTGTGGCACATTCATTTCATTTCCAACACCAATCTTACAGCCTCACTAAGTGACATTGCCTCTGAATTTGTGACCAGTGGGCAGGCCCTGTGCTGACTAAGAACAGGGCTCAGATTGCCTATACTAATTTCACAGACGACTTATTACTGCTTGTGGAGAGATAAGGCTTTTATCCCATTGGTCTGGCCTGAACTTGAACCTGGGTCCAAGACGTGAAATGACGGTGTGGTAACCCATCGTGCCGCCCAGTTGTCTGAAATGCCCAAAATAAATTATACAGCCCACTGCAGCTATTTCTGTATTGAAAGTCTACATAATCTCTCCTGATTATGTGGAGTAAGATGTTGTGTAGTGGTTGTGCTTCTGCCTGTATTAGCAATGTACCAATCCTCTAGTGACGCAGTGGGGCGGATTTTAACTCGGAAGGTTTTTCTGGGCGGGAAACCGCACTGGCGAGTTAATTGCCCGCCCGGCAGAGGCAGCAGGAGGCCGTGACGATTTTAACTGCCGAGCCTTATTTAAATAGAGCCGGTCCTCGTCCCATCAGAATGGGCGTGAAGAGGACACAGAGCAGCTGCCGGCAGGTGAAGATCGGGTGGTCGTTGGCTGCCCGACAGCTTCCAGGTAAGTGACGAGGAGGGGGCTTTGGGAGGGAAGTCTGGGCGAGAGGAGGCCGTGACTTTCCTTTTGGGGCCCAGAGGATCACCTGCTCCTCCTGGCCTTACAAAGGAAAGTTTTAGATTGACCTGACGGGGCCTCCTCTGTCTGCAGACCAACTGCAGACCTACTTCTGCTTAGCGGAAAAGCCACGACAGCTTCCCCGCTCAGGCCCTGGTTAAAACTGCATTGGGTTCCGATTGATGTAATAGGACCCCGATTTGCATAGATTTATGAGATTCCCGCCTGCTTTAGGCGGGCGCCTCATCTTCCTACAAAAGTCCGCAGGTTAATATCAAAAATCCCCCTGTCCCAATTCCCTTAGAAAAAACATTGGGAGAATTGGGGAGACAATTGATATTTACTGATCCACCAACCTGAAAATGGCAAAAATGAGTTAAAAAAAAAATCTTTCATTGTCCTTAAGGATTGAACAGGAGCTTAATGTTGTCACTATTAATGGCTACATGTGATTCTGTACTGCACACAGGCGACTTCACTGGGCTTGCACACTTCTTGCGGAATTGTGGTCTATATGGTGGATCGCCAACAAGACTTGGACCATCAAATTGTTACTCTTTGAGGCAGAAGTATCCCTCAGAGAATCTCCGAATGGAATCATTGAGGGTTAGCTGTCTACATCTGAAAATTTTGTAGAAATGGGATGTAAATAACCCACACTACAATGGCTCTGTTAAGTTCCATGAATGTGATGTGACCTTTGTACAGAACCTCATTCACATTCTTATCCTTTACCGTGTAGATAGATTGTCGATCGTCTCATGCAACTTAACCTCTACGCTGTACTAAATTTCCTGAGAAGAAAAGTCAAACAGGCCCAGGTCAGTCTACATTCATAGCCTGTATGGAACAACATCAGTGCTGATTTCTAGCCAGTTTCAGAAATCAGGATTGTCATGGTTACAGCTTGACTGAATAGTTTGCTGTTTTAATCAATGGTACATTTCAATACAAATGTTGCGAACTTGCCTAGTTCATTCTCCTATAGACATAGACGAGTTTATAGTTAAATAGATGGACTGGTAGACTGAGACAGCCAGCTTAGTTAATGCATAAAAAGATAGTTAAACTAGGGTTCAACTGGACAGCAATGGCTTAGCTCCAACTGTTTATTCATTATAACAATTGGATAAAGGTTTCAAAACTGGCTAATATAACCTTGTTTTACTTTTATTTTCAGAATACTGTATTTATTGGGGGTGAGAGTTTCGATTTGTTTCAGGATTTAGCTTTTAGGTATTCTGAAAGTCAGCTCTGAAGAGTGAATCCATACGGATCGGAATAGCACATAAATTTTCCTGGACTGCCTGGGAAGAGGCTGGGATCCACCCTCCCCCGACACCACCACCCCCCTCCCCAATCCCATTAGGCAAAATGGATGCATTTTAGTCTCTATGTTGTCAAGAATCAGATGTTGCCTGGGCGATATTTAATTACAGGGCCCATCAAAGTGCTGAGTTCTTGTTTCCTCCAGGAAAGAGCAGGACATTTGCATCAGCATTGTGAAGCGAATCTTCTGCGTTACCTCGCAAGAGGCGAGAGTTTTCAGCACACTATCAACAGATGACTACACCCCAGTTATACTTGACCATTCCCTGAAATTCATCTTCAAAATCGCAGCGAATGTAAATTTTCACCTCAAGTAAGGCTCTTAAAAATTCTGTTTTAATTTTTAGTCTGATGAATAGGTAGAACAAAAATCTAATTGATACGGGCTAGAAAACAACTAGCAGGCTAAGGATTAACTCACACTAACTATACTATACTAATGATTTTTTTCAGAAATGTTATCCATATCCTTTTTTATCCATTTAAAAGCTGTGTACAGCTTTATCCTTTGAGGACTGAAGAACTTTTTCTCATGCATATTTCATATCTTTCTATCATTTAGCTGACCTGCGCGTTGAATATTACACAGAACACAATCTGAATGAAGCAGAGACACATGACAGAGCATGAGATTATTAAATAAATGCCTGTCTTTCTATTACTTTAGACACAGTGCAGAAATGCAGTCTTCAAAGCTATAATGGTGTGTTAAATGGATTTTGTGCTGTGCTTTTAATCCTATTTATCACAAACAGAATGCGGAAACGTGTGTTTGATTTCTTCAGAAAATGTTTGCAATCTCTGTTTTGAATGCATTCTTTAAAATGGCCATTTTTCCATGCAGAATGCTTTTAATTCGGGACTATATAATTTGTGCTGTTGAGCAAATATGATGCATAAATAGCATAACAGAAATCATATTTATTTTCAACTTGATGATTAAAGGGAGGTTCTTTTAAGTCATATTTTGCCTGGGCTTTATAGTTGCAGTCAACAGAAAATAAATTTGAATGGTGACCTCCAAGATGTTTTTCTACTGCTTAGCTTTCAAGTGTACTTTTACAATATAATTACCAGGAATATCACACAAGGAGAAACAAACGATTTCTACGAAAGGTTGCCTGGTACATTCACGATATTAACTTCATCGGAAAATGTAACAGTAGAAGAAGGCTAATCATAAAATAGTTTTTGGGTCAGTAAAACTTCAGAGATTTTACTGTTGCGAGGTGGTGGAGAATGCTCCTATTGATGGATTCGTTTGGCTTCTTTTGGGTCATGAGACAGGTCTTAAGACGAACGTCCTTCCTGGTCATGAGATCCCAATTAATTGGAATTGTTAAGGTTTTTTCCTTCACATGCTTATCACATGAACAGAACCAGTATAAAAGGCACTGGATTGAAACAGTTGTCAGATAACTGGGGCATCTGACTTAACAACAGGGTGCCTGCGTTTGTGCGGGAATAATGGACGGGGAGGGGTAACCGGGAGAAAGACTAGACAATGGAGTGAACTGAGAATGAAAAATGGAGAGATAAAGATACAGAAAGAAAGGAAATTAGGAACAGGGAAGAAAGGGAAACTAAAATATGAAATAACATTTCAATGCATTCGTTTTTGAAGTTTTTCTAAATTGCATGAAGCGATTTTATATATTGAACTTACTTGATCGTTATGTTTGGGCATGAATTAGAGTGTTTAACTATCTTGACTTCACTGTGCTTGCTTGATTAACCCTACTTTACAATTGTATTCTTCAGTTTGACTGCAGATTCCCCTCTCTGCGAGACGAAAATTGCGATAGAAGGAATGTGAGAGACCGAGAGATGAAGAAAACAATGTGAGCTTCTCTGTCTCCTAGTTGTAAGATGGAAGCAAAACTATTTCCCTAAGGCAAATGCAGCAAAGGGGGGAAAAAGCCACACCAGCCATGGATCATCTCAGGACATTCGACCGTGCAAATTACAACAACAACAACTTGTATTTATATAGCGCCTTTAACGTAGTAAAACGTCCCAAGATGTTTCACAGGAGTATTATAAGACAAAAAAATTGACACTGAGCCACAGAAGGAGAAATTAGGGCAGGTGACTAAAAGCTTGGTTAAAGAGGTAGATTTTAAGGAGCGTCTTAAAGGAGGAAAGAGAGGTAGCGAGGCGGAGAGGTTTAGACAGGGAATTCCAGAGCTTAGGGCCTAGGTAACAGAATGCACGGCCACCAAAGGTTGAGCAATTATAATCAGGGATGCTCAAGAGGGCAGAATTAGAGGAGCGCAGATATCTCTGGGGGGGTTGTGAGGCTGAAGGAGATTACAGAGCTAGGGAGGGGCGAGGCCATGGAGGGATTTGAAAACAAGGATGAGAATTTAGAAATTGAGGCGCTGCTTAACCGGGAGCCAATGTAGGTCAGCGAGCACAGGGGAGATGGGCGAACGGGACTTGGTGCGAGTTAGGACACGGGCAGCCGAGTTTTGGATGACCTCAAGTTTACATAGGGTAGAATGTGGGAGGCCGGCCAGGAGTGCGTTGGAATAGTCAAGTCTAGAGGTAACAAAGGCATGGATGAGGGTTTCAGCAGCGGATGAGCTGAGGCAAGGGCGGAGACGGGCGATTGTTGCGGAGGTGGAAATAGGCGGTCTTAGTTATGCTGCGGATATGTGGTTGCAAGCTAATTTCAGGGTCAAATATGACACCAAGGTACTAAAGTGATTGTTTGCTTTAGATAAAACCAGAATGTTCTATCCTCGCAATTGAGAACTTAATATGTTCCCAGACTTCAAATATTGTGGAACCCCAACGATATTGAATATAAAGAAATAGCTGGTGCCACACTTTATCTAGCAATTGATGTTGATAATTCCCAGCGTAAATATATTGTGGAGCTCTTCAAAATGTTCTGAGACATCTGGTGACACTTAACTGGGACAGTACCTCCTTTATCAAACCATTGTGTGAATAGAACATTGTGGTTTGATCTTGTTGTCAACAGTTCGAGCTGTACATTAGCAAGGGGTAGATGGCATTTAAAAAAAAGTTTCCAATGTTAATCAGAAATGTTAAACGTGATTTACAGCTGCACAGGATCTATTCATACACTAATTTGATTAACAAGTCCTTGTGGAAAACGACTTAGACGAGATTGGATCTAAAGGTATTTTGCACAATCTAAAAAATGTTTTTGTCTGGGGAGAGCGACCTCCCCTTTTCATCAGGTGCCGATCTCCATAGTGCTGCTGGGCTCCACTGTATAGTGTGGAGACTCCAATGAAAAAGATAGAGTTAATGCAATACCAGGATATCCACCGAGAAAATATCTGCAGTCCAGAAAATTGACTCTTACCTTAAATAATTAAACAAGATATTGAACTCCAGCATATTTGTCTCAAATCTGATCAAATTTCTCTTTCTCTCTCTCTCTCTCTCTCTCCTGGTGAAAGTCATTGCAATGGAAGCGTTATGACAACAGCTCTCTGTGTGTGGGCTCTGGTCCCCAGGACACAAATGGGAGGGAAAAAGATCATAGTGGCTGCAAACGTCATGATTAATAAGGAGTGTCACTATGAGGAACTGGTGGCCTCGACCTGACACATCAAGCCACATTTTCCTGATGCCATCGGTTCCAAGTAGGTCAGTCATCTATAGTAAGAAGAGCAACTAATGGAGGGAGAAGGGGACATTTTCTGTCAACTGCCTTCCTGTAATAGAAAAATGTCTTGATATTGTATTTGTACCGCACCAGTTAAATCAGTACCGAGTGCATTGCAACAGTGCCACAGGCAGAGAATAGCTATGTTCTTTACTTACTTTGCTGTGGGGTAGGGAAGCCAGAGCTCAGTAGATGTATACACACTTGTACACAGGCATAGAATCCCGTCTCCAGGCCTGTGACTAGCCATTAAGTATTTTACTAATTATAAAAGGGAAGAAGCAGTCAGCTCTATTTTTTCATCCCTTTGGAAAGTGAATGGTGGTACAATGACTGTTACTGTTATCTTTTTCGAATTTTCCTCTGCTAATTTTCTCTATTTGTTTTTTTTCTGAAGGTGTTGACTCCTTGCTGAGGTTCCAAAGGTGCTGGTCACCCCTTGGCGCACGTTCCCGAGTGACCGTTGTTAATGTGTGAACCTCGACAGTGAGTCCGGGCAAGCTATTCGCACGCGGGAGCATCACAGCCAAGCCCAATCCTGTCCTCGCCTGATGGCCACACGTGTGCACTTGCCAGGAGAGTTCACAGGCTAATAATCGTGAGTGGGAGCTTGGCAAATTTTCCCTTCCCTAATCCAGGGGTGCTGAGGCCAATTGTAGCATCCCTAGCATCACCAGCTGACTTAGCACACAGACCAAGAATTGAACCTGCTTCCCCACTGGTCACTAGGCCTTTGGGGGAGCCACTATTCCTTCCTAAAGTTTTCTTTTTAAACTGTATGTTCATAAAGTGGGCTTCGTGCTGTCTGCAGCTATATACGTCAGCAATGTTTCTACGGTGGTGGCTTTGGGAGCTGAAGCCTTGGCAAGTTGCTGCAGTGCATCCTGTAGATTGTCCACACTGCAGCCACGGTGGGCCGGTGGTGAAGGTAATGGATAATTAAGCTGGTGGATGTCGATGGTTTATTAATGGTACCTAGCGCGGTAGATCTGTCACTGGGAGCTGGGATTCTTCCCACTCCTCTCCAGATAACTCAGCAATCTATTGCTCTAGTGTTTAGGGTTGTCCTGGCTTAGACAAGCAGCGGGAAGCTCGCCAGTGCTTGTGCTGTTAGCGTGCATGGTTTTTAACTGGAAAACGCCACTTTCTTTTCGGTCTCCAGGTAATTTTTGCTAAAAGTCAACAAAATCTCAGTGGGTGACCAAGAAACAAAATGGATGATTCTCAACTGATCTGAACACAGCGACACTTATAGTCGACAATTCTCATTGTTGTCTTCATCGGAATGTTTCTTACTGAGAAAATGGGAGGAGCCTGAAAATGAGAATATATTAAAAATGAGTAAGTATAAAAATAACCTAGATAGCTTGGATAAGCCTAGAAACAAGCACTTGCTATTCATAATATGGGGAGGTTGTGATATAGCAATTAGGAGTGAAAATGTTCGCTTATTTATGTCTCCATTCCCTAGCCTAGAGCAGCATCTTCCACTGTCCTGGCTGAGATTAGATAATGTAATACCGACCAGGGATCAAACCAAGGGCCTTCCTGCTCTGTATGGCTTAGTTCTTTACTGGATAATGACTTGTCCACTGAAAATGAGGGAGCTGTAAGTAGCCATTTTAATTCTGAAATTCTATATGTCAAAATGTAATATTGTAACATTATATTGGATCCAAAAAGTGGAGCCTACTTTCCTAAACATTTAAAGACTATTGGTTCAGTGACAGCACTCTTGCCTTTGAGTCTGAAAATTATGGGTTCAGGTCCTAATCTAGATTGACACTTTTGTACTGTCAGAGTTGTGTTTTGGATGAGATGTTAAACAGAGGCCCCACCTGCCTATTCAGGTGTATGTAAAAGATCCCACGACAGTTTTTTCAAGGAAGAGGAGGGAGTTCTCCCAGTGTTCTGGCCAATATTCATCCCTCACCAATGCTACAAATACAGAATGGCTGGCCTTTCACCTCACTGCTGATTGTGGGATCTGGCTGTGCGCAAATTGGCTGCAGCATTTGCCTACAAAACAACAGTGACTACCCTTAAAGTAGTTCATTGGTTATAGAGCCCTTTGGGATGTGCAGGGTGTGCTGTGAATGCAAGTTCTTTCTTTGAAGCATGTTACACTTGCATCAGGTTGGTTGAATGGTAGCACCCTTGCCTATGAGTTAGAGAGGTTGTAGGCAATGTTCCCCCAAAGGTGCGCGGGCAGGTGGCCTCGCATCAGTCGGGAGGTCAATCCCGCGCAGGCCACTCACAAGCTGTTGCTGCTGGAAGATACCACACATGCGCAGCTGCACAGCGGAGAGACCGCGCAACAAAAATAATTAGAGGGCACATTGGTTGTAGGTTCAATTCCCACACCAGAACTTGGGTGCACAATCTAAGCCAACACTTCAGTACTGAGGGAGTGTTGCATTGTCAGAGGTGTTGTCCTTTAGAAGTTAATTCATGGTCCTGTCTCCTAGCATCCTGTCTAACATTCCTCACAACTAAAAAGAGACCAAGTGATTATTTTTTTTAGCCATGATGCGGAGATGCCGGTGTTGGACTGGGGTGGCCAAATGTGAGAAGTCGCACAACACCAGGTTATAGTCCAACAGCTTTATTTGAAATCACAAGCTTTCGGAGCGGCTGCTCTTTCGTCAGGTGAGGTCACCTGACAAAGGAGCAGCGCTCCGAAAGCTTGTGATTTCAAATAAAGCTGTTGGACTATAACCTGGTGTTGTGCGACTTCTCATATTTTTTTTAGGACCTTTGTTCTGAGAAAAATAGCTGCCATGTTTGCCTATATAACTACAGTCGCTGCAATTCAAAGTCATTCATTGGGTATGAAACACTTTAAGACGTCTTCAGAGACGTGAAGAGTCCTGCATAAATGCAAGTGTTTCTGCCTTTTAACTGAATACAAGCAATATGTGTGTTAGGAATGAGCAGTCAAATAAATTTATGCTTAAAAATCTTAACTTTTAAATCCAAAGTTTTGCATTTTAATAGGTGAATGAATGAATGAATGAATGGGAGGAGTCACCAACAGACTTTGACAAATGTATCCCCGCCCCCCCCCCCACACACACACATCCCCCCCCGCCCCCCCCCCCCCCCCCACACACACCCCCCCCTCAGTGATAGAATGGGCCCAGACTAGTAACTGGCACAAATAAAGCAGTCAGACTTAAAAGTGAAATCTTTCCTTTGAAGTCAATCCCAGGGCTGCTGCAAGCACCCACAATGTTGACTGAACAAAAGCTTACATGCAGCAAACAAAAGGTCTGCAGCATAATTAAAGGGACAGTCCATCCTTATTATAGTCAGGGACACTTGGAAATGAAATAATAACACATGACTGGCAAATGCTTTAGTTTTATTGCTGTTTTAGGATAAATGTGGAGGTGCTGGCCTAACATTTCTTCCCACATCTGCCAATTTGAGAGAAGTGGTAGAGTTTGTGTAATGTCTTTGTGTGCATCCAGACATACTTATAAATAATAGAAACACATCATACAGGTCCCATGCATGCGCGGCTTTTCCTATTTATAAGCCAGTGAGCCGGCTGCGCGGGAGCCGCAGGGCGCTGTGCAGCCGGGTGGCCTGCAGCTTAAAGGGAACATTGTCTACTATGTAAAATAGACCAGATTTATTATCCAGTTAGTTGTCAGAAGGTTGTGGGTTCACGTCCCACCCCAGAGACTGACACTCCAGTGCAGTGCTGAGGGAGCGCTGCACTGTCGGAGGTGCCGTCTTTCAGATGAGGCGTTAAACCAAGGCCCCGTCTGCCCTCTCAGGTGGATGTAAAGGATCCCATGGCACTATTTTGAAGATGAGCAGGGGAGTTATTCCCAGTGTCCTGGTCAATATTTATCCCTCAACCAACATCATTAAAATGGATGATCTGGTCATTATCACATTGCTGTTTGTGGGAGCTTGCTGTGCACAGATTGGCTGCCGCGTTTCCTACATTACAACAGTGACTACACTTCACTGGCTGTGAAGTGCTTTGGGACATCCTGAGGTCATGAAAGGCGCTATATAAATGCAAGTCTTTCTTTCTTTTATACCAATCCATCAGTTAGGATATCATTATGTATCAACTCAGTGGAGCATCCCAGCCATCACTCATGCTCCTCCTGGCCCGCAAAGGGAACAAAAATTGAAAATAACTTACCGTTCTGGGCTGCTTCTGGCCCCGGCTCTTCTTCCCTACAGGTTAGGCCTTGCAAGAAAGCCACGAGGGCTTCCCCCCGCGCAGGCCTTGGGTTAAGATTGCATTCGGGCCCCAATGACATCATCGTAGCCCGAACTGCATATTTAAAGCAGGCCCTCGCCGGCTTTCGCCAGGTGTCCTTCTCGCCCGCTAAAAAGAGCAAAGTTAATATCGCGGGAAGACAGCGGTGTCGGAGCGGGTAAGTCACACAGGGCATTTTAACTGCCCGCGCACCCCCGGTTTCCACCGGATGGGGGTGGGAGGGTTAAAATTGCCCCCAAAACTCACAGCTGAATAATGCCAACTTGGGTGGAGTACCAGAGGGTGACCATTGCCCAGGAAGGAGTCAATGCTTCCTGCAGATGAGAGGAATTCACAGAGAAAATTGATGAGGGGAAAAATGAATCAATAATAGGTGTGTGGGAGAGGCTGTCATGAAATTAATCTCATTTTGGGACTTGTGGCATTGTCTAAGCCCCTTGATATAAATATTTTCTTATCACTTAGAAAACAGCCATTGTTCTTTGTATTTGCAATCATTTTAAAAGGAATCCTTATCCATTCTCAACTAAGTAGAAGAGTTTAAATTTTTATTGTTAAATGTTTATTACATTTCCGTCCAGTTGAGTTGAAATATGTTATTAAAGATATTGCCTGTATTGGGTTTGCAGGTGAGTTTTTAAATATAGATAGAGAGAATCTGGAAAAAGAGCATGTCAGTCCATTTTTAAGTATCTTGTTTAATATTACTGTCTTTTTAAACAGCTTTTAAGAACATAAGAATTAGGAGCAGGAGTAAGCCATTCAATAAGATCATGGCTGATCTTCTACCTCAACTCCACCTTCCCGCACTATCCCCATATCCCTGAATTCCCTTAATATTCACATTTTTTGTTGTTGCTACAATTGATCAAATCCAGAATTGATAGTTCCTGCCTGGTTTTAACTGTTTTTATGCCCTGTTTCCTCTCTAAGCTACTCATCACTATACATTTTGCAGCAGCTTGCTAGAGTAAACGAGGAGACTCTGTCTCCAGCAGCAAAGGGGTCGGTAACCAGAGGACACTGATTTCAGGTCATTGGCAAAAGAACCAGAGGCGACATGAGGAAAATAAAAATTCCACAGCGAGTTGTTGTGAACAGGAATGCACTGCCTGAAAGGGTGGTGGGAGCAAATTCAATAGTAACATTCAAAAGGGAATTGGATAAATACTTGAAGGGGAAAATTTGCAGGGCTATGGGGAAAGGGCAAGAGAGTGAGACAAACTGGATTGCTCTCCGAAAGAGCCGGCACAGGCTCGATGGACCAAATGGCCTCCTTCTGTGCTGCATCATTCTATGATTCTAGCTGGGATGATGGCCTAAATGGACCATTGACTCTTCTGCCTTGTGCTTATGTGCTGACTTGTGTACCAGCAGTGGTCAGATACAATCCCTAATTCCATGGACTGAGTGTCAGTTTTTCTCTTCTGAGATGATTCGCTCGACCTGCTGGCATAGTGTGGAACCGAGAAAGCATCAGTTCAACAGCTCCAAAAGCATTTATTTTCCGCATACTGATGCATGTGGGTGGGTCCCTTTTGTTGCTATGATCTGAGGCACCAGCAACAATGTCCAAGATTAGAATCAAAACTGAACTTGCATTTATGTCTTTCATATCCTTAGACTATCCCAAAGCATTTCACAGTTAAAGAATTGCTTTTGAAATATAATCACTATTGTCATGTAGGCGAATACAACAACCTCACAGACAGTGGAGATAAGTGACCAGTTAATCGGATTTCCAGCATCTGCAGTATTTTGCTATCGTGACCAGTTAATCTGTCGTTCGAGGTGTTGATTGAGGGATTCATTTTTTACTTAGGAGACCAGGAGAACTTGCTGGTTCTCTTTGAATAGAGTCATGGGATCTTTTATGTTTACCTGAACAGGTTTAACATCTCATCAAAAGACAGCACCCCCAACAATGCAGCACTCCCTCAGTACTACACCAAGTGTCAGCAAATCTGTGAAGTGAGGCTTGAGGCTATGCCCTTCTGATTTAGATGTGAAAGTACTGCTACAGGGCCAATCCAACACTTGGCTATTACTGTGGCTAATGAATCGCAGCCTTCACTGTGCTAGACATCTAGGCTCCTTGTACCCCACCAGCCTCCACATTCAACGGATCATCCTCCGCCATTTCCGCCACCTCCAGCGTGATCCCACCACCAAACACATCTTCCCCTCACCTCCCCTTTCAGCATTCCGCAGGGACCGCTCCCTCCGCGACACCCTAGTCCACTCCTCTACCACCCCCAGCACCCCTTCCCCTTCGCCCGGCACCTTCCCGTGCACGCGCAGGAGATGCAACACATGCCCTTACACCTCCCCTCTTCCCACTGTCCAGGGCCCCAAACACCCCTTCCAGGTGAAACAGCGATTTACTTGTACTTCCTGCAATTTAGTATACTGTATTCGCTGCTCACGATGTGGTCTCCTCTACATTGGGGAGACCAAACGCAGATTGGGTGACCGCTTTGCGGAACACCTCCGTTCAGTCCATAAGGGGGACCCCGAGCTCCCGGTGGCCTGTCACTTTAATTCACCGCTTCACTCCCACTCTGACCTCACCGTCCTCGGCCTATTACACTGTTCCACGGAAGCGCAGCGTAAGCTCGAGGAACAGCACCTCATCTTTCGTTTAGGCACGCTACAGCCCTCTGGACTCAATATCAAGTTCAACAATTTTAGATCATAACCTCAGCTCCAATCACATTTATATTTTATTTTTTCCATCCTTTTATTTGCCCCCCCCCCACCTTTTTTTTCCTCATAGAAGCTGGCAGCTGTCCTTCATTCTGCCAGTGGATTTCACACTTCTTTCAGCCTTAATCTGTCACATTAACACCACCTCTAGCCTTGCATATCTCTTAATGTCTCTTAATGTCTCTTCATCTCCCCCTTTGTTCTTTTATCCCCTCCCCCTTTTCCCAGCTTTACTCTGGCCTTAAATCTATTTGATTTCTGGCTCTTCACAGTTCTGACGAAAGGTCATCGACCTGACACGTTAACTCTCTTTCTCTCTCCACGGATGCTGCCTGGCCTGCTGAGTTTTTCCAGCGTTTTCTGTTGTTATTTTAGGCTCCTTGTACATTCATTTCACTGTTTAATTTTTTAAAAATTTCTACCTTATTCTTTCGCTTCCCTTTCTTTACGTCTCTCTGCATTATGTGCTAGTGCTTTGTTGAGGGACAGACAGATGGCCTACGCCTGGATCTTATCTTTTTTGATCAGTTTTCTTCTCTTCCTCCTCGCCTCTCCTGAAGCGGAGATGCCGGTGCTGGACTGGGGTGGACAAAAGTGAGAAGTCGCACAACACCAGGTTATAGTCCAACAGTTTTATTTGAAATCACAAACTTTCGGAGCGGCTGCTCCTTCGTCAGGTGAATGACGAAGGGGCAGCAGCTCCGAAAGCTCATGATTTCAAATAAAACTGTTGGACTATAACCTGGTGTTGTGCGACTTCTCACTTTTGGCCTCTCCTGAAGGCATTGATTCCTTGCCAGGACTCTGCTCCTTGCCGAAGTCCCCATTCATGTGTGAGACTGGACAATGAATATTGGCAGGCAACTTGACTGCAGATTGATCACAGCCAAGCTCAATCGTGTCCTTGGCATCCAAACATGTACACTTCCAGCAAGATCACTGGATAGTGACGGAGTTGATTTTCCCCTCCCCAGAACAGATTTACTGAGGCCCAAACCTCTCCCTGGTTGAGATGAGCCAACTCGAACAGGGGCTCAAACCTGGCCATGGCCTGGTTTGTTTAGCTCAACTATTCACTGCATACACTCGCTGAGCCATCAAGGAAGCCCCGGCGCTCTTTAAATGCTTCTCTGAAATCATCTGCTAGGGGATGGGCAAGAGTGGTACAGGACCAACTCGCACTACAGTCACCAATCCTCCTTCCTTTCCTATGAAGAAGTGTTGTCCCGTCATCTAGTGTTACTAGATTTATCAGAAGGGCTTTAGATTCACCTAAGCATCAGCAATGAATTTAGAAGGTTAAGAAAGAAAAGAAAGAAAAACTTGCATTTATATAGCGCTTTTCACGACCACCGGACGTCTCAAAGCGCTTTACAGCCAATGAAGTACTTTTGAAGTGGAGTCACTGTTGTCATGTAGGTGATTTGATCGAAGTTGTCAAGCCATTAAGGGAAACTGAGAGGGTAGATAGAGAGAAACTATTGCCGCTGGTTGTGGAGTCTAAGACTAGGGGGAATAGTCTAAAAATTAGAGTCAGGTCTTTCAGGAATGTTGTTAAGAAACACTTCTATTCGTAAAGGGTGGTAGAAGTTTGGAACTCTCTTCCCCAAACGGCAATCGATGCTGGGTCAATTGTTAATGTTAAATCAGAGATTGATAGATTTTTGTTAACCAAAGGTATAAAGGGATATAGGGCAAAGACGGGTTTATGGAGTTAGGTCATCGATCAGCCATGATCTCATTGAATGGCAGAACAGGCTCGAGGGGTTAAATGGCCTCCTCCTTTTCCTATGTTTAATGTCAAATTTCATGGCTGTTACTGTGTAAAATGAGAGCCTCAACCATCACAGTATTGGAAACTTATCGGTAATTCCAGAGTACATATTTGCATCTTTCTACTCTTTGCACAGCACAGCGGTAACTCAGCGTACCACTTCACACATGCTGCCTTATATTAGTTCATAAATTTCAGAAGAATATGCATGAATGATGCAGGAACATGAATTTGTCTAGGAAGAAGGTATAAAACCCTAATAACTGAAGTATGTCTCGAGATGAAAGCTAAAGATTCGATTAATATCTCTTTCCTACTTACAACTGCCAAGGTATTTTCTGTTATTGTCAGAAACACTGGCTCACTAATTTTGTTGTTGCGGTCTTGACTTGCGGTCAAAACCACCCTCAAGGGCCTCGGGCTCCGAGGCTCTGGACCCGACTGCAGGCCTCATTGTGGTGATCAGTGAATTGTTAAAAGATCATTCTATTCTCCCAAACAAATTCTTCTTGTAAGTGGGATGCTGATCATAAAGACATCTAACGTGGTATCAGAGCCTTATCATGCAGGTTAACCTGGTTGGGGGTGGGGGGAGAAATGGAACTTGAAAATGTTTTCCTGAATAGAATGTTATAAGTAGGCTTTAATGTATCTCAGGGTTTTGTTTCTTTAACAAACATGATTCTGCCGGGCTAAATTTTGCTACTTTGGTTAAGACCGCTACTGAATGACTGACTGACAGAAAGAAAGTCTTGCATTTATATAGCGCCTTTCATGACCACCAGACGTCTCAAAGCGTTTTACAGTCAATGAAGTACTTTTGAAGTGGAGTCACTGTTGTAATGTGGGAAACACGGCAGTCAATTTGCGCACAGCAAGGTCCCACAAACAGCAATATGATAATGACCAGATAATCTGTTTTAGTGATGTTGGTTGAGGGATAGATATTGGCCAGGACACCTGGGATAACTCCCCTGCTCTTCTTCGAAATAGTGCCACGGGGTCTTTTACGTCCCCCTGAGAGAGCAGACGGGGCCTCGGTTTAACATCTCTTCCGAAAGACGGCACCTCCGACAGTGCAGCGCTCCCTCAGCGCTGTACTGAAGTGTCAGCCTAGCTTTATGTGCTCAAGTCCCTGGAGTGGGACTTGAATCCACAACCTTCTGACTCAGAGGCGAGTGTGCTACCAACTGAGCCACGACTGACACTGTAAATGAAAGCGAACAGGTCGTTCGTTCTGTGAACAGTTGTGCTTAATCATGTGACTTGTGGACTTCCCTTTGTCATCCTATGCCTGATGGTATGATGGGGGCTGGGACGGTAAGGGGATGTTCAGCTGTCAATTACTCCATCATTTTCACTGTGCTATCAACACAAAGTGGTTACAGTTGGTTCACTTAACCACAAGTTGCGTCAGAGCAGCTTCCTCTTTTTTTTATATATACACATCAGATGTTAGGTGGCATAACAACAGGCTGCAGATGAAGGCAATTGCAACAAGCATAAATGCCTCATAAACCTGGCCCCTGTGTATGCTGAAGCCAAATGATGTGCATGTGAATTACTGTAGATAGAAAATGGAGGTCCAGGCTGAGACTGTTCCGCAATCGTGGCGATTAAAGGTTGACTATTCAGTCTTGTCAAAGTGCCAGTGAGACCAGAATGCATCGTGTGCAAAGTGCTCGAGTGGTACAGAGAATTGGCCACCTGTGATTTTGCCCGGTCAGCCGATTTTAATAATTGCCAAATATTCCCTGCATAGATTGATTAATGCACAGGGAACATGCGCATGAGGTAGATATCCAGAGATTCAGCAGGTCTTAAAGGGCTGCTGCTCACGGTTTAAGCAGAGCTGTACAGCACAAAAAAAAATGAAAGGCTTGCTGCTGGCATTTGAAAATGGAAGCCAAGAGGGCAAAGAGCAGGACTGCTCCTTTTGAGAATGCAGCTCTGGAGGTCTTACACAAAAAGGTGAGTTTGCTTCTTTCGAGTTGAGAGGCCCACTCCAGTTAGGAGCAGTGTCAGAAGTACTTGGGTTGAAGTGGAGTTAATGTAGTCTTCCGTGGCCATAGATCCTAGGAGCAACAACAACAACTTGTGTTTAAAAAGCACTTTTAACATCGCTAAACATCTTAAGGTGCTTCACAGGAGCGTTATCAAACAAAATTTGACACTGAGCCACATAGAGATATTAGGACAGGTGACCAAAAGCTTGGTCAAAGAGGTGGTTTTAAGGAGCGTCTTGAAGGAGGAGAGAGAGGTAGCGAGGCGGAGAGGTTTAAAAAAAGGGAATTCCAGAGTTTAGGGCCTAGGCAGCTGAAGGCTCGGCCGCCAATGGTGAGTTGATGGAAATCGGGGATGCACAAGAGGCCAGAATTGGAGGAGTGCAGAAATCTTGGAGGGTTGTAGGGCTGGAGGAGGTTACAGAGAAAAGGAGGAGCGATGCCATGGAAGGATTTGAACACAAAAATGAGAATTTTTAAATCAAGGCGTTGCCGGACCGGGAGCCAATGTAGGTCAGCGAGCACAAGAGTGATGGGGTGAATGGTACTTGGTGCGAGTTAGGAGCAGAGCTTTGGCTGAGTTCAAGTTTAGGTGGGAAGCCAGCCAGGATCATTGAATAGTCATGTCTGGCGGTTTGGATGAAGCTTTCCGCAGCAGATGAGCTGAGGCGGGGCGGAGACGGGCGATGTTACGGAGGTGGAAGTAAGCGGTCTTGGTGATGCAGAGGAATGGGGTCTCAGATGAGAAAGAAATCTTCTGGAGTCAGGATGGGTTATGTTGCGCTATTGGTGGGGGAAGTCTTGTCCACCAGCAGTGCATGTTGTAAATGCGAGCATGTGCCAAAATTTGCGATACGTGCTGCCAGCATGGACTCCTAAAAATGATGCCGGGAAGATTGGTTACTTTTAGTATATGGCTTTAGGAAAAATGCCATCAAGATTTCACTTCCGGCTTGGTGCTGCTTCATTAAGGCAGCATGCAAAGCACTCGGGCAACCTTTCAGATACTTTCCTACACATGTGTTCCCATGTTGCTGCAGGGTAGATTTCTGCTGTCACAGCAACGTGTTCCTAATACAACACATAAATCTCACTACTTTGAACCACCAAGCATGGCTGCCAGCAAAGCTATTTGCAAACTGCATGCTCTTAGATTCACACAAGTGGCATATAGGCTAGGCACTCGGGCGACAATGGGCCCGGTATTCACGGGGAGCAGGGGAAGGGAGCTGGGGAGTGTGATTTTGTTTCCCGCCTGGCAGCTGGCCAGATTGGTTGGCTGCCGGTCGGGAAAGCCAGCGGTAGAAGGCCACAGCCGGGCACTGTTGGGAACGGACCCCGGCAATTGGGAAAGATCGGGGCATGGTGGGGGAGGGGTTTCGGAGCACAGCAATCGGGAGAGAGGGGGCGGGTCTGCTCTTCCATAATCCAACATGTGCAGTTTTCATCTGCTTAAAACAAAAGGACCACATATATATTCTCATAGCAAGCGGGAACAATAATGGGCTGGAGACGTCCCAACAATCTATCACCCATTGACTCACTATGAAGAAAATACCCTCCAAATTCTGGGGCTGGATGCCATAGAGAGAGTGAGGGAGGTAAGGTCAGAGGCCGTCCCAAAGCTCACAGCTAGTATCATTCTTTGCTTATTATTCTCACTCACTCACTCAAGACAACTTGAATCGCAGGTGGCCATGGGGGCAGCAAATAAAAAAAACTGGGCCACAACTGAAACCAGCAGTAAATACAACAAAAAAAATGAATGAGCAATAAGCGCTGTCTTAGAACTAATAATAGCACTCCGCCTTTGAGTGAGCAATCTTCAAAATGGTTCAAGAAGCTTTTAATACAATTACCATATTAAATGGGTGCTGAATTATTTTTGGTGCAGTCCAGGTGCAAAACTTAGGAAATGACATCACCTGGTAATTAATGTAATTTGTGAGGGTATTAACGAGGGTATTGCATGAAAAGTGTGATCACCCATCACGCTAAGAAAGCAGCCAGACCACAGAAGATCACTTGGCATTGTCACCACATGCAGGTGTCTTCTTGCATGTCTAAAAAGAAATGTCTGGACCTGTAGAGACGGGTAGTGACATAAGGGCACATCTTAAATAAGCTAAGAAGGTACCGATTGTACGTGACTGGCATGCCTTCTTTGATCCTCCTCCCCCCTGCTCTCCAAAACCTTGCAAAACTGGAGCTTTGTGTAGATGAATACACATATGTATCACGCACTATGAAATATTTCTGGGCTAATAGGCTGAGCTAGCAGAAGGAGTACAGCTTTAAGAAGCTGAGTGTACAGGTTAAAGGCCCTTTGTTCCTAACCACAAAATTGAAAAGGCAACAATTACCTAGCTCTACTGCAAAGAACCATTATTAAATAAGAAAAAAATAAAGCCACGGTAGTGATTTTTTTTTGACAAAACCCCACTTGTAAACCATTGGTGAAAGGGTCTCCCTTGAAACACATGTTTCAAACAGGTGCTGCTCAGGCACTTCAAGCACATTATGGGGCTGTGCCCTAATTTGAATTTAATGAGCTTTGTGCCCAGTGCATGCGCTGACTCTAAAGTGCTCAAAGCACATGGCGTGCACATGGGGTGCAGACTATGACTCTGGCCTCCATGCCTGATAATACAGGGCACCAGGGCCCAAAGCACAGCAGTGCCTTGATCACCGCACAGTGCATTGCCGGCCCCTTTATGTACTGTACTAACTTTTAGATCTAATTGTAATGGTGACAAAGTCTTCTCAGTAACAATTTCAGTGAAGCACAGCTCTTTTGTCAGGAAATCCGACTTCTTCCAAGAAGGATCAACTGTTGTTATGCTTTTCCGTAAGGGGATCACCATAGTAACACAGGCCTGTTTCTACTAAAGATTTTTAGATGTAATTGTGTCATTACAATGGCATTAGGTGAGCTTTTTTTTCTTCAATAAATTCAGACACTGATCTGTTTCAGACGTTCCTGGACTCTGAAAACGTGAAAAATCAAATCTACAAAAATATATTACCTGATCAATACAAACTTTGCTCACATGGAATTGGTCGTAAAGCCTCAATTTCCCCCCATTTGTTGCGACTTAATTTCACCAATGTCATTTAAGTGAAAAGCTTACACCAAGCAATTGTTAATTTCTGTTCAAATACTGTTTATGTACAAGTAAAACATTTATGCTAATGTCACCCTCTATTGCAGTTTTGAACAGTGTTATAATCACGCCAGTGCACTGGCTAAAGTGGACTGGAAAAATAAATTAAAGGGCAAGACAGTTGAAATGCAGTGGCGGACATTTAAGGAGATATTTCATAACTCTCAACAAAAATATATTCCAGTGAGAAAGAAAGATTTTAAGAGAAGGGAGCACGATCCGTGGCTAACTAAAGAAGTAAAGGATGGTATCAAATTGAAAACGTTGCCAAGATTGGCGGGAGACCAGAGGATTGGGAAATTTTTAAAAACCTGCAAAGGATGACAAAAAATAATAAAGAGAGAGAAAATGAATTATGAGAGAAAACTGGCAAGAAACATTAAAACAGATAGTAAGAGCTTCTACAGGTATATAAAAAGGAAGAGGGTAGCTAAAGTAAACGTTGGTCCCTTAGAGGATGAGACTGGCGAATTAATAATGGAGAACGGGGAAATGGCAGAGACTCTGAACAAATATTTTGTATCTGTCTTCACGGTAGAAGACACTAACAACATCCCAAAAATGGATAATCAAGGGACCACAGGGAGGGGGGAACTAAAGACATTCACTATCACTAAGGAAAAAGTACTTGGTAAAATAATGGGACTAAAAGACGACAAGTCCCCTGGACCAGATGGCCTGCATCCCAGGGTCTTTAAAGAAGTAGCTGCAGAGATAGTGGATGCATTGGTTGCAATATACCAAAATTCTCTGGACTCTGGAGAGGTCCCAGCAGATTGGAAAACTGCAAATGTAACACCCCTATTTAAGAAAGGAGGGAGACAGAAAGCAGGAAACTATAGACCAGTTAGCCTAATATCTGTCATTGGGAAAATGCTGGAGTCCTTCATTAAGGAAGCAGTAGCAGGGCATTTGGAAAATCATAATGCAGTAAAGTAGAGTCAGCATGGTTTTATGAAAGGGAAATCATGTTTAACAAATTTGCTGGAGTTCTTTGAGGATGTAACGAGCAGGGTGGACAAAGGTGAACCAGTAGATGTGGTGTCTTTGGATTTCCAGATGGCATTTGATAAGGTGTCACATAAAAGGTTACTGCATAAGATAAGAGCTCATGGAATTGGGGGTAATATATTAGCATGGATAGAGAATTGGCTAACTAACAGAAAGCAGAGAGTCGGGATAAATGGGTCATTTTCCAGTTGGCAAACGGTAACTAGTGGGGTGCCACAGGGATCGGTGCTGAGGCCTCAACTATTTACAATCTACATTAATAACTTGGATGAAGGGACCGAGTGTAATGTAGCCAAGTTTGCGGATGATACAAAGATGGGTGGGAAAGCAAGTTGTGCGGAGGACTCAAAGAATCTGCAAAGGGGTATAGACAAGCTAAGTGAGTGGGCAAACATTTGGCAGATGGAGTATAATGTGGGAAAGTGCGAGGTTATACACTTTGGCAGGAAAAATAAAAAAGCAAATTATTATTTAAATGGAGAGAGATTACAAAATGCTACAGTTCAGAGGGACCTGGGGGTCCTTGTGCATGAAACACAAAAAGTTAGCATGCAGGTACAGCAAGTAATCAAAAAGGCAAATGGAATGTTGACCTTTATTTCAAGGGGGTTGGAGTATAAAAACAGGGAAATCCTGCTACAACTGTACAAGGTACTGGTGCGACCACACCTGGAGTACTGCGTACAGTTTTGGTCTCCTTATTTAAGGAAGGATATACTTGCATTGGAGGCAGTTCAGAGACGATTCACTAGGTTAATTCCAGAGATGAGGGGGTTGACTTATGAGGAAAGGTTGAGCAGGCTGGGCCTATACTCTTTGGAATTTAGAAGAATGAGAGGTGATCTTATTGAAACATATAAGATACTGAGGGGTCTCGACAAGGTAGATGCAGAGAGGATGTTTCCCCTCGTGGGGAAATCTAGAACTCGGGGGCACAGTTTTCGAATAAAGGGTCGCCCTTTTAGAACTGAGATGAGGAGGAATTTCTTCTCTCAGAGGGTCGTAAATCTGTGGAATTCTCTGCCCCAGAGAGTTGTGGAGGCTGGGTCATTAAATACATTTAAGGTAGAGATAGACAGATTTTTGCAAGATAAGGGAGTGAAGGGCTATGGGGAGCGGGCGGGGAAGTGGCTTTGAGCCCAAGATCAGCCATGATCATATTGAATGGCGGAGCAGGATCGAGGGGCCAAGTGGCCTATTCCTGCTCCTATTTCTTATGTTCTTATGACACCCTCTATTGTGTATTTAGAATGAGGCGTGAATCTCTGCTACTATGGGCTGGATTTTGTCTTGGGGTTGGGTTGGGGTCGTGTAATCCGCATTTCGTGTTTCCCCCCCGACTCCAGATTAATGTGGGTGCCTGATGCAATTTTCACTTAATTGGGCAATTAAATTGGAGCATGTGGGAACCCATGAACTAATTAGTGTTTTCAGTCTGAAACCCGCCTCTGATGATGTCATCAGTACTGACTGCCAAGTCTGAGAGACTGTTGGTGAGAGAGGGGTTGCCTGGCTTAGACCTGGATGCAGGCAGGCAGGCAGAGAGAGAGAGAGAGAGAGAGAGAGAGAAATGTGAGGGTATACATATCAGGAAAGGATGAACAGGCTGGCTCTCTTTTCTCTTGAAAAAAGAAGGCTGAGGGGTGACCTAATAGAGGTCTTTAAAATTATGAAAGGTTTTGATAGAGTGGATACAGAGAGAATGTTTCCACTTGTGGGGAAGAGCATAACTAGAGGCCATCAATATAAGATAGTCACCAAGAAATCCAATGGGGAATTCAGAAGAAACTTCTTTACCCAAAGAGTGGTGAGAATGTGGAACTCGCTACCACAGGGAGTGGTTGAAGCGAATAGTATAGATGCATTTAAGGGAAGGCTAGACAAGCATATGAGGGAGAAGGGAATAGAGGGTTACGCTGATAGATTTAGATGAGGAAAGATGGGAGGAGGCTCGAGTGGAGCATAAATGCTGGAATTGACTGGGTGGGCCGAATGGCCTGTTTCTGTGCCGTATATCCTATGTAATCCTATGTAATGAATATGGGTAGGAGAGGTTATATGGAGGGAGGGGTTTAGGGAGGACAGGAAGGCAGTGAAATCGGAGGAAAGAGGGCAAGGTGAGTTGAGATGGACATTGAAATCTCTGAGGATGATAGTCGTTCAATTCAGAGGCAAAGGGACGAAAGCAGGGACAATATCTCAGGAAGAAATTCGGGATGGGGCTTGGAGTCGGATTGGGAAGTTGGTTGGCGAGATTAGCCCCTAGCGTGGGCACTGGGCATGAAGGTCGGTGAGAGAATAGGACGTGGCAGTTGGGGTTGCTGCCCTGAAAGGTGCAGTGATGAGTGCTGAGTGGCACTGAGGCTAACTGTAGGGTTATCCAAAGGGAATTCAATCAACAACAACAACTTGCATTTATATAGCGTCTTTAACGTAGTAAAACGTCCCAAGGCGCTTCACAGCAGCGTTATCAAATCAAATTTGACACTGAGCCACATATTAGGATAGGTGACCAAAAGCCTGGTCAAAGAGATAGGTATTAAGGAACGTCTTAAAGGAGGAGAGAGAGGTAGAGAGGCGGAGAGGCTTAGGGAGGGACTTCCAGAGTTTAGGGCCTCAGTAGCTGAAGGCACGGCCGTCAATGGTGGCGTGATTAAAATCGGGGATGTGTAAGAGGCCAGAATTGGATGAGCGCAGAGGTCTTGTAGGGTTTTAGGGCTGGAGGAGGTTACAGAGATAGGGAGGGGCGAGGCCATGGAGGGATTTGAAAACAAGGATGAGAATTTTTAAATTGTGGCTGGAGACCGGGAGCCAATGTAAGTCAGCAAGCACAGGGGTGATGGGTGAACAGGACTTAAGAACATAAAAAATAGGCCATAAGATCATGGCTGATCTTCAACCTCAACTCCACTTTCCCGCCCTTTCTCCCTTAGAGTCCAAAAATCTATCGATCTCAGCCTTGAATATACTCAACGACTAAGCATCCACAGCCCACTGGGGTACAGAATTCCAAAGATTCACAACCCTCTGAGTGAAGAAATTTCTCCTCATCTCGGTCCTGAATGGCTGACTCCTAATCCTCGTCCAAGTGCGAGTTAGGATACGGGCAGCAGAGTTTTGGATGAGCTGAAGTTTATGGAGGGTGGAAGATGGGAGGCGGCCAGGAGTGCGTTGGAAGAGTCAAGTCTAGAGGTGACAAAGGCATGGATGAGGGTTTCAGCAGCAGATGAGCTGAGGCAGGGGTGGAGTCAGGCGATTTACAGAGGTGGGAGTAGGCGGGTTTTGGTGATGGTGCGAATATGTGGTCGGATGCTCATCTCGGGGGTCAAATAGGACACCAAGCTTACGAATGGTCTGGTTCAGCCTCAGACAGTTGCCAGGGAGAGGGATGGCTAGGGAACGGAGTTTGTGGCGGGGACCAAAGACAATGGCTTCAGTCTTCCCAATATTTAGTTGGAGGAAATTTCTGCTCATCCAGTACTGGACGTTGGACAAGCAGTGTCACAAATTAGAGACAGTGGAGGGGTCGAGAGAGGTGATGGTGAGGTAGAGCTGGGTGTCGTGAGCGTACATGTGGAACCTGACGTTTTTTCGGATAATACATAGAAACATAGAATCTAGGAGCAGGAGTAGGCCATTCGGCCCGTCGAGCCTGCTCCACCATTCAATACGATCATGGCTGATCATTCAAATCCAGTACCCTGTCCCTGCTTTAATCCCCACAGTACACATATCCCACCCTAGCCCCGTAACCCCACGTATTTAATTCCCCCTAACATATCCCATCCTATCCCCATAACCCCACATATTTAATCCCCCCCCCTAACACTAAGGGTCAATTTATCATAGCCAAATCAACCTAACCCGCACATTTTTGGACTGTGGGAGGAAACCGGAGCACCCGGAGGAAACCCACGCAGACACGGGGAGAATGTGCAAACTCCACACAGACAGTCACCCGAGGTCAGATTCGAACCCGGGTCCCTGGCGCTGTGAGGCACCAGTGCTAACCACTATGCCACCGTGTTGCCCTAATAATGTCGCTGAGGGGCAGCATGTAGGTGAGAAATAGGAGGGGGCCAAGGATAGATCCTTCGGGGGGATTCCAAAGGTGACTGTGCAACAGCAGCAGGAAATTAGGACGGCAGAGGTGTAGTGATTTGTGGGGGCAAAATACCTAAGAGGGGAGAAGTAAAGGTCACATGACTGGGTGACAGGAGGGAAAGAAGGCCCGTGAGGGGCCAAGAGCAAAAAGAAAGGTAAATAAAAGTAATGGGCTCGGGTCTGGAGCAACAGCCAAAAATGTGCACACAAATGGACATGGGAATTACTGATTCACCACCTCTCTCACCCTCATGCTCACCACCTTCTTGCTGTCAGACAATTTCTCCGATTTCAAGTCTTTATAGAATCATAGAAAAGTACAGCACAGAATGAGGCCATTCGGCCCATCAAGTCTGCGCCAACTCTTTTGAAGAGCAATCCAGTTAGTCCCACTCCCCTGCTCTTCCCCATAGCCCTGCAAATTATTCCCCTTCAAGTATTTATCCAATTCCCTTTCAACGTTACTATTGAATCTGCTTCCACCATCCTTTCAGGTAGTGCATTCCAGACCACAATAACTCCCTGTGTAAAAAAATGTCTCCTCATGTCGCCTCTGCTCCCACCACCCTATAAGGCAGTGCATTCCAAATCCTAACCACTCATTGCAAAAAAAGTTTCTGATTCTTTTGCCAATCACCTTAAATCTGTGCTCTCTGGTTATCGACCCTTCAGCCATTGGAAACAGTTGCTCTTTAATTACTCGAGCTAAGTCTTGGATCAGTCACAAGTTCCTTCAGCTAAATATCGGGAAGACCAAAGCCATCATTCTCGGAGCCCGCTATAAACTCCATTTCCTTGACACTGATCCCCCCACCGGCCTCTCACTCAGGCTAAACAAGACCATGCAAAACCTTGTTGTCTTGTTTGGCCCTGAGTTGTGTTTCAATTGGTCTGAGCACCTTGTGCTAATGAGAGGAAAATCAGCCAGAGTTTCCCTTCTAATTGTTATCCAATGACCCCAGGATGTGAGTGGTTATTGGCTGAGAACTGGTTTGGCCTTAAATGTGATGCCCTTCATGTCTAATTTAACTCTGGTTAGAAGACAATGCTTGAGTGTGCAAGACTCTGCTTTGATGAGAAGTTCCCCATCCTCTGCGGCAGGAGCTTTGTGTTGCCCTCTGTGGTAAAATATGCCATCAACACGCTGTCTAGGTCCATGCTCTCTTGAATATACTGAGCCAACAAATAATGTGGGCCACCCTTCACAGCATAAGTGCCGTGATGCGCCCACCTGTGAGCTCTGGCATTGACCCTGCCAAGGTTCGTGGGGTTGGTGGAGGTCACTTAAGTTCAACAGCACCAGGGGTGCTTCTCGAATGCCTGCCTGCCAGTCTTGGCTGGTAATTCTGGCATTGGCTTCTAGGTCCAGGGTCCCTTCCACCACCTCTAGAAATGAAACTGCAGAACCACATATAAGGGGCGCGAAAAATTTTCTTTAAATTTCAGAGCTGGGCTCCAAGATGGACCTCCACATCAGCCAATCTATTTCTCTTTCATTCGGTGCACTGGCCTACTGATGCTCCATCAGAATGGGGAGATAGGGATTTCTAGCTGGGAGTGCCCACCCCCAGCCATGCTCCCTCCTATACTGCTGGTCTAGATTGGGTGGGTGCCAGAGTTACAGGGGTAATGTATCGGTAGGGCAGCAGATTTTTGGCCCCACTGCTAGTACCAGTGAAAATATAGCCTAGCGAGAGTCAGTGGGCTGGATTTTGCCAATGGGGAGCTTTTGGAGGCGGGACTCCCACTTGTCGGGTTTTGGTCCCGCCTCCATCGACTTCTGGCCAACCAACGCTATTTTCCCTTGATTGACCTTGTTAAGCCCGCCCAGCAGGCTTAGCAGGCCAATTAAGGGGAAGCCGGTTACAGAGAACGTCAGTATATGACGTTTTATCTGTCAAACATTTTTGACAGATGAATTGTCATCGTTTGACAGCTCTGTGAAGCTGTCAAACACTGACATTCTCTGTTGTTTGATGAGTTGTTGTATTCAAGACTCATCAAACCTCTTTCTTTAGCAGAAATTAGATGGTTGTTGCATTGGAGAATGCAGCAGCCATCTGTCATCTCTGCCGGTGAGATGCGAGACTCTCCGCATCCCCAACGATTGAAGCCTGCAGGAAGAAACAAAGGTAAGTAAACATTTTCTAACACTTTCCACTTACCTCACATACTTACCCCTCCACACTTGCACCCATCACTTACCTTCACAGCGCACTTTTGCACCCCGCAGACCCACTGCTCGTCTCAGTGACCCTGGCGGGGTTTGCAGCCTTCGGGAAGCCCACACTTCTGTGGGTAAAATGGGGATAATCCTCTTATCTGCCTGTTAACTACCTGTTAACAGGCAGTTAAGTGGCTGTAATCCCCTTCCCGCCTCCAGGAGACGGGACCCAGTGCGGGTCGGCTACCCGCCTCCTGGGAAGATGGCACGGAGGCGGGTTGGGGGTGGGATGGGCACCCGTCCCCAGATTCTGCCGTCTCCAAACCCGCCTCCCCAGGGCTGGCAAGATCGCGCCCAGTGTCTTCAGACGAGAGGTGTATAAAATTGAGAAAAATCGGAAGAAATTACATTATAATTGTCAGTATAAATTGCTGTCTGTTATTCAAGTGCTTTGAAGAAGCTTGTGGATCATAGTTATTTCCTACCCTTTGGGCTGGATTTTCAATGACCCGTGGAGTCGGGTTTGGAGGCGTGTGGGGGGTTAAAGTTGCAGATTCGGGGGTCCCGACCCCATCCCGCCTCCAGCCCGCTTCCACGCAATTTTGATAAAATCGTGTGCGGTGTTCCGGACTCCGTCCCGCCTCTAAGAGGCGGGAGAGGCCATTAAAGCCCTTAACAAGCCCTAAATTGGCTCTGTAATGCCATTTTGAAACGTTTTAGCTAGTTTAACCCTTTTCTGACGTGAAGCACACCTGATGTGAAACACGCCAGTGAAACCTGGCGGGAGCACAAGTGGATAGCTGACTATCAGCTGCAGGTCCACTATTACAACGGAGATGTGATGAAGGTAGTAGTAGTATTAGGTCTGAAAGTCGCCTCTGATGCTGCTGCATTAAATGTCTTCAGAGACTGCCGGGGCCTTTGGAGGACCTGGATGAAAAAAAAAATTCTCTCTCTCTCTCTCTCTCTCTCTCTTCTCTCTCTCTTTCTTCTCTCCTCTCTCTCTCTTCTCTCTCTCTTCTCTCTCTCTTCTCTCTCTCCTCTCTCTCTCTTCTCTCTCTCCTCTCTCTCCTCTCTCTCTTCTCTCTCTCCTCTCTCTCCGCTCTCTCTCTCCTCTCTCCTCTCTCCTCTCTCTCTCTCTCTCTCTCTATTTTTGCATCCAGGTCCACTCACAGCAAAGGCCAGGCAATCTCTGAGACCAGACCAGGCAGTCTCTGACCTACAATGATGACATCATCAGAGGCGACTTTCAGACTGAAACCACTAATTGGGTCATGGGCTCCCACATGCTGGAACTCAATTGCCCAATTAAGTGAAAATTGCATCAATCTCCCACATCCAATTTCAGGCGGGTGGATAACACGAAATGCGGATGACACGACCCCAACCCGACCCCAAGACAAAATCCAGCCCTAGTGTATATATTAATCAAGTATTGCATTGATTATTAATTATAATGTTAACAAGCACTTATATATGTCATTTAATGCACTTTACGTCCTTAAGTTTTACACAGAGGAGAAACTGACACTAACTAGTAATGGGAGAATTGGCGAGATGCCCAAAAGTCAAACCAATACATTTTGAGTAGGCCTTTGAAAGCAGGGAGAGAGTTAATGGGGTAAGATTACATCACCTGGGCAGTAATCTGGTGGAGTGGTCGACACCCGTTATAGAACCCGTCCGCTTTTAATTCCATTGATTATTGGGCAGCTTCTATCAAGGGCAGCGATCCACTCCAGATTACCGGCCAGTGAAGAGAGAAATCAAGCAAACTAGTTGGAGGGTTTTAGGGAGGGAGTTCCACGGTTTTCTCATAACATATGTTATTTTTGCTCCTACTAGTTCGAAGAAGAGCAGGGGAGCTATCCCCGGTGTCCTGGCCAATATTTACCCCTCAATCCGCAACCACTAAAAACAGTTAATCTGGTCATTATCACATTGCTGTTTGTGGGAGCTTGCTGTGCGCAATTGGCTGCCGTGTTTCCTACATTACAACAGTGACTACACTTCAAAAGTACTTCATTGACTGTAAAGCGCTTTGGGACGTCCTGAGGTCGTGAAAGGCGCTATATAAATGCAAGTCTTTTTTTCTCAAAATCTTTAACGTATTATCTATACATATCTCCTCAGAGCTGTGGGGAGGAGGGTGGGGAGGGGCGAAGAAATGGCAGTCCGTGCCTCACAGTCATTACTCTATATCAGTTGTCTGCAGCCCAGAGTTTGTGGGCTGATTTTTTAAAAAGTTTAACTGAGGATGTCACCTCAAGAGGAAAGGAAGCAGTGCTCAAGAAAGTTAAGAATAGTGGCCACTTCCACTTCAAGAAGCTGTGCACATCCTTGATCCGATTTTGCCTGTTGGTTTGGATTCAGAATAAGTGTCACATCCCGGCTGACACACATTTCTGCTATGTCATCTATCTTTTTGCTTGCAAGCAAGGAACTAAAGTTGGTCTGATGTGATGACATGACTGCTGAACACTGACAAAATCATGTCTCTCATTGGCCAATTTCTCAGAAGTCCAGAGAACGACTGGTAATAACAAAGATAAGCATAGATAATACAATAACCTTTGTGTTGGTAAAACTACCAATATTTTCTTAAAGGCTCTTTAATGTAACAACGTTTTATGTTTATGGAGCCAGGTACAAAAGCATTCAGTATAAATTTTTTGTCACACAACAGCATGCATTCACAGTCTCTGATGGATAACTCTTCCAGCTCTCACTGTTTTATCAGTGCAGAGGAAATGTTGGCAATTTCATAGTGATGTGGTCGCTTTTGGAATCCACCCACCCTGTTCTAATAGTAAAGTAAATATTCCAAACAGGGTTCTGTGATTTGACATGGAGGAGGGTTTGAATTTCTGTGGGGGTTCTTCCACTTGTCCATCATAACTTCATTGCCAGAAGTAAAGATTTTAACTGTCGTAGAAATAATTGTATGCCGCGGTTGTAATCTTTTGGAATGCTTGACTTTTGCATTATAATTAGCCCCACGTACCTCCCCATATCGAAGCTGGGATCAAATTCTCCAGATTTATGTTGCATACTACAGAATTAATTGGCCAAAAGCTATTTTGAAGACTTTGATACACAAGGACCAATGAGCCTTAGCAGTTACAGCTTGCACTCGAAATGTTAAAAATCACCAATTTAAATCTTTTTATTTAGAACATGTTGCTCGCCAAGAAGTGTCACGAATTGAGAGAGACACCTAACATTTTAACATTTCAATCCCTCAGGAGCCTTTCTGAGTTCCCGTTGTGAAGCTTGGAATAAAGTGTGCAGTGTATAATGCACTGGTTCTATGTTGGAATTGGGGAATAGAGAAGTGATTAAAGCATGAGGCAATAGTCAATGCTTTAATTAACTTAAGACCCCATATATTTCAGCACAGGGCCTCTGTTTCCACACTGTAGCTATTATACTCTGAATAAACACAGAACTGCTCTGCCCGCCAACCAGCTAATCAATCAGATCACTAGATTTTTAAAACTGCTTAGTGTTCCACATTCCAAATGGTTTGTAAAATTTGAGTAACAGAATCTGACTAAAGTTGTAAAGGAAGTTCAAAACTCAGTTCATTCCTATGTTGCTGCTCGTGAGTCAACTTGTTTTGGTGCGCCACTCCTCTGGGTTTGACAATTATTTATCTTATCAGTGTTGTGGGCTTTCATATATTGATCTGAAAAAGTAAGTTTGGCCTAATTTCCCCAACGATGCAACCATATCAAACTTCAATTTTTAAGCTTGCGACTGATGGGAAACTGGTATTTGGAGCTTGCAGTCAATTAGAGATTGAATTTTGTTTCCAAGGGACTCAGCTCCAGAATGAAGATCAGAGCAACACCCACACAAAAACCACAGGTAGGCTTTGGTTTTTAAAGAAAGTAAAGTAAGTTAAGATAGATAGGAATGATATAAATGCTAAGGGCTTTTTGGCCAGCGGGGTATCTGATATCCACCTAATGCTCAGCCTGCAGGATATAAGATAGTCACTTACAAATCCAATAAACCATTCAGGAGAAACTTTGTTACCCAGAGAGCGGTTAGAATGCGGACCTTGCTATCACATGGAGTAGTTGAGGTGAATCACATAGATGCCTTTAAGGGGAAGCTAGATAAGTACATGAGGGATAAAGGAATAGAAGGATATGCAGATATGGTTAGATGAAGTAGGGTGGGAGGAGGCACGTGTGGAGCATAAACACTGACGCAGACCATTTGGGCCGAATGGCCTGTTTCTCTGCTGTGGATTCTATGTAGATTTTGTTTGCTCGATATGGAGTGCTTCTCTCCCCATAGGAACACATTGTACTTGTCTAAATCCAAAGGGGGAAAAATTTGGTTGCTTTGCGCCTCCCGTTAGCTAATGGGGCGCAAAGCAACTAGCGCCCGGGCGCGGCGATGTTTGCGCCGCTCGTGAAATTGACCAAACATTTTGCGGCGGCGCTAAACACTACCGCCACGATCTCCTGCACCTGCAGATCGTGACGTCAGTCGAGCGTGCAACGCCCCGGTAGCGCCCCGGACTGGATATTGAGTGGCGCCCCCTGCCTTACCGCCTGCCGCTAGCAACGACAGGTTGAGGGGAATGTTTTGCAGTCGGGAAGGGACTGGGGGTGCGCTATTTAAATGCAGCCGATTCCTGTCTTTTTTTGTCGCCGACATTTTTGCACCACGCATTCTGAGAGAGAGAGAGATACTTCTGGAGAGATTCAACGCTATGTGAAGGAGTACTGAGCAGCACGTTGCAGGTTCATTTTGATTTGACCTTCCTTGCTTCGATTTAGAAGAGACTATGGGGGCTGTACTCTGAGCTCTTTCCCTGGGCCTCTCCATTGTTCTTTCCAGCAGAATTGATGTACAGGCCTCTCCAGGCCAAGATTCAAGGCTGCAATGAGCAGGGTGTGGATGGAGAGCAAGATCGACCCTCCCCTTTAAGAACTGGCCGGCGCCAGTGTATCTGTGTTCCATTGCTGACTGACATCACCTGAGCTTCACCAGCGCTCTGAGGTAGCGCCTCGCTCCTCAGCTTTAACGCCTTAAGAGAGGTGTGTAGCGCCTGATTTAGCACTCCAATCACCTCCAGGGGCGATAGAAGTCAAGTTTGCAGCCGGAGGCGATAATTAGCGGCAGGCGCTAAACTTTGCGCTCGGCCGATAATTACGCCCCAAACGGGGCGATACCGAATTTCTCCCACAATGGGTTATGGTCAGCTTGCCAAGAGTTAAGGCTTAGTGGGCCCCCAAGTGTGCACAGAGGAATAGCTGGAGTTGAACCAGCTAAAAGTGAGCAGATTCCCAGCACAGAACACTGGTAAACTTTCTGCTGTTTGTCCAGCCAAGTCCAGCCTATCCATTAGAACATTGCCAAAAAGGAAGGATCTGTGCTCTTAGTGACCAGTCCTCCCCTCCAGATTCTAATGTGATCCAAGGGAGGCTGGTCAATCATCAGCAGTGCACTAGAGTACAGCAGACCTCTGGATCATCTACAGAAGGATGAGGGTTTGAACTTCCATCGCTAGGTACGCAATCTTGGAACTACTTAAGCCACAAGTTGACTTTGCTCATCGCCCGCCCAAGGAATATAGTCACTCCATGGCCTCGCCCTTCTCTATCTCTGTAACCTCCTCCAGCCCTACAGCCCACCGAGATCTCTGCACCAGTGTTCCCTCTCATTTTTTTTTGGCTCGTTCTGTCCCTGTAACGGGCTGCGTGGGTTATTCAAAATTCCGCACATGCTGCGGTTTTTCTATTTAAAAGCCAGCTCACCGGCTGCGCGGGACCTTCAGAGCGATGCGTGGCCGTGCAGCTTAAAGGGAACGTTGCTCTGCACTCCTCCATTTCTGCCCTCTTGCGCATCCCGATTTTCATCGCTCCACCATTGGCGGCCGTGCCTTCAGCTGCCTTGGCCCTAAGCTCTGGAATTCTCTTCCTAAACCTCTCCACCTCTCTACTTTCTCTTCCTAAACCTCTCCACCTTCTTTAAGACACACCTTAAAACCTACCTCTTTGACCAAGCTTTTGGTCACCTGTCCTAATATCTCTTTATGTGGCTTGGTGTCAAATTTTGTTTGATAATGCTCCTTGGGAAGCTGCTACATAAATGCAAGTTGTTGTTGTAGTTGATTATTAGACAACTGACAAGTGCAAATTTGAGCCCTCACCAGGTGGACCAGCACAATGCACCATGAAATGTGTCCATGCATTGGCAACATCCTCTTGACGACAGCGTGGGCACATACTACAGCCCATCAAATGGTTATTCCATCATTTGGAGGTGAGGAGCTTCAGCAGCATTGTTTCTATGGAATCCAAACATAATAAGCATCAAACCGTGGATATATGAGTGTGTATTCTTATACCTGACCTCCAAATAATACCTTTTAGCAACTGTCATTCTAAGCCTCTCCCGGTTGTTGGCACAACATTCACCATCCGGTTGACGTACCCTACACTTGTTTTTAATTTATTCATTCACGGGATGTGGGCATCGCTGGCAAGGCCGGCATTTATTGCCCATTCTTGAACCGCTGTAGTCCGTGTGGTGAAGGTACTCCCATGGTGCTGCTAGGTATGACGTTCCAGGATTTTGGCCCAGTGACGATGAAGGAACAGCGATATATTTCCAAGTCAGGATGGTGTGTGACTTGGAGGGGAACTTGGAGGTGATGGTGTTCCCATGCGCCTGCTGCCCTTGACCTTTTATCTGGCAGTGGTCGTGGGTTTGGGAGGTCCTGTCGAAGAAGCCTTGGCAGGTTGCTGCAGTGCATCTTGTAGATGGTACACACTGCAGCCACAGTACACCGGTGGTGAAGGGAATCAATGTTTAAGGTGGTGGATGGGGTGCCAATCAAGCGAGCTGCTTTGTCCTGGATGGTGTTGAGCTTCTTGAGTGTTGTTGGAGCTGCAATCAGCCAGGCAAGTGGAGAGTATTCCATCACACTCCTTACTTGTGACTTGTAGATGGTGGCAAGGCTTTGGGGAGTCAGGAGGTGAGACACTCACCGCAGAATATCCGGCCTCTGACTTGCTCTTGTAGCCACAGTATTTATGTGGCTAGTCCGGTTAAGTTTCTGGTCAATGGTGACCCCCCAGGATGTTGATGGTGGGGATTCGATAATGGTAATGCTGTTGAATGTCATGGGGAGGTGGTTAGACTCTCTCTTGTTGGAGATGGTCATTGCCTGGCACTTGTGTGATGTGAATTTTACTTGCCACTTATCAGCCCAAGCTTGGATGTTGTCCAGGTCTTGCTGCATGCGGGCACGGACTGCTTCATTATCTGAGGAATTGCGAATGGCGCTGAACACTGTGCAGTCATCAGTGAACATCCCGACTTCTGGCCTTATGATGGAGAGAAGATCATTGATGGCCTTTTACTTTACTGGGAGCCCCTCATTAGAATTAAACTAACTATCCACACAGGCCATTTCTTTTGTTTTTTCCTAAGGAATACTTCAGGGAAGGTTGACACAAATTGTAATTATAAGCTTCACCCCAGTCGCTGTAAATTCTTAACTCAAAGACTTTGCTCCACAAACAGTAGCAATTAAATTGGTCTTGCGCTCAAGGCTCTTGCTTTGACTTAGTGGGTAAATGCACCTCAATGCTGAGCCATTGTGATCGTAGGAAGGGCCAGGCTCGATTCTGGTCTACGCGGGGTTAGCTATCTCATCGCAGCAGGGGTGCTGCAATCAGTCTCAGTGTCCCCAGGCTAGGGAAAGCATTTCATCCAATGTTCTCGCTCATGATTACTATCCATTGATCTCCTGCTGAAACTCTCATGTGTTTCTGGATGTCAAGTGAGGACAGGATTACGCGCAGTTGTGATGCCCCTATGGTGGATTAGCCTGCTGATGCAATAGGGCTGGATTTTGCCAATGGGGAGCTTTTGGAGGCGGGACTCCCACTTGTCAGGTTTTAGTCCCGCCTCCATCGACTTCTGGCCAACCCAGGCTATTTTCCCTTGATTGACCTTGTTAAGCCCGCCCAGTGGGTTTAGCAGGCCGATTAAGGGGAAGCCGGTTACAGAGAACGTCAGCGTATGAAGTTTCATCTGTCAAACATTTTTGACAGATGAATTGTCATCGTTTGACAGCTCTGTGAAGCTGTCAAACACTGACATTCTCTGTAGTTTGATGAGTTCATGTATTCAAGACCTCATCGAACCTCTTTCTTTAGCAGAAATTAGATGGTTGTTGCATTGGAGAATGCAGCAGCCATCTGTCATCTCTGCCGCAGAGATGCGAGACTCTCCGCATCCCCAACGATTGAAGCCTGCAGGAAGAAACAAAGGTAAGTAAACTTTTTCTAACACTTTGCACTTACCTCACATACTTACCCCTCCACACTTGCACCCATCACTTACCTTCACAGCGCACTTTTGCACCCCCCCCCAACCCCCGCAGACCGACTGCTCGCCTCAGTGACCCTGGCGGGGTTTGCAGCCTTCGGGAAGCCCGCACTTGTGTGGGTAAAATGGGGATAATCCTCTTATCTGCCTGTTAACTACCTGTTAACAGGCAGTTAAGTGGCTGTAATTCCCCTTCCTGCCTCCAGGAGACGGGACCCAGCGCGGGTCGGCTACCCGCCTCCTGGGAAGATGGCACGGAGGCGGGTTGGGGCGGGATGGGCACCCGCCCCCAGATTCTGCCATTTTCCCGGCAGTCCCGCCTCCATACCCGCCTCCCCAGGGCTGGCAAGATCGCACCATAGATTTTCCTATCTGCCAAATTTTAACAGGTTAAAATAATCGGGTTACTGCCAGCATTAAAATAATGCCAATTGGAAAATATAGGCCTCAGTGCCTGATGCTTGAAGAATAAGCCAGATTCCAGAGGGCAGCCGATGCTCATGGACAGTATCCTAGTATGAGGCACCACCCAAAGGACACAAGGGGAGAGTATTGAGGAAATAAATCACTTAAAATACACTGTTGCTGTGTTTATTTTAGGAACTGTGTGATGAAAATGTGAGGGAGGACTTTTTAATAATAAAACTTTATTTTAATTTGGTATCTCAAATCTGAAGACGTGGGATTGGGGATGAGAAACCCAGGACTTCGCACATCGTTCCAAAATGACTGCGGAAGCAGTCTAGTGGTCACAATGATCCAGAAACACACCCACAAAACATCCATTTGTGAAATAAAAAAATAAGACATGTAATTAAATTTTACCTCCATTTTTTTTTGACCAAACAGTAACAAGATGAAGCTCAGTAATATAATATCATTTTCATGGGCCCAGCCTAAAATATTCTGTTAATTTATAGACCTCTCTAATAATTGACAAGCTTCGTTGGGAAAGAAATAGTCTAGTCTTAAGTAAATGATATAGGATATAAATGCCAAATCAGTCATACCATGCGTAACTATGAGAGTAATTGTGTTAGACCAGTGGACCCAAGATATGTACATCAATCAGGCTTAAATAGAGCTTTATTCCCCATAGGAATACAATCCGTTAGGTCATGAAAATAAATATTTTTGGCAGATCATTTTCAAAGCTCCAGCTCAACAGTTATTTTAACCCTTATCCCTGGAACTGTTGGAAATGTATTTTACTCTTCATACAGGATATGTATGGAAACAACAATATGCATTGAGCAGAGAAACAGAATGAAAAGATATGCCATCGTGAAGGTATATCATACAAAATATTGCAGTAGTATGTGGGGTCTGTCACATATACGTTAATGCAGATGATGAGCCCAAAATATATCCTTCTGCTAAACTGGTATTTTTCCTTTTCACAGCTAATTTTTTCTTATTTGCTTCTGTGGGACTGTTTTCTTCAGTCTTTAATAAAAGGCACCTAATTTAAAAAGTGAAAAGAAAGGCTCGCATTTATTTGTCACTTTGTCACATCTAACAGAAAGCTCTCTTAGTGCTTTGCATACAATGCATTTTGACATCATCTTGATCACCATGGAGATGGAATCAGCTAGAACAGCCATGTGCCATATTTTTCGTGATGGCATCGCGCACAAGTGACGTGATAATCCTATGACATAATAAAAAAATAAATCGCCTGTTTACCCTCGGATGAAGAATGTGGTGTCAAGCATGGGGATCAAAATGGGCAGAGGAAGGTCGATTAAAATGACTATAAACAATAGAACAAATAGCCCAATATTTCCATTTTGCAATGAAGGTGAACAACAACAACATGCATTTATATAGCGCCTTTAATGTAGTAAAACATCCCAAGGCGCTTCACAGGAGTGTTATAAAATAAAATTTGACACCGAGCCACATAAGGAGAAATTAGGGCAGATGACCAAAAGCTTGGTCAAAGAGGTAGGTTTTTAGAAGTGTCTTAAAGGAGGAAAGATAGGTGGAGAGGCGGAGAGGTTTAGGGAGGGAATTCCAGAGCTTAGGGCCTAGGCAGATGAAGGCACGGCCACCAATGGTTGAGCGATTATAATCAGGGATCCTCAAGAGGCCAGAATTAGAGGAGCGCAGATATCTCGGGCCATTGTGGGGCTGGAGGAGATTACAGAGATAGGGAGGGGCGAGGCCATGGAGGGATTTGAAAACAAGGATGAGAATTTTAAAATGATATCGATCCACTGAGAAATGTATTTTATATTCAGGCAGGAGGGAAAGAAGCAGAAAAAAAGCAAGATGGGGAGACTGAATATAGGGCATATTTTTTAGTGCTAGAGTCAATGGAACTTAAAAAGAGACCAATATTCTGGCTTGATTTTAATGGCCTGTTTAATAATGTCAATGAATGGTCTTAATGGCAAGTATTCCATCAAGTGCAATAAATTCTCTAATGCCACCCATTGCTCCAGACCTGAAGTTGGAATTACAGTATTGTGAAGTAAGTGTGCTGGAGATCCTTTGCACCTGCATCACCGCTGCTTAGCAATGGCTTCGTAGAAGAGTCACAACTGCCCACACCAACTACCCCTGGGGCCATGTGTACAGGCTAAAAAGCAGCTATTTGTCCGTAATGGAGCAGCCGTGCATGCATTGGCTGAGGCTGTCAAGGGGAGATAGTTACTGACCTGTGCCACATCCTGACTGAAGGGACAGTCTTCAGTCAGTATTGACCTCCCTACGACAGTCGGAAGTAATGCCAGCTGTCTATGCCACTGACCCTAACAAGGAACATCACGGATGTGAGCTGCTATTCAGTTCACTGTAGCCATAAAACAGGTGACTAGTGCCCTATTTGGCCATGTCCACCAGTACGTCAACTTTGGCACCGTGCAATATGTGCAATTACAGGGCAGCGGGGCTTCTGACAACTCGTACAATTGCCTCGGGTTCAGCAAATAATTGATAGTGCCTGTGTGGTTATTTGAGCACGCTAGCAATACCATGGCATACATAACTCAAAACGGTTCTTATTCCTTTAATGTGCAGATGGTATATGACCACTGACTTCAGATCAATGTCCACATCCCCGGAAGTACCATTATTTATAAATCCCGAGCCAATTCAGCATTATCAAGCCCTCCCGAAGGGAGGTAAGGCTCGGTCGCTCGCTGCTGGGAGATATGGGTTATGTATTGTACCACGTGGCTTATCATGCCTCTGCACAACCTGTGTACCAGGTGTGAGGTGCACTACAGAAAGACCCATGGCTGATCAAGCAGGCCTCTGGCATGCTCAAGCAGTGCTTCAGCTACTTTGACCAACCTGGCAGCTACGTCATGTATGACCTAAATAACTGCATACCCATACAAATGCTGTTATCTCACAGCATTGTGCAAGTTAATGCTTAATGGTACCCATGATTTATACATCCTGAGCCAATACAGAATATGGTGTGCTGCATGTCGCAAAACAGTTTACTGATGGAAGCAAGAGGAGGATAAGTAGGGGCCACAATATTCACCACTTGAGGAAGAAGAACCAGCACATGAACAGCAATGGTGATTGATTTGTGCTTTCTCCCCTGAGCTGCTGTCTACAGCTGGATTAATGTCTGCAAGTGTTACTCATATAAGTTAAGTGACTGTTAAACCCCCATTTCAGAAGTGTGAAACCTGTATTGTCAGAAGTAACAAAAGTGAAATACTACGGATGCCGTTGTTCTGATGAAAGGTCATCAACCTGAAACGTTAACTCTTTACGTAGAATTACATAGAATGTACAGCACAGAAACAGGCCATCTGGCCCAACTGGTCCAAACCAGTGTTTATGCTCCACACGAGCCTCCTCTCACCCATCTTCATCTAACCTTATCAACATAACCCTCTATTCCTTTCTCCCTCATTTGTTTATCTAGTTTCCCCTTAAATGCATCTATGCTATTTGCCTCAACTATTCCTTGTAGTAGCGAGTTTCATATTCTAACCACTCTCTGAGTAAAGACATTTCTCTTGAATTCCCTAATAGATTTATTGGTGACTATCTTATATTTATGGCCCCTAGTTTTGCTACACCCCACAAGTAGAAACGTCTTTTCTACGTATACCCTATTAACCCTTTCAAAATCTTAAAGATCTCAGGTCACCCCTCAGTCTTCGCTTTTTTAGAGAAAAGAGCCCCCAGTCTGTTCAATCTATCCTGCTAGGTATATCCTCTCAGTTCTGGTATCATCCTTGTAAATCTTTTTTGTACCTTCTCCAGTGCCTTTATATCCTTTTATAATATGGAGACCAGAACTGTGTGGTCTAACAAAGGTTCAATACAAGTTTAACATAACTTCTCTGCTTTTCAATTCTGGAAATGAACCCCAATGCTTTGTTTGCTTTTTTTAACGGCCTTATTAACCTGTGTCATTAATTTTAGTGATTTGTGTCAGCCATGTCTCAGTGGGCAGCACTCTCGCTTCTGAATCAGAAGGTTGTGGGTTCAAGTCCCACTCCAGAGACTTGAGCACAAAAATCTAGGCTGACACTCCAGTGCAGTACTGAGGGAGTGCTGCACTGTCAGAGGTGCCGTCTTTCGGTTGAGATGTTAAACCGAGGCCCCATCTGATCTTTCAGGTGGACGTAAAAGATCCCATGGCACTATTTTAAGAAGAGATGGGGAGTTATCCCTGGTGTCCTGGCCAATATTTATCCCTCAATCAACATCACGAAAACAGATTATCTGGTCATTATCATATTGCAGTTTGTGGGAGCTTGCTGTGCGCAAATTGGCTGCCGCGTTTCCTGCATTACAACAGTGACTGCACTTCAAAAGTATTTCATTGGCTGTAAAGCGCTTTGGGACGTCCTGAGGTCGTGAAAGCTGCTATATAAATGCAAGTCTTTTTTTCTTTCTGTGTGTCTATACCCCAGATCCCTAAATCCTTTTGCTCCTCTATCCCATTTAGACTCTTAGGATGAAAAATTCAGTTGATTTGCACAAAGCAACTAGCACCCGGGTGCGGCGCCCCTAACGCCTCCCGTGAAATTCAGTGGGAGGTTAGCGGCGGCGGCGGTAACCATTAGCGCCCCCCTCTGTCATCGCCGTGCACAGCGCCCCGCTCGCGCCATGGCTGCGATCTTCGGTAGCGCCCCCTGACTTACCGCCGGATGCTATGTCCAACAGGGTCAGGGGGGCGTACGTGCGGCCGGGGCAGCACAAATTAAAGGGGAGGTGCCGGGCGGCCATTTTTGTTGCTGGCCACCTGCCAGCACCTGCCCCCGGTGCTGTCCCCGGCCTCCTGTGAAGCCCCCACTGCAGGGTGCCGGCTGCGCTCCGTGGGCCCGGCACTCCTCTTGAGTGCCGGGCTCTTTTGCCGGCATTCCGATCCCTGGTGGCCCAGCTGGGCCCCAGGTCGCACTGTGCTAGGCCCCTCCCCTTTAATAAGGGGAGGAAGGCCTGCAGTACCGCAGCGGGCCGTGCCACGATATTCACTCGCAGCGCCCCAAGAGGGAGGCGGGGCGCTTCTAGTAGCACCCCGCCTCCCTCTTGGGGCGCTACCAGTGAAATTCGGGCATGAGGCACTAACTTTTTCGGGGTGCTAATTGGCTAATTGGCGACCCAATTTTGCCCCCTTATTTTCCAAGCAGTATGTGGCCTGCTTATTCTTCCTACCAAAATGCACCATTTCACACTTACCTATAATTAAAATAATTTGCCAATTACATGCCCATTCTGTAAGTTTATTAATGTCTCTTGTATTTTGTCACAGTCTCTCCCCCAATTTGATGTCATCTGTAAATTTTGATATTGTACTTCCAATCCCCGAGTCCAAATCATTTGTGTAAATGGTGAACAGTGGTCCCAGCACCGGTGGAACACTACTTCCCACAGTTTCTCTCTCCACAGTTGCAGCCTGATCTGCTGAGTGTTTCCAGCATTTTCTGTTTTTATTATCAAACGTAAATTGGGCTTGATCAGATTTCCAGTGTTAACATTAAGGGAAACACCGTGCCTTCCCTGAATGTTTATGTCTCCTGTCTGCAGCACTTAAAGTGGTTGCTAATTGTATCTGAGTCGTTAACTTAGGCCATTAACAAATAATTTAAACCTGTGTATTTCTTTCAGTTCCACACAAACAGAAAATCTTGCAAATTGGAGCAAGCTGCAGCTGAATTTCTGTAATTTACTTTCCCCGTTTCACATGCTCAGGCGAAGTGAAGTCTGCAACATTGCAAATGCTGACGAGCATTTTGCACCTCTCCCAGAGGCAGACTGGGACTGAAAATCAACAGGACCCAGTGTCTTAGCACCCATTTATGACTTTTAGTGCTGTCCCCACCAAAGTATGTTGGGTTACTAACTAAGACCGTCTATTTCCACCTCTGTAACATCGCTCGTCTCCGCCCCTGCCTCAGCTCATCCGCTTCTGAAACCCTCATCCATGCCTTTGTTACCTCTAGGCTTGACTATTCCAACGCACTCTTGGCTGGCCGCCCACATTCTACCCTACGTAAACTTGAGGTCATCCAAAACTCGGCTGCCCACGTCCTAACTCGCACCAAGTCCCGTTCGCCCATCACCCCCCTGTGCTCGCTGACCTACATTGGCTCCCGGTTAAGCAGCGCCTTGATTTCAAAATTCTCATCCTTGTTTTCAAATCCCTCCATGGCCTCGCCCCTCCCTATCTCTGTAATCTCCTTCAGCCCCACAACCCCCCAAGATATCTGCACTCCTCTAATTCTGGCCTCTTGAGCATCCCTGATTATAATCGCTCAACCATTGGTGGCCGTGCCTTCTGTTGCCTAGGCTCTAAGCTCTGGAACTCCCTGCCTAAACCTCTCAACCTCGCTACCTCTCTTTCCTCCTTTAAGACGCTCCTTAAAACCTACCTCTTTGACCAAGCTTTTGGTCACCTGCCCTAATTTCTCCTTATGTGGCTCGGTATCAAATTTTTTTTGTCTCTTAATACTCCTGTGAAGCGCCTTGGGACGTTTTACTACATTAAAGGCGCTATATAAATACAAGTTGTTGTTGTTGTTATTAAGAAGCGGTCACCCCATTTAAATAGGCCAGTGGCACCACATCTCAGGTCAGATGGGGAAGGCCACAAAATGCAGCTTGCTGCCCCAGAGACGGTTACCGAGGTCCCCTCCAGAAACAGTCCAGCTGTGCTCCATCGGTCCCCTTTATAAGTCTTCAGAAGTCCAGGCCAAGTCATAGGTGGGCCCCACATCTGCCAGTCGGCAAGATGATACACCTGCTCTCTGCCTTCCCTGGGTATACTGGTCAAACCAATATTCCGCCAAGCTGGGAACAAGGAAACTCCCAACCTGAGAGTCCCCTCGACCAGCCACGCCTCCTCTGATGCCAATGTTCTTGCTTGGGGCAGGCGAAGACTCGGCCTCAAACAAGGCCCTGTAGAAACTGGTGGGGGAAGACTGGGAATCGGCTTTTTCCGGTCCCAACTTAATTCCCAACCCTTCCGTCGCACTCCCACCGGACTTGCAGTAGGAGTATCCCGCAAGGGCCACAGATGTTTGATCCCATTATGTACAGAGGAGTTAAAGCCAGTCTTATACTGATCGCAGCCCCTCTGTTTAGTTTCAGTCTTTTTATCCCCCTCCTCCTCTAAATACGGCAACTCATACTCGGGTAGATCGCTGGGCGGCAAAAGCTTTCCAGCACCTCCACTATTCTTCATGTCTGAACCTAAACAGTGCTATTGTAACGTGTGGGGCATCACCAATGACCCTGATCCTGTCTTTGTCCAATGTCCACAAACACATACTTCCTAGGAAGGAGTCACTGGATGGGGACTGGGAATTGGTAATTTAGTTGAATTTTTTCATCTCCCTAGGCCAGGGGCATTGGGGTAGATCTTGACTTTGTGCGATAGTGTAAAATGGGTGATAGTGTTTCGGCAATCCGTTCTACATCTCTCCCGATTTTTATTTCCATTGGACTGCTCCCACTGTTCCAGCTGAGACCTGCACAGACCAGGGATCCAATCTGAAAGCTTCTTGCTGTGTGTGGCTCAGTACCACCAAACCATCAGGAGAGTCCAGTAGCGCTTTTTATCAGTAGATGACACCTTGGGGCTGACTTTGCTGGGCCAGCACCCAGGGATCACCTGTTCCCCGGGCGCAAAGGTTGGGAAAAACAGGGCAGAGGCTCTTGAAATAAAAACAGAAAATGCTGGAAATACTCAGCAGGTTGGGCAGCATCTGTGGAGAGAGAAACCGAGTCAATGTTTCAGGTCAATGACCCTTCGTCAGAACTGGGAAAAATTGGCGATGGAACAAGTTTTTAAGCAAGTTCAGGGGCAGGGAATGGGGGGAGGGGAGGAAAGAACAAAAGGGAAGGTCTGTAATAGGATGAAAGGCAGGAAAGATTAAGAGACAAAAGGGATGATGGTGCAAGGCAAAAGGAGATGGTAATGGGACAAGTTAAGAAACAAAAGATGACTCTAGATGAAGTGTAAATGGCACTGGCAGAATGAAAGACAGCTGCCATGTGAGAGAGAGAAAAAAAATGAAAAAAAAGATAGGGGCCGAGGTTATGATCTGAAATTGTTGAACTCGACGTTGAGTCCAGAAGGCTGTAAAGTGCCTAATCGAAAGATGAGGTGCTGTTCCTCGAGCTTACGTTGAGCTTCATTGGAACAGTGCAAGAGGCCGAGGACGGTGAGGTCTGAGTGGGAGTGGAGCGGAGAATTAAAGTGACAGGCGACCGGAAGCTCGGGGTCACCCTTACGGACTGAACGGAGGTGTTCCGCAAAGCGGTCACCCAATCTGCGTTTGGTCTCCCCAATGTAGAGGAGACCGCATCGTGAGCAGCGAATACAGTATACTAAATTGCAAGAAGTACAAGTAAATCGCTGTTTCACCTGGAAGGAGTGTTTGGGGCCCTGGACAGTGGGAAGGAAGGAGGTAAAAGGGCAGGTGTTGCATTTCCTGCGCTTGCACGTGAAGGTGCCGGGTGAAGGGGAAGGGGTGCTGGGGGTGGTAGAGGAGTGGACTAGGGTGTCGCGGAGGGAGCGGTCCCTTTGGAATGCTGAAAGGGGAGGTGAGGGGAAGATGCGTTTGGTGGTGGGATCACGCTGGAGGTGGCGGAAATGGCGGAGGATGATCCGTTAAATGTGAAGGCTGGTGGGGTGAAAGGTGAGGGCAAGGGGAACTCTATCGTGGTTCCGGGAGGGAGGGGAAGGGGTGAGAGCAGAAGTGCGGGAAATAGAACGGACACAGTCAAGGGCCGTGTCAACCACAGTAGAGGGGAATCCTCGGTTGAGGAAAAAGGAAGACATGTCGGAAGCACTAGTATGGAAGGTGGCATCGTCAGAGCAGATGCGGCGGAGATGGAGAAACTGGGAGAATGGAATAGAGTCCTTACAGGAAGCGGAGTGGGAGGAAGTGTAGTCCAGGTAGCTGTGGGGGTCAGTGGGCTTTTGCAGAGGCCCTTGATACTGGTCTCCACTCCCTTTTATTGCCGTAGGATTTTTGGGACTGTCCCTGAGGTGTAGAGCCTGCAGGCACAGAACAAGTGCATTCCAGGCCCTCCCACCTCACTTCCCTGTTGTTGCCTTGGCAACGCACCCAAAGAAGTTGACAATGGGCCATGTGCCTGTAGCCTATCTCAGATCTGAGAGTCTGAGTTAAACGGGCAGCTAGTCAAAGCAGGCCCAAAAAGGTGAGTGGCCTTTTTGTTGCAGGGACGCTTTGGCACTAAAACCCTTCTGGTTGCTGTTACCCCAAAGTACACAGAAGGCCTTGAGAACAACAGCTGCTCCTGAGCCTCTATTTCTGTCCTAGTTTCTCGGTGTAAGGCTCTGCCAGGGGACAAGCTGCATCAGCGGCGTGACCATGCCATGTTATTGACCCAGCCCACCTAGTTTGCGTGCTCTGAGGCCTAGACAGGCAGACCGCACTTTGGACAAGGGGGCCAGGAATATTGTGCTGCTTAACCTCAGAAAGAAAGTTATGCAAAGAAAATATTGACTACTCCCCGATGGCAGAGGAGCAATACGCCACCTGGTTTGGTAAGTTGCTGTAGTTGCTGGTGATGGTCTTGTTGTTGTCGAACAGTTAGTGAAAGCCTGCTGATTTCTGATTGCATCTTTAGAACTTGTCTCACTGGGTAGTTATACTACAGATTCTTGTCTCACAATCTGTATCAATGATTTAGATGAAGGGTCCGAGTGCAATGTATTCAAGTTTGCTGACGATACAAAGCTAGGTGGGAAAGTAAGCTGTGAGGAGGACACAAAGAGCCTGCAAAGGGATATAGACAGGTTAAGTGAGTGGGCAATAAGGTGGCAGATGGAGTTTAATGTGGAGAAATGTGAGGTCATTCCCTTTGGAATAGAAAAACAGAATTTTTTTTTAAATGGTGAGAAACTATTAAATGTTGGTGTTGGTGTTCAGAGGGATTTGGGTGTCCTTATACACAAAACACAAAGGCCGCGATTTTTCCTCTCGATGCGGCTTGGGGGCAGGACAGCTGCCTTCTGGGTTCCGATCCCGCCCCCAACGACGTCCGACGCACAGACGCGATTTTGCGTCAATTGGTCTTGTTTCCGACCCTCTGTCAATCTTTGCAATCCCGCCTCCAAACCCGCCCCCTAAACGCTGGCAAAATTCCCCCCAGAAAGTTAACATGCAGATACAGCAAGCAATTAGGAAGCCAAATGGTATTTTGGATTTATTGCAAGGGGGTTGGAGTATAAGAGTAAGGAAGTCTTGCTGCAATTGTACAGGGCCTTGGTGAGACCACACCTGGAGTACGGTGCACAGTTTTGGTCTCCTTATCTGAGGAAGGACATACTTGCCTTAGAGGCGGTGCAATGAAGGTTCACTAGACTGATTCCTGGGATGAGAGAGTTGTCCTATGAGGAGAGATTGAGTAGAATGGGCCTATACTCTCTGGAATTTAGAAGAATGAGAGGTGATCTCATTGAAACATAAGATTCTAAGAGGACTTGACCGGGTAGATGTTGAGAGGCGATTTCCCCTGGCTGGAGAGTCTTGAACTAGGGGGCATAGTCTCAGGATATGGGGTCGGCCATTTAGGACTGAGATGAGGAGAAGTTTCTTCACTCAGAGGGTTGTGAATCCTTGGAATTCTCTACCACAGAGGGCTGTGGATTCTTGGTCGTTGAGTATATTCAAGGCTGAGATTGAAAGATTTTTGCACTCTAAGGGAATCAAGGGATATGGGAATTGGGTGGGAAAGTGGAGTTGAGGTCGATGATCAGCCATGATCTTATTGAATGGCAGAGCAGGCTCGAGGGGCCGTATGGCCTACTCCTGCTCCTAATTCATGAGGTCTATTATCGCTATTCAGTGACACATTTAATGATTTTTTAACAACCATTTTTAATTTAGAGAATTTTGTTTTAAATCAAACACTTTGCTGGGACGTACCTTCAGATCGCTGCTGGAAAGGTAAGTCCCAGGAGTTTGGAGCGGGCAATGGTGGAGAGGGAGGTGAAATCGCAAGGACTGTGGAGTCAGGAGAGCACGAGCACTCCTGCTTCTCCATAGGAATGATTTTTTTGACACTGTTAAAAAAAATTAATCTCACCTTTTGTTGGCGGTCGCTGCTTAGGCCGCTGCGGCCGCTGAAGAAGCCTGGACGGAGCAGGCCCGGTGCTTGCTCCGCTTGTAGGACACAAATTTCACAGAGGTGTCCTGAAACAGGCTTCAGGCATACATAAGGGGCCTAAAGCCTTTTTCAGGCAGCCTCCCAGGACACCTAAAAAATGAGCCTGGCAAATTTATTAATGGCCCAAACGCATTACACAGAATGGGCGCGGGCCGTCCCGTTGCTAAATTTATCAATGTTGTGCCCGTTTTATGCCTGAAGAACGGGGACACGCAATACTAATTTCTACACCTAGATCTCTGACTCAGTGGCAGAGAGAGCAAGTTGTTCCCCTCTCTAAAATATACTTTTGAGCTGGATTTCTTTTGATTGTTGTGAATTTATCTTTTTCCCCATTTCCCCATATTCCACATAGTATTTCTTTGCCAAGATGGTGGGCAACTGACTCACTTTTGTGCCTTGACCTTCATGGCTTTGAAGCAGTCAGTAAACCAGTGGTATACATCAATGATATGTATTGACTTGTCCTTCAGGTTTCTCTTTCATCTTCAGGAGACTTGCGTCTGATTGAGATCGGAAGCTCTGCGTGGGAATAGCAGGAACTGAACTCCCATCCTAACCCCTCAGGGTGCAGTGCATCACCACACTGAAAACTTGTTTTTTTCTTAAGTTCTTCCTACAAAATCACATCCTTGAACACTATAGTGGTAGTTTTAAATATTATGTATTATTAAATATGTTTATAGTTTATTTTATTTTAATGTGCCCTGTACATCGTGTTTTTCAATTGAGAGTAGCACTTCTTAATTTTAGTTAACCTTTCATAAATACTCTCCCAATAGAGGGCAGAATTCTATTTACAACGTTTGCATCAGAATAGATGATAAAAGTCATGATGACTCAGAGTGCCTCACGATGTTTTTGCTGTTCTATTTGGTCGCATACAACAGTACTTTACATTGCCAAATAAATATGAATTGTCTTATTGATTTTGATTTGTTCTTAATAAAACTAGCAAAAACTTTGTAGTGCTGGATGCAATTAGTTATAAAATTATGTAACTGCACCACTGATTGCATTACCATGCCCTGCTGTGCTTTTTCCCTCTTCAGTTGTCTCCCCTTTTTCCCCTCCCTCCCCAGAAGTTTGTTGACTCACGTTGGGGTACAGTCACATGGGTGTTTCACAGGCCAGTCCGTGCCTTACCCAAGTAGCCATGCTTCAGCTGTGAGATTAGACTATACGGGGCGAGGTCTGATTTTGTTCCCCTCAGCTCAGAGCTGCTGAGTCTAATTACAACTCCCTTCCCCCTCCCCGTGGCTGCTACAACTGACATCAACTAACTCAGCACAGGGATCAAAGCCAGAACGTTAGGAGAGCGCAAGTGGTTCAATGGGTAAATGCATTGCCCAGAGTAGAGATGAGCCATACGAAAGCAACAAGGTTCCAGGTCTGTGCCTGATCAGTTAGCTGTAGGAAGCAGTAGGGGCGCTACACTTGGTTTAGGACCCATGGGCCGGGGAGAGAAAAAAAATCAGCCAGGGCTTCCACTCCTAATCACTATCCAGGGACCCAAGCTGAAGACTGGCCAGAAGGGCAAGGTAATGGAGGATGATTTGTGCTGTAAATCCACACCTCAGCATGGGTTCTGTCCTCAAAGAGATTTGTTTTAAAAACCTGAGATCTTCCTGAGCTCTATGCTTCAGCACCACACCACAGAATGAATACATATACTTACTGAGCCAATGCAGGAGCTTCATCTTTTGTATGCCAGCACGACAATGTATTGATTGATATCTTGCAATGGTGGGACTCTGTTTCCTTTTCCGCTCCAATTAGTCGAACCCACACCATGCACAGTCGGTGTTTGACAGGGTGGACAGGTGACCTTTGCCAATGCTGTCTTGAAATGAGCCACACTGAGGCACGCAAAAGCCGCCTGAAGTGACTCTTCCTCCCTTTTTTCCTCCCTCTTTCTGAAGGAGTGCCTGGCCTCTGCTCACTGCCTGTCTCCCTGGTGGGGGCTGAGATCTGAAAACATTAAAGATCACAAGTACGGACCTGTGTCTCACCATTCCATGATGCCACATGACATGACGTGTTCCAACACACCAGACCACCTCACCGCCTTGTTGTTGTTGTAGAACAGTAAATAAAGTCAAGAGATCCATATGATTTTTTAACTGTGTTGTAAAATTAGTTTTGTGGTCAAGGCAATCAGTGTGGACCCTTTAAGTTATCGGGGAGATTTGACAAGATCCCTTTGGGAGTTATATCTCAAAACAGTCTGAAATAAATAAGATCTATTAGGTGTTATTTCTGCCATTGGCCCTGAAAATGACATCATTCTGGTCTCCGTGTTATGATTACACTTGGGCCCATTCCCAGCTGTTCCAGTTGTGGTGTTTTTTATCCAAGGTAACCAACCACCCAGAAGACACAGGGCTCTTAAGCTCTGTCCATATAAGTGAACAATAAGTTAGTTTTTCCAGTCTACTCTGTTTTCAGCAGACAGTATTTATTGCAGAACTTAGCACCTGAGTTAGTTTATTGTGGAGCCCTGAGGTTAGAATTCAGTCTATTTTTGGTGTATCCTGATTCCAAATAAACTCCTCGCTGTATAAAAGAAGTCATTGAATTCAATTCACCAGAACTTGACCCTCCTAAGTAAATGAACTGAATCACTGTTTAAGGAAACCCAGATTGAGCTAATTTTAAACTATCTATCGAAGTACAGTAAATAGAATCATTGACTGTCCGAGGTGTGTCTACAGCCCACGGATTAAGCAGTCTAAGTGACTGCTTCTTTGATCAAATACAGTCACTGTATGAGAAAGGGTAGGAGTGGAAAGAAGTTAAAGTAAGATTCATCTCTCATAGGGTCATAGGGGGAGAAATTCGGCATCGCCCCGTTTGGGGCGCAATTATCGGCCGGGCGCAAAGTTTAGCGCCTGGCGCTAATTATCACTTCCGACTGCAAACTTGGCTTCTATCGCCCCGGAGGTGATTGGAGCGCTAAATCAGGCACTACACACCTCTCTTAAGGCGCTAGCACCGAGGAGCGAGGTGCTACCTCAGGGCGCTGGTGAAGCTCATGTGATGTCAGTCAGCAATGGAACACAGACACACTGGCGCCGGCCAGTTCTTAAAGGGGAGGGTCGATCTTGCTCTCCATCCACACCCTTCTCATTGCAGCCTTGAATCTCGGCCTGGAGAGACATCAAATCTGCTGGAAAGAACAATGGAAAGGCTCAGAGTGCAGCCCCCATAGTCTCTTCTAAATCGATGCAAGGAAGGTCAAATCAAAATGAACCTGCAAAGTGTTGCTCAGTACCCAAAACTCCTTCACACAGTGTTGAATCTCTCCAGAAGTCTTTCTCTCTCTCTTAGAATGCGTTGTGCAAAAATGTCAACGACAAAAAAAGGCAGGAAGCGGCCGCCTTTAAATAGCGCTCCCCCAGTCCCTTCCCGACTGCAAAACGTTCCCCTCAACCTGTTGATGCTAGCAGCAGGCGGAAAGGCAGGGGGCGCCACTCAATATCCAGTCCAGGGCGCTACCGGGGCGATGCACGCTCAACTGACGTCACGATCTGCGGGCGCAGGAGATTGTGGCGGTAGTGTTTAGCGCCGCCGCAAAATGTCTGGTCAATTTTGCAAGCGGCGCAAACATCGCCACGCTCGGGCGCTAGTTGCTTTGCTCCCCATTCTAACGGGAGGCGCAAAGCAACCGATTTTTTCCCCCCATAGAGTCATAACAGCACAGAAGGAAGCCATTCGGCTCATCGAGTCCGTGCCGGATCTCTGTAGAGCAATCCAGTCAGTCCCATTCCGCCGCTCAATCCCCATAGCCCTGTAAGTTTATTTCCCTCAAGTGCCTATCCAGTCTCCCCTTGAAAACATTGAGTGTCTCCGGTTCCACCACTTCCGTCGGTAGCGAATTCCAGGTCCTCACCACTCGCTGCGTAAAAAGGTTTTTCCTCACATCTCCCCTGTAGCTCTTGCCCAAAACCTTAAATCTGTGTCCCCTAGTCCTTGTACCATCAACTAGTGGGAACAGCCTTTCCCCGTCTAGCCTATCCAAACCCGTCATAATCTTGTACACCTCTATCAAATCACCCCTCAACCTTCTTTGCTCTAATGAAAACAAATCCAGCTCTCCAACCTGTCCTTGTAGCTAAGATCACCCATCCCCAGAACCATTCTGGTAAATCTCCTCTGCACCCTCTCAAGGGCCTTCACTTTCTTCCTAAAGTGTGGTGACCAGAACTGGATGCAATACTCCAGTTGTGGCCTAACCAGCGCTTTATAAAGGTTCAGCATAACTTCTCTACTTTTGTACTCAATACCTCTATTTATGAAGCCCAAGATCCCATATGCTTTGTTAACCACTCTCTCAATATGTCCTGGCACCCTCAGGGACCTATGCACATTAACTTCCAGGTCCCTCTGTCCCTGCACACTCTTTAAAACTGTGCCATTAAGTGTATATTGCCTCTCCCTGTTCTTTCTGCCAAAATGCATCACCTCACACTTCTCTGTATTAAATTCCATCTGTCACTTGTCTGCCCATTCTGCTAGAGTTTTCTATGTCCTACTGCAGTCGATTGATATCATCCTCACTGTTTGCCACACCCCCAAGTTTGGTGTCATTGGCAAATTTAGAAATTCTACTCTGTATTCCAATATCCAGGTCATTTATATATATCAAAAAAAGCAGTGGCCCCAGCACTGACCCTTGGGGAACACCACTGTCTACCATCCTCCAGTCTGAAAAACAGCCATTTACCACAACTCGCTGTTTTCTGTCCTTAAGCCAATTCCTTATCCAAGCTGCCACTGACTCACCTATTCCATGAGCCTCAAGTTTGTTATTCAGCCTTCTATGTGGTACTTTGTCAAACGCCTTCCAAAAATCCATGTAGACAGCATCCATTGCATTCCCTTCATCAATCCTCTCTGTTACTTCATCAAAAAATTCAATTAGATTAGTGAAACACGATCTGCCTTTTACAAATCCGTGTTGGCTCTCCTTAATTAGCTTAAACCACTCCAAGTGCCTGTTAATTTTTTCCTTAATTATTGTTTCTAAAACTTTACCCATCACTGATATTAAACTGACCAGCCTGTAGTTACTAGGATTATCCTTACACCCTTTCTTGAACAATGGTGTCACATTTGCCACTTTCCAATCCTCAGGCACCTCCCCCGCATCTAGGGAAGATTGGAAAATTATGGCAAGCCCTTCTGCTATCTCCTCCCCCAATTCCATTAGCAACCTAGGATGCAAGCCATCTGGACCAGGCGACTTATCCACTCTAAGCATACCCAGCCTTTCTAGTACATACTGTCTATCAATTTTCACCCCTTCCATTGCTTCTACCTTTTCCACTTCTACCGATATTTTGTCAGCATCCACCTCCTTAGTAAACACCGATACAAAGTACTCATTGAGTATTCTAGCCTTGCCCTGCGCCTCTAAGCATATATCACCTTCTTTGTCTCTAATATGCCCCACCCTGCCTCTTACTACATGCTTACTGTTTACATGCCGGTTTTTGGGTTCCTTTTTATGTTAACCGCCATTCTACTCTCGTATTCTCTCTTTGCCAATCTTATTTTCATCTTCACTTCCCCTCTCAACTTATTGTATTTAGTCTGGTTCTCCCTTGAAGAATTCACCTGACATGCATCATACATCCTCTTTTTTTGTTTCATCATCTTCTCTATCTCCCTCGTCATCCAAGGAGCCCTTGCTTTGGTTCCCTTACCCTTCCCTCTTGTTGGAATGTACTTAGCCTGTACTTGGAACATCTCCTCCTTAAAGATCACCCATTGTTCCGTTACAGTTTTTCCTGTCAGTCTTTGGTTCCATTTTACCCTGGCTAGATCCCTTTGCATCCCATTGAAGTTAGCCCTATTCCAGTTTAAAAGCTCCACTCTAGATTGTTCCTTGCTCCTTTCCATTGCTAATCTAAATCTTACGATGATCACTCGTACCCAAATGTTCTCCCACAGACACTTGGTCGACCTGGCCCACCTCATTCCCCAGCACCAGATCCAGCAATGCCTCCTTCCTAGTTGGGCCAAGAACATATTGGTCAAGGAAATTCTCCTGAACACATTTCAGAAATTCCTCCCCCTCCTTTCCCTTTACCCTAGCATTATCCCAATCGATATTTGGGTAATTAAAGTCCCCCAGTATCACCACTCTATAGTTCTTGCATATCTCTGTGATTTCCCTGCAGATTTGCTCCTCTACCTCCCTCTCACTATTTGGAAGCCTATAGAATACCCCCAATAGTGTGATCATACCCTTTTTGCTCCTCAACTCTAACCAAATGGATTTTGTCCTTGTCCCCTCAAGAACATCCTCCCTTTCCAACACTACAATGCCTTCCCTAATCAGCACTGCCACCCCACCTCCTTTTTTTCCTTCCCTATCTTTTCTGAACACCTTGTACCCTTGAATATTAAGTGTTCAGTCCTCACCGTTTTTAAGCCACGTGGCAGCATTTGGTAGTTAGCCAAGTACCTTGGATGGTCTGAATATTTTGATCATCAAACATTTGTTGCTGCTTTAAGAGAATGTTTGTTGTTCGGCAGACAATTTCCTCAAGTGTGTGGGTAAAAGCAAGACGAGTTCAATGAGAATCTTTTGTTTTGCCCATATATGGAGGTACCTCAGGGGTTTTACTTCACGGGCTGAGAAATTTAACTCGAGGTGTGTGTAATGTATCTAAATTATTCAGAACTGCATTGCATAGAATTACACTTGTGATTTTAGTCCTAGTAATGCTGGTACTTTGTCCTTTATTGTTATGATTTTCCAAAAATGTGGAGCAATTCATGGAATCAGCATCATCGGCAACTGTTTGTGGCAACTGGTGTTGACAGATATGCAGGAAATACAGATTCTCTGACTGCTGTGGTCTACTTTACTGAAGCTGCGTTTCTCAGAATGGCAGTTCAGTCAGGACTACACTTTATACTCTGGACTGCCATTTACAGGATTTTGTCACGGGTGCAGACTTCAGAAAGGAATGTGAATATATGTTATCTTTGGACTTTTGTATATCCATTAATAGGGGTCATTGATCATTTTACTTCTTTAGGATAGTTTTTTTTTACAATTCTTTACATCTCACACGATGTTGTTGCTGTTGGCTTTGTCATTTTTTAAATGTGTTTTATGGCCCATGTTTATTGCTGTTAATTTATTACATATTTAAGTGTACATCTGTGTCCTTCAAAAAAAGACTTGTATTTATATAGCGCCTTTCACGACCACCGGATGTCGCAAAGCGCTTTACAGCCAATGAAACACTTTTTTTTGAAGTGTAGTCACTGTTGTAATGTAGGAAACGCGGCAGCCAATTTACGCACCGCAAACTCCCACAAACAGCAATGTGATAATGACCAGATAATCTGTTTTGGTGATGTTGATTGAGGGATAAATATTGGCCAGGACACTGGGGATAACTCCCCTGCTCTTCTTCGAAATAGTGCCATGGGATCTTTTACGTCCACCTGAGAGAGCAGACAGGGCCTCGATTTAACGTCTCATCCGAAAGACGGCACCTCTGACAGTGCAGCACTCCCCCAGTACTGCACTGGAGTGTCAGCCCAGATTTTTGTGTCTGGAGTGGGACTTGAACCCACAACCTTCTGACTCAGAGGCGAGTGCTACCTACTGAGCCACAGCTGACACACTCTTTCAATCATTATATCTAAGGCTGTACAAGAAATGTTCTTGAGCAGGTCTCAAGTGTCTTGTTTTCAAAAGTGTTGTGGATTTATTATTGGATGTTCTTCCCCTCATTAAGTATCCCTGAGGTGAATTTTGAGGCCCCCCACCCAGTGGAAATGGGATGGTAGCACCCTGAAAATCAGGGTGAAAGACTTATTGCCCCATTTCCGTCATTGGTGCTGCCAGGGCCATTTTCCCAGGATCTTACGTTTAGGCGACTACAGCAATAAGTTAATAATCTTATGCAAATCTAGATCCTATGATGTGAATAGGACCCCAATGCAACAGAAGTAGCGCTGAGGGATAGGACCGCTCAGTAATCCTTGGCGGTAAAGGCCTATTGCCATGGATGATGACACCCATCTGGCACCCATGAGCCCCAGCTGAAAAGTTGTACGATAATAGCCATGGCAGCACCAGCATAGTAATAGAGTAAGCGATCGGTGTACTGACGCAGCGATTCAGGCGCCAGGTTAAATCTGAGGGTTTTCTTTCAATACCGATTACACTGCATCTCCTGTATCGTCGTTGTTTGCTGCATGCTCTGTAACCTCACCTTGCAACGGAGCCAAGACATCGAGCCAGCAGCAGCTGAGGAGGAGGAGCCACCATTGGAGGGAGAAGAGCCCCGGGGAAAAGAGGATGCAGGAGAAGCCCCAGCAAGACCTGCACAGCAAGTAGCTAGGACTATCATGCAGTAGCTCATAGACCAGCACTTCCAGTAAAATATCAATCAGAGCCAAGCCCTTCACATTACCCCTGTATTAACCGATAACACCAATCCACCTTAAACCTCTTTGCACAGATACCATCTGCCATTGATGGCTGAATACCTCATTACAACCCAATGAATAGACAAACTTACACCGTTCAGCTGTTATAATTTTGAATGCCTTCACGGACTGGCATTACGGAATAATTTCACCTTAGTGTTACCCCATCGTGCTCTTCTTGTGGTCTCTTACCTAATCTACTGATTCGATGAAGTGCTGCCCAGTTGCTACAGCAGGGGTGGGGGAAGTCTACTGATGTTCAGGTGAGAGTCCTTGAAATGGTCATGGCCGGCGACCTCTAGCAGCTCGGGTCTTGAGAGGCCAGCTGGAGACTGCACATCTCGGCTGCTGCGGGGGCTGTCTGGCTACCTGCCTTACTTGCAACATTGTGGCCGCTGGTTGAGCGGGTGGTGTGGGAGCAGACCTGCTGTCATCCTGAGAGAGGGCAGCATGTGCCACTCCCAAAGGCCTGCAGGACCTCACTGATAGTGATCTGCGGCAGAGCAGACTGTAGGAGACCACAGACACTGTGGAAGCCCACATCAATGTGTTTCACCAGCATTTTGAAGCCAGCAGATACCGAGGCGGCTAGAGATTGAATGGCACCAGTCTGAGCTTCCATCAAAGCTGCCCGAGCTGGTGACACAGACTCCTGTACACAGGTCCTGTCTGCGGTGTCCACAGAGGTGACCATATGATCTATGATAGGCTGCAGGCTGCAGAAGCCACTGCATTGAATGCGGCACATGCTAGAATGGAACTCCTCCATAGTCTCAGACAGGTTACGGTAACTCCCAGGCAGGCAGTCCAATACCCCAACAACTGCTGGTGCATGTCATAGGTAGAAAGAGGGATGAGGTCCTGCAGGCAGATTTTAGGGAGCTCGGAAAGAGATTAAAAAGCAGGACCTCAAAGGTAGTAATCTCCAGATTATTCCCGGTGCCACGTGCTAGCGAGTACAGAAATAGGAGGATAGAGCAGATGAATGTGTGGCTGGAGAGATGGTGCAGGAGGGAGGGCTTTAGATTCCTGAGGCATTGGGACCGTTTCTGGGGGAGGTGGGACCTGTACAAGCCGGATGGGTTGCACCTCAACAGGACCGGGACCAATATCCTCATGGGGGGGTTTGCTAGTGCTGTTGGGGAGGGTTTAAACTAGCTTGGCAGAGGGATGGAAACCTGAGAATAGATTCAGAAACGAGAGAAGCAAAGCTGGAAATGGAAGGCAGAAAATGAGTAAGCAAGTTTAGAAGGCAGAGGAAACAAAGGCAAGAAAGTAGACAACAATGGAGTTTGGCAGTGCTGAATGATATATACTTCAACGCAAAGAGTCCAGGGAATAAAGCAGATGAGCTGAGGGCACAGATAGACACATGGGAGTATGATATTATAGCTGTTACTGAGATATGGCTGAAAGAAGGGCAGGAATGGCAGCTCAACATTCCTGGTTACAGGATTTTCAGACGAGATAGAGAGGGGAATAAAAAAGGAGGAGGGGTCACAATATTGATTAAAGAAACAATTACAGCTGTGAGGAGGGATGATATCTTAGAAGGATCATCCAACAAGGCCGTATGGGTTGAACTGAAAAACAAAAAAGGGGCAATCACACTGCTGGGAGTGTGCTATAGACACCCAAGCGATTAGAGGTAGATAGAAGAGCAAATATGTAGGCAAATTTCTGAGACGTGCAAAAATAGGGCTGTAATAGTAGGGGATTTCAACTTCCCTAATATTAACTAGGATAAAATTAGAGTGAAAGGCATAGAGGGAGCAGAATTCTTAAAATGCATTCAGGAGAACTTTTTTAGCCAGTGCGTAGCAAGCCCAACAAGAGAGGGTGTGGTTCTGGACCTAGTTTTAGGGAATGAAGCTGGGCAGGTGGAAAGGGTATCAGTGGGAGAGCATATTGGTGATAGTGATTATAATTCAGTTAGATTTAGCGTAGTTATGGAAAAGGACAAGGATAGACCAAGAATAAAAGTTCTAAATTGGGGAAAAGCTAATTTTACTAAGCTGAGATGTGATTTAGCCAAAGTAGACTGGAGACAGAAACTTAAAGGTAAATTAGTGTCAGAGCAGTGGGAGGCATTCAAGGAGGAGATTGTGAGGGTTCAGAGCAAGTATGTTCCCTTAAAGAAAAAGGGTGGGACTAACAAATCTAGAGCTCCTGGATGTCAAGGGGCATACAGGGAAGGATAAAGAAAAAAAGGGAAGCTTATGACAGATACCGAGGGCTCAATACTGCAGAAACCCTAGAGAAGTATAGAAAGTGCAGGGGGGAAATTAAAAAGGAAATTAGGGCATGAAAAAATATTGGCAAGTAAAATCAAGGAAAACCCAAAGATGTTTTATAAATACATTAAGAGCAAGAGGATAACTAAAGTAAGAGTAGGCCCTATTAGGGAACATAATGGTAACCTGGGTGTGGAGGCGGAAGACATGGATATGGTTCTTAATGAATACTTTGCGTCTGTTTTCACAAAAGAGAGGGATGATGCAGAAATTGCAATCAGGGAGGAGGACTGTGAAATATTAGATGAAATAAATATAGTGAAAGAGGAAGTATTAAGGGGTTTAGCATCTTTGAAAGTAGATAAATCCCCAGGCCCAGATGGAATGTATCCCAGACTGTTAAGAGAAGTAAGAGAAGAACTAGCAGAGGCTCTGATCATCATTTTACAATCCTCTCTGGCTAAAGGTGTGGTACCAGAGTACTGGAGGACTACAAACGTGGTACCATTCTTTAAAAAGGGAGAAAGGGATAGACCGAGTAATTACAGGCCAGTCAGCCTAACTTCGGTGGACAGGATACATCTTCATTTAGAAAGACACGGATTAATCAGGGACAGTCAGCATGGATTTGTTAAGGGAAGGTCGTGTCTGACTAACTTGATTGAATTTTCTGAGGAGGTAACAAGGAGGGTCGATGAGGGTAGTGCATTTGAAGTAGTCTATATGGATTTTAGCAAGGATTTTGATAAGGTCCTGCATGGTAGACTGGTCATGAAAGTAAAAGCCCATGGGATCCAAGGCAAAGTGGCAAGTTGGATCCAAAATTGGCTCAGAGGCAGGAAACAAAGGGTAATGGTCGAAGGGTGTTTTTGTGACTGGAAGGCTGTTTCCAGTGGGGTTCCGCAGGGCTCAGTACTGGGTCCTTTGCTTTTTGTAATATATATATCAATCATTTGGACTTGAATGTAGGAAGTGTGATTAAGAAGTTGCAGATGATACAAAAATTGTCCGTGTGGTTGATAATGAAAAAGGAAGCTGTAGACTGCAGGAAGATATCAATGAACTAGTCAGGTGGGCAGAACAGTGGCAAATGGAATTCAATCTGGAGAAGTGTGAGATAATGCATTTGGGGAGGCCTAACAAGGCAAGGGAATACATAATAAATGGTAGGACACTGAGAAGTGCAGAGGATCAGAGGGACCTTGAAGTGCATGTCCACAGATCCCTGAAGGTAGCAGGACAGGTAGATAAGGTGGTTAAGAAGGCATACGGCATACTTGCCTTTATTAGCCGAGGCATAGAATATAAGAGCAGGGAAGTTATGCTTGAATTGTATAAAATACTAGTTAGGCCGCAGCTAGAGTACTATGTGCAGTTCTGGTCACCACATTACAGGAAGGATGTGATTGCACTAGAGAGGGTGCAGAGGAGATTTACGAGAATGTTGCCTGGGCTGGGAAATTTTAGCTATGAGGAAAGATTGAATAGGCTGGGGTTGTTTTCTTTGGAATAGAGGAGGCTGAGGGGAGATTTAATTGAGGTGTATAAAATTATGAGGGGCCCAGATAGAGTGGATGGGAAGGATCTATTTCCCTTAGCAGAGGGGTCAATAACCAGGGGGCATAGATTTAAAGTAATTGGTAGGAGGTTTGGAGGGGAGTTGAGGAGAAATTTTTTCACCCAGAGGGTGCTGGGGGTCTGGAACTCACTGCCTGAAAAGGTGGTAGAGGCAGAAACCCTCATCACATTTAAAAAGTACTTGGATATGCACTTGAAGTGCCGTAACCTACAAGGCTACGGACCAAGTGCTGGAAAGTGGGATTAGGCTGGATAGCTCTTCATCGGCCAGCATGGACAAGATGGGCCGAATGGCCTCCTTCTGTGCTGTAAATTTCTGTGATTCTATGTCAAGGAGTCCCTTTTGTAGGCTGGGCCTCTGAGGTCTGCATCTCGATCCTCTATAGCAGAGCTAGTACCTGGGCTTGCCCCATGGAAATCCTGGACTTCCCTTTCCACTGCCTCCTGCTTCTGCTTACAAGTGCTGTACAAATCACCTGTCACTTTAATTCTCCACTCCACTCCCACTCTGACCTCATTGTCCTCGGCCTCCTACACTGTTTAAATGAAGCTCAACGTAAGCTCGAGGAACAACACTTCATCTTTCGATGAGGCGCTTTACAGCTTTCCAGACTCAACATTGAGTTCAACAACTTCAGATCATAACCTCTGCTCCTATTTTTTCAGATGGCAGCTGTTGATGATTCTGCTATTCCCATTTGCACCTCCTCTAGACCCATCTTTTGTTTCTTTACTTGTCCCATTACCACCTCCTTTCGCCTTGCACCATCATCCCTTTTGTCATTTATTCTCTCCCGCCTTCCACCCTATCACAGACCTTCCCTTATGTCCTTCCCCCCTACCCCTTCCCTGCCTCTGCACTTGCTTAAAATCTGATACATCTCTAACTTTCTCCAGTTCTGACGAAAGGTCATCGACCTGAAACGTTAACTCTGTTTCTCTCTCCACAGATGCTGCCTGACCTGCTGAGTATTTCCAGCAATCTCTGTTTTCTTTGCTGTACAAATCCCCTTGTGTGGCCCCCTCTACCTCACTACCAATCCCAACTGAGGTGCCGATCTCTGAACTGGTGCTTGGAAAAAGAAAAGAAAGGGACCTGCATTTATATAGCGCCTTTCACGACCACCGGATGTCCCAAAGCGCTTTACAGGCAATGAAGTACTTTTTGAAGTGTAGTCACTGTTCTAATGTAGGAAGAGATAGAGCAAGTGGCAGTGCTTCTTTGGAAGGGTTCTGCCCTCCAAAACTTCTGCTTCATCTTCCAAAGGATGAGGAGAACCTGGAGAAGGGGAGAAGGGACAAGTGTTACTATGGAGGCAACAGTTAACAAACCAATGGATCACAATCAGTGCTAGACAGCACCAAGGTGCCACACAGTCTACATGGAAGATAGTGAGAGGAAAGAGAGATTGTAGTATTAAAGGCAGACACCCCGCTGTGGTCTTGGGCCAGCCTCGCCATTTCCAATGCTTCTGGCTGTTCCGTGCCCCAAGATCTGCATCGCTTCCTCTTCTAAGTGATTGAGTAGGTGGATGGAGGCAGGCCCTGCCCCTGCCCCCCCAGCCCCCACCCACCAAGGTTTGGGTTCACTCTCATGTTGAGGGCTGTCTTCCCCTGCAGAAAGAGTTGCAGAAAGTTAGTATTTCTTTGTTGTAAGCTGCTGATCAGCTGTGGGAGGCTTCTTCATCTAGAGAGCCTGCCGAAAGAGAGAAGCAGCAAGTTTAGAGAAGGATGGGGAAGTGCTTGTGCAAGAGAGTGGTTGCGGTGAGAAGAAGTGGAAGCAATTAGCAGAAGAGTGAAAGGTTTCCAGTTGTGAACAGGTATGTATGTCTAGTACTCTGTGATTTGTTTCACTTGTATACACAGTTTGACACTTTGCACATTGTAATTTGTTCTAGTCCACTGTCCCACCTAATTCTTTCAATGATTTCACCCACTAGTGGGTTAGGATATAATCCTGTCACTTAGAAGGACGTTATCAATCTCCTTTTGCCGCTTCTACTTGCTTAAAGTCTGATTCTGGGAGACCAGCACCCGTGACCCAGTTCCTGGCATTTACACTATTAAATCCGGCGCCCTTATCTCAACAGCAGAATCATAGACCCATAAAAAGCTAATAGAGTGAATAAGTGAAAAAATTTAGTAGCGTAAGCGTGAGGAGCTAACTTATGGGCATGATCTGACCTACACAAGTGCCGCATAAAATCAGTTTTTGACTGCTGCCTCCGAGGATCCTAAGTAAAATGAGTACGGGAATTCTCCAGCCCAGACTAGTCAGTCAACAGCATTGAACTCATTCTTCTAGCACAGCCTTACAGATGAATTGAACTGCTTATCCATTATCTCACAATTGTTCATTTGTTGATGGCTGCATGAGTTTATTTGATTGCCATATTAAAGTAACTTTCTGCTACTGTTTTCCTTCCATGAAACAGCACTGTGGGAGTGCCTTCACCACAGGGAATGCAGCAGTTCAAGAAGGCGGATCACCACCATCTTCTCAAGGGCAATTAGGGATGGGCAATAAATGCTGGCCTTGCCAGCGACGCTCACATCCCATGAATGAATAATTTTTAAAAATGAGGATGTGTGGATATTAGATGTGGACCAGATCAGGCTTGATGATGATAAGCCCATAGTTTAATAGCTAGCCAAGAGTTACTACCTTCAATGGAAAAGAAAATCGGGCATGGTGTAAAACAGGCAGCCCATTTGCTATCAGCCCATTTTGCTCTACTCGCATTGACCAATTTCACCCCTATTGTGTTAGGATGTTGGAAGTTTAAAAAGCCACATAGTGACACCCAAGTGCCCATTCTGCATCGCAGCATCCCCTAATGCAGTAGAGGCATGCATGTGAAGCTAGGCAAGAGCTGTAAGGTTGTCTAGGTGCTTTGCATGTGGCTTCAGTCAAGGTGTAACAAGTTGCTCAGGCCAACATCCCCAGCATCGAAGCTTTGACCACGCTCGATCAGCTCCGATGGACGGGGTCACATCGTCCGCATGCCTGATACGAGACTCCCAAAACAAGCGCTCTACTCGGAGCTCCGACACGGCAAGAGAGCCCCAGGTGGGCAGAGGAAACGCTTCAAGGACACCCTCAAAGCCTCCTTGAAAAAGTGCAACATCCCCACTGGCACCTGGGAATCCCTGGCCCAAGACCGCACAAAGTGGAAGAGAAGCATCCGGGAAGGTGCCGAACACCTTGAGTCTCTTCGCCGGGAGCAAGCAGAAGCCAAGCGCAAGCAGCGCAAGGAGTGCACGTCAACCCAAGCACCCCACCCACCCGCCCCTTCAACCACCATCTGCCCCACCTGTGACAGAGACTGTAGGTCCCGCATTGGACTCATCAGTCACCTGAGAACTCATTTTTAGTGTGGAAGCAAGTCATCCTCGGTTCCGAGGGACTGCCTAAGAAGAAGAAGAACAAGTTGAGAGGAAACTCTTTGCATTGTGCATATTTACCTATCTACTTTGTGTGGGGCAGTGTTGGGTAGTCTTACCTCAGCATATTTCTAAGCCTGGCAAATGTTTTCCTCATCTGTTCCCAAATCCTCTGAATATTGGGCAGTATTCTATGCCACCTCTTCCCATTGATTTCTCCTGTGGGGAGCATGCCTTTCAGTGGCAAACACATTAACCCTCCTTTAGGGAAGGAGAAGTTCCACAGTTGAATGGAGGAATTCTTTGTGAGTGCTGCAACATTTCAGAAGTCCAATCTAGGCTGGAAGCTCGCAATGCATATCTAATTAGAGCCGATCCTGGAAGATTCGGTGGGTTTGGCTGTGACTATTTCATGCAAGAGCAGAATTTGGAGAGACCGGGCCCACAGCCAAGACTGGGAAGTTTATCCCAGGGCCTTTGCAGGAACCATGGGATACACTTCCCAGTCTTGGCTGTGGGCCCGGTCTCTCCAAATTCTGCTCTTGCATGAAATAGTCACAGCCAAACTCACCGAATCTTCCAGGATCGGCTCTAATTAGATATGCATTGCGAGCTTCCGCATGGTTTCCCCCGATCTCCTGCTGTAACTGTGGCAGAAACCCCAGAGAAACGGTGGCGTGATCTTGCCAGCCCTGGGGAGGCGGGTTTGGAGGTGGGACTGCCGGGAAAATGGCAGAATCTGGGGGCAGGTACCCATCCCGCCCCCCAACCCACCTCCGTGCCATCTTCCCAGGAGGCGGGTAGCCGACCCACGCTGGGTCCCGTCTCCTGGAGGCGAGAAGGGGATTACAGCCACTTAACAGCTAGTTAACAGGCAGTTAAGTGGCTGTAATCCCCTTCTCGCCATTTTTCCAACAGATGCAACATCCATCTAATTTCTGCTAAAGAAAGAGGTTTGAATACAAGGACTCATCAAACAACATAGAATGTCAGTGTTTGACAGCTTCACAGAGCTGTCAAACGATGACATTTGACAGATGAAACATCATGCGCTGACGTTCTCTGTAACCGGCTGGGTGGGCTTAACAAGGTCAATCAAGGGAAAATAGCGTGGGTTGGCCACAAGTCGATGGAGGCGGGACAACGACCCGACAAGCAGCAGTCCCGCCTCAACACGCCCCCATTGATAAAATCGCCCCCGGTGTCTCTGGACTATTTAAGGAGTTGGCGTCATTAAAAGTCGTGGATGAGGTAGCAAGAACAGACTGAGATGTTACGTTCAGCTCAGTTTGATCGTTATCCATAATCACAAACCTGGATTCTGCTTATTTCTATTTTTATAAAAATGTTCTAAGTACAAATCAATCACAAAATGTGCAATAAAAAAACAGAAAATGCTGGAAATACTCAGCAGGTCAGGCAGCATCTGTGGAGAGAGAAACAGAGTTAACGTTTCAAGTCGATGATCTTTCATCAGAACTGGACCAAGTTAGAGATGTAATAGGATTTAAGCAAGTGCAGAGATGGGGAAAGGGGAAGGGGAGGAAAGAACAAAAGGGAAGGTCTGTGATAGGGTGGAAGGCAGGAGAGATTAAATGACAAAAGGGATAATGGTGCAAGGCAAAAGGGGTGGTAATGGGACAAGTAAAGAAATGAAAGATGTGCAACTGTGGAACTTCTTTTTGGTTCAGCTGTAATTTTGAAACAAATTCTATTTTTTTTCTCAATGGAGTGGAGCTGATCAAACCGGAAACTTGACATGCATGAAGTTCCACTTTTGGGGATTTTAGGAGTGGGGGTGAGAGTTTGTACTTCAGCCAAAAGCAGTAATTCTGAGTTGTAACAGCAAAAGTTTAGATTGGCTCAGTGTAATCATTCCCCTCCAAAGGTGCAGGCAAATGCAAGGTTCTAGGTCATGACTGTTTGCAATAGAGAAATCTCTCTGACACAGGACAATAAGCCAAGTGTATGTACCCAGCAGGAAGTGTGGTGGTGATGACATTGGGGTGTCAAATTCACCACATCAGCTTGTTTACTGTCAAATGACAGAACACACGGAGGCTTTAAGTACATTTGTCAGAAGCTTTTACAGTGGATTATGCTATAAAGAGGGGGAAATGAACTTCATACAACAAATTCAGGTTTTGGCCAGAAAGAGAGATACCCAGTTTTGGATTGCTTTGGGTGAATCTCCCTGACTGTCCTCCTACCTCTGTGTTATGTCTGTCACCTTATTACATTTTCTGAAACAAACAACCCTGTCCCAGTTTGATCAAAGTTTGGTCAAACCTGCTGGGTTAGTCCAATTTTATCAGTATCGTTACATTAATAATAAATCTCTCAGTGTTGAGATGTGACCACACCTTAGACAGAGTCAGGGAGACTGCCTTCTAATGAGATGACTAACAGCAAGCACCCACACAGAAAGTGTGCTAAAAGTTAAGACGACTTTTTTTTTAAATGAAAAAATAATCCAAAGTAGCCTGGTCTCAATTTGTCAATAAACATCTTAGTGAAGACTTTGGGTGTAATTCTCCTTCACAATCGCATCCAAAATTGGGCAAGATTGCGTCGGAAAAATTCTGTTGGTGAGGCCCACCTACTGCTGGGACCAATTCTGGCTGCCCCTTCCCTACCTGCCGCATGCAGATGGCAGTGAGAGCGCGGTACCTGGGTTTCCAGAGGATTTCCCTCTTACCACCGCGGCTCGTCCCAGGGTCATTATGGGATGAAGGCGGTAAGCTCCGGGAAGTGGCAGTAAAGGGCGTGAAGTCCCCCCATGGAGGGAGTAGCCCCTATTTTTGATTACACCCTTGTGAAATGCCTTGGGATGTTTTCTACATTAGAGGCGCTATATACGTTGTTGTTTGTTGTAGCAACCTCCTCTCTTGGAGGGGAACTTGGAGGTAGTGTTCCCATGCGCCTGCTGTCCTTGTGCTTCTAGGTGGAAGAGGTCGCGGGTTTGGGAGCTGCTGCCGAAGAAGCCTTGGCGAGTTGCTGCAGTGCATCTTGTAGATGGTACACACTGCAGCCACGGTACGCTGGTGGTGGAGGGAGTGAATGTTTAAGGTGGTGGATGGGGTGCCCATCAAGCGGGCTGCTTTGTCCTGGATGGTGTTGAGCTTCTTGAGTGTTGTTGGAGCTGCACTCATCCAGGCAAGTGGAGTGTATTCCTTACTTGTGCCTTGTAGATGGTGGAAAGGCTTTGGGGAGTCAGGAGGTGAGACACTCGCCGCAGAATACCTAGCCTAAGTTTAGTGACCTTACTAGGTCAGACAAGGCAAAAGAAGCCAGCCACACCATCCAATAATGCACTGTACAAAGCACATCTGCCACTTACAATCACCTCCCCTTCAAACTATGTTAAAGTGCTTGAGTTGCTTATCATCAATATCCATGAGGCATGGTGACGCCCGTTACATCACCAGACTTCACCTGGAAATGTACCTTCATTCACATCCTCACATCTATTCACCCCACGTGGAGTGTAATGCTTATTGCGTTCACCTGTTATCACATCAATTATGGGCTGCATACTGAGACTTGGGTTTATTCATTGTCATAGCAACAAAATGTAATTCTCCCTTTTTTCATTCTTTTTCAAGGAGAAGGCAGCCAGGAGAGATAAACAACAACTGGTGGATCTGAGACCTCCGCCCTCTCAACCCCTCATCCCCTATGAAGAGGAAGCACATCGTGAGGGGGGAGACCATAAAAGGTGCTGGAGATACAGAAGTAGGAGGGTACGTGCCAGCTAAGGGTTTATCATTGAATTCTGCTTCTCTTCCTATTGCACCCTACTTCAATATTAATGAACCATATCATGAAATATCACTCTTCTTACTGAAAGTGGCATGTAAATTTCATTCCTCAGGAAACCACGGAAACCTCTTTTCCTCCTCGAGATGTGGCACAGCAAGAGGAAGCCTCAGCTGTCAGATTTGAGCGGCCTGTCTTCTGCCTTTAGCAGACTTGGCAACTGGTTACCATGGACCATAAGACGTGGATTCACTGATACCATTGGTATCATTAGATCTGCTTTCCTGTAGATCAGGAGCCATCCTGAGCCAGTACCCAGTACTAATGGCATGGCAGAAATGCGTTCACAGAATATGCTTACCCTCCAACAGCTTCCTCCAATGCCTGCAAGTGTGGCAAAAAGGGCGCAGGGCCAAGCTGCCATGAAACAGTGCAAGTGTCAAGTCCATCTCAGGACAGCTGTCATGAGGCAAAAGGCTCATATTGGGAAACACCAGCTATCCTTCTTAAACCTCCTGCCTTTGGGAATCCTGTCACTGTAAAACTGCAATGCCTTGTCTGGTTGCTGCTGGTTGTCTGTGATGAAGTGGATGAACTGGCTTGTTCTAGAAAACAAATACATCTGGGATTTGTTTAATCCCACTCTAGACAGCTGATTAGCTAATGTTAGTGATGTCCCCAGTAGCAACCTGGAATTTACCCAGTAGCATAAAGGTGTAGGTTGGTTGTGGCCTTAACAGTCATTGGTAATGTGGTGCCTGTGGTGGAGATGGGCTGTATGTCAGATTGCAACATATGGCCTTACTCATCGATGGCTTCCTTTGTTATGTAAACCCTCCGCAAGCAATGCTCCTGGGTCAACTGGAGGTAGCAGTGCCTCAGTCTATATATTGTGCTGTGGAGGTACTAAAGGGTGGGTGCCGTGCAACTCCTTTGCTGTCGAATCAGCCTGGCATTCCTCCATTGCTTCTTCTCTGTTTGTAATGTGAAACCCATTGCGCCCTGTCTGAAATTGGGGTGGGGGGTAAAAAGCAGCCCTACAACATAGGCAGATGGAAAAGTAGCTCCCAATGGCAAATAAACAAAAACATTGCCAAAATCAATACATAAATAAGGATTCTGGATATCCCACAAAAATAGCAGCTGGGTTCTTTAAATTCACGACTGCCTTTTCTGCAGTGCATAGCAATATTGTATATCTATTTTATATGGGGAATAACATGATCTGATGCAAATGAGGTGAAAATGATGGAAAATGTATGATGTTGCCTTATTACCAATTAATTGAGCTGCACACAAATGGGCTTCCCCTGCCTAATGGACATAACATCGGAAAATGAGCGGGTGCTAAAGTGTGAGGAGTTCCAGTGGACAGGAATTCCTTCCCATTTTCTACTACCAGCTGGTAGCTTTTACACCACAAGTGGCCAGGAGTGGAAAACCCACTTCTCCAAAATGCAATCTGTGATGCTGTCAAATTTCTGTAACTCCAACTTTTAAAAAAAGATAAATTATATTAACTAGTGTAAAATGCTGCCAGCATCATTATTCTCACTGGACTGTTCACTAACATTTTTCTTGCTTGTAACTGATATAAGATATCACACAGGAACTTTAAAGTCCTTTGACACCAGAAATTTGACACCACTGGCGCAAAGTGGCTGCAGTGTGCACCATCTACAAGATACACTGCAGCAACTCGCCAAGGCTTCTTCGACAGCACCTCCCAAACCCGCGACCTCTACCGCCTAGAAGGTCATGGGCAGCAGGCGCATGGGAACACCACCACCTCCAAGTTCCCCTCCAAGTCACACACCATCCTGACTTACAAATATATCGCCGATCCTTCATTGTTGCTGGAACTCCCTACTTAACAGCACTGTGGGAGTACCCTCAGCACACGAACTGCAGCGGTTCAAGAAGGCGGTCCACCACCACCTTCTCAAGGGCAATTAGAGATGGACAATAAATGTTGGCCTTGCCAGCGACGCCCACATCCCATGAATGAATTTTTTTAAATTGTCACTTACTAGAAAAAGTTTCATATCTATATGATATATAAAGCCAGTTGAGGTCTTCCTCCCAGGTACTTATGACATTCTGTACATTAATAGAAAGTCAACTTGAATACATTTATTAGTATGTATTTGCCCCGACCAAATACAACCGTGAAAACAGAGCACTGGGGGCGTGTCTCAAAATAAAGATCCGCGTCCTTTTTTTCTAGGTATTAATAATACTTCTACCTTCACACCCAAGCTAAAGTTGGGGGCTGGGGTGGGGGGTGTTTTCAGTGACTCTCAGTTTCTAATGAGTGAGTCTATATAAAGCTAGGTGTCTATGCATGGAGAGTTGTTCAGCTGCTGCAGAATTTCTCCGACTTGACCACATTTCTCTCCCCAAAGGTTGTTACTTATTTTAGCTAAGAGCATACCTACCTGAGTTGTAGTTGCTCTGATGCTTGTGTGAAGTGCAATTCTACATGGAGTTAGGTAACAAAAAAGAAATTAGGGACTTGATACACAGGTTTGTGCACCAATTTAATTTTGTCTCTCTGAAGCACCTGGGGACATTTTATTATGTTAAAAGCTTCTATATAAATACAAGTTGTTATTGTGTGAGCCTAGATAATGAAGGGATAATTTTAACCCAACCCCGCCCAATTCTACTTTTTCCATACAAAAGCAAAATACTGCGGATGCTGGAAATCTGAAATGAAAACAGAAAATGCTGGAAATGCTCAGCAGGTCAGGCAGCATCTGTGGAGAGAGAAACAGAGTTAACGTTTCAGGTCGATGACCCTTCGTCAGAACTGCCAGTTCTGACGAAGGGTCATCGACCTGAAACGTTAACTCTGTTTCTCTCTCCACAGATGCTGCCTGACCTGCTGAGTATTTCCAGCATTTTCTGTTTTTATTTCTACTTTTTCATAGGTAGCCGATACGATCTCATCAGTTTCCCAACAGATGAGTTAGGTTAAAATTGTCCACGAATGTCAGCAGGGTATTCTGTATGATGTCCACCATACGTTCATACTTAGCAGCAGTGATCAGTAGTAGGCGCCCTAGCTGATATTTTCTCCCCCTAACCCAGAAGTGCTTTGAGGTCAATTCTAGCTCTCATCCCACCACCCCAGGTGAGATTAGTTAACACAGATTAGAGATCACATTTGGAACTATCCTGGTATGTGTGACTCAGTACCACAACACAATTACCAACTCTGCCTTTAGGGAGACCTTGACTATACGTCACAAATAGCACCAGTCTGTCACACGAAGAGTCAAATTATATGCTGCAGGTAATTCTAGTACCACAGTGATATGTTCCCCGCTCCTGCCATGGTGGATGGGAATAGTACTTTGACAGAAGACTTCTAAGTAGCATTAACATCTTGTATTGCATTGCTGGTAGTATTTAGTCCATTACTAACACTAATACCAGTATTCATTTAGTATTTAATAGAATTGAGTCCACTTTACAAGAAGCCAGACATCAGTGAGATGCCTACCTGTCTGATTTTGGACTGCACAATCCAATTTGTGAGCAGTTATCTCAAAATTTCTAAGATGCAAACCAGACAAAAAGGTCTGTGTTCTTTTAATTAGAAGTCTGTTTTTAAAACCACTTACTTCTGTATCTTGGCATTGAAGCCATTAATTATTAAGGTTTTAAGTGATTTTTTTTTATCAACAGTGAAGAAAACCATCAGAACACGGTTGTACCCCTACTGTGCCCCCTGTTTGGTTTTAGACCTGGCAAGAAGTGACAACCCTAAACATCAGGGGCCCCTTCCTCTCAGTTTGTTTAAAAACTTTATATAGAACAGCTCAGTTTAGCTGGAAGCCACTAGTTTACAAAAATGTCCTAGAATAAGAGTTTAGCTGCTGTTCAGCATGAGTCATTGCACCACTGAGTTGGCCAATAACTGAGTGAACGCTTCTCATCTGCAGTTGGCAGACTTGAGTGCCAGACAGCACGAGTAATGAAAACTCACCATAGTAGAGTTGTAAAGTGAGTATTCTACGTTGTCCTCTTCAAAACTCTAACCCATAAACGCACAATTATTTATTTTGTGCTATCCATTTTGCATTATATTGTCTGTTTGGTCAACAGAAGAAAGGCTCCTTTCATCAGTGAAGCATGTATTAGCATTATGGAATAAACACTGATCATGGCTGTGAAAGGCCCATGTCTTTAAAAGGAGTCAGTGGCTTTAGAAGAGGATTTGCATTATTTATTTAAAAATTTACAATTACCAATACAGGACAAAGTTTAGGAACTTCATCTAATATATAATAAACTGCTATACAATCACGTTACAAAAAGAATACAGCCAATAGATAAATGCAGGAACTAAAGGTGATATTGGATTGCTTTTTCAAAGAGCCGGCACAGGCACAATGGGTTAAATGGCCTCCTTCTGTTCTGTACGATTCAATGATCAATTCAATGATTCAACTCTGTAACAGAAACAAACAGAAAAAAACATTGGCCTAGAACGTCGACCCCGCTGTGCCCGTTTTCCAAGCGGTAAATGGGCACCTAAGCCTCCAATATGGCGGGCAAGAAGCACATGCTCATTACTAGCTGGAAGAGCACCGCCCACCATATTGGTATAGGCAAAAAAATAGGCATCAAGGGGCTCACCAGCAACAAGCGTTTGGCCCTTTGCATATGAAAATAAGGAGCCTAGCGCCTGTTTGAGGGCCTCTGTGTGTAATTGGGTTGAAGTCTAGGGGGGGAAAATTCGGTTGCTTTGCGCCTCCCGTTGGCGCCCTAAGAGGACGCTAACGGGGTGCAAAGCAACTAGCGCTCGGGCGCGGCGCCACCAACGCTTCCCGTGAAAGTCAGCAGGAGGTTGGCGGCGGCGGCAACCGGTAGTGACCCGTGGCGCTGCACCGCCGGCGATGACCTCATCACCGTGCGCAGCCCCCCGCTCGCGCCCCAGCTGCGATCTTCAGTAGCGCCCCCTGATGTACCGCCGGACGCTATGTCCGACGGGATCAGGGGGGCCTACCTGCGGCCGGGGCGGCACTATTTAAAGATGAGGTGCTGGGCGGCCATTTTTGTTGCTGGCCGCCTGCCAGCACCTGCCTCCGCTGCCGTCCCTGGCCTCCTGAGCACCCCCCACCCCCTCGTGGAGTGCCGGCTGCTCTCCATGAGCCCGGCACTTCTCTTGAGTGCCAGGGCTCTTTTGCCAGCACTCCGATCCCGGTGGCCCAGCTGGGCCCCGGGTCACGCTGTGCAAGGTCCACCCCTTTAAGGAGAGGAAGGCCTGCAATACCGCGGCACATAGCGCCTCGATATTCCCTCACAGCGCCCCAAGAGGGAGGCGGGGCTCTTCCAGTAGCGCCCCACTTCCCTCTTGGGGCGCTACCACTCAACTTCGGCCATGGGGGCGCTAATTTTTTCGCCCAAAGGGGGCGCAACTCAATTTTTCCCCCTAGGTATATTAAATCTGATGAGTTCCCTTTGTCAGTTATATCCTCTAAGAACTCTAGTAGATTTGTCCACCACCTGTAAAAGCATGCTGACTGTTTTTAGGTTTCTCCTCATGCTTCATTAGTACCTCTTTCAGGATACTTAAAAAAAAATCCCAACTGGTGATGCCAAGCTAACAGTGTATGATAATGTACCGGTTGTGATACTGGACTAGCAACCCAGAGATGATGAGTTTAAATCTCACTGTGGCAAATTACAACAGTGAATTCCCTAAAGCTGATTCTTTGTGGGCTGGCGCCGGGAGAAAAAAATGAAAGCTGCTGGATTGTTCTGGAAACCCAACTGCTTCACCAATGTTCTTCCAAAAAGGGAACCTGCTACCTACCCTTTTTGGTCTGATCTACGTGTGACTCTTAAAGCCTTTTGAAGTGGCCGAGGAAGCCACTCAGTTGTAAAAGCCCATCAGCACCTTCTCAGAGCAACTCAGGATGGGCAGTAAATGCAGCCTTGCCAATATCCTGAAAACAAATTCAAAAAAGGATCTGCAGTTACAAAAGCAAAATACTGCGAAAGCTGGAAATCTGAAATAAAAACAGAAAATGCTGGAGACACTCAGCAGGTCAGGCAGCGTCTGTGGAGAGAGAAACAGAGTTAACGTTTCAGGTCGATGGCCTTTCATCGGAACTGGAAAAAGTTAGAGATGTAACAGATTTTAAGCAAGTGCAGGGGCAGGGAAAGAGGAAGGGGAGGACAGAACAAAAGGGAAGGTCTGTGATAGGGTGGAAGGCAGGAGAGATTAAATGACAAAAGGTATGATTGTACAAAGCAAAAAGAGATGGTGAAGGGACAAGTAAAGAAACAAAAGATGGGTCTAGAAGAGGTGTAAATAGGTATAGCAGAATCATCAACAGCTGCCATCTGAAAAAATAGGGGCAGAGGTTATGGTCTGAAATTGTTGAACTCGATGTTGAGTCCAGAAGGCTGAAAGTGCTAATAGAAAGATGAGGTGCTGTTCCTCGAGCTTACGTTAAGCTTCATTGGAACAGCGTAAGAGGCCAAGGATAGAGAGGTCAGAGTGGGAGTGGCGCAGAAAATTAAAGTGACAGGCGACCGGAAGCTCAAGGTCACGCTTGCAGACTGAACGGAGGTGTTCCGCAAAGCGGTCCCCCAATCTGCGTTTGGTCTCCCCAATGTAGAGGAGACCGCATCGTAAGCAGCAAATACAGTATACTAACTTGTAAGAAGCACAAGTACATCGCTTTCACCGGGAAGGAGTTTATAATTAGTTTGTTTCCCTTTTTGTTACTCAGTCTGATCCACAAAGTTTCCAGGTTGTCTATACCCGAACTCCCACTGTCCTCCGAGTTACCGTTATATGATCTTTAACATAACCACTCACCTCCTATTTATCCCTTTGGAATTTTTTTTTTGTAAATTTGTATCTATATCCTAAAGCTACTCTTTATGATTCCTAGTATATCATGTTCCTTAACATAGACCTCTAGATCCATTATTATTTCCTTCAAGCATCTGGCATTTGTTTATAGGACTTTGAGGCAACCACTTTCTCCAAATCCATTAAAGCAAGTTTACACTGGTGCTCGAAGACTCTGCTCTAAGCTCCCCAATGATTCAATGAGTAAATGCATTGTGTGATATGTTCCTGAATCATACAGATCAAGAAGTCCCAAATTTAATCCTGTATCTGTGCTGAGTTAACTATAACAGATGTGAAGGTGGTTTCAGTATTCCCAGGCTAAGCAAGGCACAATTTACCAACATTCCTACTCCTCTCTAAGATTGCAGCTACAGGCAACAATCTCCCTGAAATCTCCCTGAAATCACCTCTCTCTGAGCATGAAGAGCATTTCAGCCATCCCAGAAATTAGCCTCGAGAGGGCTCTCTGGAACCGAAATCCCATACAATCAAATTGGAAAAGTTTGGCTTCTCTAGGATCGGGGTGGGTGGGTGGTTGACAGCTCCCTGCCAGGTCACTTAACTGCAGAACTGATGTCATGGTGTGCACATGTGACCTTGTGACCACCCCTCTACCCCCCCCCCCGCCCCCCCCGTCCACTGAAACATCTATAGCAGTGGGCTTTAAAAGAGATCGGGGGGAGAAATTCGGTATCGCCCCGTTTGGGGCGCAATTATCGGCCGGGCGCAAAGTTTAGCGCCTGGTGCTAATTATTGGCTCTAACTGCAAACTTGGCTTCTATCGCCCCTGGAGGTGATTGGAGCGCTAAATCAGCTGCTACACACCTGTCTTAAGGCGCTAACGCCGAGGAGCGAGGCACTACCTCAGAGCGTTGGCGAAGCTCATGTGATATCAGTCAGCAATGGAACACAGACACACTGGCGCCGGCCAGTTCTTAAAGGGGAGGGTCGATCTTGCTCTCCATCCACATCCTGCTCATTGCAGCCTTGAATCTCGGCCTGGAGAGACCTGTACATCAAATCTGCTGGAAAGAACAATAGAGAGGACCAGGGAAAGAGCTGAGTGCAGCCCCCACAGTCTCTTCTAAATCGATGCAAGGAAGGTCAAATCAAAATGAACCTGCAAAGTGCTGCTCAGTACCCAAAACTCCTTCACACAGTGTTGATTCTTTCCAGAAGTCTCTCTCTCTCTCTCTCAGAATGCGTGGTGCAAAAATGTCGCTGACAAAATAAGGCAGGAAGCGGTCGCCTTTAAATAGCGCTCCCCCAGTCCCTTCCCGACTGCAAAGCGCTCCCCTCAACCTGTCGTTGCTAGCGGCAGGTGGTAAGGCAGGGGGCGCCACTCAATAGCCGGTCCGGTGCGCTACCGGGGCATTGCACGCTCGACTGACGTCACGATCTGCGGGCCTGGAGATCGTGGCGGTAGTGTTTAGCGCCGCCGCAAAATGTCTGGTCAATTTCGCGAGCGGCGCAAACATCACCGCGCCCGGGCGTTAGTTACTTTGCACCCCATTAGTGCCCTCTTAGGGTGCTAACGGGAGGCGCAACGCAACCAAATTTTTCCCCCAAGAGACATAGAGCGAGGGTCTTTTTGCCTGTCTGGACTGCATAACAGCCAGGTCCCAGCAGAGATGCAACCAGATCCAGCTGTTCAGGTCAGATGACGGACAGATGCAGCAGGGAAGGCCACAGACAATGGCAGAGTTACCCTGCAACAGATTGACCTTATGATAGGAACGCTCATGTGCTCTTGTTGCCTCCTTCGGTTCGGCTGTGTAAATAGGAGGATAGAAAAGTGGGCCAGTCACAAGATGCTGAAATCACAGAGAATTCTGTATGAGCTGTGTAGTTATGGGTGGTGCAGGGTGTGTAGTTGTACCCACAAACTCATAAGCTATCCCTGCCACAGAAACCTAATAAACAGCCCGAGTGTTTCTACAACTATTTCCATTGGCACCTACTATTAGTATTGGTCTTAGCTGGATGAGCAGTTACACAGTGATCCCCCTCCCCTAAGTGTGTGCACATGCGTGGATGCCAGGTATGAGCAGATCACGTTTGGCTATGATGATGCAATAGCCTACCGACACTCACTGCCCAAGATCACATGGCAAGAGCAGGCAACTGGGCAAGCAACCACAGGGCTACTGTTGGCCACAGAACTGCTTTGCAGCATGAATCACCATTGAGGAAATGAGGAACAGAGGGAAAGCGGGAGACAAGGACTTGAAAACATTCTCTCACAGAACCTCTACTTTGAGGCATCAGACGAATTGCTGAAGAATGTACCATTTAACTTGGCACTACTTTAAACATCTTGAGCTGCATTTATATTACAAAGCTTCTGTATAATATAAAGGCGAAGTTAGACTAATGCAATTTTTCATTCTGGCTCCTTACAGTTTGGAAATACAATTGATTTTCATTGACTTATCTCAACTCATGAGAAACCAAACTGGGAACTAATAAAAATGAAATTGCATTTATACAACACCTTTCACAACCTCAAAACATCCCAAAGCGCTTTACAGCTGATGAGGGACATTTTGAAGTGTCGTCACTGTTGTAATGTAGGAAACGCAGCAGATCCCACAAACAGCACAAACCAGATAATCTGTTTTTTAGTGATGTTGGTTGAAGGATAAATAGTATCCAGGGAGAACATCCCTGCTCTTCTTCAAAATAGTACCATGAGAACTTTTACGTCAGAGGGCAGACGGGGCCTTGGTTTAACGTCTTATCCGAAACACAGCACCTCCCACAGTGGAGCACTCCCTCAGTACTGCATTGGAGTGTCAGCCTAGATTTTGTGTTCAAGTGGGACGTGAACTGACGCCCTTCTGACTCAAGAGGCAACAGTGCTACCACAGAGCCAAGGCTGACACTTTATGCACAAGAAGGGAAATTTGTATCATTGGCAAGACTCCTGATTCCTTCTGATGACCAGGAGAGTGGGCAGCATGACTTTTCAGTCAGCAATGGAATACTACTCACTTCCATTCATGCACAAACTGTGCCTTGTTACATGCGATCTTTGCATCTATGATAAATGTCAATAACAATTGTGTTGGTTTCAAGCAGAACAAAGAACCATTATAAATGCTTAATGCTTCAGTTTTACTCTAAGTACCAGTGTGATACCAGTACCATTTTTTGAAGTGTTATGAACAGTTAGCGTGGAATTATGTTGTCTTCTCTCACCGTGGGGTTAAAGGTGATGAGCTCAGAAGTTCTGCACTTGAGTAAATGAGACCGAGAAAGAAGAAGGAAAAATACCTTAGAAAATGGAGTCTCACATTTTTTTATTAAAAAAAACTTATGTTTATGCTGTTACTATAACTGTGGTGGATGTGGAATGTTAAACTGTTAATCCTTGGGTTTAAATTTGAATTCTAAAGTTAATGGCATTAACCTGACAATTTTTAAGCTCTTTTTGGTTTCAAGAATGAATTTGTCAAGTAAAATCATTTTATATTGGAGGGTCTAGTAAACCAATAAAATATAACTGATGACTACTCCAGTTCTGCTGGTGCATGGGGAATCTTTGATGAAAATGTTGACTGGAGGTAAACAGAGAGAACATTTAGCAGTGCATAATGATGACATCCTTGCACCCGTCTACTGTAGGTAGCATAATTTGAATTCTGTCACTACTGTACAAGAAATTACATCAACAAGAGCAACAATTTTCATTCATATAGCTTCTTCACGCATCCCAAAGTGGCTTAGAGTGGGAGCAATGTATAACAAGCAGGAAGTGGAGAGGTTAGGTGAGGTGATAGAAGGCACAATCAAAAAGATAGCTTTTTAAATGATTTCCAAATTGGTCTCTAGAAAGAATCAAGAGGGACCTGGGGTGACTCACCATCCGATTTCTCCTACCACCCTGTGGGTAAGTGTGTGATCTCGACTCATTCCTTCACCTTGCCAGTGTAAGGTTCTTGGACACTTGACACCAGCTTGTTTGCAAATATTCTTTATTGAGTTTGACTGAGTCTTGACACACTCAATGTCTTAAGCAATCATCCTTCAGAGAAATAATCGATATCACCCGCTTTCGCTCTGGATAGAGAACGTAACCTTCACCGATTCTTTTGTTCTACGAATTGTGAAGGAAAGCTTAATATCTTTATAGGACTCTAGTCATGAACAGGAAACTCATTAAAAGGAGTTGCTTTTCAAATCCATAACTGATCTCCTGCTCATTATCTTGTTTGTTTGTGATATAGGCTACCCTCTTACCTGGGAGACCATTGACCCCTTATTTAGCGTTCCTTGCTAACAAAAGACTTCTCCTTGCTGACAAAAGCTTTTTCTTGCTAAATGTCAGCCATACCCTTACGAATTCTGGGAAGGGCAACTTGACCATTTTATTATTTCTAGCTACAGTACAAGTCTACAAGCCATTTATAAGTGAAAAGAAAACAAAAACCATAATCATATGAGATTAAACCTGATCATAATCCTACATACATATATACGTATATAAGAATAGGGCATCTTACACCAGTGTGACCAAAATGTTTTGCCGCCTGGGGAATTGCTTGAGGAATCCATGTCTTAAGCTCTATTGCACAGTAAAGTGGAGCATCAACATGTTTTGCCACTGTACGTCTGCTAGGCTCAAGTCTGATTGCTAATACCCCATTTCAGAGGTGTGAGTTAGGGGAGGCATCATGTGCAATTCTAGGATTTGTTGTAGGAGAAAATGGGGACACAAGCCATGCCAAAATAATGGAGGGCCACATCGCTTTCTTCTCATCAGTGGTTATGCCTATGCTCCACTTACATTATGATGCAGCCACTAGAGGCAGTCCTGCTTTCAGAAGCAATAGTGTAATATATACAAGGTGGTGTAGATGCCTACAAAAGCACTACTGTGCCAGGTGGTTTTGTTCCCTGCTGCAGGGGACAAAATAAATGATCACCACGCGTGAGAGTGGATGCTGGCACTGCCATGCTGTTTTGAATGCATGCCGGCTGAGCTCACTGCCCACCAGACCAGCAATGTGGTTTCATTTTCTTCTGATATTCTGGTCTGCGAAGAGAATCACAAAGATTTACTGCCAGCAAGATTTACTGCCATGGCTACTCCGACTCAGCTCCATAGTGTAGATGGAACGAGTCTGTAGCCACACCATATTGCTGACCCTACCACTGAAAGCTGTTGTGCCAAGTATGAAGTATTTGTTTTTTTTAATCTTCTGACAACAACAACAACAACTTGTATTTATATAATGCCTTCAATGTAGTAAAATATCCCAAGGCGTTTCACAGGAGCTATATCAACTAAAATTTGACACCAAGCCACATAACGAGATAGTAGGGCAGATGACAGAGGTGGGTTGTAAGGAGCATCATATAGGAGGAAAGAGAGGTAGAGAGGCCGAGAGGTTTAGAGAGGGAATTCCAGAGCTTAGGGCCGAGGCAACAGAAGGCCTGGCCGCCAATGGTGGAGCGATTAAAATTGGGGAGGCCAGAATTGAGGAGTGCAGATATCTCGGGGAGTTGTAGGGCTGGAGGAGATTACAGAGCTAGGGAGGGGCGAGGCAATGGAGGGATTTGAAAACAAGGATAAGAATTTTGAAGTCGAGGCATTGCTTAACCGGGAGCCAATGTAGGTCAGCGAGCACAGGGGTGATGGGTGAACGGGACTTGGTGCGAGTTAGGACATGGGATGCAGTGTTTTGGATGACCTCAACTTTACGGAAGGTAGAATGTGGGCGGCCGACCAGAAGTGTGTTGGAATAGTCAAGTCTAGAGGTAACAAAGGCATGGATGAGGGTTTCAGCAGCAGATGAGCTGAGGCAGGGGTGGAGTGAGATGATGTTATGGAGGTGGAAATAGGCAGACTTAGTGATGACGCGGATATGTGGTTGGAAGCAATGTTCCCTCTAATTTTTTTTTGGCCAGCACGTCCCCTTTAACGGGCTGCGCAGGCCATTCAAAATTCCACACATGCGCATTTTTTTCTATTTAAAAGCCGGCTCACCAGCTGCGCGGGACCATCAGAGTGCTGCATGGTCACGCGGCCACGCAGCTTAAAGAGAACTTTGGTCGGAAGCTCATCTCAGGGTCAGATATGACACCAAGGTTGCAAACAGGCTGTTTCAGCCTCAGAAATGTGCGGGTTAGGTTGATTTGGCTATGATAAATTGACCCTTAGTGTTAGGGGGGTATTAAATATGTGGGGTTATGGGGATAGGATGGGATATGTTAGGGGGAATTAAATACATGGGGTTACGGGGGTAGGGTGGGATATGTGTACTGTGGGGATTAAAGCAGGGACAGGGTACTGGATTTGGATGATCAGCCATGATCGTATTGAATGGTGGAGCAGGCTCGACGGGCCGAATGGCCTACTCCTGTTCCTAGATTCTATGTTTCTATGTTTCTAGATAGCTGCCAGGGAGAGAGATGGTGGCTAGGGAACGGAATTTGTGGTGGGAACCGAAGACAATGGCTTTGGTCTTCCCAATATTTTTTTTTTATGATTCGTTTATGAGAGGTGGGCATCGCTGGCAAGGCCAACATTTATTGCCCATCCCTAATTGCCCTTGAGAAGGTGGTGGTGAGCCGCCTTCTTGAACCGCTGCAGTCCATGTGGTGAAGGTACTCCCACAGTGCTGTTCGGGAGGGAGTTCCAGGATTTTGACCCAGCGACGATGAAGGATCGGCGATATACTTCTAAGTCAGGATGGTGTGTGACTTGGAGGGGAACCTGGAGGTGGTGGTGTTCCCATGCGCCTGCTGCCCTTGTCCTTCTAGGTGGAAGAGGTCGCAGGTTTGGGAGGTGCTGCCGAAGATGTCTTGGCAAGTTGCTGCAGTGCATCTTGTAGATGGTACACACTGCAGCCACAGTATGCTGGTGGTGGAGGGAGTAAATGTTTAAGGTGGTGGATGGGGTGCCAATCAAGTGGGCTGCTTTGTCCTGAATGATGTCGAGCTTCTTGAGTGTTGTTGGAGCTGCACTCATCCAGGCAAGTGGAGAGTATTCCATCACACTCCTTACTTGTGCCTTGTAGATGGTGGAAAGGCTTTGAGGAGTCAGGAGGTGAGACACTCGCCGCAGAATACCTAGCTTCTGACCTGCTCTTGTTGTCACAGTATTTATGTGACAGGTCCAGTTAAGTTTCTGGTCAATGGTGACCCCCAGGATGTTGATGGTGGGGGATTCAGAGATGGTAATGCCGTTGAATGTCAAAGGGTGGTGGTTAGACTCTCGCTTATTGGAGACAGTCATTGCCTGGCACTTGTAAGGCGCGAATGTTACTTGCCACTTATCAGCCCAAGCCTGAATATCGTCCAGGTCTTGCTGCATGCGAATGGAACTGAACACTGTGCAATCATCAGCGAACATCTCCACTTCTGACCTTATGATGGAGGGAAGGTCATTGATGAATCAGCTGAAGATGGTTGGGCCTAGGACACTGCCCTGAGGAACTCCTGCAGCAATGTCCTTGGGCTGAGATGATTGACCTTCAACAACCACAACCATCTTCCTTTGTGCTAGGTATGACTCCAGCCAGTGGAGAGTTTCCCCCTGACTCCCTTGACTTCAATTTTACTAGAGCTCCTTGGTGCCACACTCAGTCAAATGCTGCCTTGATGTCAAGGACAGTCACTCTCACCTCATCGCTGGAATTCAGCTCTTTTGTCCATGTTTGGACCAAGTGCCGCTTGATAGCACTGTCAACGACAACTTCCATCACTTTGCTGATGATTGAGAGTAGACTGATGGGGCAGTAATTTGCCGCATTGGATTTGCCTTGCTTTTTGTGGACAGGACATACCTGGGCAGTTTTCCATATTGTTGGGTAGATGCCAGTGGCTAGAGGCGCAGCGCTAGTTCTGAAGCACAACAGCCGGGATGTTGTCGGGGTCCATAGCCTTTGCTGTATCCAGTGCGCTCAGGCATTTCTTGACATCACGTGGAGTGAATCGAATTGGCGCTTCACAACACGGTGGATGGTGTCCTCAGTGTGAAGACGGGACTTCGCCTCCACAAGGTCTGTGTGGTGGTCACTGCTACCAATGCTGTCATGGACAGATGCATCTGCGACAGGTAGATTGACGAGGTCAAGTCGGTTTTTCCCCTCGTGTTGGTTCCATCACCACCTGTCGCAGGCCCAGTCATGTCCTTCAGGACTCAGCCAGCAGTGGTGCTACTGAGCCACTCTTGGTGATGGACATTTAAGTCCCCCATACCACATTCTATGCCCTTGCTACCCTCAGTGCTTCTTCAACATGTTGGTGTTCAACATGGAGGAATCCTGATTCATCAGCTGAGGGAGGGTGGTAGGTGGTAATCAGCAGGAGGTTTCCTTGCCCATACTTGACCAGAGGCAATGAGACTTCAATGGGGTCCGGAGTCAATGTTGAGGATTCCCAGGGCCACTCCCACCCGACTGTATACCACAGTGCTGCCACCTCTGGTGGATCTGTCCTGCCGCTGGGGCAGGATGGTGATGGAGGAGTCTGGGACATTGGCTGAAAGGCATGATTCTGTGAGTATGACTATGTCAGGCTGTTGCTTGACTGGTCCGTGGGACAATTCTCCCAATTTTGTCACAAGTCCGCAGATGTTACTGAGGAGGACTTTGCAGGGTTGACTGGGCTGGGTGTGCCGCAGTCGTGTCCGAAGCCGGTGCCTTGGTCGATGCTGGGTGGTCCGTCCAGTTTTATTCTTATTATTGTTTTTTGTAGCGGTTTGTTACAACTGAGTGGCTTGCTAGGCGATTTAGAGTCACATATAGGCCAGACCAGGTAAGGACGGCAGATTTCCATTCCCTAAAGGAAATTAGTGAACCAGATGGGTTCTTACGGCAATCCAATAGTTTCATGATCACCATTACTGATTTATTTAATTAACTGAACTTAAATTCCCCAGCTGCTATGGTGGGATTTGAACTCCCATCATCTGAGATCGTTAGTCCAGGACTACTGGATTACTAGTGCAGTAACATAACCACTATGCTATCGTTCCCAATGTTAAAGAGTCCAATTTTTTTCTAACCTTTCCTCATAACTCAGTCCTAAGGAAATATTTACTGTTGACAAGCAGGATTGAGAACCTTGGCAATAAGTGCCTTCTCCACAAACCCTAGAAGGCAACTAGTTCCGCAAGATTTTAATTATGTTACCAGGTCGATCAAGGATAAGAAGAGTTAGCCACACCTTCCAAGAATGCACTGTACTAGGCATGTTTGCCACTTTACTTCCCCTCCCAATGTGTGTCTGTCTCTCTCTGTCTCTCTCTCTGTCTCTCTCTCTCTCTGTCTCTCTCTCTCTCTGTCTCTCTCTCTCTCTCTCTCTCTGTCTCTCTCTCTCTCTCTCTGTCTCTCTCTCTCTCTCTCTCTGTCTCTCTCTCTCTCTGTCTGTCTCTCTCTGTCTGTCTCTCTCTGTCTGTCTCTCTGTCTCTCTCGGTGTCTCGGTCTCTCTGTCTCGGTCTCTCTGTCTCTCTCTCTCTCTGTCTCTCTCTCTCTCTGTCTCTCTCTCTCTCTCTCTCTCTGTCTCTCTCTCTCTGTCTGTCTCTCTCTCTCTGTCTGTCTCTCTCTGTCTGTCTCTCTCGGTGTCTCGGTCTCTCTGTCTCGGTCTCTCTGTCTCGGTCTCTCTGTCTCTCTCTCTCTCAGCTTATCATAAATAACTCGGCAGTTCCACAAGGATCTTTACAGCCCCAGTCTTCACCTCTTCCTTTACTCTCAGCCTTACATGTATGGACTCCAATGGAAGTCTCACTTGGTATGTAATTGCTTGGTTCATGCGTCTGCCATCGCCATATTTTAGTCTGCCTGCTAACACCTGGGTTAGACTATATCTCATGGCAACCATGGCATTCTCATTAAAGAAAGAAAGATTTGCATTTATATAGCATCTTTCACGACCACCGAACGTCTCAAAGCGCTTTACAACCAATGAAGTACTTTTGAAGTAGAGGTGGTGTTAATGTGACAGATTAAGGCTGAATGAAGTGTGAAATCCACTGGCAGAATGAAGGACAGCTGCCAGCTTCTAGGAGGAAAAAAAAAAGGTGGGGGGGGGACAAATAAAAATAAAATATAAATGTGATTGGAGCTGAGGTTATGATCTAAAATTGTTGAACTCGATATTGAGTCCAGAGGGCTGTAAAGTGCCTAAACGAAAGATGAGGTGCTGTTCCTCGAGCTTACGCTGCGCTTCCGTGGAACAGTGTAATAGGCCGAGGACGGTGAGGTCAGAGTGGGAGTGAAGCGGTGAATTAAAGTGACAGGCCACCGGGAGCTCGGGGTCCCCCTTACGGACTGAACGGAGGTGTTCCGCAAAGCGGTCACCCAATCTGCGTTTGGTCTCCCCAATGTAGAGGAGTCCACATCGTGAGCAGCGAATACAGTATACTAAATTGCAGGAAGTACAAGTAAATCGCTGTTTCACCTGAAAGGGGTGTTTGGGGCCCTGGACAGTGGGAAGAGGGGAGGTGTAAGGGCATGTGTTGCATCTCCTGCGCGTGCACGGGAAGGTGCCGGGCGAAGGGGAAGGGGTGTTGGGGGTGATAGAGGAGTAGACTAGGGTGTCGCGGAGGGAGCGGTCCCTACGGAATGCTGAAAGGGTAGGTGAGGGGAAGATGTGTTTGGTGGTGGGATCACGCTGGAGGTGGCGGAAATGGCGGAGGATGATCCGTTGAATGTGGAGGCTGGTGGGGTGAAAGGTGAGGACAAGGGGAACCCTATCGTGGTTCCGGGAGGGAGGGGCAGGGGTGAGGGCAGAAGTGCGGGAGATAGAACGGACACGGTCGAGGGCCGTGTCGACCACGGTAGAGGGGAATCCTCGGTTGAGGAAAAAGGAAGACATGTCAGAAGCACTGGTATGGAAGGTGGCATCATCAGAGCAGATGCGGCGGAGACGGAGAAACTGGGAGAATGGAATAGAGTCCTTACAGGAGGCGGGGTGGGAGGAACTGTAGTCCAGGTAGCTGTGGGAGTCAGTGGGCTTGTAGTGAATGTTAGTCAATAACCTATCCCCAGAGATGGAGATGGAGAAGTCGAGGAAGGGAAGGGAAGAGTCGGAGATGGACCATGTGAAGGTGAGGGAAGGGTGGAAATTGGAAGCATAGTGAATGAAATGTTCTAGTTCAGGGCGAGAGCAGGAGACGGCACCGATACAGTCATCAATGTACCGGAAAAAGAGGTGAGGGAGGGGACCCGAGTAGGACTGGAACAAAGAGTGTTCCACATATCCCACAAAAAGGCAGGCATAGCTAGGACCCATGCGGGTACCCATAGCAACACCTTTAATTTGGAGGAAATGGGTAGAGTCAAAGGAGAAGTTGTTCAATGTGAGAACAAGTTCAGCCAGGCGGAGGAGGGTGGTGGTGGATGGGGACTGGTTGGGCCTCTGTTCAAGGAAGAAGTGTAGTCACTGTTGTAATGTGGGAAACGTGCAGCCAATTTGCGCACAGCAAGCTCCCACAAACAGCAATGTGATAATGACCAGATAATCTGTTTTTGTTATGTTGGTTGTGGGATAACTATTGGCCAGGACACCGGTGATAACTCCCCTTAAGTGGAGATGCAGGTGGGGTGGATGCCCTAGGCCTCTTATGGTGCCTGACCAGCCCTCTCTCCTCATTTCTTCTTCCTCCAAAATGTAAGATGTAGAGGTAGTCCCAATGGGATATCCATTATGGCCTTGTTATAATCAGCAGGGGCAAAAATAGGAACCTCACAATGAAAGGCACAAAGGTACATGTGAAACCAGAATTTAGCAACACAAAAACAAAATAACACAAAGAAAAACAGATCAGAAGCAAAGTTCCTTGCAATGCTGGATATAAGGGTGTAATTAACATCCAGTGTAAATGAGGTGGTAATGACAGCAAATGTGACATTTGATTTCACCATATCATTATCATCTCATTTAAATACAGTATGCCCAACCATATTTGGTGGAAGTAATGCTAGAAAGTCCTACGGATGTAAAGATGGGTGGGGATCGACATACTAAATGCTGAACCAGACTGTTCACAACCTCGGTGTCCTATTTGACCCTGACCTAAGCTTCTAACCCCATCACAACTCTCTATCACAAAGACTACCTACTTCCACTTCTGTAATATTGCCCATTTCTGATCCTGCCTTAGCCCACCTGCTGCTGAAAACCACATGCATGTTTTTTTTAATCTCCAGACTCGACTTCCAATGCTCTCCTGGGCGGCCTCCCAGCTTCCACCCTTCATAAACGAGCTCACCCAAAACTCAGCTACTCGTATCCTAACTCATCCCGTCCTGTTCACTATCACCCCTGGGCTCGCTGACCTACAGTGGTTCCCGGTCAGCAATGCCTCAATATTAAAATTCTCATCCTCGTGTCTAAATCCCCCCATGGCCTCGCCCCTCCCTATCTCTGTAACCTCCTCCAGCACTCTTCTTCTTAGGCAGTCCCTCGGAGACGAGGATGACTTGCTTCCACATTAAAAATGAGTTCTCAGGTGACTGATGAGTCCAATGCGGGACCTACAGTCTCTATCACAGGTGGGGCAGACGGTGGTTGAAGGGGCGGGTGGGTGGGGTGCTTGGGTTGACGTGCGCTCCTTGCGCTGCCTGCGCTTGGCTTCCGCTTGCTCCCGGCGAAGAGACTCGAGGTGTTCGGCGCCTTCCCGGATGCTTCTCCTCCACTTTGTGTGGTCTTGAGCCAGGGATTCCCAGGTGTCGGTGGGGATGTTGCACTTTTTCAAGGAGGCTTTGAGGGTGACCTTGAAGCGTTTCCTCTGCCCACCTGGGGCTCTCTTGCCGTGCCGGAGCTACGAGTAGAGCGCTTGTTTTGGGAGTCTCGTATCGGGCATGCGACAATGTGACCCGTCCATCGGAGCTGATCGAGCGTGGTCAAAGCTTCGATGCTGGGGATGTTGGCCTGAGCAAGAACACTGACGTTGATGCGCCTATCCTGCCAATGGATTTGCAGGATCTCGCGGAGGCACTATCTTCTCCAGCACTACAACCATCCTCCAACTCTGAACTGATGAAGGGTCACAGACCTGAAACGTTAACTCTGTTTCTCTCTCCACAGATGCTGCCTGGCCTGCTGAGTGATTCCAGCCTTTTCTGTTGTTATTTCTTCCCCCCACCCCCCCCATTCTCTTTTAAGATGCTGCTTAAAACCTACTTCTTTGACGTAGCGTTTGGTCACCTGTCCTAATGACTCCTTCTTTGGCTCGGTGACAAATTTTTGCCGGATTACCCTCCGATGAAGCACTTTGGAATGTTTTGCGTTAAAGGTGCTGTATAAATGCAAGTTGCTGTTGTTGTTGTTGTAAAATAAAGAACTTGCTTTTATATAGCGCCGTTCACAACCTCAGGATGTGCCAAAGCATTTCACAGTCAATTAAAATGTTTGTTTTTAATGTGGAGCATAAGCACAGGCATGGACCAGTTGGGCCAAATGGCCTGTTTCTGTGCTGTACATCCGATAATAACGTGTGTGTGTAGTCTACCATCACCTGCAGATGTCTTTCAGCCTCTCCACTAGCCAGGCCTGGGGCACATGGTATTACTGGGGCTACTTCTCACGTGGAGGAGGCCTGACGCCCAATTCCGTTCTGAGGAAGGGTCATCGACTCCAAGCGTTAATTATATTTCTCTCTGCTTAGAGAGATGCTGCCTGACCTGCTGAGCATTTCCAGCATTTGCTGTTTTTAATCTCAACACAGACTGGTTGGGCTGAACGCCCGGTTTCCGCATTGTAATTTCGATGTAATTCTTAGCAAGTATGCCCACCCTCCCCCAAAAAAAATTAATACTGTAATTCTCTAGTGAATTTCATGCTCTCGGGTTCCGCCCACTAGCACATTTTGTCCAGCTCTTTCTGAAGTTAGCTGCTTCAGTGGCTGCACCTCCCCCTCGTCCCACCCCCGCCCAATTTCGCATCATCTGTGAATTTCACGACACGCCCGCAGAAGAATGGGCTGGAAGAGAAATGATACAGAATCTATCTAAAATCGCACGCACGCTTTATTTTTTGGGGTGATTCTGAAATTTGGGAACCTGCCAAACTTTTTTTTTCTCTCTTCCCCCTGGAGACAGGGGTTTCCAGCGTCAATATACGAGCGTCATTGAGTGGCTTTGAGCCTGGGATCCGCCCGGCACGTCACAGTCCATTTGGAGTAGGCGGGTTACACGTCCTCCCCCCCACCCCCCCCTCGCCAGACAAAGCATCGGGGCCACGGCGCATCGGGCTCAGTTCGCCGGTTCCAGTGCAGCTGGAGATTGCATTTTTTTATCCAAGCACCGGGTCAGTCCCTTAGGGAGAGGGAGAGCGAGTGAAAGCAAGATCCCAACACACAGAGAGAGAGAGGAGAGACCTCTTCTTCCAGTCCTAGCCATGTCTGCGTTCGCCTGCCGCGATTACTTCGCCGCCGAGTGCTTGATGTCCATTTCCAGCGGGGCGGTGGTGCACCGCTCGCCGCTGAGCGAGGAGGAAAGTTCCGAGCTAACTTCTTCAAGGGAGGACAAAGAGGTGAGCGACACGCTCAAAGACGGCGGCAACCTGCTGCTGGTGGCCAGCATCTTGGCCGATCTGCAGAAATCGCGGCCGACGTCTTCCAACTCGGAGAGCAGCAACTCGTCCTCCGGCGGCGAGAGTTTGGAGAGCGGCTACACCACGCTGTCCGAGGGACCCTCCACCCCGGTCACCACCCCGACCCCCTTACCCACAGACCGCCCGTCGGAAAAGAGGAAAAGCAAACGCTCGGACAAATCTACGGTGAAGAAACATCACTGTTACTTTGCGGGGTGCGACAAAGTGTACGGAAAATCGTCCCATCTGAAAGCGCACATGAGAACTCACACAGGTAGAAATTAATGCTTTATCCTCCTGATCGTGGAAACTTTTAAGTTGTCGCCACGTTTCATTTTGTGCCTTGATGATCCTGCCAGTTTTCTTTGTTCTTTCCTATTCACTCGCATTCCTTAGTCTTTTGTTACACCACGCCGCTTTCCTAGTGTAAACTAGTGGGTAATTTATGGCGATTAACTGTCCTGGATAATATTGTCACAGTTCCATTCCAGATGGTTTTGTTTTAATCCTCGGAGATATTCCTTACCTCGCTGCTACTGACCATAACCGTTTTATTTGTGCCTTTAAAAAAAAAGAGTGCCGTTGATTTCTGTAAAACAAAGAAGTTTGCTTTAACCGTACTCTCTTTTTTCCCGTAACAGGTTAATGTACCCTTTTGCAGCCTTAGCAATTCTGAGAAGGGGAGGGGTCACCCTTGGTGAAGTAGACAATGAGGCTCTGGGTCGTAAGCCAGAAATCTTGTATAATTGAGTAGATTCAATTTGACGTTTGTTGCTGAACAAAAGGGAAGTGATATTTAGAAGTTGTTTTGCGCTGGGTTAAGTTTCATGGGTTAAGTTTCCCTGGGGTCTGCATGTTTCAACTTGTCTGGGAGAACCCAGACAGATCCCTGACCTGTTGGGAGGGTGTGTGAGTGACATGGTCTGGGAGGGAGGACTTCAGCTCCCAGATCCGTTGGCCAGAGCATAACTACTTATGTAACCGGATTAGGGATCCTAGCTGTGTTGTACCTTTTTTTTATGCTAGTTCCTTGAGCTCGTTGGGATAATCTTGAGAGGGGGCGGGGTAGACAACGCTACCTGTTACTGAGTCAACTTGCAGTGACCATCTAACGCCAGTTAAATACAGCTATTTAGCTCTGAACCTATATGGCGACCGGGCATCCGTTTATTCCCCCGTCGCATCAAAAGGGGTGGTGGTTAGAAATGAGTTGGCAATCCATTGCCACATGGCACTCAGCGGGCAGTGGCCTTAGCCCGCGATGGGCTGCCTCTAACCTCTGCAAGCAGCCCGGCCGATTCCGGGCAAAGGCTTCTCCGTCTCGTTGCAGGCTCCCAACCCCCGAATAAAACGTCAGAATGTCCCCGGTTTGCGTCATTTCCCATCCTTTGCCGAATGTGCCCTTGGCGGAGTTTTTTTTTGTGTGTCCAGGGTGGGGGTGTGGTGGGGAGAGCGAGAGAGGCTGAGCCCGAGATCAGGACAGTGGCGGGCTGCCAGTATCGTGCTATCCGCCTCCTCTTTAGTCATCATGGCCTGGTGGGTGGGAATAAACGCGTTTCTCCTTCTGAAAGGGAAAAAGAAGCCCATAATAGGGATACACCGGAATTGCCTGTAAATTGACGGTAATAAGACAGCTGAGTGGGATGCGTCGCTGGATTTAGGCGAGGAGAGAATCTCTTGGCAACATTTTTCTATCCCAAGAAATTTAACAGTTTAGGGTTTGGTGTCCAAATATATATTGTGTGTGAATGTATGCATATATAATGTGTGTGATATATGTGTGTGTGTGTGTGTGTGTATATATATATATATGTATATAATGTATGTGTGTGTGTGTATAATTAATATATGCAGACTAAGCATTTTGTTACTGGAAACCTAAGATGTGATGGATGAATGATCAGTGTACTACTAATCAAACAAGATGGGAAGGTCCATATTGTGAAATTTACGGAGAAAGCTTATTTCCATCTGGCAGCTTATACCTGAGGCACGTGTGGAGGAGTAGACTGGCTGGAAATGCAGCACGCTTTTACATTGGTGGAAAGTTGGAAAGAAAAGTTTTATTCTTCAAAAGAAAATGATGAATCGAATAAATACCTAAATGCATAGATAGAATACGTTTAGAATTTGGATGACTTTTTTTTAAGTTAGAAGGCTGGGATCGGTAACAAGAACTACAACTCCCACGATGCGAGGCGGGGGGGCGCGGAGCAGTGAAACTCTTTCCAGCCAATGATTAATAAGCTAGGGCGTGGTTGGTGTGCTGTGAGCCAATCGGTGGAGAGGGGCGGGGCGCGGCTTGCCGTGGGCCACGTGTTTATTTCAGTGTGCCGGAGCCGGCGAGTGAGCAACATTTCCTGGTGGCTCAGTTAGCGTGCGCTTGCTGGCTCGCCCAGCTCTCTAGCACGCTTGTTTTGCAGCCCGTGGCTGTTGATAAATACAACCAGCTTGGAATGTGATCCAACCGAATGGAGTTTCTGCGAACTGCTTGATTTACAGTGCTTTTGCTGCCAGGGCACATCCTGTTTTTTTGTGTGTGTAAATTCTGGTTCAGATATTCTGCCACCTCTAATAGAATTTCAGCATCGTTAATTTCCAGCTCCTTTTTTATAGCTTTAACAACCCTGATGTTTCAAACTAATTGAGGCAGAGAGGTGTTCGAGTTTTCTTGTTCGTATGGAATTGTTTCGCCACGTACATTATATTTCATAGGTTGGATGTTTTAAAAAATCCTGTACAGATTTTCAAATTAATGTAATTCTATTTTTTTTTAAAAAAGCATTAATTTATTAAAGGGGAAAAGACCAGACTGATGGATTAGTTGATCCTGAGTGAGCAGGCTGGTGCTTTCAAGGGCATAATACTCCATAATATGATTCCATGTGCATTTTCTGATTGACCATAGAATGTGGCTTGGGGGACTTATCCATAGAAGGATACAACACAGCAGGAGACCATTCGACCCATCATGTCCATGTCAGCTCTTTCCTAGATCAATCCATAACTAATCCCATTTCCCTGCTGTCTCCCCATAGCCCCATATCTTCCCTGATCAAGCATTCCTGGAGGGGCTAAACTGATAAATAGAACGTGTACAGTTGATCCGAGGCAGTCTGATTCTCATCGTAGTGAATGGGGATTGAGTGAATGAAAATGAACTTGGTTACATCCAGGAGGTCCCTGGTTTGATTGTTGGTCTGAGCTGAGTTAGCTGACCTCAGCAACGAAGATGCCACAATTGCATCCTTGGGCTAGGGAGGGAAGGACTTCTACTGGAAAGTATGTGTGTGTGGACAGTACCAGACTCGGCTGCAATGCCCCATATGGTCAAATAGCCTGCTAACGCTCACTGGGATCATGTGTAAAGAATGGCCTCATGGATGAGGTATTGGAAGGTGCCCATGGAGTGGTTCACCAATATGCCTTCAGGAAAAGAGGGGGGGGGGGGGGATAATAAAAATCCCAACCGTTTGATGTACGTTGAATATATTCACTTTGAATAAATTTAGCTGCAAATTCCTGCTGAGAGAATTTGCAGACAAAAATAAATTCAGCTTTGCTATGTTTGTAGCCCACGCCCTGTATAGGTCATTCCATTGGTTCCCAGTTTGTTGAATAAGCAATGCACTGTGAAACAGTTTGCATTTAGAACAATTATCATTGCAATTAATAATGTGCAGCGGAACAATTTTGTAGTTCTTGAGTGCAAAATGACCCATTCACTTCATAAGGCACAAGCTGATGCAGTGGCAGGAGGATACTGCCAATGTTAAATAAGCCAAATAGAAGACTATTTAGAAACTAAGCAGGCCAAGAAAATACAGGTGGCATACATAGTTGGTCAGCAGGATGAAAGGTACTCTGATGATCCTGAGTGCTGCACTGATGGGTACAGAAGCAAACTATTCTCGGGCTATTTTGTACCTCAATAGGCTGGAGCGCTTTGGTTATTTACATTAGTCTGGTGTCAAAAAATGTAGCATCATGGTCAAAAAATGTAGCAGTGCTTCTATGGTTTTCACCAAAGAAGCTTACTCCCAGTTTTTGTTCTTCCTGCTGTGCAGCAGTAAATCTCATTGCTGTTATTTCCAAATCCCAAAATGAAGATTAGTACAATGTCAGTCCAAATTTAGTTGTGGAGATGAGATATGGTTTCTAAATTGGCACAGGCAAATTTTTACCTGAGGGTCATGTCTCTCAAAGGCTTGGGTGGAATATTGGTGATCTATAACCAAGCATTCAGAATGGAGAGTTTTAGCAAATTAGTTTGTAAGCCCATGTCAATTGTTTTTCTTTCTAATTTTGGCATTTGAAAGATTTTGAGTTGTTGCAGTCCATTAAACTTGCATTATCATTTGACCTATATTTGCAGAGCAGGCAATAGTTACATAATCTACTTCTTAACATATAGTTTTGATAGATTGTGTGGGCTTCTATCTTTTCACAGCACTCCTAAGAGGGTGGAATAATTTTATATTTATATTTGATCAGCTATGCTGGGTCGTTTCCAGCTAGGAGGTTCAGGCCATTTGTGAAGCAAAATTAAACTGGGGGTGGAGTGGAGGAGAGGGAATTTTTTCCCCTCTTTTTAAATATGTTTGACACAGGTGAGGAAGGCCATTTGGCTCACCATGGCTTATCAATCCACCAAGCCCCTGCAGTTTTCCCTTTCTTCCACCATGGCATCCTTTTTTTTTAAGCTGCTTTTATACTGTGCCCGTTCAGCTGACTCCCAACTTGCAGGTCTTGGGCCATGGCCAGTCATAGGAACAGGAGTAGACCATTCAGCCCCTTGTGCCTGCTCCCCCATTCAATGAGATCATGGCTGATCTGCACCTCCACTTCACCGTTGCTCCATATTCCTTGATACCCTTGCCTAACAATTCTTAATCTAACTCCGTCTTGAAAGCAATTGTCCTATTAGGGGACAGCCTTTTAGGGGAGAGTTTTCCAAATTTCTACTACCTTTTGTGTGGAAAAAGTGCTTCCTGATTTCCATCCCCTCATTTTAAGATTATGTCCCCTTGTTCTTGATACACCCACCAGAGGAAATAGGTTATCCGTATCCACCCTAGCAAATCCTTTTAATATTTTAAACACCTCAAATCTCCTGTACTCAAGGGAACACAAGCCAAGTTAATGCAAAATAACAACTGAAAACGCTGGAAAAACTCAGCAGGCCAGGCAGCATCCGTGGAGAGAGAAACAGAGTTAACGTTTCAGGTCGAAGACCTTTCGTCAGAACTCAATCATTTTGTTTTTCCCACTCCTTACCTCCTATCTCTTGTGAAGATGGTAGCGGGTTCCGTGGGCAGCACGCTCCCCATCTTACCCTTGTGCGACCCTGGATGAGTGTCAGTCGGCTAAATAACAAGTTTGTTGTGCACATTCGAGTCCTTGCCTGATGCCCACACGCAAGCCCTTCACAGACGGGTCATTGGATAGCGATTGGAATAGGGAACCTGCAGTGTTTTTCCCCTCTCCGTCAGCTAGAGATATTGGGGGCTAAATTTGGTTGATTTGCGCCTCCCGTTAGTGCCCTAAGAGGGCGTTAACGGGGCGCAAATCAACTAGCGCCTGGGCGCGGCGCTGCTAACGCCTCCCGCTCGCGCCCTGGCTGTAATATTGGGTGGCGCCTCCCGACTTGCCGCCGGACGCTATGTCCGACGGGGTCAGGGGGACCTACCTGCGGCCGGGGCGGTGCTAGTTAAAGGGGAGGTGGCAGGTGGCCATTTTTGTTGCTCAGCACCTGCCCCCGTTGCTGTCCCCAGCCCCCGTGAAGCCCCCCCGCCCGCCAACAGGGTGCTGGCTGCTCTCCGTGAGCCTGGCACTCCTCTTAAGTGCCGGGCTTGTTTGCCGGCACTCCCGATCTCTGGTGGCCCAGCTGGGCGCCGGGATGTGCTGCGCCAGGCCCCTCCCCTTTAAGAAGGGGAGGAAGGCCTGCAATACCATGGCGCGACGTGCCGCAACGCATGGCGCTGCAGCACGTAGCGCCGCGGTTTTGGCTCGCAGTGCCCCAAGAGGGACACGGGGCGCTTCCAGTAGCGTCCCTCTCCCTCTCTGGGCACTACCTGGGAAAATCAGCCGCGGGGGCGCTAAAATTAGTGCCCCGGCAAAGGTAGGGGGCGCTACCGAATTTTTACCCCATTGAAACTAATTGGAGTGCACACACCACTGTCCAGCTAGCTGCTCATAGAACAAGGATGGAATCTCTGACCTTCCTGGCTTAGTATTATTACATTATCATGGTTTTACTCATTAGGGGAGCTCTGCCCAAAACTTAAAAATTAACCCAATTTTTTCAGTCTACCTTGATGAACTTTTTGTCCAATGATTTTCATTTATATTAACATGCTTAAGAACATAAGAAATAGGAGCAGGAGTAGGCCCTTTGAGCCTGCTCCGCCATTCAATAAGATCCTGGCTGATCTTCTACCTCATCTCCACTTTCCTGAACTATTCCCATATCCCTTGATTCCCTTAATATTCAAAAATCTATCTAATCTGTTGCTTGATTCGACTCTTATTACCCATTTAGTAACTTTCAATATATCTAAACACACGCTACAGCCCTCTGGACTCAATATCGAGTTCAACAATTTTAGATCATAACCTCAGCTCCAATTACATTTATATTTTATTTTATCCACCCTTTTATTTGTCCCCCCCCACCTTTTTTTTTCCTCCTAGAAGCTGGCAGCTGTCCTTCATTCTGCCAGTGGATTTCACACTTCATTCAGCCTTAATCTGTCACATTAACACCACCTCTAGCCTTGCATATCTCTTAATGTCTCTTCATCTCCCCCTTTGTTCCTTTATCCCCTCCCCCTTTTCCCAGCTTTACCCTGGCCTTAAATCCATTTGATTTCCGGCTCTTCCCAGTTCTGATGAAAGGTCATCGACCTGAAACGTTAACTCTCTTTCTCTCTCCACGGATGCTGCCTGGCCTGCTGAGTTTTTCCAGCATTTTCTATAGCTAATATACTGATGTGCTCTTTAAATAATAGCACTGCCTGTAATTCTGTGATACTTCAGGCTCCTGGTGCTATGAATCTCCCCCTTTTTATATTGCAGGGTGTGTTTCTCTGCACTGGATCAACAAACATCTGCCGATGTAGAAGCTTGCTTTTTTTTTTCCATGTGCACCTACTTGAAAATTGAGATTTTTATTCTTAGCCGCCAGACCGTCTCTGCTGGGGAAGCTCAGTACAGGCCAGTGATGGTGGGGAACCACATCACTAATCTGTAACCAAGAAAAGTGGTACCATGTCTCTGGTGGTGATGAAAACCACAGGAAAGATGATACTGTTCCAGCACATTTGCGGCAGGACTGCTGCAGTTTAGGCCCTACACGATCCTGAGCTGACCTCGCTCTATAATGAAAGCTTGACTCATTTGAATTCTGGCATGGTGCTCTCCAGGAAAGCGCGATGCACTGGGAAAGGTGCAAGGGTCTAGCGGGTGGTGCAGCCGCTCTTAAAAGTGGTGCTGGCGACCCTTAAAGGGGAAACTGTCTCAAGATTCAAAACCTGTTTTTTTTTTTTAAAAAAAAAGAAAAAGGTTTGGAGGCAGATGAGATCCAGCTTTAAGAAGCTGTCTAAATTCATTTCTTGCAAAGCATATTAACAAATAAAGCAGCACAGAAATAGGTGCAGCAGCTACTGGCAGCAAGCCACTCCTGTTAAAACTAAAGAACTCAACATAAGGGATGGGGCTTCCCATGCAGTGCCCATTTTATATGGGTGCTGAGTATCAGGAGCACTGTTAAGACACTTGTGCATTATGAAGGGCTCTCCTAATTTGCATACAGTTTACATATTTAGTGAGCACGGTGCATGGTTGGTTTGGAGGCTCTCAGTGCCACATTTGCTTGTCAAGACTGCTTTAGTCCCCGTGCACTGGCCACTGAGCAGACCTCGACACCCCACAATGTCGGATCCTGATGTTTCAAGGCATTGGTATATTTAGCTGGCTTATTTCCGGAGCACATTCACCTTGTTTATATTTTTCAGCACTGTCACTGCAGCAAAGGTTGTTGGCGCAACCACAATTAAAGTTAGTTAAGGCTGATCGCTGTTACTGTATGTTTTAATCCTAAAAGCATCCCTTGCCCAAGCAGCTGCATAAACCCAAGTGCAGTGTAATTCATGTGCCTCGTATCATTAACCTGTCTTTGTCTTTGTGTTGTCAGTGACTCTGTAACAAGCAGTTCCTTAATCCAGGTTCAGATGTTATTGAAATGAGAGCTCTGTTGGAGACTGGGTGGTGTAATGGATTAGAGTGAACAGTCCTTTTAATTTGTGACCAGACAGATTGATGAACGGCATGGGAGGGGTTAAAAAAAAAAAAGTGACATTCAGCTGGTCTTGCTTTAATTCAACTCTCTGCAGTCTTGGAGAACGATCGCATCTATTTCCTGGTTCAGTCTACTCGGAATTCAGTTAATCAATTCAAATGATCAGAGTTCATTTTTAAGCACTAAATTCCCATTTTGCAATGTTTAAATTGCTTTATTCAAATTATTTGATTAATTCTGTTTTTCTTTAGCTCAAAATTGACTGAATTATTAGTAGACTGCATGTAGTCCCCAAGGGACTTCGCTCCAGGTTGTGGTGGGACTGAGTTTAAAGTGAAGAACTAGCCTTACAATTTGTGATCACGTAAAATTGAAGTAATCTTTTGAATGTGCACTAGAGGTAATTGACTTCTGTCTCTTATATTGTCCTACGCTTTCTAATGTGCTATAAAATTTGTGAGTTAGTTGAGGATTTCTGTTGTGTGGGAAGGAGTCAATATTACGCTATTGACACAAAAAGCTTTATCTCCCAATTAACACTATCAAGTTATTGCCTGAGATACTGGATAGCTGGGAGTAATCTTATCAAAGGGCTCAAATGACAAAAACCACAAGTGTACTTGTTTTTAGCACCAGCATAATCAGTAGCAAGGCCCCCGATCCAAGGGACACGGAGACCACTGTAGTGCCCCTACTACTGCCCGCTGAGATCAGCTCACTCCGTCCGGCACAGGTTGCTAGGGTTGTGCAAGTGTGTGGATAGCCAGTGGAATTCAGGATTTTGCTTGCTTGTGATTTTTTTTTTACATTTGTTGGATAGTGTACCGACACTTAAGGGGGCAATTTTAATCTAACTCGCTGGGTGGAATATTTGACTGGATCGGGCGCAACACTGGTTTTACACCCCGCCTGATTTTACTCTCCCATTAGTGTCAGCCAGTGGCTCAGTGGGTAGCACTCTCACCTCTGAGTCAGTGGGTTCTGGGTTCAAGTCCCACTCCAGAGACTTGAGCACAAAAATCTAGGCTGACATTCGCAGTGCAGTAGTGAGAGAGTGCCGTCTTTTTTGGATGAGACATTAAACCGAGGTCCCATCTGCCCTCTCGGGTGGATGTAAAAGTCCCGTGGCACTATTTTGATTTTGAAGAAGAGCAGGGGAGTTATCCCTGGTGCCCTGGCCAATATTTATCCCTCAATCAACATCACTTTAAAAAAAAAAAAAAAAAAAATTATCTGGTCATTATCACATTGCTGTTTGTGGGAGCTTGCTGTGTGCAAATTGGCTGCCATGTTTCCTGCATTACAACAGTGACTACACTTCAAAAAGTACTTCATTGGCTGTAAAGCACTTTGGAACATCCGGAGGTCGTGAAAGACGCTATATAAATGCAAGTTTTTCTTTTGAAGTTAACAGAATAACATTGGGTGCGGTGTAAAGCCAGCATTCCACCCGATCCGGTGGGTTTCCCGCCCACATAGCTAGGTTAGAATGACCCCCTTAGTTTCTAGGCTTAGACACTGGGGGGGTGGGGTGTGGGCAGCTCAGAACTCTACCCTAGCAATGGGTAAGTGCCTATATGAGGGAGGAGGAGGAGGGCAATGAAATCCATGAGTGAAATGAGATTACAAACTAAAATCATTCCCATGCTTTGTTTACACTGAGCTCACAATCTTATTTTTATCCCATTTTTCTCTTTCAGGGGAGCGACCTTTTCCTTGCACCTGGCCACAGTGTTTGAAGAAGTTTGCCCGTTCAGATGAGCTGGCTCGACATTATCGTACCCATACGGGTGAGAAGAAATTCAGGTGCCCCATGTGCGAGAAGAGGTTCATGCGCAGCGACCACCTAATGAAGCACGCTCGCCGACACCCTGACTTCAAGCCCGGCATGATCGTCAAGCCAAGCAGCAGAAGTGCGTCACCCCCCAACGTGCTGGCACCCACCTTCCACAGCCTGACATCCCCTTCCATTGTCAGTCCTTCTCCTAATCCTGCTGGTCCTGTGTTCAATTAGACGGTGGGAGATGGGCAGGGGGGAGGGAAGAAAAAAACAGTTTGTACCAAAAGTCTTGTTAAGCTGAGAGTCTTAGCATCCCACCCTCCGAGCATGTGTGGACTGTGCTTGTAGATCTTTGCTTTTGAACCATTCGATCTTTGCGGACAAATGTTGGGGGGGGAAGGGCCTTTTTCATATGCATTGTTTTTGCACACACAGTGACTGTAGCCAGCAACAGAAGTTCAGCGGCTTGCTTTGTTGGGTTAGTATGAGTGTAAAATAGTGAGTGGTGGACCTCGTGTTAATATTGTCCCCGTTATTATCTGCCCTAGTTAGACCTGATGCCCGTTTTCAGTTTTTTGAATTTTTAACTTATTGCAGTAACTCCGGACAGGCTTTTGGAGTATATTGAAGTGCAGCCATTGTGTTTAATCAACCTAGTTGAAAATTGACCTATTTTAGTGGCTTCTTCTGAAATTAAAAAAAGGTCATGCAGACGGACCGAACCATAGCTCTACAAGTAAACTAAGCAGCCACACAAAGCTCCACTGTGTGTTAATACGGTGACATAAGGCTTGATAATACATCCTTGAAAAAGAAATAGAAAAGATACTTTAGGGCAGTTTTAACTGGAGCAGGGAGAGTAAAAAGGTTGTCACTTTTTCACGGTTTTTTCAGGTTTTATGACTAACAGTCTTGATGCTATTTTCAAATATGAATTAAAAACCATAAGGAATCAATTCTGCTTAGTTTGTCCCATCAATTCTCAGTTATCTATTGTTATACAGTTCCCCTCCCTAGAGAGTTCTCATTGGGCTCAGCTCAGGAACTGAATTACTGTAACTTGCAGGATTCATACAGTGACAATGATTTGCAGCTATTTAATTGATATGTCTCAGGGCTTGCCAACATGTCACAGAAACAGACATAGGACTGCAATTCTGGACACTGGTATACCTCTTGCAGAAACTTCTTCAATTTAATTTTTTTGTGGGGCGGGGTGGGGGGGGGGAACGCTATTTTGTACAGTGAAAGTGCTGAAATGTGTCTGCACTTCTGTATGCAAGTAATGTATGGTAATCACACTGCTGGTATGATAATGATGCTTACAAGATGAGTAGGCCAGACTGGGCACAACATGTGATTATGGGATTACTACCAGCTTGTTGGAAATCTCCTGCTTTACAGCTCAGTTTAACTCTGTTGCTGTGAGATTTTAAGATTACAAAGAACTGTACCATACAATACTAAACATGACTCCAGCTTTACACCTGTAGCGTCAATCTGGCTTTACATGTGATCAATCTTTTGAAGATAAAATATGCCCCAGGTCTTAAACTATCTTGGAGAAATCAAGCTTGTAACATTGTATCTATGCTGACGATGGCCTGCTTCTCGGCTAACTTCACTGTGACCTGGTTTGCTAGCAAAACGTGCCCATGTAGGACATCTTTATTCAGAGTACTTAATTACAACAGTATTTCGTATTCCAGTACATTGGATTAGTTACATCCCAGTACAGGTTCCCAACCTGTGACCACATTTTCTGGGAAACTTGCTCACAATGACGTTGGCAGGAAGAAGGTAAAATTACACTGTCCATTATGATTCTAAAATGGACGCTACAAACTGCTTCTGTGTAAGAGCTGCAGACCGTTCAGAATACTATGTGGGGTATTTACTGAGATCTGCTCATTGTCGGTGACCATTGTACAAACACATGTTAAAAGTCATATAGTCAAAGCTTTCACTGGCTTTTTATTGAAAGGTGCTTGACTGGCGTTACCTGCTCAAAAGTCATCTGTGTGCAAAAATGATATAGCTGTGCGGTTATGTGCATACTGCCTTTCTTAAAGTGCTCCTATATATAAGGTATTTTTGTAATGTTTCTACTCAGGGGGCTGTGTTGCTGCTGCATGCATTTCACCATACAAATGTGGAGCGTGTGTGTATCTTAAGTTTGTACCTGTTCAGTGTGTGAAATTGGAACAGTGTTGTTCCCAGTAATTTGCTTATGGTAAACTGTTGATCAGTTACCAGAAGGGAAGATATTCATATTCTTTATCTTAAAGTGTTCTACTCTACTAAAATTGCTAGCTGTGTGTTTGGGGGGAAAAAAATGATAAATATAACTTTAAAAAAGTAATGTAAATATTTGTGAAAAGCATGTTTTTAAGGTAGTGATTTAAATTTACACTAATGACTATTTTACTATAAATAGCGCGTGCACTAATGCACACACCTCTCAACCAGTTGTGTTTCAGGAATTCAACTATATGCTGTAATCCATATAAATGCCTCTATTTCAGTCTCCAATCTTGCATTGTTCTCCAGGAAAGAACACAATTTTACAGAGTGTTCTGAATAGAAAACTCCATGGGCAGATGTGATTTCCCCCCCCACCCCCGATTTACGTATATTTTAATTCTTGAGGCTGAGCATAACTTGTCCGTGACTTATCGGGTCAGCTTCAAGTAAAACATATTACTAGTACAAGTGCTGATGGTGGACACAATTCCGTTTCTTTTATCTGTGTTTTGACATAATCAATGGGAGTTTACAGTAGAGTTGTGACGGGTAGTATAGATTTAATAATATAATCATGAATTCAAAATTCTCTCAAGTATCAAGATAGTGGAGAAAGAAACGGAGGGGGAAGAATTGGGTTGTGATTTTAAAAGTTGTCCTCACATAATCCTTATTAATGTATTTACTGACCATCTTTGTTGAATCATGGGCCGAAATTATTCTTCAGTGAAAAGTGGAAGTGAGAGTGATCCGCTAGTGAAATCCCACGAATGCTCGGCTTTGAAACGTTCCAATTTCTGTGAATGCAGTTTCATACAAAACAGATTTATTTCCATATTTTTTTTTAAAGAGAAATTTCACTCCCTCATCCCTCACTCTTTTAACATTGCCACAGCGATGCCAAGGTTAGTATGGTCTCTGCAGCATCTGGATTTTTTGGTTACCCAACAGTGGTGCTCAGGTGTTGTTGTCTTGTCTGCGGTATTGTTAAATTCATCTAAATAAGGTCATTATAAAACTGTTGCGCTGGAATCATTACAAGAACATTGGAGGATTTGGAATCTGATTCATAAGAACATGCAGCCCAGGTCAGAAAAGGCCATTCAGCCAATCAAAGCTCATCCCTCTAGTATCATAATTCCCATCTCTGTGTCTTAACCTCATAACAACCCTAATATTTTTGTCTCTACTTTCCTCTTGGTTGGATTTTTTTTTAATATATCGATATTAAATTTACTTTTCACTTGGGTCCTACATCTCTGGCTTACTTTGAAGCAATATTCTGAGTTTTCCCAATTCAGCATTGCTGACACTTGAGTCTTTCGACTCCCATTTTGGTGCTGTATTTGGACTCCTGCTTGAATGCTATGTTTGGACTCTGTTTAAATGCTCCTTCACTTAATTAAAAAAATAGGCCATGTACTGCTTTTTAAAAAATAAATCAACCCTCATTGACCATTATTAATTGCTTATTCAATTTCTTTAATTTAAATAATTATGATTGTTGCTAGCCTATCTTTTAAAAAAAAAAATACATTGCAATAGTGTAACTTTTTTTATAGTCCCATTGTACATGGCACATTATCACTATCGGGAGCAGTCCCAACATACATTTGCATTGCATTTTCAGTCTCTTGAAACACTCCATCAGAGTTCCTCATGACCTGGGTGTTGCTTTAGCTAGAGAAGTGGTGGTGATCCCAATACCTAGCAGAGCTGTGATGCTGGCAATAGTACGGGTTATTTTTCAGTATACAGATTGATTTGTGCCACAATACCAATAGTTCATAATGTATCAATCAACCTGCCACATTTGGGATAAAGCTTGTTTTATTCTCCTTGGCGGATCACATGTAATTGTCCAGCTGTTTGACTGGGATGCCCAGCAGATTGCTTGTGATGGTCCAGCTTTTTTGACTAGGATGCCAGGCATATAATCCAGCTTGGTTAGTTGTTCATTAAGTGATATTGGAGAAGCTTGCTGCTTGGATTGCACCACCCAAGATGCGGCTTGGAGCTGAGCAGTTGACTGGAGTGGAAACCATTTTGTTTCCATGGTGTGACTGAAAAGTGGGTAACCAAGAAGTTTCCGTTTTGTAATGTACTTCGTATTTTATTTGTAGGTGTTGCTAATGAGGTGTGAGGAACGCCATACATTGAGATGTTAGTATTTAAGGATGTGAGGATTGTAACATTCCAGTTTGTAATTCATAATCTTCATCCATGGCTGCGGGCAGCTCACCATTAATTTGCAATAAAATAAGTATCCAATACAGTGAGGCCAATAATAGGGCATAGGTGAAGATCTAACATTAGGATTTCAGATTAAGCAGGCATTTTCTTATGGGTCAAAGTTGTGTAAATTTCCATTTCCACATGTGATGGGGTAAATTACTCAACTTCTCAATCAGCTGCAGTGATGTGTGAAATCCGTAACATTTTAAACTGAAGGTCACTTTTGACCGAATGTTTCGCTGTCTCCTCCCACTTTCCAGCCTTCTATGATATTGCTCTTAGTGACTGGGCAGGGGGAAGTTGTTAGGCACGACTCCTGCATGATTGAGGCCCATGGAAACAATACTGTCTCTTGGGAGGAATCCTAATGTAGACACATTTATCGTAAGGAATGCTCTTCTGGTTTCCAGAACATATTGCACATTTTTAAATAGACCATTATTGTATTCGACGTGTGTTCTTTGAATTTGTATTGTTTTGGCAACCTTTTCTTATGATTTTTGTATATATAATTATGTGAGAAAATACAGGACAAACATTAGCTATGTGATGGGAAATGCCTTTTGCTTCATCCCTTTTCAGTTTTCTCCCCCTTTCTGTCCCTCTCGTGAAGGTGACAACTTGTGCTGGCCTACAATTTTACACTCAGTCTTTTGGTACTTGGCCCAAGTGGGTATTCTGTGTGAGTGTGTCTGGGCAGCAAACGTCTGTCAATGCAATAATGTCCTCACCTGACATCCAAAAGTGCATAATGGTCAGGAGCAGGAATCCTAGCTGAGGTTTTTTTTTTCTGCCCCACCTCCTAGGCTGTAGTGTCCCCATCACCCTGTCTGAAATCACTTCACTCACGATAGGTCTGGAATTTTCTTGGTCTGTATTGGCTCACTGCATCACATTTACATCCAGAACCATCAGGAAAAGCAGGAAGTTGTGACGAGGGATGTTCAATGAAGGAGCATTTTTTTTTTTAATTGGCCTTTTTCGAAGTTTGTTATTTAAAAAAAAACATAGAAGTGATGACCATGAGTTTTTAAAAAGATAAATTTGCTGGGAGCAACATTGAACAATAAACTTTTAAAAAGTGCAGACTAGTGCAGAATATGAACTGGATCTTTGTGTATGTAGTCTGTCAAAGTTTGGCAATTTGAAAAATGTTTTTAATTATTTTCTCAAAATAGACGCAGCTTTGAAAAGAAGCATCTTATTCAGGAATTACCAGTAAATGTGCCTAAAGGAATCCTGTTCCTCACTATCAGTATCCCTGTGTTTCAAGTCTGTATGTGTAGTACCCATGTAGCAGTTGGTATTACTGGAAGCTTTGTATTTTACTTTTTTACAGTCATTTTATGGATATTGTATTTTATAAAATTCTAGTGGTCAGTTATATTAGTACATGTGCTGATAAATGCAGTAAGCTACAAAGCATTACAGAAAGATTGCTGTTTGAAATTTTGCATGGTTGACTGAATTTTGTATACAGTGAATAAACAATGATGTCCTAATTAAAAAGATGTGGATTTTTAAAATATATATAAGGGGATCACATATCTGCCTGTGGACCCTATAAGCTGGTCTCTATTAAAAATAAACTTAGGAGTTACAAGTTTATTATTAGCTCTCATTTTCTCTCCTTTTATCCCTCCCCTCTGGTGATGGTGCTGATTCATGCTGGGGAAACTGCTCCAGAGGCAGCAGCAGTTCTCCAGCTGCTTCCCCTGGGCCCTTCATCAGTCAGTGTTGAGCTATTTGACCATGGGACGTCATGACCAACCATGTGCAGTTTCCAGTGTCACTTTAACTCGGCACTCTTGGCCTCTTAAGCCTAGCAGCTTGTGGGTCCAAGTCTTACTCCAAAAACTTGAGCGCATAATCTAGACTGACACTTAAGTGCAGTACTAAGGGAGCGCTGTATTGCATTGTCAGAAGTGCCATCCTTTGGATGGGACAGTACATCTGAAGCCCTATCTGTGTTAGTGGTTATGGTGCACAAAAATGATCCCGTGGCACTACTTGTAGAGGAGCAGGGAGTTCTCCTGATGTCACTGACAACATTGTTCTCTCAACCAACACCACCAAAACAGATAAGCTGGTTATTCATCTCTGTGGGATCACACTGTGCGCAACGGCTGCTGTGTTTGCCGACATAATAGTAACGGTCTAACTGCGCTTCAGAAAGTAATCCAGGCATGTGAAACATTTTGGGGTTTCCGGAGTGATGTGATCGGCGCTATAGAAGTACAATTGTCCCTACCAGTTCAAAACTGCTGTTATCATCAAGGGTGGAGGAAAAATTTCGGGCATAGCCCAGTTATGTTGGGAATCCACCCCTTTTTATGTGCATTCCCAATTTCCACCAGAAGTAGGTGAAGGCGCTTCTTGTGTCTTCCCCATCCATCACCATCATGCAGACGCCACTGGATAAGTCGGCATTGATGGGATAACGCCATCTGCCAAAATCCCTGCTAGTCCCATCTATGTAGGCTCCAATGCCAAGTACAACCTGCATGATGCAGTCATACATGGAGTGCCAGAATCAGACCCTGGTGGATGTGGGACCCACAAGAGTGGGAAATGCCACTGTCCCAGCGACAATCCATCGTTCTGCAAATGGTTTAACTGCTGTTTGGAGAGCAGCAAAAGTAACGGTCAGCTCTGGGTGTTGGGTTTTCAAACCTCTTCAGCTGCTACAGTGGCACCACTTACGCTACTGCAATGTACAGCAGGAATATCCCTGCTGAGGCAGGTGCCCTATAAGTGACGAAAATGGCGCCGTCACCTCATTAAGCAAATTACCCTGACTCCAGAACTTAAATGGAGTCAGACACATCAAAGAGCAGGCAGAAGTTCGACTGAAAGAACGAAAGACTTGCATTTAAATCGTGCCTTTCACGACCACCGGCCGTCTCAAAGCGCTTTACAGCCAATGAAGTACTTTTGGAGCGTAGTCACTGTTGTAATGTAGGAGTTGCAAAAGCAAAGTACTGCAGATACTGGAAATGAAGTTCTACTGCGCCTTGATCCATTTTCAGGAGCTGAAGTTCTTTCAAGGGTTACTAGTAGCAATCAGAGGAATGGAAAGCATAATATCCTTCTGCCCACCCACTTCCCCCACCCCCTCTCCCTCTCCTTATGAGTGTCCTCAGTCCAGGATTGCTGAGCCAAATGTAGTGCCCCTACAGTTGCTGTGATGATGATCAGCTAACTAAGAACATAGCAAGGACCGACCCTGGAGGTTTTCAATTATGTAACACATCAGGCAATGAGCCACTGAGGAGCTTCTACTACCAATATTTAGTGACTGAATTTTGGGGTTTAATTACAAAGTGACCAAATTTTCTGGCTTTGTGGAAACAACCATCTGTATACTACAAACTGCAAAAAATCTTAGTCTTTCCCATACCAAGTAAAGAATCTTAATGTGGCATTGGCAATACATTTGTCTACACAGCTACAAGCCAAGTAGTGCTTTGCTGACAGGGCTGCCATTTTTAATTTGGGCAGTTGAAATGGATATTGTGGCTCTGTTGGTGGAATGATAGAGCACAGAAGGAGGCCATTTGGCCCATCGGGCCTGTGCCGGCCCTTTGGTCGAGCTATCCAATTAATCTCACTCCCCAGCTCTTTCCCCATAGCCCTGTAACATAGAAAAATAGGAGCAGGAGTAGGCCATTCGGCCCTTCGAGCCTGCTCTACCATTCAATATGATCATGGCTGATCCTCTATCTCAATACCATATTCCCACTCTCTCCCCATACCCCTTGATGCCTTTTGTGTCTAGAAATCTATCTATCTCCTTCTTAAATATATTCAGTGACTTGGCTTCCACAGCCTTCTGTGGTAGAGAATTCCACAGGTTCACCACCCTCTGAGTGAAGAAATTTCTCATCTCAGTCCTAAACGTCCTACCCCGTATCCTGAGACTGACCCCTCGTTCTAGACCCCCCAGCCAGGGGAAACATCCAGTCTGTCTAGCCCTGTCAGAATTTTATGTTTCAATGAGATCCCCTCTCATTCTTCTAAACTCTAGTGAATACAGGCCTAGTCGACCCAATCTCTCCTCATTCGACAGTCCTGCCATCCCAGGAATCAGTCTGGTGAACCTTCGCTGCACTCCCTCTATGGCAAGTATATCCTTTCTTGGGTAAGGAGACCAAAACTGCACACAGTACTCCAGGTGTGGTCTCACCAAGGCCCTGTACTCAAATCCTCTTGGAATGAAGGCCAGCATACCATTTGCCTTCTTAACTGCTTGTTGCACCTGCATGTTTGCGTTCAGTGACTGGTGTACAAGGATACCCAGGTCCCTCTGTACATCAACATTTCCCAATCCATCACAATTTAAATAATACTCTGCCTTTCTGTTTTTCCTACCGAAGTGGATAACTTCACATTTATCCACGTTATACTGCATCTGCCATGTATTTGCCCACTCACTCAACTTGTCTAAATCGCTTTGAAGTCTCTTTGCATCCTCCTCACAACTTACAATCCCACCTAGTTTTGTCTCGTCAGCAAACTTGGAAATATTACATTTGGTTCCCTCATCCAAATTATTGATATATATATTGTGAATAGCTGGGGCCCAAGCACCGATCCCTACGGTATCCCACTAGTCACCGCCTGCCACCCCGAAAAAGACCCATTTATTCCTACTCTCTCTTTCCTGTCTGTTAACCAATTTTCAATCCATGCCAGTATATTACCCCCAATCCCATGTGCTTTAATTTTGCACACTAACCTCTTATGTGGGACTTTATCAAAGGCCTTCTGAAAATCCAAATACACCACATCCACTGGTTCTCCCTTATCTAGTCTACCAGTTACATCCTCAAAAAACTCCAGTAGGTTTGTCAAACACGATTTGCCTTTCATAAATCCATGTTGACTTTGTCTAATCCCATTGATATTTTCCAAGTGTCCTGTTATCACATCCTTTATAATAGACTCTAGCATTTTCCCTACTACTGATGTTAGGCTAAATTCTCCCGTTTCTGACTGTAAGGGACCTACATTTGTCTTCACTAATCTTTTTCTTTTTACAATCTGTAGTTTCCTGTTTTCTCTCTCCCTCCTTTTTTAAATAGTGGGGTTACATTTGCCACCCTCCAATCTGCAGGAACTGTTCCATAATCTCTATATAGAATTTTGGAAGATGACAACCAATGCATCCACTATTTCTATGGCTACCTCTTTTAGTACTCTGGGATGCAGATTATCAGGCCCTGGGGATTTATCGGTTTTCAGTCCCATTAATTTCTCCAGCACTATTTTTTACTAATACTAATTTCCTTTAATTCCTCCTTCTCATTAGACCCTTGGTTCCCTAGCATTTCTGGGAAGTTATTTGTGTCCTCTTCCGTGAAGACAGAACCAAAGTATTTGTTTAATTGCTCTGCCATTTCCTTGTTCCCCATTATAAATTCTCCCGTTTCTGACTGTAAGGGACCTACATTTGTCTTCACTAATCTTTTTCTTTTTACAATCTGCTTTTATGTTCCTTGCAAGTTTACTCTCATACTCTATTTTCCCCTCTTAATCAATCTCTTAATCAATTTTCTCTTCAAGTATTTATCCAATTCTCTTTTGAATGTTACTATTGAATCTGCTTCCACCATTCTTTCAGGCATTCCAGATCACAATAACTCCCTGTGTAAAAAAAAAAAATGTTTCCTCAGGTCGCCTCTGGTTCTTTTGCCAATCACCTTAAATCTGTGTCCTCTGGTTACCAACCCTTCTGCCACTGGAAAAAGTTTCTCCTTATTTACTCTATCAAAACCATTAATGATTTTGAACACCTCTATCAAATCTCCTCTTAACCTTCTCTGCTCGAAGGAGAACTACCCCAGCTTCTTCAGATAACTGAAGTCCCTCATCCCTGGTACCATTCTAGTAAATCTCCTCTGCACCCTTTCCAAGGCCTTGACATCCTTCCTAAGTGTGGTGCCCAGAATTGAACACACTACTCCAGCTGAGGCCTAACCAGTGTTTAAAAAGGTTTAGCATAACTTCTTGCTTTTGTACTCTATTCCTCTCTTAATAAAGCCAAGGATCCCTTTTGTAACAGCCTTCTCAACTTGTCCTGCCACATTCAAAGATTTGTGTACATACACCCCCGGTCTCTCTCTTCCTGCACCTCCTCTAAAATTGTAACATTTAGTTGCCTCTCTTTATTCTTCTTAACAAAATGTATCACTTCACACTTGCATAGAATTACATAGAATGTACAGCACAGAAACAGGCCATTCAGCCCAACTGGTCTATGCCAGTGTTTATGCTCCACACCAGCCTCTTCCCACCCTACGTCATCTAAGCCCATCAACATATCCTTCTATTCCTTTCTCCCTCGTGTTTTTCTAGCTTCCCCTTAAATGCATCTATGCTAGTCTCAACTGCTGCTTGTGGTAGTGAGTTCCACATTCTAATGTTAATGTTGAAAGTCCGATCAATCCTGCTGCTGTGCAAATGAGAGACCAGGGCAAGGAGGTGGCATTAGCTAGGTAAAGGATATGTTAGTGCAACTAGCAGCAGAAAAAAGGAAATCTGGCAATTTAGCTGGAAAATGCACCACTCATTAGTACTGACCCACACTGTATAGACAGGGAAGGTCTCTGGTTTGATCCCCAGTCTGTGCTGAATTAGGCCATGAGGTAGGGAAAGGAACAAATAGCCAGGGTTCCTGCTCCCTGATTCCTATCCAGTGACCCCATCTCCCCACCTTCCAGAAAATGAAAGTGAGTGGGTTTTAAATGCAGAAATGGTCAGGCTTGACTATGATTTCACAACAGTGCATATTCTGCCAACACTTGGATGTGGTATTGAAGGGCAACTGAATGCTGTGGGAGCTGTACCCAAGCAAAAGTGAGTATTTGCTGCTGTGCTTTGGGATGTCCTGAGTGATGTAAGAAAGCACTACGTAAAAGAAAGTTATGTTAAATGGTCCCCAGTCCAGGAGATATCTGTGGAGGACTGAAAGTCCTCTGTGTTTTTCTATCCTATACCCTCCCTCTTCCCCCCCTCAAAGAATGTGCTCACCAAGGTGAAATACTAGTGCTGAAGAATGGAACACTTTCTTTTTCTGGTATCCAGCATTAAGCATTCTCCGATTGATGCAGAGTAATATCTTTGATTTCCTGATTATGTGCTGTGGTGGGTGAGGCTCCCCAACAGAAACATGATTTTGTAAAATTGTCCATAACGGTCTACTCAAAGTAGCACAACAATGGCCACAGCAAAATATGGTTGGGTTGCTCAACATGCCAACACAAGTCAATACATTAACGTGAGAAGGTAAAACAAGAAAACACAGCAGGCCTTTGGAGAACATTATGGGAATGGTAGTGTAGTGGTAATGTCACTGGGCTAGTAATCCAGAGGCCTGGACTAATGATCCAGAGACGCGAGTTCAAATCCCACCACGGCAGCTGGGGAATTTAAATTCAGTTAATTAAATAAATCTGGAATAAAAAGCTAGTATCAGTAATGGTGACCATGAAACTATCGGATTGTCGTAGAAACCCATCTAATTCACTAATGTCCTTTAGGGAAGGAAATCTGCTGTCCTTACCGGGTCTGGCCTATATGTGACTCCAGACCCACAGCAATGTGGTTGACTCTTAACTGCCCTCTGAAATGGCCTAGCAAGTCACTCAGATGTAACTAACCGCTACGAAACAAAATAAGAATGAAACCGGACGGACCACCCGGCATCGACCTCGGCACCAGCTACGGCCATGGCAACGGCACACCCAGCCCAGTCAACCCTGCAAAGTCCTCCTCACCAACATCTGGGGACTTGTGCCAAAATTAGGAGAGCTGTCCCACAGACTAGTCAAGCAACAACCTGACATAATCATACTCACAGAATCATACCTTTCAGCCAATGTCCCAAACTCCTCCATCACCATCCCTGGGTATGTCCTGTGGCACAGTGGTATACAGTCAGGAAGGAGTGGCCCTGGGAGTCCTCAACATTGGCTCCGGACCTCATGAAGTCTCAAGCATAGGCAAGGAAACCTCCTGCTGATTACCACCTACCACCCTCAGCTGATGAATCAGTACTCCTCCATGTTGAACACTACTTAGAAGAAGCACTGATAGTAGCAAGGGCACAGAATGTACCCTGGGTGGGGGACTTCAATGTCCATCACCAAGAGTGGCTCGGTAGCACCACTACTGACCGAGCTGGCTGAGTCCTGAAGGACATAACTGCCAGTCTGGGCCTGCGACAGGTGGTGAGAGAACTAACACGAAGGAAAAACCTACTTGACCTCGTCCTCACCAATCTACCTGTCGCAGATGCATCTGTCCATGACAGTATTGGTAGCAGTGACCACCGCACTGTCATTGTGGAGACGAAGTCCCGTCTTCACACCGAGGACACCCTCCATCGTGTTGTGTGGCACTACCACCGTGTTAAATGGGATAGATTCAGAACAGATCTAGCAGCTCAAAACTGGGCATCCATGAGGCGCTGGTGGGCCATCAGCAGCAGCAGAATTGTATTCCACCACAATCTGTAACCTCATGGCCCGGCATATCCCTCACTCTCCCATTACCACCAAGCCAGGGGACCAACCCTGGTTCAATAAGGAGTGTAGAAGAGCATGCCAGGAGCAGCACCAGGCGTACCTAAAAATGAGGTGCCAACCTGGGGAAGCTGCAACACAGGACTACATACATGCTAAAAAGCGGAAGCAGCATGCTATAGACAGAGCTAAGCGATCCCACAATCAACGGATCAGATCAAAGCTCTGCAGTCCTGCCACATCCAGTCGTGAGTGGTGGTGGACCATTTAGCAACTAATGGGAGGAGGAGGCTCCATGAATATCCCCATCCTCAATGATGGTGGAGCCCAGCACATGAGTGAAAAAGACAAGGCTGAAGCCTTTGCAACCATCTTCAGCCAGAAGTGCCGAGTGGATGATCCATATCGGCCTACTCCTGAGGCCCCACCATCACAGAAGCCAGTCTTCAGCCAATTCGATTCACTCCACGTGATAGCAAGAAATGGCTGAGCGCACTGGATACAGCAAAAGCTATGGGCCGTAACAACATCTCGGCTATCGTGCTGAAGACTTGTGCTCCAGAACTAGCTGTGCCTCTAGCCAAGCTGTTCCAGTACAGCTACAACACTGGCATCCATCCGACAATGTGGAAAACTGCCCAGGTATGTCCTGTCCACAAAAAGCAGGACAAATCCAACCCGGCCAATTACCGCCCCATCAGTCTACTCTCAATCATCAGCAAAGTGATGGAAGGTGTCATCGACAGTGCTATCAAACGGCACTTACTCAACAAAAACCTACTCACTGATGCCCAGTTTGGGTTCTGCCAAGACCACTCGGCTCCCGACCTCATTACAGCCTTGGTCCAAACATGGACAAAGGAGCTGAATTCCAGAGGTGAGGTGAGAGTGACAGCCCTTGACATCAAGGCAGCATTTGACCGAGTGTGGCATCAAGGAGCCCTAGTAAAACTTAAGTCAATGGGAATCGGGGGGAAAACTCTCCACTGGCTGGAGTCATACCTGGCACAAAGGAAGATAGTTGTGGTGGTTGGAGGTCAATCATCACAGCCCCAGGACATCGCTGCAGGAGTTCCTCAGGGCAGTGCCCTAGGCCCAACCATCTTCAGCTGCTTCATCAATGACCTTCCCTCCAACATAAGGTCAGAAATGGGGATGTTCGCTGATGACTGCACAGTGTTCAGCGCCATTCACAACTCCTCAGATAATGAAGCAGTCCATGCCCGCATGCAATGAGACCTGGACAACGTTCAGGCTCGGGCTGATAAGTGGCAGGTAACATTCACGCCACAGAAGTGCCAGGCAATGACTATCTCCAACAAGTGAGAGTCTAACCACCTCCCCTTGACATTCAACGGCATTACCATCGCCGAATCCCCCACCATCAACATCCTGGGGGTCACCATTGACAAGAAACTTAACTAGACCAGCCACATAAATACTGTGGCAACAAGAGCAGGTCAGAGGTTAGGTATTCTGCGGCGAGTGTCTCACCTCCTGACTCCTCAAAGCCTTTCCACCATCGACAAGGCACAAGTAAGGAGTGTAATGAAATATTCTCCACTTGCCTGGATGAGTGCAGCTCCAACAACACTCAAGAAGCTCGACATCATCCAGGACAAAGCAGCCCGCTTGATTGGCACCCCATCCACCACCTTAAACATTCACCCTCTCCACCACCGGCGTACCGTGGCTGTGTACCATCTACAAGATGCACTGCAGCAACTCACCAAGGCTTCTTCGGCAGCACCTCCCAAACCTGCGACCTCTTCCACCTAGAATGACAAGGGCAGCAGGCGCATGGGAACACCACCACCTCCAACTTCCCCTCCAAGTTACACACCATCCTGACTTAGAAGTATATCGCCGATCCTTCATCGTCACTGGGTCAAAATCCTGGAACTCCCTACCTAACAGCACTGTGGGAGCACCTTCACCACACGGACTGCAGCGGTTCAAGAAGGCGGCTCACCACCAGCTTCTCAAGGGCAATTAGGGATGGACAATAAATACTGGCCTTGCCAGCAACGCCCACATCCCATAAACGAATAAAAAAAAATTCTCCTTTTCAACAAATATGATGATATAATTTAAGCCATTGGGTTAAATTAGCTAATGCAGTAGGTTCTATTTGCCTTGCAGTGTAGGCTTATGATCCATCTTTCCAAAACAAATAACAAAGTATCTCATTTCCCACTGTTTTGCTTCCAGGTAATGCATTGGCTGTGGCGACACTTCTGTGAAGAATTTAAGATCTCTTTAATTAGACGTTACACAGTCCAGGCAGTTATGCAATTTTTTTGGTAATTCCTACTTGCAATCAGGAGTTACAGAAATTGTTGCCCAGCAGCTGTTTGAATAGAAGACATGGGGAATGCTGCCTCCAAGGATGACTGGATAAAGCCTACATACAATCACTGATTTAACCATGTGGAAAGATGCCTAAATGCCTCAGTTGGTTAAAGCAGCATGAAGCCGGTCTGTGTTGAGTTGATTGATCTCAGCCAGGCTGGCAGTCGGGGATGTTACAACTGGCCTCATGTTTGGGAGGGGAAAAATCAGTTAGTTTCTACTTGTGATTGCTATCCCTGCTGGAAAGTGCGTGTACGTAGACCTTGGGTGAAGGGAGGGTCGGGCATAGCTATGATACCACATTGGTGAAATAGCCTGCTGTCTTGGCTTACACATGAAGTAATGGTCTCTTGGGCAAGATGTTGGGAGACTACCTGGCAACTGTGGCAGAAATCAACATCTTCAGGACAGGAGATGGGGAAACAATTGGCAAGAAAAGAAGCAGGATAGCTGAAATAAGGATTCCCTCTGACTCTACTTCCTAGCAGCCCTTATTACTGGCATTGCAATACTGAGTGCGAAGAGAAAGTTTTCTTTCCAAAAGCAATGAACGAGCTGCGGTGAATGTGAAGTTTCAGTAGTGCATGTAAGCTCCAATGAACGTAGCATCTGGACCTCGGTGCTACACTTAGATACTTCAATGTAAACTGAGCCACTTCACTGAAATACAAGTGGACAACATGAATTTAAGAACCAGATTGCCCAACAATACCCAATGTAGATTAGGTATCCGGAATCTAAACTTACTTCACTTCCCTACAAAAGCTGATGTATTAAATATTATAAGAAAATTGATTAACCATTTGCTGAGTAAATTCTAGTACTCTACTCATCTGATGTCATTATGAAAGCAATATTGAATGTTACCTGGAGCTCCGTTGAACTGAGAAGGAAGAGTGCTTTTAGAGCGTAATCAAAGATCTGGGACTGGATTCTGTTAGCACACAGCTGCCTTAAGTTACCAGTCCCATTGAAACTGAATGAGATCCACCCACAATTGCTGGATTAGAATAAAGTCCTTATGTCACGTTCAAGCCTGTTTCCTCCCCCCCCCCCCGCAACCAATCATCACCAATTTTCTCCTCTCCTCCCCTACAGTTGCTGACTCTGGTTGGTGTATGGTTCTATAGGTGCCAGCTGCTCTTTAATACTGTCAGCCGTGATAACCCTCTGAGTCAGAAGGTTGTAGGTTCAAGTCCCACTCCAGAGACTTGAGCACGAAAATCTAGGCTGCCAGTACAGAGGGAGTGCTGCACTGTCAGAGGTGCCGTCTTTCGGATGAGATGTTAAACCAAGGCTCCAATTGCTCTCTCAGATCCCTTGGCACTATTTTGAAGAAGAGCAGGGGAGGTATCCCCGGTGTCCTGGCTAATATTTATCCCTCAATCAACATAACAAAAACAGAGTATCTGGTCATTATCACATTGCTGTTTGTGGGAGCTTGCTGTGCGCAATTTGGCTGCCGCGTTTCCTACATTACAACAGTGACTACACTTAAAAAAAAAGTACTTCATTGGCTGTAAGGTGCTTTGAGATGTCCTGAGGTTGTGAAAGGCGCTATATAAATGCAAGTCTTTCTTTCTTTATTCTACCAAGGAAGGCATTATAACCAAGCCGATCCTGTTCTCACCTGGTATCTGCACGCAGGTACTTTCCAGCAGAAATCAGTAAATAGTGATCAGGAGAGAAAATCCAGTGCAAACAGAGATAAATTGTAGCAACTCCACTACTGCGTAACTCCGCACGCACCAGAGACTGAACCTGGGCTCTCCTCCTGGTGTCCTGTTATTAAAAGCAATTTTTACTCAGTGATACACCACAGGTAGGCTTTTCACACCTTATTCACTTTCCAGCCATTATTTACTGTGTTGCCAACTGTCTATGCTCACTGATAGGATTTTTTGTGTTTAAAAATAAACTTTGCAGTTTTGTAAACAGTTCTACATATAGGTTTACAGCCATTGTTGAAAATATGGGTGTCCATTGTTTGTCTTGTCTCACTGCTGTTTACTGCCTGTGTGGAATGGAAAAAAGTAATTTAAAATCAGTCAGGTGGCTTACTTCCGATATATAAGGCTGTAATTTGGAACAATTACAACTGACTGCTGGTTAGATATCTTATTTTTCCACCAGTGAAAATGCTCAATTTCCTCTAAAAGTGAACCTGCTCCAAATGCTACCCTCAAACTAGAAAATTTGCTCCATCAATTTAAGACAGAATTTCCTTGGGGGGTTCGCCTTCCAGCTGCTGTAACTTCGACGGAAACTCCGGATAAACTGAGTAAACAGGGTTTCTGCTGAATTTACAACGGTCTATAGAGAGAATCTCAAGAAAATGCCCACTGCATGTCTCAGGGTCCTGGCACTCATATATTTTCTCCCTCACACATCTCTGCTCGATTTTGTCTTCTTTTCTCCTGAAGGCACTGATGGTGGGGTACAGTTTGTTGGATGCCAGGACCCCTGCAGTATCTCATCCAAGTGATAATTCTTCATGTGTGAACTGAGATGGTGAATGTTGGCAGGTTGTTTGATCTTGGAGGGGGACATCACACTCGAGCCCAATACAATCTTCACCCAACATCCATATGCACATCTTCTACCAGGAATTACTGGAGCAGGAACTCTGGCTGAACTCCCTGCAACCCCCCCCCCCCTCCACCTCTTTCTAGCCCAATGACACTGAGACCAATGATAGTGACCCCCATCGCTGATCTAGCTGAGATCAGTTAAGGCAACATGGACTAGGGATTGCGTGAGTCTGGTCTGTGTGGTTCGAAGATACCATTTAATCAATGAGCCATCAGGGAATCTTACACATTGTGAATTCTGTCAAATCTATCCATTATATTGAAAGAAAAGCTAATTTTCTTTACAGCCTTAAACTCACTGCCAGATCTTTGTTATTGGAGCATACCAACCATGGCCGCATCCCATTCTATCTCTGTAATCACCTGGAGCCCTACAACCCTCCAAGCACTCAACTCTGGACTCTTGTGCATCACCCACTCCTTTCGCCCCACCATTAAACCCTCCTTAAAACTTACCTCTTTGACCAAGCTTTTAGTCACCTGTCCTAATATCTCCTTCTTTGGCTTGGTGTCAATTTTTGTCTTCTTATGCTCCTGTGAAGCGCTTTGGGACGTTTTCCTATGTTAAAAGCGCTATGTAAATGCAAGCTTTTGTTGATTTTTTTTAAACTATAATTTTGTGGCAGGCACGTTTCCACAATAAAGGCATAGGTAAAAGAGGAAAACCTGACAGTGATTCAGGACCTGAAGGCATGACTTTACATGGCAGGACATTTACTATTCTGACTTCTTTTGGTGGAAGATAGAAAGAGAAGAAATCTTTTGGGCCCTCGTGAGGGAACCTGCAAGATGGCCGGCCACAAGTCACATCTGGAGAGAGGTGAGAAGCTGGCCATATGATATAATGTGCTAACAAAATGCCGCTTAGACTTGCAGAAGTCCAATTATAATGAAATTAAAGAAAAAAACGCTTGTATTTTATTTTGGGGATTTTATTACTCACAATGTATAACTAGAATACACAACAGGAAGCATCAAAACACCTTCATTTTGCTCCCAATTCAGAAAGACCTGGGTAACTCTAATATGAGTTATTGTTGCTTTCTTACTTGTGTGTCAGCTTGACTGAATTGGTGGTGCTCTCATCTCTGGGTCCTAAGATTTTGGTTTAAAGATCGACACCAGGATCTGAGTGCATTATATAGACTGAGTGAGTGCTGCACTATCGGAGTGTTTCTGTTCTGGTGATTTAAGCGAACGTTTAAAGATCCCACTGCACTATTCAAAGAAGAGCAGGCCATTTTTCTCATGCGCTGACCAACATTCCTGCCTCAATCAAAACCACCAAAATTAGTTTCAACTGGTTATTCATCTCTCTGCTGTGTGTGCGATGTTGCTGCTATAGACTTGCTGTGCATTTGCCAACATAATGATAACCATTGTATTTCAAAAATAATTCATTTGTGAAGCACTTTGAAATGTTTTGGTACAAGGAGTATATCATTGCAAATGCTTTATTTTGAAAGAAACTATCCATTAATTCTGCAAATAATGCATTCCTGACCACCGCGCCCTTAACTAATCAGAATCACTTGTGTGTTGAGTTGCCTTTCCTAGTCTGGTATTGTGGGTTTGTTTCCTGTTTCCTGGTGCACTGTATATATTTGGTAAATCAAAGAGATTATCCAATATAGTAACTGCTTCTTCCACATATGGCCATGTGACATAATTCTTACATTGTGCCTGAGTAAAATAGGGGTAGCAATATCATGCTACTTGTACTGTAGTTAAGATGCATTATTGGGAAAAAAGGAGATCAGGAGTCCTTGATCTTCACACTGAGGGTAACATGTTAGACAAATGTTCCATTCTCCAGCAATGAAAACCACCTAGCACCTTGATGAGTGTAACTTCTCAAAATCTTCCCACAATGAAATAAAAAAGATTTCACAATAAACTTGCTACCAGAATAAATGAGTCACTTTTTGCAGTGAACACTGCTACCGTTCGGTTATGATTTTGAACGTTCGGAAGGAGTTGTTAGCATTAGCAGTAGTGACAAGAGTCTGATAATAAACCATATGCGTGTGTGAAACTGGTGTGTACAACTGGTGAGAAATACTTACAAAGTTACATCAAATCTAAGATGGCCAGGAAGCTACTGGAAAGAAATAGAGTTTATTATAAAACACAAGGATGAACGGAAAGTGATAGTAAAGGAGTTTACGAAGGGTTAAGTTCATGGTGTTAACATATCCAGCAAAATCCGCATATGTGGTGATGGGAACAAGCAGGGCGGAGAAAGATAGACAGCAACTACACGGATCGGAAGAGACTAGTCTAAATTCTAATCATACAGAAACACAGTTCTATCAGTGATATATGCAGGTTGAATTCCCTCTAGTGCATTGTGCCCCACCCATACAGACCACACATCAGCCAAGTGTATTCAGCCCACATTGGCCATAACACTGCACAAATATAAAAAAAGTCACTTAGCCATGACGCACAATCTCTTTGTTTTGTTCTTTCGCTCCCTCCCTCTATCACTGGCTCACGGTTACTTGAAGACTGCTTATAAGTAGGACTTTGGCATGACTGTAATGAACAGGTTGTAATGATATAAATGGGGTATGCTGGTCTATGTTTCTAAAGTCGCTTAGGACATCAGCGCTCAATCTATCTAATAGATGTTTACTTTGTTGAAGTAATGTAGTTGGCTCAGCAGCCTGCCAAAAGACAAGCGCTGTGCAAAATCCACTGGACAAAAGGGGGATGTTTTCCTCATAGCTATCTACCCCCCTCCACACGGGATGTCCTGGACACTGACTGGAAAACCAAGCATACATTTTACTTACCTGAGAATACCTGATCAATGTGGTGTAGACTGCATGGTGACCCATTTAAAATACCTCTTGTCCTACTGTGCTTAACTTTTAATACTATGCCTTTCAGTACTATTCACCTATTGGAAGATGTATGGCAAAAATCACTACAAAGACATTACAAGATTGATAATATTTATTCATTTATTTATTTTGCTTTTTTGACAACACTCCTGTGAAGCGCCTTGGGACGTTTTATTACGTTAAAGGTGCTATATAAGTATAAGTTGTTGTTAAGCCATAAATATTGAATGAGTAAAACTTAGCACTGACTACTCTATCAGTTATTGATGCCTGCCCCTTAATCCATAGTATGATGTTTTAAGTTTACTAAGCAATAGAATCTCCCAAATTCTGTTGTCAAAATTGTCTTTTGTTGCTCATTCATTTATAATGCAAAGTAAACTTCCTGTAGATTGTACACATCCATTAAGATACTTTCACATCATTTTTAAACGATTTCTTTGGGACTATTTATACTTATAGCTGAGATTACTAAAGGTTTGTGGGATAAAGCAGATGTAGTATTAGAGCTGTTACCTCAGTCTCACATTCAACTTTCGCCTCCCCCAGTACATAGCACTACTTATTCCATAATACATCTGGAGCAGAATCCACTTCAGAGCAATGAGTCATTTGAAAATGTACAGAAGTTGCCATCTCTGGATTCTCTCTGGAGTAGATTTACCTATCCTACAGTGGTTTTATCCCATTGTAAACCTGAAGTAGGTACTTTCAAAATACAAACCCATAGACTTTTTGGGATTTGCCTTGAAAATTGCCCATAAATGCTAAGTAACCAATATGGAACTACAACAACTCCATCTTACTCTCTTTGTTATATGTGTGTATAAGTCAATACTGCTGATCAGTTGCTCTCCTCTGGAGTGCCATCTCTCTGCTTTTTATTAAAGAAAACTGGATCTACCAAACAGAACCTACTTGTGGTTGTCATGAGTTAACATTCTCAGCAGATAACCTAACCATTTTAATTCTCACTCTGATCTAAGACTTGGCTCCATAGTCTAGACTAACACATTAGTGTAGTACTGAGGGACTGCTACATTGTCAGAGGTCAATGCCATCTTCCGGGTGAGATGTTAAACTGGAACCCTATCTGCTTGTTGATGGACACAAAAGATCCCGTGGCATTATTTGAAGAAGTGCAAGGAGTTTTCCCAGTGTCCCAGCCAATATTCCTCCCGTAACTAATACCACCAAAAACAGATCAAAGATCATTCGTTTCATTTGCTGAAGGTGGGACCTTGCTGTGTGCAAATTGGCTGCTGCATTTGTCTGCATCATAACAGTGACTATGCTTCAAAGGTCGGCTGTGAATCACCTTGGGATGTCCTGAAGACGTGATATGTCATAAATGCAAGTTCTTTCTCTAAATTAATGTAACAGTTGAGCCCAATAATAAAGCACTAGTAGTAACTCAAGAGTTTATCCTTCCTGATAATGAAATGTTGTATTTTATACCACAGATTTCACCAAGTGAGAAGAGCCAAACATGGCTGTCCCCTCACACTTCTGGCCAAACACCCCTCAAGCAGGAATCTATTTGAAATGTGGCTCCTCTTGGTGTGGTTCAAAAAATATTTTAAAGAGTATCTTTAAAAAAAGAAGTTAAAAAAGAGCGCCCCAACATCCCAGTGGATAAACCCATCATGTAGTGCAGTGTTGAGCTATACTGACCAGGAAGATCCAAGGTTCGATTCTGACCTGCGCTGAGTTAGCTGTTGAATCAGGGCAGCAGTTCAGGTGCTATAATTGGCCATAGCACCACTAAGCTAGAGATGGCAAAAATCTGTCAGGCTTTCTGCTCCTGATGACTATCCAGTGACCACTGCTCGAGAGTGCTTGTGTGTGGACATCAGATGAGGACAGGATCAGGCTTGGCTGTGATGTCCCCATAATCAAATTAGTCTGCCACTTGGGCAAATGCATTAAAGGACTGCTAGTGTTCAGGGAACCATACTCTACAATGAGTCACCGCCTTCAGGATAGGAAGGGAGTAAGTTGGGTGAAAATAAGAAAGGAATATATTCACAAAGTTAAAAACATAAAAAGGGAAAGAGCAAGACTGAGAGACTGTACGCATCATAATGCAAAGTTACGTTTTTTATATTTGTGGCGTTATGGCGAGTGTGGACCGGGTCTGATGTGTGATCTGTGTGGGTGGGATAATAATGTACCCCAAGCACTGTGGAACAACTGCCACGTAGGCACTACGAGCACAAACACACAAATGGGCTGACCGCACCCTATAATGCAAGGTCAGCACATTTGCATAAATGACTTCTGCCTCCAGCATGTCTCTTATGATGCACCAGGAGTAACAGGGCTGCACTGATGGGTGGCAGCAGCCAGCGACAGGCCGCTGGCTACCCGGTGAACTGGTCATATTCCCGGCATGGCAGAAGAGGCACAATACAAGAAGGGGCCGCCAGGAACACCAGGTAAGGGTAAAGGAGTGACTAAGGGGCTGGAGAGGCAAAGGGCAAGAGTGCTTGATTATTTTTTTTTTAAATAGAGTAATGGCGTCCCCTCAGCGCCTATTCCAAACAAATACTGCGGAGTTGGAGCACTGCTCAGGTGCTCCAGTTGCATTATGGGGGAGCGACCTCATGAAAATAGACCTAATAAGTCCAACTGTGTCCAGGCTCCCAGCTGCTTTGTGCTCATTGCCTGCATTGGGGAGCACCAGCCTAGGCTTCCACATCCAACTCTTTCAGTGAGTAGGCACCTGAAGTGTTTCAGCCACTCCATTATCCATATAGGGGAAATAGAAAGAGAAAATGAGAATGAGGACGAGAACTAAAAAATATATGTGCAGAGACAAACAGGAGAGGTTTTTCAAACATCCCATCTGTCTTTTGGATATGATGGGGGCTTCTCAGATCAAATAAGAAAAAATAAATCTGTTTTTGGTATACTGTAAAAGACTGGTTGTGTGGCTTTGTATGTTGCTTTGATTTTATTTTACAGCACTCAGCATTAGATTACAAAGGATCATAGCTGCAGACATTATTAAAGAGCTTATTTTAAAAGCTGCATGCAATCATTGTGCTCGGACTAACAACATCCAGATTATATGGCCACCAGGGGGCACAGTAAAAATGAGCTAAATAGTGAGTAAAGGAAATAGTACATGAATCAATTTATAAAAAATAGTTGTTACATTTGGCCCATAATCTCGCTCTTCATGAAGTCAGAGTGGTGCTAGGCTCCTTCAGAATGGGCACATGGCTGGAACTGGGTCAAAAATAGATCTAATTGTGGATGTTCTTAACAGATATCCCGATGGTGACTTTTTAAATTTGCTCTCAGGATGTGGGTACATTTTTCTTGACCATCACTAACTGCACTGAGAAGGTGGTGGTGGGCCTTTTCTTTGAATCGTTGCAGTCCTTCTGGTGATGGTGCTCCCACAATAGTGTTAGGTTAGAACTGTTCTGTCCGGGATGGCGTCAAGCTTCTTGAGTGTTGTTGCTATTGCATGGTGAGTATTCCATACACTCTTGACTTGAGCCTTGTAATTAGTCGAGAGGCTATGAGGTTCCTGGAGGTGAGCCACTCGTTGCAGCGTATCCAGCCTCTGCCTTGCTCTTGTAGTCAATGTGTATGGCTGGTCCAGTTAAGCTTCTGGTCAGTGATTACCCACAAGTTGTTGATAGTAGGAAACTCGGCGATGGTGGTGTCGTTGAAGGTCGTTGGGGGGGGAAAGTGGCTGGGTTTTCTCTTGTTTGATATGATCATTACCTGGCACAAATGTCACCTTCCACTTTATTAGCTCAGGCTTAGATGTTGTCCAGGTCCTTATCTGAACTGAATATTGTGGAATTATCAGTAAACAGTTCCACTCTTGAGTTTATGATGGATGGAAAGGCCGAGGAAGCTTCTCCGAGGAACTCCTGTGGCGAGATCCTAGGCTGCGATCATTGGCCTCTGACAACCATCTTCCTTGTGTCAGGTATGACTCAGCCACTGAAGAGTTTTCTCTTTGACACCCACTGACCTCAGTTTTGCTAAGGTTTCTTGGTCCCATACTCAGTTGAATACTGCCTTGATGTTGAGGGCAGCTACACTACACTCAACTCCTCTGGCATTCAGTTTTTGCATCCATGTCTAGATGCAAATTCTATCATTCATTCCTATTGTCTAATACTGGGACCTCAAATGGTTTGGTTTGAGGTCTGGGAGGGTGTAAGGGATAGAGATTCATGTGACCAATGGACTGAAGGCTGTTCTTCACAAATATATGTGGTATGTGTGCTGTCTGGCCACTGCATCAGCCAACGTCTCCAACCTGGATTGGAAATCATAGAACCACAGAAGTTTACTGCATAAAAGGAGACCATTTGGCCCATCATATACTAGAGAAATCCATGCATGCACAGCACCATTGCTTAACTAGACAGGCACATCAGAACCTGAAATGCTCCTAATGTGACCAAATTCATAAATAAACCCAGGGTGAGTCACAATGGACTTGCAATTTAATTTAGAACTCTTCCCTACATATTATGAACTTCAATTAAAACAAGAAAGAGCAGTCTTTCTACTGTATCGCTTGGATGCTTGCCAGCACAGGGACAAGTGAACTGCACGTTCCTCCTACAGCCTGATTTCATTTCTCTGAGTGTACACTACACAGCCACAAGCACAACATACTCACGCAACCCCTGTCATTCTACCTGTCCCCAGATGACCTCTCAGTACCTGACAATTGGATGAACAGAGGGCATTCCCCAAAACTTTTATTATTCAATTTAAAAGACACTAAAAGGAAAATGACAAGCTAAAACTCTCAAATGGAATTACTGTAAAGAAGTGTTTTGAGTAAGGGGGTAGTGTTGCCATACTGAGCTTTTAGGCACTGCCAGCCCACTTTAAAGGCTGCACTATGGTGGTGTGTATTGGCTGCCACAACAACAACTTTCATTTATATAGTGCTTTTAATGTGGTAAACTGTCCGAGGTGCTTCACAAAGGCATGAGGAAAATGGATGACGAGCCATACAAGCAAAGGTCAGGAGGGGTGACCAAAAGCATGGACAAACAGATGGGGTTTAAGGAATCTTAAAGGGAGAGAGGTAGCGAGATGGAAAGGCTTATGAAGGAATTTCAGACCATAGCACCTAGGCAGCCGAAGGCACGGATGTCAATGGTGGAACGAAGGTAGGGGAGATACACAAGAGGCCGGAGTCAGAGGAACAAAGAGGTTTGGGGAGAGTTGTAACACTGGAGAGGGTTATAGAGAGGTGAGGCCAAAGAGGGATTTAAACACAAAGATAAGAACTTTAAATTTGAGGCATTGAAGGGACCGGAAGCTAATGTAGGCCTAAAGAGTGAGCGTGATGGGCAAGTAGGATTTGATACATCTAGAAGGCAGCTACAACACTAAACTTTACAATGCAATTACATTTTTAAACTGTAGTGTTTGTTAAAATGCATAAAATAAATCTATTACATCAGACATACTGCAATCGAATATTATCACACTACTGATCATGGAAGTGTGCCTCCCTCTGTAATTAAACAGCACTGTATTACACGACACTGCCCCATTTAACAAAACCAACTGGAAGTGTAAAGAACACATCTTCCCTGTGGTATATGTGTCTCCTGCATCTTGGTTCAGAATCCAGTGTAAAGTTCTCAATCCAATTGCCTGGCCTATCCTCCCAGCTGAAGGAGATTGTTTGAAGAGACAGGCTGTGACCAAAACTTGAACTTAACTTTGTTAATAAACATCACACTGAAGCTACTTGGTGTCCAACTAACCATAAATTCAATTCCTTGATGACAAAACTCTCAAATGGATGAATTGAGGGTGTTACTCAAAATCATTCCACATATAAGATAAAGTGGCTACATTTTTTAACAGTAGCTTACCATCTTATGAGCAGGTTACAGTCCCAAAGAAGGTAAGGTGAATTATTTCCTTTTAGTTCCATATAAATATATCAGTGTGACTTTGAACTGGGTTTCCTGTATTAAATTCATGCATTGAATTAAGATGTTCCACAAAAACAAGCTGTGTTTAATCACATTGGCTGCTCTGTATTAAAGATGTTTCATTTGAATTACATGGGGATGCATCATATTGTATATCAAACACTACTGCCATCATTATGTGCGAACAGATCTGTATCACAAGAGTACGGTTGTTGTTAGGTTAATAGCAGGAGTAAGATGGATTGCGAGGAGGATTGTACGGTTATAGGAAGATGAGAAACTGGCAGCGAGTTATCATGCTGTAATTCAGTTTAACAATTGTATACAAATTCAGTCATTTATACCCTTCAGCAGAATACAAAGATTGAATAGCTGCCTTAAACTGTGAGCATTTCTTATATACTGAATAGATTTTCTTTTAAAGTTTTTATACATTTCTCATTGGCCCTGAAATTGTGGTCAGCGGCATAGCTAAGGAGTACGCCGCCAACCTCCGAAAGAAATCCACACTTACCTGGTGCGAGGCCCCCTTCGAAAACTTGCGTTGTTTCACTGCGGAGTTGTGCGCAGCGTAGTGGCCCACGGATCCCAGGGGCACACCGTGTGGGTAAGCATACCTGGGATCACGTGGGGCGGTGCTCCAATCAGGAAACAGAAATCGCCAAAGCCCATTCATGATTTTTTAGTCTCTCTCACCCCAGTTATATTAATAAATGAATCAGTCTCTCATTCACCCCAGTTTAATGCTTAATTTTAGCGGAGGCAATGTAAATATCCTGCTTGTGTGCAAAAGTTTCACTGCAGGGAAATTGCATTTTATTAAGAGTTTGTTAAATTGGTTCAACTCATGAAAGCCTCATTTTAAACAGTTAACCGAAATCGTTAGACACTTGTTCTTTTCCTTTTTTTTCACTGGGAGAAAGGGGCATCTTTTAGTTAGGAGGATATAGATATTTATTTTGAAGATTTTATCAATAACTGGTGTATATTTCAAGCTGCTGCATATCCCCCTTGCCCTTACATTGTGCAAACAGGCTCCTGCACCTGTTTGCACCAGCCGTAAAATTTTTCTGTGTAATTGCTGGGCAGTTGGTGGGCAATTAGCCCAACTTTGCGCCAGCAATAAGGATTTGACAGTTGCAGTGGATGATCTGTCAAGTCGGAACTTGACAGATCGCAAGTTTGGGATTTAGCAAACCCGAACTTGCGGTCAATTTCAAAGGCAGTACGATGGTGTACTCTGAAAGTACGTCGTCATACCGACCGCAAATTCTGCCACATTATGCGATAAAGACAATGAAAAAAGCAATGTGATGGAGGTGAAAACACAATTGAACTCAGTGATTCAGAACTTGAAGATGTATGGCATTATTTGACAGATAATATAAATTCACTGGGTTTTTTTTCCAGTGGTATTTAGGATATAAATAGAATAAAATATAAGTGGGGGTGTTGTCCAAGACTTTATAGCTCTCAAAAAGATTACATAAATTATGAAAGTAAAGCTCGTGGCTAACAGTCATCAAATCTCAGAAGTATGTTATAACCTTGAACATACTTGCAGTCATGGTTGGTTTATAAGCCCTAATTTTCCAAGGCTCCACCTGTGAACAGCCTCGCTAGATCTGAAAATCTAGTCCCCAACCTCGTAATTCCCCATCCCACTCTACCCGAGTCGCATCGCATTCAATTTTTCAACAGGAAATTATGGTAGAAATAAAAGAGGCCTGTGCTGCAATGAATTTCTGGATCAAGTCTCTTTTTGCTAGATACTTTGGAGGAAGGGCAGTGAACAGAAGGGTGTCTAAAGGGAGGTTGTGGCCTATAGGTGTACAAATAGTGGCATAAGTGCAATCAGTGATGCCGTGTACATGGGGTGCACCATATGATTGAAACAATTGTGTCTGCCTCCCTAGCTGGTGCTGTATGCCAGTGCTGAACTTGATATTTGCAGACATATAGCGAAAAAGGACATCTGTTAGCTCTGTGATGCAGTTTAATTGAAAATTTTGATGGCATAGGAGATGGAAATTCAGTACTCACTACCATAAAAGGTAGGGTGAGTACGACAGCCTGCCAGCTACCTGGACCTCTGTGAGTGACAGTTTGTAAGGAGGATGCACCTGGACAAGGATATAGGCCCCGATAATATGCAGGGAGGGAGGTTTAGTGGCAATGTTCCCGCTAATTTTTATTTTAGGTGCGCGGTCCCATTAAATTTGGAGCGTGGTATCTTTTCTAGTGTTACAGCTGGTGAGCGGCCTGCGCGGGACCTCCCGATCGCTGCGTGGCCATGCAGCTTAGGGTGAACATTGTTTAGCGGCCGGGATTCCCGGAGGTCCTGCCGAATTTAACAGCAGAATCTGATTAACATTTTTTGAATCCGTTTCCCGGCCGCAGCCAGCCAGATTGAGAGGCTGGCTGGCTGTCGGGCGGGTAGATCTGTGGCACCAGGCCACAGCCGGGGAGCAGAGAGGGAGGGAGAGATCGCAGATCGGACATCGACAGTGGGGGGGGGGTTTCCAATCGTGGGGGTCCAATCGCGGGAAGATTAACAGATTAGCTTGGGGGACCAGGGGGGGGAAGCACTCTTGTTCCACCTGGCCCACAAGCACTGCTGGAAAGGCACTTATCTGTTCTATCCAGCTGTTCTAGTCTCTCTTCAGCTGCCAAGTTTCCCGAGGCCTGGGAAACCTGGCCGACCAGCGTTAAACCTGAAACACAGATAAAATCTTAGCCTCATTAAAATATTTAAATGAGGGAGCAGTCTTCGGAGACCAGGGTAATCACCTGCCCCCCAAACCCACTTCCATTAAAACCGGAAGTGGGCGCGTTGGGTCGGGTTTGCCATTTAAAAAATTTTAACCCGCACTCCCCGCCCATCCAGGGGTCTTAAAATTGCCCCCACACATCCACCATCTCCTTGAACCAAACCTGCAGCTGAGAAGCAACTCCAGGCAGTACCAACTAGAGGCAGACCCAATTTTCCAGTCATGTTCTACTTACCAAGTAGCAGACATCAATGATTGCACTCACATCACCATTCTTGTGTCAATAGGCAACAACCTTCCTTTTATCGATAAAAAAGATTATGCATTCTGTAACATTCAGAATACTGGCAAAGACACAAACATCTTAAAGGCATCAAGGGTTCTCCAAATGTTCTGGAGGGAATATAGAATGCAAGGTTAGTTCCTAAGAGATATAGTTTATCTGCTAGAACTATACCTGACACCTCTCTGGATTCTCCAGATACCACATTAAAGGGCTTACAATGATATAAAGCTGTAGGCAAAAAATTAATAGAGAAGACTATGGTTTGATGAAACTCTGCAGATGTTTGGACTACTCAGCTGGCCTGAAGTTAGCTGGCAAAATAACTATAATATGCTGCACAGCATTATCATTGAAAGAGATGTACACATGATTGCTGCAACAAGGCAGTTTCCAGGAAGAGGACAAAGGGGAACATGATCCACCTGCAGAACATCAGACAGGGCCCAAGGTGTCACACATGCAATGGGCATACACCAACAATTCCACCGCCCCCCCCCCCCGAGGCCCGCATTTGGAAACACAGAATGCAGAACTTTGTCTAAATATTTTCACTATTTTGTTAATTGTTTGTTTTATGAGGAAAACAAAATGTTTTATTTTAAAATTTTGCATAGAAAATTAATTTAAAAAAAAATAAAAAGTCACTGCACTATTTATATTATTGAGCATTTGTTTTATTCATGAAAAAGTGAATGTGTCCAACATGGTTAATATGTTGCACCTACTATGCTGCCTCCTTGTGTTGCAAGTACCAGAGCACCATCTCCTTTCTGTACTATTACCAGGCAATTTGATGCATGATTCAGCAGCAATATTATTGCAGGTGTGCTGATTGACTGCTCTGCCATCTGTGTGTTCTCAAGGGGGAAAAATTCGGTTGGTTAGCACCTCCCGTTAGCGCCTGCAGAGGGCGATAACGGGGCGCTGATGCAATAGTGCTGGGGCGAGGCAAATCCAGTGGTGCACCACAAATCCGGCCCCCCCGTTGCACCACCGGGGACTTCAGCACCAAGCAGATTGTGACATCAGTAAGCGTGCAACGCTCACCGGATGCCCAATCTGCAAAATTAATTGTCGCCACTTACCTTTGCGCCTTGACCAGACAGGGAAAGCAGGCGCACAGCTGCAGGAAGCCGGCTCCAGCGACGTTATTTAAAGGCATCAGCATTAATCACTCCCAGCTGTCAGGGCAGGTTAATTTCAGTGGCTTCATGTCAGTTTCAGCCAGTGGAGCAGTTTGTATGAGTAATTTCAAGCTTCTTTTTTATCAGCAGTCTTCTGGCAAGAGCAAAGTGGCTACATTTAGTGTTCAAAGATTCAAAGTGCTACACTTGGCAACATTAATGGAGGCTATACTGGCATGCCACCTCGCCCTCCAGGATCTAAGCCAGAGCATAGAAGATAGGAGCAGGAGTAGGCCATTCGGCCCCTCGAGCCTGCTCCGCCATTTAATGAGATCATGGCTGATCATCCAAATTCAGTACCCTGTCCCTGCTTTCTCCCCATATCCCTTTAGCCTTAAGAAATATATCTATCTCCTTCTTGAATATATTTAATGAATTGGCCTCAACTGCCTTCTGTGGTAGAGAATTCCACAGGTTCACCACTCTCTGGGTGAAGAAATTACTCCTCATCTCAGTCCTAAATGGCTTACCCCTTATCCTTAGACTGTGACCTCTGGTTCTGGACTCCCCCGCCATCGGGAACATCCTTCCTGCATCTAGTCTGTCTAGTCCTGTTAGAATTTTATAAGTTTCAATGAGATCCCCTCTCATTCTTCGAAACTCTAGCGAATATAAGCCTAATCGACCCAATCTCTCTTCATACGTCATTCCTGCCATCCCAGGTATCAGTCTAAATCTTCGCTGCACTCCCTCCATGGCAAGAACATCCTTCCTCAGATAAGGCGACCAAAACTGCACACAATACTCAAGGTGTGGTCTCACCAAGGCCTTGTACAACTGCACCAAGACATCCTTGCTCCTGTACTCGAATCCTCTCGCTATGAAGGCCGACATACCATTTGCCTTCTTAACCGCCTGCTGCACCTGCATGCTTACCTTCAGCGACTGGTGCACAAGGACTCCCAGAATTCGTTGCACTTCCCCTTTTCCCAATCTATTGCCGTTCAGATAATAATCTGTCTTCCTGTTTTTGCTACCAACGTGGATAACCTCGCATTTATCCACATTATACTGCATCTGCCATGCATCTGCCCAATCACCCAACCTGTCCAAATCATACTGGAGTTTCTCTGCATCCTCCTCACAGCACACACGCCCACCCAGCTTTGTGTCGTCTGCAAACTTAGAGATATTACATCTAGTTCCCTCGTCTAGATCATTAATATATATTGTGAATAGCTGGGGTCCTAGCACCGATCCCTGCAGTACCCCACTAGTCACTGCCTGCCACTCGGAAAAAGACCCATTTATTCCAACTCTTTGCTTCCTGTCTGCCAACCAGTTCTCTATCCAAATCAGCACCTTACCCCCAATCCCATGTGCTTTAACTTTGCACGCTAATCTCTTATGCAGGACCTTATCGAAAGCCTTCTGAAAGTCCAAATACACCACATCCACTGGTTCTCCCTTATCTATTCTACCAGTTACATCCTCAAAAAATTCCAGTAGATTAGTCAGGCATGATTTACCTTTTGGGAGCGTAGACAGCCAGAAATACGGGAACATGTGTGCAGAGGGATGAGGAGGGCGTTCAGGGCTCTCACCAGGAGGCCTTACCCTCCGAGGGTATTCCAACAGCACTTCTTCTACCTTCAATTAAGCGAGGAGCAATATATTAGACGGCTCCGCATCAACAAGGTGGTGGTCACAGAACTCTGCCACCTCCTCCAAACAGACCTCCCCAGATCCCTTTTGCTCACCACATGCCCATCGTACCATCCCCGTGTCATGCCATATCACAGCGTCCTCCTGGCCGCAAAGGTGAAATGAGCCCACAAAATATTGCAAACTCCATGAATAAATTTATGCATAAATATATCACACATATCCCAATCATTCTATTAACTAATGACCCTTGTGCCTGCCATAGTTGAATAGCTGTCATTGTGTGCAAGGTGAGAGATGTGGGTGTTAGTGTTGGTAAGTAGAGATTGTTGGTGGTTGAGTGCTGGGGGTCTGGTGCTTTGGGCAGTGTGTGAAGACTGTGGTACAGATGGTGGTATGTAGCATTTGGTGAAGCATTCAATCACCCTGACCACCCGACTGAGGTGGATCTGCCATGAGCACACCTGCTTCAGTCCTCCGGCTCCTTCTCCTTGTTGTGCTTCTCCTTGCTGAGGCAGCTGCACAGCCAGTAATGCTGAGAATGAGGTGCTGCAGTATCAATGAACCGCCCCTTTAAGTACTGGGAAAAGCCTGTGGCAATGATGAGTTGAGATTAGAGCGCACCCGATATTGGTCCACGCTTTGAGTGTAACGCCACTGAGCGAGGCCTTTAAGACATGATTTAGCGACCCAATCATTTCTTTGAGCACTGAGAATGAATTTTACATGCAGTCTAAAGCATTAGTGCCTGGCGCTAATTTCAAACTTTTCTGAAGATACTTCCCATTCCTGGGCAATAATGAATTTCTAGCCCATAGTAGCTGAGCAGCAAGAATGCAAGATGAGTAACCCTGTGGGTTCATGTGTGTGCTAAGAAAGGAACAAAAATGGATTCTCATTCATTGCACAAGTAGTGTGTTTAGAGTCTCTTAAAGATTGAGAACAGTAGATACTAATCTAAAATTAGTATCTACTTGGAAAAAATCTAAATGGCAATATTTGATCAGGATTTGAAAAGCTTTAACTCATATCATTGACATCCAACCTAACATTTATTTTAGATGCAGAAGTTTATTTTTTCCATGACAGATGCAGTCAACAACAACAACTAGTATTTATATTCACCTGACGAAGGAGCAGCGCTCCGAAAGCTTGTGATTTCAAATAAAGCTGTTGGACTATAACCTGGTGTTGTGCGACTTCTCACTTTAGTATTTATATAGCGCCTTTAATGCAGTAAAAAGTCCCAAGGCACTCACAGGAGCGTTATAAAACAAAATTTGACACCGAGCCACATAAGGAGATATTAGGGCAGATGACCAAAAGCTTTGTCAAAGAGGTAGGTTTTAAGGAGCATCTTAAAGGAGGAAAGAGAGGTAGAGAGACGGAGAGGTTTAGGGAGGGAATTCCAGAGCTTAGGGCCTAGGCAGCTAAAATCATGGTCGCCAATGGTGGAGCGATTAAAATCGGGGATGCCCAAGAGTCCAGAATTAGAGGAGCGCAGATATCTCAGAGGGTTGTGGGGCAAGGCCATAGAGGGATTTGAAAACAAGGATGAGAATCAATGAGAAAAAAACATTGGCTTAAGAAATAGAGACACTAAGGTCAGTTATGTTTTTATCCACATACCTAATGGCATTCATGACACTTTTTTTAAGTGTCATTGCCCTACCCCAGTCCCCGACCACAATCTTCTTTCCTCCTCACTTGAAGAATTGCTTTCAGCTGTTGCTGGGTGTGGCTTAGCAGGATGTGGGAGCTCTCAGCATCTCTCAAGTCTAAGGAGAAAAAGTATCAGCCAGGTTGGCCACTATTGATTACTAACCAATGACTCCTGCTGGAAGACAGCACTTGCTAACGTCAGGCGAGGTCGGTCAGGTTGTGATTCACTTATTTGTTGAATAGCCTGCTGGACCCCCCCACTGTCTGGGCTCACCCATGAAGAATGCCCACAGGGCCTAGATACCAGAGGCTGCTATCCACGGAACCCGCTTGAAAGGTCACACCTGAATGGTGAAGCTACCCCTTTCCTTCAGAAGCTAATCAAACTGCTGTGCATTCCCAGCATTTTCTGTTTTCATTTGAGAGTTTCAGAATTCCTGGCTTCTCTTTTTCTTTCATTCCAGCATGTCACTTTTCAGCAGAGGAGAGCAGAGAAGAAGGAAAATCAGTTGGAAAAAATATAAATGGCAATACTTGACCTGGATTTGAAAAGTTTTAAGTCATATCATTTTCAAAATTTATTTTGGTTTGTTTCCCATTCCCCTTTGCTATTACATTCCCAATGCTCTTTCATGCAAATACTCCACCTCTAAAATAATATACATTTCCTTCCTTTTCCACTTCATAATTTGCATCAGATACAAACTAATTCACCCATCCCCCAAGGAAGTTACATTTCTTTGAATTTTGGTTCACAGGACTCTGACTCGGGTTCTGTGAAAGTGTGCAGGCTATGTTTATTCTGCTCTAAAGCCAGTTCTGAAGCCATAGCTTTGGTACTACTTTCCAGCAGAATGTCATTTTCACGGCTTTTACACTGGAGGTTTTCGGATCTAAACTGGAAATAAAATATCTAGTATTACCTGGGCTTCAGAAAGCTAAAGTCAACTCTTAATACAAGACTGGGTCACCAGTCCTTCTTGATAGAAGTGATTTCTTAATCTCGTGAGGGATCCAGTTTTAGGGGATGTCACAGATCAAATATAGTGTTGTCCACACTGACTGGTAAAAGAAACACTTGCATTTATATAGCGCCTTTCACAACCACTGGACATCCCAAAACGCTTTACATCCAATGAAGTACTTTTTTGAAGTGTAGTCACTGTTGTAATGTAGGAAACGCGGCAGCCAGTTTGCGCTCAGCAAGCTCCCGCAAACAACAATGTGATAATGACCAGATAATCTGTTTTTGTTATGTTGATTGAGGGATAAATATTGGCCAGGACACCGGGGATAACGCCCCTGCTCTTCTTTGAAACAGTGCCATGGGATCGTTTACGTCCACCTGAGAGAACAGACAGGACCTCGGTTTAACATCTCATCCGAAAGACGGCACCTCCGACAGTGCAGCGCTCCCTCGGCACTGCACTGGAGTACGACCCTTTGCCTTTCGATGAGACACTTTCATATTCAGGGCAGAAAGCATTTGTGTTTCGATCCCCCCTCTAGGCAGCAACTTCCAACTGTGGAATCTTCATAGGCTTCTTAATCTTCGCTCCCATCAGAAGAAACTATATTTGAACTCGGTCTTGCAGAAGCAATGGGAGTACACAGATCAACTGGATGGTAAAAGTAAACAACATTTTTAAAGATGAAAGAAAGCGGATTAAGAGAACAGAAACTAAAACTGGGTGAGCTGTAACCAGAAATCATTTTAGGTTATCAAAATGTTCATTTCTGCCGAAGTGTGAGAATTTCATGAAAGCTTCCTGTTTAGAAAGCAGATGTGGTCAGAACAGGGCGTAACTGGTGATTACAGGAGGCTGACATGTGTGGAAATTAAGTAGTGTGTACTGGAAAGTTCCACACTGTAACTTGAATGATATGTAGCATTAAATATTATTTTGAAAAAAATAAACTAAAGTGAACAGTTTTCATTACAGTGAAGGTACAGTACATACCAAGTAGTTCTAATGTAAAAAGGTTCAAAACAACATTATAATTATATGGCAGAGCCTTTGATGCATTATCCTGTTCTGACTGAAGTGTAAATTAAATGGTCATTGTCTTTACACTGGCCTGTGTATTAGTAATCACAGCTTTTAGCTTATCTCTTGATGTTGGCATACATTCAGGTGGTATAAATATACAATCACGGCTTCCTTTTCAGAGGGAACTTGGTATATGCATCTATCTCTATAATTAAAAGTCTTGTATTTAACATACACTCATCACATCATATCTTTCATCACACCTCAGGGTATCACAACTCAAGTGTAGCATGTCCATTTAGCAAAAAAAATTGTGATTGGTTAAAATGAGAACTATCTGTTAAATTACCAAATATCTGATTGACTGCATACGAACAAATCATGCAGTCAGTAAATACCAATAAGGAAGGAATGAAAAGCAGAAAACTGTGCAATCAAACCAGAAGGTATCAATCCCAAACAGGCACATAGCAGAACTGACTAATCAAATCACTCAAAATAGTCCAAAAATAGTCTCTAGCCTTGTTTTTTAACTGCTTTCAAATCAGCCCATGTAAGTAACATTTATAAGAAACCCATAAAAAAGAATTAGAACAAAATGCTTATTCTTTCCCATAATAGTTCTGTAAATGTTTGGCAATGATTTTCTCATCAAGGCCCACTTCTGTGTCATATAGCACCTTTTAACATAGTAAAACATTCCAAGGCGCTTCACGGGAGCATTATCAAACAAAATTTGACATCAAGCTACATAAAGAGATATTAGGGCAGGTGACCAATAGCTTGGTCAAGGAGGTAGGTTTTAAGGAGCGTCTTGAAGGAAGAGAGAGCTGGAGAAGCGGAGAGATTTAGGGAGGGAGTTCCAGAGCTTAGGGCCCAGGCAGCTGAATGCACAGCCGACAACGGTGGAGTGATGGAAATCGTGGGACAAGTGGCCAGAATCAGAGCAGCGCAGAGATCTCGGAGGGTTGTAGGGCTGGAGGAGGTTACAGATAGGGAGGGGCGAGGCCATGGAGGGCTTTGAAAACAAGGATGAGAATTTTAAAATCAAGATGTTGCCAGACCGGCAACCAATGTAGGTCAGTGAGTACAGGGGTGATGGGTTAACAGGACTTGGTGCGAGTTAGGGATATCGATATCGCCCCACTCTACGTGTCCCCCTAAGTGAAGGAGTACCTGTATCTTTGACTAATCCTGATGAACCTGCATGAGTGCTGGCGTACTCTTTTGCTCGATTTATAGGTTATATATAAAAAAACAAGCCTGAAGGCTTTGTGTCTTAATGCAAGGAGCATTCGGAACAAGGTGGATGAATTAGCTGCGCAAATAGAGGTAAATGAATACGATTTGATTGGGATTACAGAAACATGGCTCCAGGGTGGCCAAGGCTGGGAACTCAACATCCAGGGGTATTCAATATTTAGGAAAGATAGGCAAAAAAGAAAGGGAGGTGAGGTAGCATTGCTGGTTAAAGAGGGGATTAACACAATTGAAAGGAAGGATATTAGCTCTGATGATGCGGAATCTGTATGGGCAGAACTGAGAAATAACAAGGGGCAGAAAACGTTAGTGGGAGTGGTATATAGACCTCCAAACAGTAATACGGAGGTTGGGGACGGCATTAAAAGGGAAATTAGAGAAGCATGCAGTAACGGCACAGCAGTCATCATGGGTGACTTTAATTTGCATATAGATTGGGCTAACCAAATTAGTAAAAATACTGTGGAGGAGGAATTCCTAGAATGTTTACGGGATGGTTTTCTGGAACAATATGTCGAGGAACCAACCAGAGATCAGGCCATCTTAGACTGGGTATTATGTAATGAGAAAGGATTAATTAGCAATCTTGTTATACGAGGCCCCTTGGGTCAGAGTGATCATAATATGATAGAATTCTTCATTAGGATGGAGAGTGAAGTAGTTGAATCAGAGACTAGGGTCCTGAATTTAAATAAAGGAAACTACGATGGTATGAGGCGCAAATTGGGTAGGATTGATTGGGGAATGTCACTCAAAGGGTTGATGGTGGATAGGCAATGGCAAACATTCAAAGACTGCATGGATGAACTACAGAATTTGTGCATCCCAGTGTGGCATAAGAATAAAACAAAAAGGGTGACTCAACCGTGGCTAACAAGGGAAATTAGGGATAGCATAAGATCCAAGGAGAGGGCATATAAATTGGCCAGAAAAAGCGGTAACCCTGAGGATTGGGAGTAGTTTAGGATTCAACAAAGGAGGACAAAGGGATTAATTAAGATGGGGAAAATAGAATATGAAAGTAAGCTTGCAGGGAACATAAAAACTGACTGTAAGAGCTTTTATAGATATGTGAAGAGAAAAAGATTAGTGAAATCAAGTGTAGGTCCCTTGCAGTCAGAAGCGGGGGAAGTTATAATGGGGAACAAAGAAATGGCAGACCAATTAAATGCATATTTTGGTTCTGTCTTCACAAAGGAGGACACAAATAACCTCCCAGAGATGTTGGGGAACATAGGGTCTGATGAAAGGGAGGAACTGAAAGAAATCAGTATTTGCAGGGAAATGGTGTTAGGGAAATTGACGGGATTGAAGGCCAATAAATCCCCAGGGCCTGATAATCTACATCCTAGGGTACTTAAGGAAGTGGCCCTAGAAATAGTAGATGCATTGCTGATCATCTTCCAACATTCGATGGAATCTGGAACTGTACCCATGGATTGGAGGGTAGCTAATGTTACCCCGCTATTCAAAAAGGGTGGTAGAGAGAAAGCGGGGAATTACAGACCGGTAAGCCTGACATCGGTAGTGGGGAAAATGCTAGAGTCCATTATAAAGGATGTAATAGCTGAGCACTTGAAAAACAGTGACAGGATCTGACAAAGTCAACATGGATTTACAAAAGGTAAATCGTGCTTGACTAATCTACTGGAATTTTTTGAGGATGTAACTGGAAAAATAGATAAGGGAGAACCAGTAGATTTGGTGTATTTGGACTTTCAAAAGGCTTTCAATAAGGTCCCGCATAAGAGATTAGCTTGTAAAGTTAAGGCACATGGGATTGGGGGCAAGGTATTGACTTGGATAGAGAACTGGTTGGCGGACAGAAAGCAGAGTAGGAATTAATGGGTCTTTTTCCGAGTGGCAGGCAGTGACTAGTGGGGTACCGCACGGTTCGGTCCTTGGACCCCAGCTATTCACAATATACATTTATGATCTGGATAAGGGAACTAAATGTAATTATCTCCAAGTTTGCAAATGACACAAAGCTGAGTGGGCGTGTGTGCTCCGAGGAGGATACTGAGAAACTCCAGGATGATTTGGACAGGTTGGGTGAGTGGGCAGAAGCGTGACAGATGCAATATAACGTGGATAAATGCGAGGTTATCCACTTTGGTGTCAAAAACAGAAAGGCAGACTATTATCTGAATGGCAATAGATTGGGAGAAGGGGAAGTGCAACGAGACCTGGGTGTCCTTGTGCACCAGTCGCTGAAGGTAAGCATGCAGGTGCAGCAGGCGGTGAAGAAGGTAAATGGTATGTTGGCCTTCATAGCGAAAGGGTTTGAGTATAGGAACAGGGATGTCCTGCTGCAGTTGTACAGGGCCTTGGTGAGACCACACCTTGAGTACTGTGTGCAGTTTTGGTCGCCTTATCTGAGGAAGGAGGTTCTTGCCATGGAAGGAGTTCAGCGAAGATTCACAAGGCTGATACCTGGGATGGCAGGAATGACATATGAGGAGAGATTGGGTCGATTGGGCTTATACTCGCTGGAGTATAGAAGAATGAGAGGGGATCTCATTGAAACATATAACATTCTGACAGGTCTGGACAAACTAGATGCAGGAAGAATGTTCCCGATGGTCGGAGAGTCCAGAACCAGGGGTCATAATCTAAGGATAAGGGGTAAGCTATTTAGGACAGAAATGAGGAAGAATTTCTTCACCCAGAGAGTGGTGAACCTGTGGAATTCTCTACCACAGAAGGTAGTTGAGGCCAAGTCATTAAATATATTCAAGATTGAGTTAGATATATTTCTTAAAGCTAAAGGTATCAAGGGATATGGGGAGAACACAGGTACAGGGTACTGAGTTTGGATGATCAGCCATGATCTCATCGAATGGCGGAGCAGGCTCGAGGGGCCGAATGGCCTACTCCTGCTCCTATCTTCTATGTTTCTATTTACTTTCACTTATGCAGGGTTACATAATGGGCAGAACTACCTGTGACATGCGTCGCCATTACCCCATCATGGCTTTTGAACACTTAGTTATAGGTTAAGTGGATTGTTTTCTGCTTGAGAAATGTTAAAGGATCACTATTACGTTAAGATTGGCTGGGTTTTTTTCAGTCCTGTTAATGAAATCGTATTCAACAAAATTGGATGTTTTAAATCCACGTGTTCCCACCATTTTGTTAGGATCCAATTTTTGGTTGTGGATGTTAAAACTGATAAATATCTTTTTGTATCCCTACTGCAGAATATTCCTGAACAAGAGCACAAATGTAGCCTTAGTAACTACCTTGCCACCAATAAACAAGAGACCTAAGCTAACCAATGAAAACGGTTCCTGCAGTCACAGTCATGACAACAGCAGAACCAATCATTTGCTTTGCTGCTTTGAGAAGACATTCATGTCCTTTATAACATAATGATGGAACATGCTGCACAACCTTACTCTGTGGTTTTTTAAAAAAGCATCTTGCTTTCATTTCTGTTTTCTGAACTACTTAAAATGTATTAACTGATTTTAAAAACCTTTAAGGGCCAATTCAATATACTTATCCAACAAGTATATCCAATGTCAGAAACAGGACTTTGTCACTCGTGTTATCTGGTCATGTCTGTCCATTGGATCAATCTATCCAGCAAGCCCCTGATGTGTATCCTCTCTTTCAGGAGAGGTGTATGAAAATATAGCATTTAGTGACACCAGTGTTATGAATGGTGTAGTTTTTTTTAACGTGCCATCAGCTAACCAGCTTGTGGTCCTTACAAATACTGTACAGGGATAGAAACTATAATGGGCCAAAAATTGATCCCGCTGCGCGAGAGTACGCACTGCGTACTCTCGCGTATTCTCTCTCCCAATTGCCGGTTTTCTGCATGCCCTGCGCATGCGCTGAAAACCGGCACTTGGTCTTTGGAAAAGGGGGCGGTTCCTCGGTGCATCGCGTGCGCGCTACAGGCTGCGCGCACGCTGTGCACTTCGTGCTTTGGACGCGCAGGTAAGGACGGAAGATTTTAGAAATGGAAAAAGGAGGAGTAAGACCCACTTTTAACAAGGTAAGTAGTGAATTAAGTATTTTTTTGAATTTTTTTAACAGGTATATCTTTTTTAGAGACTTTAAAGACAGGTAAGTTTATTTTTATAACTTTTTAAAAGATTTTAAATTTTTTCAAAAATTTAATTTTTTATTTAAAATGGTTAATTTATTTAACTATACTTATTTTATTAATGTGATGGTTTTTAAAAAAAATTTAATTGAGGTTTAGCTGTTATTTTGGGGGGTGTAAGATTCATAGCCAGCACGTATGTGAAACTTATGAATGGAAGATGGTGTGCTGCCATTGGCTCTAACTGAGCCACGTGATCCCACAGCTCGCACGAATTCACTACGCCGGTGGGATACGCAAGCACTGCCCAGCTGATGTCTGGAACATCAAGTTCGTGCGAGCTGGATCTGAAAAAGCCAACGCGGAGTGAGAGATCGCGCCTGCTCCTTACCCCCGCGGGAACAGAGCGAGATCAATTTCTGGGCCAATATGTTCTTTTAAAATACATTTTGAAAAATTAAACTAATGCTCCATCTAGTGGCCATTGTGAACAGTGCTTTCCTTCTCTGTATAGTTATAATGAACAAATGTGAGAAGTCGCACAACACCAGGTTATTTGAAATCACTTCACCTGACGAAGGAGCAGCGCTCCGAAAGCTTGTGATTTCAAATAAAGCTGTTGGACTATAACCTGGTGTTGTGCGACTTCTCACATTTGTCCACCCCAGTCCAAGACCGGCATCTCCGCATCATAGTTATAATGGAGCAGAAATTGCTAGGCTCCGCTGCTCACCCAGATTCTCACTAGACGTGAGCACTGAGCAAAGATAGATAGGGCTTTAACACTGTAGCCCTGATTCTGCATCCCACAGTCACGTCTAGTGAGGCTCGCAGTAGCAGTAGCGCCTCACAATGTCTGCCCTAATGTTGGATGACATTGAGCTTTCTAACAAGAGATAATGATGCTTTTTTGTATGACCCACACAGAATGATAAGTGTGAGCAATTTTACTGTGCGTCATGTTGTCCAATATGAATTAATTTGCAATTTTTTTAGTCAGCCGTGAAGGATTTCGAACAATGATTCTTTAACACAAAAAGCAAAATACTGCGGATGCTGGAAATCTGAAATAAAAACAGAAAATGCTGGACATACTCAGCAGGTCAGGCAGCGTCTGTGGAGAGAGAAACAGAGTTAACGTTTCAGGTCGATGAGCCTTCGTCAGATTCTTTAACACTTTACAAGCAGCTAAATGGTTACTTAAGACCCTGAGCTGCAAGAACTCCAAGACTAACACAAAATAGATGACTGGTTGGTTAATTTATGAATAGATAAATGATCTAAAATTAAGCAGATTAGTGAGAAAGGGAATATGCAGCTTTACACACAATGGGATTTTTAAAAAGGAAAATAAGGTTTACTTTCCTCTCAGATCATACTATGATGAATACGTCAGTAATATATATTCAATACAAAAAGCTAACGGGTACAGTAGCCTAGTGGCTATGGGACTGGACTAGCAACCCAGAGGTAGTGACTTCAAGTCCCATAATGATAAGCTGTGCAATTGAATTCAATTAAGTCTACAATTAGTGGACCAGCACCAGAAAATGGCCATAAAAGCTGCTGGATTGTCATAAAATCCCAACTGTTTCACTTCACTAATATCCTTCAGGGAATGGAACATGATGTGACCTACATATGTGACTCCAGTTTCATACTATGTGGTTGACTCTTAAGTGGTAGAATTTCTGTGAGGATTCTCCGATCTCCTACTGTAAGATTGACGGAAACAGTGTGAATGTCTCTCTGGGCCTTCCACCAAAGTTACAACAGGAGCTCGGAAACCCCCGCGGGCCCCCCACGGGAATTACTACAGCTAATCTCCACATCTCAAGAACAAATTTTTATAAGAACAAATTTTAGATAACATACAGTCTTGAAAGTTAATCAACAAGGTGTGTAGTATAACAATATTACAAAGGTTGACACTTGTGGAAACAGGAACGTTTTCATCAACATTATTTATCTGGTATATGCCACACCCACAACAACCCATACGGAGTTACAGACCATAGAAACAAAATTACTATGATGCTTCTCCTTTGCTGAAGTAAAAGATCCGAATAAAGAAAATGCAGTGCTATATATAGATTTTAGATTTCTAATATGTAGCTCATTTGCTGAAGGCACATTCTGGAGAGCAGTGTTTAAACTATAATCCTGATTTTCCAAGATTCCGCCAGCAGTATGGAGCCTCACATGCAACAAGGGTGAAAATCTGACATGTGGGCAAGCACTTGTTTTGTGGCATACCCAATTTTCCAACTGCTGATTTGCTGGGCGAAAGTAAGGATGTGCTGCACGAGCCTCATTTAAACTGATTCTTTTCATAGTCAGAGTCATAGAGTTATACAGCACAGAAAGAGGCCCTTCGGCCCATCGTGTCCGCGCCGGCCGTCAAGCCCTGTCTATTCTAATTTATGCAAAAGAAGTCCCTCGCCAGAATTCCCAATTGCTGGTGTGAGACCACCTATGATGTTTTATATGGGCACATCAGGGATGCTGGCGCCTGGCCTAGGACTCTTATTGTCATCGTCAGAAAAGTAATTTTTGCTTTTTCTGCTCAATGTTTCTGCATTTTTGCCCATGCATTAGTTGTTTTTGCAAGCAACTCTGCCATTTTTTGAATTTTCTGGGGTTTTTGCAGCCAATGCTTTCCTTCAGTATTCTTGGTTTCTCTGAGCATTTAAATGTCACCATACAAAGTGCTGAGCCTGGCCTTTGGTGGGAGAAATTCAGAACAAGGGAGCATAATCTTAAAATGCGAGCTAGATCATTTAGGAGAGAAATCAGGAAGCACTTTTTAACACAAAGGGTAGTGGAAATCTAGAGCTCTTCCCCCAAACGGCTGTGGATGCTGGGACAATTGAAATTTTCAAGACTGAGATTGATAGATTTTTGTCAGGTGAGGGTATCAAGGGATATTGAGCTAAGGCGGGTTAATGTTGAGGTTATAGATCAGCCATGATCTAACTGAATGATGGAATAGGCTTGAAGGGCTGAATGGCCTACTCCTGTTCCAATGTTCAGGTGAGTAAGAGGAATTCATGAGCGGCCACCAAATGGAGGTCCCATGATACCCAGGCTTTCTGCTAGAATCTGTCACTACCCCAGGAGGGACTCCTCCAGGCATATCCAGACAGGTCAGAAAAGACCTGTATTTGCTGCTTCTGCTTCATAAGACTGGGGCTGTCACACAGTTGTGCCATCTACTGCAGGATGACCTGCGGACAACACCTGGAGCAGGGACAGCGCTTCCTGTAGTACTGAAGGTTACCGCAGCATGAGATTTTTATGCTACTGCATGGGTCGAATCTACCCCAGCTACGTGTGCTGCATCAGGCAGTCTGTAGTGCCCACCTGCATCATGCAAGTGATAGATGCTGTGTTTGCAACAGGCAACAACTTCATCACTTTCTCTGTGGAAAGAAGGCATCAGCTGGACAGTATACACAGCTTTCACTGAGTATCAGGGTTCCCTGGAGTGCAAAGTGTGACACATGGTACGTGTGTGTAACAGGGCTTTTCACAATCATCCCATGGCTTTACGAACAGCAAGAGTTTGCACTCAATTAATGTTCAGGTGGAAGCCTCCTTGTTCTGGATTTTCCCCACCAAACTTCATCCTGCATTCCACAGCACCCCCATTTGAAGGAGAAGAAACATTTAAAAGAGCAGGGCTATCCTCTGCATCCAAGACTGCTACCCCACTGAGAAACACCCTAACTGCAAAGGAGCACCTTGGACTGAACAACTCAGCATCTCTTTGCTATCTCTTATCCTCCACCTCCACCTATAAGATAAGTATGAAATCCAGCTTTGGCACAATGATAGTGTACAAAAGCACAATAGTTGTATACATTGCTTGGAATAATACCTTCCAGAAGGTGTGGGAGTTCCCAACTTAGGTTTGTGCCACGCTCGATGGGCCCCGAGAAAACTGGCGACAGCAAGGCACTTGCCTTCCTTCTGATAGCGGCACACTTCATCCTCATTTGCAGCCATGTGCTAGTGATCTAGACAACTGCATCTACTCATTCAGCTACCTCCCTCAATGCAGCTTGCACTTGTGCTTTTATTGGAGGGTGGTCTTCAGGCCAAAATAGTGTCAACCTCCTGTGGTGCACCTCCAACACTTCAGCATCAAAGGGAGCAATACTATCTGTGGGCTGGATTTTGCCAATGGGGAGCTTTTGGAGGCGGGACTCCCACTTGTCGGGTTTCAGTCCCGCCTCCATCAACTTCTGGCCAATCCACGCTATTTTCCCTTGATTGACCTAGCAGGCCAATTAAGGGAAAGCCGGTTACAGAGAATGTCAACATATGACGTTTCATCTGTCAAATCGTTTGACAGCTGTGAAGCTGTCAAACACTGACATTCTCTGCAGTTTGATGAGTTCTTGAAACAAGAACTCATCAAACCTCTTTCTTTTGCAGAAATTAGATGGTTGTTTCATTGGAGAATGCAACGGCCATCTGTCATCTCTGCCGTGGAGGTGCGAGACTTTCTGCATACCCACCGATTGAAGCCTGCAGGAAGAAACAAAGTAAGTAAACTTTTTTTAACACTTTCCACTTACCTCACATACTCACCTCTCCATACTTGCACCCATCACTTACCTTCACAGCGCACTTTTGCACCCCTCCAACCCCCGCAGACCCACTAACCTCGGTGACCCTGGCAGGTTTCAGAGCCTTCGGGAAGCCCGCACTTGTGTGGGCAAAATGGGGATAATCCTCTTATCTGCCTGTTAACTACCTGTTAACAGGCAGTTAAGTGGCTGTAATCCCTTCCTGCCTCCAAGGAGATGAGACCTGGTGCGGGACGGCTACCCGCCTCCTGGCAAGATTGCACGGAGGCGGGATGGGCACCCGCCCCCAGATTCTGCCATTTTCCCGGCAGTCCCGCCTCCCCAGGGCTGGCAAAATCCAGCCCTATGACTCTTCAATTCTATTGTGAACAATGATTCCATTTTTCATTTGCTTTAATGGCTGGATGAAGCCCCGTAAGAGCTGATCTCTTGCCAGATTTTCTGATCCCTAGCCAAGTATGCGACAGACCAAACTCTCTGGGAAAGCCTTCCATCTAACTGTAGCCTATTCAATTAAGTGGGTGGCCTTCCATTGGAAACCTGAGTCAGGCCAACCCTCAGCACAGCAGGCAAGGGCGAGCTTGTGCACTGGATCAGCTCAACCCTATTTTTTCCATTGCTTGAAAATTGTTGCTTATGCTTCAATTTTGATGACCAATTTTTACTTGACTAGCCCAATGTGTCCCACATGTAATCAAACTCACCTGGGAACTTTAACAGAAATATCATGCTTTATTATAGCCAGAGAACACCCCCGCACCCCCCACCCCCAGAAAAAGCTACAAAAGCAATATTTACTTCTTTATCAACAGCACTAGACTTTTGTAGAGTGAGTCTTTAAAATACTTACGATCGCCCATGGTTTTGCACACAATACGCTCTCTGTTGTCTTCCTTTTTAGTTTCTTACTGTGCTCTTTGGTTTGTTGTTTTCTTTTCTGTTTGCTGTGTAATGTCTGTGTAGAATCAGTATGGGTGGAGCGAAGAAATAACAAAGGGCAGAAAACACTGGTGGGAGTAGTTTATAGGCCCCCGAACAATAATCATAGTGTTGGACAGAGAATAAATCAGCTACTTAGAGGAGCATGTAACAAGGGCAATGCAATAATCGTGGGGGACTTTAATCTTCATACAGACTGGGCAAACGAAATTGGCAAAAGTACCTTGGAGGACAAGTTCATGGAATGCATGCGAGACGGTTTTCTAGAACAGTATATTGAGGAACCAACTAGGGAACAGGCTATTTTAGATCTAGTGTTGTGTAATGAGACAGGGTTAATTAGTAATCTTATAGTTCAGGATCCTTTGGGGAAGAGTGATCATAATTTGATAGAATTTCATATCAAGTTTGAGAGTGATATGGTTAAGTCCGAAACTAGGGTCTTAATTTTAAACAAAGCCAATTACGGAGGTATGAGAGGCAAGTTGGCTGAAGTAGATTCGGAAATTAGATTAAAAGATATGACGGTAGATAAGCAATGGCAAACATTTAAAGAAATAATTCATAATTCTCACTGAATATACATTCCCTTGAGGAATAAAAACGCCACTGAAAAATGAGTATAACCATGGCAACTAGAGAAGTTAAGGATAGTATTAAATTAAAAGAGGCTTACAATGTTGCCATAAAAAGTAAGCCTGAGGATTGGGAGGGTTTTAAAAATCAGCAAAGAATGACCAAGAAAGTGATAAAGAAGGAGAAAATAGAATGAGGGTAAACTAGCAAGACATATAAAAACAGATTGTAAGAGCTTTTACAAGTATGTAAAAAGGAAGAGATTAGCAAAAGTAAATGTGGGTCCCTGAGAGGCAGTGACAGGAGAAATTATAATGGGGAATAAGGCAATGGCAGAGCCGTTAAACAAATATTTTGTGTCTATCTTCACAGTAGAAGACACAAAGAACATACTGGAAATTGTGGGGAACCAAGGGTCTAATGAGAGTGAGGAACTTAAAGTAATTAATATCAGTAAAGAACTAGGGGTCATGGGGGCGATTTTTCCAGCCCTGGGGAGGCGGGAGTGCCGGGAAAATGGTAGAATCTGGGGGCGAGTACCCATCCCGCCCCCAACCCACCTCCGTGCCATCTTCCCAGGAGGTGGGTAGTCGACCCGAGCTGGGAGCCGCCTCCCCGAGGTGGAAAGGGGATTAGTGTCAATTAACTGCCTGTTAACAGGTGGTTAACAGGCAGTTTTTTGGCTAATCCCTATTTTCAGCCCTGAAGTGTGGGCTTCCCGACGGCTCCGAACCTCGCCAGGGTCAGCGAGGCAAGCCATTGGTCTGTGGGGGTCGGAGGGGCCGAGATGAGGTGAGTGATGGGTGCATGTGTGCAGAGGTAAGTGTGTGAGGTGTGTTTAAAATGTTTTAATAAGTTTTACTTACCTTTACTTCTTCCTGCAGGCTTCCTCCCTTCAGGTCTCGGAGTCCCTCAGCTCACCGACACAGAAAGCAGAATGGCCGCTGAACTGTCAAAAGCTGCAGCCTTCTGCTTTCTGCTCAGGAGAGATCTCTAACTCAGCCTGAGTGACAGGACTGAACTTAGAGGGCAGATTGTCAGTGTTTGACAGCTTCACAGAGCCGTCAAACAATGACAATTCATCTGTCAAAAGCTCTTGACAGATGAAACGTCACTCGCTGATGTCATCTGTAACCGGCTTTCCCTTAATTGGCCGGCTAGACCCGCTGGGCGGGCTTAATAAGGTCAATCAAGGGAAAATAGTGTGGGTTGGCCACAAGTCGATGGAGGCGGGACTAAAACCCGACAAGTGGGAGTCCCGCCTCCAAAAGCTCCCCATTGACGAATTCCAGCCTCTAGTCTCAGGAAAAGGGGTTGGCCATTTAGGACTGAGATGAGGAGAAATTTCTTCACTCAGAGGGTTGTGAATCCTTGGAATTTTCTACCCCAGAGGGCTGTGGATGCTCAGTCATTGAGTATATTCAAGACTGAGATCAATAGATTTTTGAGCACTAAGGGAATCAAGGGATATGGGGATAGGGCAGGAAAGTGGAGTTGAGGTTGAAGATCAGTCATGATCTTATTGAATGGCGGAGCAGGCTCGAAGGGCTGTATGGCCTACTCCTGCTCCTATTTCTTATGTCCTCTCTCTTTTTTGTGATTTATACTTCTGTCTCTTTTGTTCTTTTCCATTATCACTGTTCTTGTTCTATCGATGAAGGGCTGCATGCAGAAATAAGCTCATCCATTTGTTATAAACTTCATCACATCAATCGTGTCCTTTATCCAATCTTGCTTTTGCCAATGAATATAGATTTGGCTTCCTTTGTTTATCTTTACAGCTCAATGATTAAAATTTTGGAACTTCGTTTTCTGTCCTTCATGGTAATTTTTACTACCTCTATATATTCGGTAACACCTCCCAAACCCGCGACCTCTTCCACCTAGAAGGACAAGAGCAGCAGGCGCATGGGAACACCACCACCTCCAAGTCACACACCAGCCTGACTTATTAGTATATCGTCGATCCTTCATCGTCGCTGGGTCAAAATCCTGGAACTCCCTCCCTAACAGCACTGTAGGAGTACCATCACCACACGGACTGCAGCGGTTCAAGGCGGCGGCTCACCACCACCTTCTCAAGGGCAATTAGGGATGGGCAATAAATGCTGGCCTTGCCAGCGACGCCCACATCCCATGATCGAATAAAAAAAAAAATACTTTCACAGGGACCACAATTTGATACGTGCCTCAAGTCCTCCTTTCTCAAGTGCAGTTTTGATGGTAACTCGTTGGCAAGTGCGCCATTTTGGCCCACCATGTCATTATTCAAAAGCAAATGACTGTGGATGCTGGAAATCTGAAACAGAGACAGAAAATGCTGGAAATACTCAGCAGGTCAGGCAGGCAGCATCTATGTTCATTACTCATATGGCAGCCAAGGCTCACTTTGTGGTCTCCTGGCAAACTGCTAAAGATTCAAAAGAGTGGTAAGCCTGAGGATTGGGTTTGGGGTGGGGGGGGGTTTAAAAATCAGCTAAGAAAGTGATCAGGAGGGACAAAAAGAGTCAAGACTCCAACCAGAAAGATGCTTTGGATTGGAATTAAATTGACCGCCTCTGAGCAGTGGATTTACAAGTTAATGAGGGGGCCGAGGGCAGTGGAGCACTTTATAAACATGTAAATGGAAAAAAAATATGGTCCATGTTGGCTGATAATATTTGTTTATTTTGGTTATATTGAAAAAAAACCCAGAGCAGTGTGAGTGGGGAGTTAACTTACCCTTTGCCTCTTCTCGCCCTTTAAGGAGGGCCATGCTGTTCAGCCTGCTGCTGTTTGTAAACAGATGCCACTTCAAGATGGCGGCGGGAGGGAGCAACCTCAGCGCCTGCAACCGAGTCAACATTCCTAATGGCGGTGGCGGCTCCTCGGGCAGCCCGACGCTGGGCACCGGCTCGCCGCCTCCTCCTCCTCCTCCTCCTCTCCCCTCGATATCGGCCGCAGCCGCGGCGGCGGCGGTGGTGATCTACCGGGAGCCCATGTACAACTGGCAGGCCACGAAGACGACGGTGAAGGAGCGCTTCGCCTTCCTGTTCAACAACGAGATCCTGAGCGACGTGCACTTCCTGGTGGGCAAGGGGATGGGGACGCAGCGCATCCCCGCTCACCGCTTCGTGCTGGCCGTCGGCAGCGCCGTCTTCGACGCCATGTTCAACGGCGGCATGGCCACCACCTCCACCGAGATCGAGCTGCCCGACGTGGAGCCCGCCGCCTTCCTCGCCCTGCTCAAGTGAGTGAGTGCGGCCTGGGATCGGACCGGGCCGGGGAGAGGGTTAATGCGCCGGTTTATATATATATATACTTCAAAAAATATACACCGGGGTCCAGGCCTAAAGCCGCGCTCTGGTAGTCCCGGCAGAAGGGGGGGGGGGTTTGAGGTAACGGCCAATTGTTTAGTAAAGGATGGGAAGAGGAGGGGGGGAGAAAATGTGGGGATTTGTCGTCTCTTGCTTCATTTTTTTTGGCCCTAAAAAAAATTTTTTTTTTTTGGGACAGAATTATAAACTGCAAACCGGATTCAAAATTTAAATTCTCCTGTGTGAAGAATTTTTTTTTTCTTCTTCTTCTTGTCCACCCCGTTATTTGCAGTCTCTGTTTGTTTGTTTAAATTCAACAACTGGAAAAGCCGCGGCTCAGGTTTTGTGAAGTGAATCACGCCCTTTTTCTGTGGGGGTGGCAGGAGGCCGGGTTGTTTCTTCTTCTGCTTCTTCTTCTTCGAGGGCTTCATTCATACAGTCGGCAGAAAGGTTGCAGCAGCAGCAGCAGTCACGATGCTCTCTTGAGTTTAAAGGCAGACGTGCCCCCCCCACCCCTTCCCTCTTCTTTTTTTTAAGGGACTTCAGTGGGATTGCACACACACCCAGGTTTCTGTCGGTGACGAGGTATGTCTTGTGGTGGATGATGCTACACTGTGTGTCTGTGTGTGTGGGGGGGGTGTTGAGCATTTTTTTTGGGTGGGGGGGAGAGGGAGAAATCTCACTTTCAATGCTTGTTAACGCAGGAAGGACGACTAGCAAGATGGCTAATTTACCGCAGAGCAGCTTAAAGCTGTCATGCCTCATCAATCTGAAGATTATTTTTAGAAATTGGGATTCCTGTAAAAAAAAAATCACAATGTTTGTGTTATACTTGGATTTTAGCAAGTGTGTCACCAACATTTTTTTTTGAGGGCCCAGATTTCTCCCCTGTTTATTGCCACACCCAGTTCTTTTTCACTGTTCTCAGTGTACAATTGAAACTCTATGCTTGCCACCAGACTCGCTCCGTTTTAAGTTTTTGGTGTTTAATGCCCCTAGTTAGGCTGCATGCTTTGTGTTGGCGCGATATATTTTTATAAACACTATGCCGATACAAAATGCACATCATAACTCTGCCAAACTTGCACTGGGTTGGAGTTTTCTATCCAGTAAAAGGCCACCTTGGTGTGATGGTCGCTGTTGATGTGCATCTTACTTCAGTAAGAAATTGTGCAATGATGCACAGCTCCAGATAATATCATTGTCACTGTAGCTGCAAATTGAAATTTTCTACTGGCTGTCAAATTTGTATGGCTTGCTTTCTTGTCACTGTGTTCCTTCAGTGCCAGTCTTTCAAAACTCTGCTTAAAATAACTGATGCTATCTGTGACACCAGGATGACAACATTAATTGTGACGTGTATTTACCTGTATCAGAGAGTCATTTTTGTTTGAGCCGAAACAATGTGTTGGTTGGCTGGTCGACTATGGGAGTCGTCACACTTGACCATGATCTTACCTAATGTTGATACTTTCCAGCAGGTGGGCCACTAGATGCAGAGCAGGAACTGGAACCCTGGATAATTTTTTTTGCCTTCCCTGGGCTAGGGAGGGAAATTGCGACCCTAGGAATTTAAACCCGTGACTTTTTTGTGTTCTCTGGCTTAATATTACGTAGGTTTAGTACCCTTTACCCACTAGGCTGACAGAAAAGCCCCCTCAGCATGTGAGTTTCCATTAGAGGGTACAGCTGCAAAAATTTAACTCGCAAATGTTTTTTTTAAGTAAAAATGGTACAAATGTGCATCATAGTGCATGTGGATGTTGCAGCATTTTTCTAAATTTTCAACCATATTTCATCAGCTGGTCCATGTCCAACAGTATGAAAGTAAGGAGAAATAAAACCCTGCGTAGGAGTACAAGTGGCTTCCCTTGCCAACCACAATCACCCCCCCCCCCCCCGCACCCTCTTATCCTGAAGGTGGTGACGCATGCTAGGATACAATTCAATGGGCAGTAGCAACCTCGCAATGCCCAGCCCAAGTTCTTGTTTCCAAGTGTGGACCTAGATAGTACGCCAGTGTTGCCACAATACTCGCCATAGACAAAGATTCTGATTTTTGTGCTCAACCAGTGTCCATACAGTTATTATTCGCTGACCACTGCTAAAATGCAATCCAGAAGCAAGAACCTTGGGTTGTGCTTTAGTTACTGTTCTGACTGAAATCAGTACAGACCAGTGATTAAACCAGGTATTTTTCTGTTCTGTATAGCTCATTACCACATAGTGCATTTACTCATCAAGCCATAAGGTAACTTTTTAGGACTGTGGAATTCATGAGTAAACAAACGTTGCTGACAGTTTAGTGACCCAAATTCCTGTGACGCGCCTTGGGATGTTTTATTATGTTAAAGGCGCTATATAAGTGCAAGTTGTCGTAAACCCAGAGTTGGTTCTGGTCTTGGACGTAGATGTGAACCTGCTCTTGGTCAATTTAAGGCCAGGGCAGAGTTACTGAATCTCTGTGTTTATTGTTCCAAATGGATGTTGGATTCAGTGAAATTAACATACAAATCGAACATCCATTTTGGGATTTTGAAAGATGGTAGGCCTTAAATTCACTATTGTGTTTTCAATCTGGTGAGCCATTTTTTGATTTATTATCAAGTTAAAGTTGGAAAGCAACTTATGGTATCCAAGTAAAATGTTTGTTCAGGCTCAAAATTAACAGTACACGAAACAGAAACTAGTATTTTTAGCAGCAGGTCATTCATTGTGAGATATGATCGATTGGTATTTTTTTTTTTACTGATCTTCGCTGTAGTGTACTTCATCATACCCTAAATTTTTCATCCAGCCATTCTGTTGCTGCTTTTATATTTTATTTTGTTATTCAACAGCTGGCTGCCTTGGCCCAGACCTCCCTCAGTCAGGGTTAGAGTAAGCTGAAACTGCTGGATTTTGTTAGGCCGGGTCCAGGAAGACTTGTTTTCCCTGGTAATAAGTGCCTGCCTCTCTAGTCTAACTGTACCTGGTAAAAGAACTGTACCTGGTAAAAGCACTGCGCCACAATCTAAACACACCCTCCCGATTTGATCACATAAATGGCCCTGTTTCATATGCTTTTTGTGCATTGTGCTGTCACTAATTGGCAATGTTATGACAAAATGATGTTGCGCATGCACGGTGACCAATTTGTCAGGAGCACTTTGCAGCTAATTCATAGAGATATTGGCAGTAAATTCATGGAGCGGAACTCGTGGCCACCCCAGTTGTGGGGTGCTTTGTTAGAATTTTGTTAAGTGACCTCTTTGTCTGATTTTTGTAATTTTGCACAAACAAATCAAGACACAGTCTTAAAGGAGAGTTAACATTTTATATTAATGTCAATTTAATGCACCCATCTTTCTTCAGCCAGCCCAACCAGCTTTCTAGCCTCTCTGTCAATACAGCAACAATTTTTATGTGGCAGATTATTAATGATTGAATTATTGATATGACCACCAACAAAGTTGGAGCATACTACTTTGAATTCAGTTTCTTGCAGTAAACTGGCAGTTCTGCCAGTATTACCATCTAGGTTCTTTGAATTCTGATCATCTGCACTATTTTCATGATGCTTTTCATCTTTTGATTTAGCTGCAGGAAGGCATTTTGTGCCCATAAAGATGAAGGATGTTATTGGGGAATTCAACTTAACTTTAAAATAAATACAGGTGATATAGCAGGGATCAAACAAGAAATACGAAGCAAAATTTATGTTTTTTGCCCTGTCTGACTTTTGCTGTTTTATTTAATGTATTTGTGAAGGGTTACTCGAGAAGGTGTACAGAAATCCTTTTGAGACTTCCCTACTATCTCCAGCTCCTAAAGTCAAATTTGCACGCATTTTAAAAAATCATCTACTACCATGTGGTGGAATAAATGCAAGTACAGGAAACTTTTGTTTATCCGGCACCCAAATAACCGGAATTCTCGCTTAACCGGCAAAAATCATCCTCCGAAAACTCCTCTCAAATAACCGGCAATGTTGCCGAGTCGCAGTCGAGTCTCCGCGAACGCCGAGTACTCCGAAAACTCCTCTCAAATAACCGGCAATGTTGCCGATCCCGAGTCCGAGTCCGCGAACGCCGATTTAGTCAGTAGGGGTAGTTTTCAAAAGTACCCAAATACTGTATACTGCACATTTCTTGATTTATTTATTTTTCTTTGTTAAAAATAGCCTCGGTAGATATAACTCTCCGTTATCCGGTACTTTCGATAAACCGGCACCACGCCGGTCCCGTCGGTGCCGTTTAATAAAGAGCTTCCTGTACATGAAACAGGATAATGGTGTACAGGGCACCATTGGTAGATCTTTAAGAAATTCAATTTTCGCCGCCTCCAATGATTCAGCCATGACTTTTATTCCTACATGCACAGCCTACCCAAAAGCCATGAAAAAAGCACAGCATCTGGGATTGTAGCTACAGAGAGTTCAGATTTACTCCTGTTAATTGCATACCCAGAAAGGCCGCTGAGCTCATTCATCACTTCAACAGTTTGGTGACATCTTTAACAAGATCTTGCAAAAAAAATAATGTTCTATCCATTTCATGATCATCAAGAATGTTTTTGGCTCCCAGACAAAGTCACAGTCTCTGATTAGTCTGTCAGTGGCTCCTAAGGCAGAAAAAAGCCATAGAGGGGAACCTAAGTTATGCATTTTTTCCAGACTGCAGGCTTCAGAGATGATGTATCCTAGTAACACAGGACAGGAGCCTAAACTACAAAGTCCAGAACCAGCCTTTGATCAACAAAGGCAATGACCTCAATACATTAAGTGTATGTAGGGTTATTTCACCTTCCCTAAGGCATTTTTGGTGTCCAGCGATACAACCATCACTGCTCATTGGAGCTCTTGAACATGGAGATGAACCTAAAAATACCTTCTAATGGTTCGCCAGGACCGTTTATTCTTTCCAAAGTATACCTGTTGCTTGTGGATAAGATGTTGGAGGACACACTCTCTGCATTCTGCCAATGTTGTTGCGATCTTGTTAAAGGGAGATGATTCTATATGCTTTGCAGTGCAGAGGTTATTTGCTCTTCACTGTACCACAGCGATTCGGAGTCTTTCCTTACAATACAACATTGACTACACTTCAAAAGTACTTAATTGGCAGTGATGCGTTTTGGGACATCCTGAAGTATGAAACCAATCATACTGACCCAGTGATGATAAATAGATGAAGGGAACAAATGGACAAGGTCCAAGGGAACTTCCCACCCCCAGACTTGCATCATCCCAGTGTATCCATTCCACAGTTTGGCTGCTGAAATTTGATAAGATGGTTGCAGAGCTTTGAGTTTGGCCTGAGAATTTGAAAAAATATATATTTTGAAAGTACTTCAGACTCCAATTTCAACATTGTTAGTTCTGTAGTCACCCAATACTGTCTACTCCTATTAATTCAAAGTTGCTTAATTTGAATTATGGGATAATTGAAATTCATATTGTGCTTAAACATGTGCAATTTTAATGCAATTACTTAATTGGAATTACTGGATAATTTAAATTGTTTTTGGACAAAAATAGACTTTGAATTCTCAACTAACCGTAATGCTTCTCTTTAAAGAAGTTTGAAAATGAGGTCCATGTTATAAATATATAAATACAGTACGTACATAAAGGTATTACATGGTATCAGTGGCCTTCCTGTGTTTTTATAGAAAGTAATCTTTTGGTGGAGATGATACCAAATTGATTTTTTGGTACTTTATGAAAATGTTGGATGACGTAGAAGCAACAAGTTGATAGACTAACTATATTCCATAATAACTTTCTGAAGCATGAACTACTTAGAATAGCTATACTGTAGAACTTAATTACTCACTAAATGTCACAGTTACCACAGAGTATTTACAAAGGATGCTGGAGGCATCTATTGTACTTGATGCTTATTCTTTTTTAAAATAATTATACAGTGTACCATCCTGTAACTGACATTGGAAACAATATAAAAGCATGTTAATAAGCAGTGTATTATGACTTATCTGTAAATGGGGAGTCATGCATAATTGGGTCTTTGGGAACTGTGTAATTGCATGGTTTCTCTACTAACTAGATGGCCGCGAACAGTGTTCTTTGGGAACCACACAAAATATGCTGTAGCGAGGAACATGCTAGAAAGGATATTTCTGTGAGTGAATTATTAGGATTGCTGCTTGCTCTGGACAAAAGTGAGAAGTCGCACAATACCAGGTTATAGTCCAACAGTTTTATTTGAAATCACAAGCTTTCGGAGCTGCTGCCCCTTCGTCAGGTGAAGTGAAGGAATACGAATCGGCAAAGCATATATAGACAGAGAACAATGCCTGTGTAGCGTACAATCTCAGACGACTACAGTTAATCTATCTGACTGCCTGCCTTTCATCACACCTCGGCAGAGAAACAATCAGGTCAGCTTGCTCTGGGTTATGGCTTTGGCGCTTCCACTAATCTAGAGTTTAGGGTAACAGGGCTCTTGCATCCGCTAAATCCAATGAGCCTTTGATAATTTTTTTTTTACAAATTTGGTTCAGAAAAAAATCTGAAAGTGCCCGCTGATGACTTAGAGTGCCAATGTATTGTGTGCTGAGTTGTACAGACCAGGAAAGGTCTAGTTTCAATCCCTGGTATGTGCTGAATTAGTAGATCTTGTATGGGGCAGCAATGGAGATACTACAGTTGGCCTCGGTGGTCCTAGATCAGGGAGGGGAACATTTTGTTAAGGGATCCTGCAATTGTACAGTACCATGCTAGAAACTGTGTGCACATGGGATGAGGATATCATCGGTCTTGACTGATGCCCCACGTCCTCCTACTATTGAATAGTCACGCGTGCTCCACCTCACTGGCCGTTCTTTATGTTCCGGCTTATCCTTCCCGTATGTTCACGTCACATTGTTCTCCAGGATATAATTAATCTTCTCATCTTGGAACACTCTATGGTGTTGCAGTCTGTGAATAGCAAATTTTATCAGCTGTATTTTATACAATCCTAGCAGCCTTTTAAACACGCCCTTAAAAGAAGCTGTAGCTAGAGATTCTGTCAAACTCTGGTTTTGAATTTGGCAAAAGGAGGCAACCCTAAATTTTGATGTGAATCAAACTGCAAACCATCATATGCTTACTTACGTATTGAAGCATAACTGCCACTATAAGAAACCAGCAATGTGAATTCACTCCAGTTGAATTCTGTACGTTTACATTAACAAAATCCATTATCTATTTTTAAGGACTGAACTAAATCTATGTTCTGCACCAGACTGTTTTTGTGTATATTTTAAGTTCAAGAAAAGTGATCGTTGACGCATTTTATTTTTCTCTCCAGATTCCTCTATTCTGACGAAGTCCAGATTGGACCAGAGACTGTTATGACTACACTGTACACTGCTAAAAAGTATGCAGTACCTGCCCTTGAAGCACACTGTGTGGAGTTCTTGAAGAAGAATCTCCGAGCAGACAATGCGTTTATGCTTCTTACACAGGTACGTTGGAACATTCATGTCGTGCATGATATCTGTCTGCAGAAGAAACTGAGAAAGATGGTAAGTGTTGATCCTATTATTCCAAGTATATAAGCCTTTGGTTTTGTTTTTCCCATGTGATACTGGCTACCATGCCAAAAAAGCAGAATATTACAAAAAGTAGAAAATTAATGCACAGGTGTTAGTGTAATCTGCCTTCTTCACAGAGTGAAACATTGTATACAAATGCTGCAGTACAGGCTTTAGTCTACCCAGCTGCACTGTTGTGCTACGGAAATGTTTTTTTAGTGCTGTAGTATTCTGTTTTTAGACTAGTTCCGGCTCAGGCAAGGCTGCTTTAAGTAAAAGAATTGCTGGAATGCAATTTATGATTCAGTTTTTCCATCAGTTCAACTTCATATAAGGATGACCAAGCTGCTTGAAGTTGAACTTCATAAACCTTCAGTGACCCTGTCTTGATTGGGAATGCATCACAACATTTTTAAAAAAGAATTTACTGATCAAATCTAAAATTGTGAAGTGAGCCTTGTCACCAAATTGGCAGATTAATCGACCGCAGGGACCGTCACAGTAGAGCATGATCTTCTCCCTGTCCAGTGTCTACATGGTGACTGGCAGTAGGATTCACAGGACAGGTATCAGGAGTGGCAACTGTAAGCATTATTTCCATTCCACTCCACTCCTTCCCCCGCCCAAAAACTCCAGGCCATTAAGACCTAGATGAGGCCAACAAACTCAGCATATGTCAGGGACCAACCCTTCTTGGTTTGTATGGCTAAGCTACTCAATGAATAAACTTTTTGTACTATTGGGAGGTGCATTTATGTTTTAAATTTCCTTCCCTTGCATGAAAATAGCATTAGACAGATTTACATCTAAATAAGAGTGACCACTTTGGTCTGCCTGCTGTAGAGTTACTTTCATTCAGGTGTATTTTGGTCCAACTGGTTATCTAGAAGAAAACTGTAGCTGTAGGATATAACAGTTTGCATATTTCTGAAGCTAGCTTTAAGCCTAGTTGTTTTCCCATATGATCCATACTTTTATATAAAGTTTTCTGTTCCTCGAAGGTATTTATGGTAGTGCATGTGGTATGATGATACTGCATCAAACCATGTTGTTCATTGGCAGAAATCAATTGCTTTTGGCAAAAAATTGGTAAAATCCAGTTCCATAACCAACCAACTATATTTTATTTTTACCCACTTTTCTTGCTCTGTTTCTTCTGCGGTACCCTTCATTAGAGTCCAGTAGCCTACCTATATCTAAATCAAATGACCACTCTTCACGTGCAAAGGCAAAATACTGCAGATGCTGGAAATCTGAAATATAATCAGAAGATGCTGGAAATACTCAGCAGGTCAGGCAGCATCTGTGGCGAGAGAAACACAATTAACATTTCAGGTTGGTGACCTTTTGTCAGAACTGAAAAATGTTACAGCTGTAATATTACAGACCATTCTTCATAGGTGGGCCCAGATATATTTACCATAGCCAATTCCAGTTACATGATTCAGCCCAGACTGGGGACTGAGTCTGTACGGTTCAGTACCACACTAGGTGCATTTATCCACAAGCCATTGGTGAGCCCACCTATACTTTTTTAAATATTGAGACTAACACAGTTTGGACTGTTGATGAAGAGCAGCTAGCCATTTTTATCTTGTAAAAATATGTTGCTAAATGGAGGTAAGTTGTATTCTGAGTTGCAGCAATATACTCTGATTTTAATCTGATATTGATGCCCTCATAAGGAATGGCAAAACAAGCTGATACGACCATTTAAAATATTTAGAATTTTGCATATTGTATGGTGACTTTCTATGGGGAAAAATCTGTATTTGGTAGGTATGAAACTACCAAATTTTAATATTTAATGAAGTGTTTGTGCCATTCTGTGTCACAGTGGGTATGAAACACCATAGACCAATGAGACACTGGTTCAGTTTCCCCCATTCTGCTGAGTTCCCAATCTTGGATGTGTGGGTGAAGGGAGGTGCTAAATATAAGTTAATCATCTTCCTATGGGAGAAAGGAGAACTTGGAGGAAAACCAATCCTGGCAGTTCTCGCATGTCAACTTGCAGCTGCCTTAGAGCTGCATTGGCTGAGGCCTTGAAGCTGGTTGGATGCAGATGTTACATAATGCAAGGAAACTGGGGGGAAAATAGATTGGTTTTGTAGGTGTGTTACTGGCTTTGAATCATAAAATCTGTTGAACATGTTGATTTGATTAAGGTAATTAAATGTACTGGAATTCTGAAGAACTGAGTATGTAAACTGATTGTTACCAAGTCCCAGGTTCTTGTGCAGCAGGTTCTGGTACGGCCATCATAATCTGATAAACTACCCTTTGTTCTATCCTCCGGCTATATTGCAAGTAAGAGGATTTCTTTGTACAACATCTGATGCCATGCAGCATAACCTAATATTGGAATATTTTTTATTGAGGAAGACATAGGAAATTTATGTCCAAACACCAACATTACATTTTCTAACACTTTTAACTATCGGGGAATCTCTAAACTTATTCCAATATATCTTGATGCATGTACTTTGCAAGAAAGATTGAAAGTGAGCTGCAAGCTTGCTGGAAAACACAAATTTTAGCTTGAAAGTTTAAACTTCGTTTTATTGGCCTCTAGGATACATAGACGCACTCATTTTAATAGCACCATCAGAAAATGAACAAATGAAACTAGTTACAATAAGTGAATAAATCTTGGGAGGTAGAACAAACTGCGGAGAAAGAACAATGGAAAAATAGAGGTATGAATTGGGAGGCATAGATCTAGTGAAAGGGAGCAAAGTGAGGGATGAAGCCCAGAGGGAGAGGGACAGACTTAGAATAATGGTCACACGGGTGAAGGAGAGGGACTGGCTGAAAGGCGCGATAAAGTGTTCAGCAGTGTATTCCTGGGACAGAGTAAGTAGGCCAGATTTCGAGCCTCAGATTTTGGTTCTGTCAGGAAAGCTGGAAAACTATAATACATTTAATATTGGGGAATTTGATCACCAAAATTCACTGTACAGAAATATCCATATTTATATAGCGCTGTTCAGAATCCACACACACTTATTTTAGGACAGTATGGGATACATGGCAAACAGCAGTGATTCAATAGGAAACAAACTGAGTATTATCAAGCACAATGATGAGTCAAGCTTTGGCTTGTAGGGTGGTTTACTGTGCTAAAATTGCTGTTCCCTGTCATATGTCCTTTTTATACCATACATAGCTGTGGTATTCAATTTTAAAATTGCAGTTTTTAAAACTGTTTTTAATAATATTGCAGAGGCACAGAGCTATGTGTGGTAATACCTGCGTAAGGTCAGGCGAAGCAGTCGTGGGACAGCCGTCTGGATGCCAGGGTTCAGTTTCTGTATGGCCACGGAACAGGGAGGATCGAGAGAAAGCACTAAACGGGGACGAGGAAGTTAAGGAAGGAGACCAAGTTGGAGAGGGAGAGGTAGGGCAGGAGAGACTTGAAAAGCAATCTAGTGGAAAAATGCTGGTGGGACTTTTTTTCTGGAGGGTGTGGGGGAGAAACTACTGAACTAAGGGAATAAACTCGTATCAACATCCTGTTCTCTCTCTCTCACCACCTGTAATTATATAACTACATTTATATTCAATTGTGGGAACTAGTGGTGGCAAAAAGTAAACTATTAATACACTTATGAATTCACAATATAATATCTTGCATAAATCAATTCAGTTTATGCTAATCTATGTAATGCTGCATGAGATTACAAACCAATTAAGAGCATTCCATCCTGATTACAATCTAGATTGTTAGACATTTGAAAGTAGGTGTTAAAAATTGGCTGCTGGCAATCTGTGTAGCAATTGTTTAGGTTTTAATGGGTTTTTTTTTCCAGAGGGATGGAGGTACTCTGATGAAGACAACACTGGGGACAGGCAGAAGTCTACATGGTGTCACACTCACTTATACAGACGATTGTTTAACCAGCCCTGTAGCACTTTGGGATGTGTTGAGATGGACTTTAATGCCAAATTATTAATATAAGATGACAAGAATAGGCCATTCAACCCATTGCTCTTGTGTCCTAATGCTATATTACCCCATGATAGCATTTTTGAGCATCCCAAATATTTTTGACTCTACTATCTGCCTGGTAGATTACGACAACAATAATAGTGTTAAATAGTATATTTAATGTAGTAAACCTTACAAGGTACTTTACTGAGAGGGAATGAGTTAGAGGGGGTGACCAAAAGCATGGCCAAAAAGTAGGGTTTGAGGATCTTTTCTAGGTGGGCAACAGATAGCAAGGGGAAGGCATTTGGGGAGAGAGTTCCAGAAAGTAGGTTCACAATGGCTGAAGGCTCTGTCACCAATGATGAAGTGGGGCAAGTACATGCACCAGAGGCCAGAGTCACAAGACCAAAGCAAATGGACGGAGAGGTTGCCGCAGTAGGTGGGAGGGAGAGCATGGAGGGATTTGTAAATAATTATTCCAAACATTTATCACTCTTGGAGTGCAGAAGTTGTTACTAATCTCTTTTTTAAATTGCTGTTCACTAATTTAAATTTATGCCGCCTTGTCCTACTTTCCTGGTTTAATTTCAAGTACTATTCTAGATTTACATATCATCATTCTGAGTAACACCCTTCATGTTATCTAGTGTCTGAAACCTATTTGACACTTATTTCTTGCCTTAGTCATCCGCTTTTCCTTACTATAACCCAATGCCTTCTCTGTTGGATTCTTTCTCTCATGTCATTCCCAAGTATTTCTTTATACCTCTCTGTCAGCTGGTCCCTGTGCTTAGCTGTTTCTTCTGTTGAGTCCAATACAGAACCAGGCATGAATCATCTGTGAACCTTCCATATTCTCAAATCCTGTCGCCTTGAACCCCACATCTGCCATTCATTTCCTTGATTAGCAATAGTCCCAATAATGTTGTCTGAACTCCTCTGCTCTGACCTCTGCATGCCTTTTGCACACTAACCACTGTTCTAATTTCTCATTCCATTTCTTTTGTAAGCAAGGGCCTGATCTAAATGCATTTACAAAATTCTCTCAATCATAAAATGTCCTTTAAACAATTTTAAATAGTCTTTACACCACTCAAAGTATCTTTCCAACAATTTATACAACTTAAAAGTATCTCCTGCTTAAATTTGTCAGCTGATGTTTCTGCAAAATTCAAACCACTGCCTCTTCTGCCTGAGATTGAATTGCCTCCACTCCTGATCTGCCTGCTTAATCAATCCATCCTGCTCCAGTCGATATTTAGGAAAACTTCACCCTGCCCCTCCCCATCACATCAACTCCAATTTTCCTCCCTCTTCTGAAAACAATGGCTCATGTTGGAGTGAGGTTCCATGCATGTTGATACCTTCCTCACGTGGCCATTCTTCAAGTGTGAGCCTAGATGGCGACTGTCAGAGGACTATTCAAGAGTGTTGGGATGGTGATATCACCGTTGTACCTGACTAGCCACATGTGGTAGGGGTCGTTCGATAAATGATCAGGAGAATGCCCCAAAAGGTCAGGATATTTCAGGTCTAATTATACTACTGTCATCCTGCATGAGATCAGGTAAATCAGCACAAAGCAGGAATTGAATCAGAGACCTTCCTTGCCTGCATCACCAAGATCAGACCAGGCAATGTTCTCTGCTTTAATGCATTGAAAAAAAACTGGGAAATTCAGTCTCTGTTGTTTATACAACCAGGATTGAATGTTCCTTTAAAGCTTCTGTGTCAAGAACATCAAATACTCTTTAAAAATCCTCCTTTAGCAGGTGAGTGGCTAACAGCCTTGTACACTTTCAACTTGCATTTAACTGCAAGTTTTGACAATTTATGAACAGTATTTGAATGTAATACTGACTAACAAGAATAAGACTTTTTTCAGTTTTGCTATTGTATGTTAGAACTACCAGCAAATTTCCACTAGTGAGGTTCATGAGCTGTTGCTGATGGACCTGTCTGTATTTTGTTCCCTAGGTCTTTTTTTTTTTCCAGTTTCTATTGCAAGTAGGAATCTACTGGGCACACTCGTATTTATTGAAGAACTTCCAAATAATGTGTGTTTTATAAACTAAAGTTACATTTTGTTTGATTTGAGGTAACATTTTTGGCTGTAGGTTGAGTGCTGCCCCTCGGTCATTGTAATGCGCTGTTCACAGTTGTGCAAGTGTCTACTGTAGTTGGACCAGACTTCATAGCACCGAAAGCAAATGGTTGGGCAGGTGGCCGCTGCTTCCACATGAATTTTGTTGAAGTCTGAACGGATTATGCTAGGAATGACTTGTACTGATGCAGGATGTATACTGAAAATGATTACTGGACAGTTAATTTATGCATTGTAGAGCCACTGACTAGGCCTATAATTTGATTTAATTGGGCAGCACCATTTTTTCCCTGTTTGGCAGAAAGCATACCGTCATTACAGAATGTCAAGTAAACAGTAACTTTTTAAATAAAAAGCTTTCAAGTTTACTTATCCAAGGCCATCATGCTAATGACTTGTATACAGAGGCCTATTTCTTCTGTTAACAGTCCCAATTGTTTCTTTCCACCTTTTCACTTTATTGACAAGTGCAGAGTAGCGTATAGTTGCAGAGTAAACTATTAGCTGCTTTAAGCAGACCATGTTTTAATTTAGGTTCCAGGTGATTGACATCCATGAGCCACCTTGCAGCTTTTACATTAATTGAACTGGCTTCCTGTTGACCCAGGAAAAAATTAGGTCTATGCTGGGATAAGGGAGTCAGATTTAGTAGTGAAAGTGTTTTGAAGTTGTGTGGATAGACTAGAGAAGCTGGGGTTGTTCTCCTTTTAGAGCAGAGAAGGTTAAGAGGAGATTTGATAGAGGTGTTCAAAATCATGAGGGGTCTAGACAGAGTACATAGAGAGAAACTGTTCCCATTGGCGGAAGGGTCGAGAACCAGAGGGGACAGATTTAAGGTGATTGGCAAAAGAACCAGAGGATATGAGGAAAAACTTTTTTACGCAGCTAGTGGTTAGGATCTGGAATGCACTGCCTGAAAGGGTGGTGGAGGGAGACTCAATCGTGGCTTTCAAAAGGGAGTTAGATAATCTCTGAAGGAAAAAAATTTGCAGGGCTACGGGGAAAGGGCGGGGGAGTGGGACTAGCTGAAGTGCTCTTGCAGAGAGCCGGCACGGGCCTGACGGGCCGAATGGCCTCCTTCTGTGCTGTAACCATTCTATGATTCTATGAAGGGAACGGCATGCATGGCAATCTCCCAGAATCCAAATTTTAAAAAAAGTCAGGGGAACTTCTACTTTTACGCTGTTTGCTTTTGCAGCCAAATGTGTACCTTTTAGAAGCCTAAGGAATCAACACACTTCGGTTTAACGAATGCTATGGGGCTGTTTGATTTGATTTCTCTGTTCAAGGTAGATTAGACTTTGCACAGTTCACTTTAAAATAAGTATTGCATTGAGGATCTGCTACTTAACCATGATGTCACTGGACCTCCATTCCAAATATTTTGAAGTAAAATGCTTCTTCAGTTTGTATTTTTGATTAGTTGGATTTCTGCCATTGTGGAAACTCATCACCATAGCAAACTGCAGCACAATCCACAAAGGCAGTTTCTGTTTGTCTGATGTGGATTACACAGTCTCCCAATTGGCCCATAGTACAGAACATTTAGGTGTGGATTGATGAGACCCAAGGCATATATAGCCCCCTCAAATATGTGCAAAATTTAACTAGCTAAAAATGCACAGCTTATTAGCAACAGAGCATGATTAATCTTTCCGCTGCTTGTCTAATTCTACCCCTGGCTTGTGCTGAGTTAGGAGCAGTGGGAACATTGCAATTAGCTTCTGGTCCAGGGCTAAGTAAGGGGAAAAATGTCAATCTAGGGTCCCACTCCTGATCAACTTGTCTTGGACACTGAAGATGGGAATGGGCTTAACTCATGCATAACCTGCCAACACTTGCTGTCCAGACTTGTAAATGAGGAAATGGCCAACTTGGGTAAGGTATTGGAGGGTTGCCAGCACCAGTGAAATCGTGGTGTATTGTGGTGCAACTCGCCATCGTCTGAAAAGAAAGGGGGGGGGGGGGAATGGGGCTGGTGGGGGGCGGGGGCTTCTTATCTAGCCCCTTTGCTGTTTCTCATTTTCTTCCTCCCCTCTCTTGTTATTGGAGTAGTATCTGTAAAAAGCATACGAATTGAAACTTTTGCACACTAAATACAGAATAGCAGAATTTGAAGTGTGATGTCACAAGCTGTAACCCATTTATGACTTCAGATGAGGCCCTAAGAGTCATTTAAAAACATCTTTTTTCCTGTATTGGTCAGTGGAAGTGTCATGGTAGGCAGTGACAGAAGGTGAACTGATGCTTATGTGTAACATTTGGATAAGCTAGAAGTGATAGTGGCATTTATTTTACAGCTTTATAGAGGAATGCCACAGCATCTATATTAATAAAAGCCTTTACTCTTTTAATACGGACAGGTAAAGACCTTCTGGTCCATCCAGCCTGTCCCACACAATTGTGATACCTTGTGTATCACAATATATACACTCTCCACCCCACCCGAAACCATGTGATCTCCTGGGAGAGGTGAAAAACCAGATTAAAAAACCCAGGCCAATTTGGGGGGGTGGGGGGGGGGAGAAATCTGGGAAATTCCTCTCTGACCCATCTAGGTGATCGAAACTGGTCTAGGAGATCACTCTGTCCCTGAAGTACCTGTCTTTTGCATAAGGTGATGTCTATCCCAACCAGAAACAGGTCCAGCTCTCGCTTGAAGGAATTCAACGAATCGGCATCCGTCGCACAAGATGGCAGCCTGTTCCAGAGGTCCACTATTCTCTGGGAAAAGAAATACTTCCTGACATCTAACCTAGATCTGGCCTTGCGCAACTTAAAATTGTGACCCCTGGTCCTCCCTAACCTATTTAATTGGAATAAACTGTTAACTGGAACACAATCTATTTCCTTCATCATCTTCTAAACCTAATCATATCATCCTGAAGTATATGCTTCTCTAAAGTGTTGAGTCCTAACTCTCTCAGCTTATCTTGATAACTAAGATGCTTTATACTGGGAATTAGTCTAGTGGCCCTCCTCCGCACCCTTTCCAAAACTCCCCCCTCCCACTATGTGAAGAAACCAAAACTGGACACAGAATTCCAAGTGTGGCCTGACCAATCAATGTCTTGTACAAGGACAAAATCGTATGCCTGGTCTTATAATCAATTGTCCTATGAATGCACCCGAACACACGCTATTTGCTCTAGCTATCACTTCACGGCATTGCTCGTGTACCTTTCGAGATCTATGCACTCGAACGCCCAGATCTCTTTCTTTCTCCATCTTCTTTAATGCTTTTCTCTGAAGGGTGTATGAATGTTGAGCATTTGCCCTGCCCACATGCCTAACACTGCACTTATCCAAATTAAACATCATTTGCCAGTCATGAGCCCAATATCCCAACACATTAGGATCCACCTGAAGCAGTCGCGTATTGTCTATAGTCATAACACTCGTACATTTGCAAATTTGCAGATCGTGCCCCCAACACCTACATCTAGATCATTAATAAAAATAGTAAAGAGCAACGGTCCCAACACTGATCCTTGCGGGACATCACTTGGGACCGATCTCCAAACAGATCCAAATCCATCTATAACTACTTTTTGCCAGTGTCCTGTCTGCCAGTTCTCAATCCAGCTCAATATATTGCCACTAATACCAGAGGCTTTAATCTTGTAGAGAAGCTTCTTGTGCGGTACCTTATCAGAAGCTTTTTGCAAGTCTAAATAGACAATGTCTATTGGGCTTTCCTTATCATCCATCTTCGTAACTTCTTACAAATCTAATTGTATTTTTTTTAAGACATGACCTTTTTGTGAAGCCATGTTGGGTGTCCCTAATATGCCCCTCTCTATCCAAGCAATCATATATTGTATCCCTGATGATTCCCTCAAGCATCTTTCCTATTACTGATGTCAAAATAATGGGCCTATAGTGGTTCGGGTCCGACTTGTCACTTTTTTAAAAAAGATGGGGACTACATTAGCCTCCTTCCAGTCTACAGGAACTGTCCCAGAGTGCAGTGAGCAATTAAAAATACAGGCTAGGGGTTCACACAGCACATATCCCATCTCCCCGAGGACCCTCGGGTGAATATCATCTGGCCAGCTGCTCTATCTATTTAAGTTCTTAATTCTATCTAAAACAGTATGTTCATCGAATTTAGAAGTACCAGTTTTATTATTAAAGTCATTCAATTCTAATAGTCAAGCATCATGTTCTTCAAGAGTGAAGACCGATGCAAAGTACTTATTTAATACATCCGCCTTACCCAGAGTGTCCTTTGTAACCTGTCCTTGAACATCCTTCAATGGCCTGACAGTCTTTGACAGTTCTCTGACTCTTCACATAACTGAAAAAGCTTTTCCCATTACTTCCACAGTTGTCTCTTTTCCATTAGCTTTTTAGCTGATCTAATAGCAGCCTTCATTTTCTTTAGCTGTTCCTTATACTCAACTCTGTTAGTTGAGTATTAGATGGTTTTAATTCATAGAAACATTTCTGTTTACATCTTAATGTTTATTTGTATCTGGCCTATTTACCACGAGTGCAATGGGCATAGTAAATTCAAAGGGGAAGCTTCTTACTGAAGGAAATCGGCTTATCCTGGAACTCCCTGTAATGAGAGCAATAAGCTTCACTGGTCTTAATTTAGTCCAGTTTATTTCTAGTACAGGACTATTTGGACTATAACTTGAAAGCACGTAGAATTAAATGACTTACTTGTAAAATATTTAATGAGAATATTTATCATTTCAATTGAGATTCTATTTTTTTTTTTTAAATCGCTATATTCCTGGAAGTGTGGCTTTAAACTTAGTATGCCTTCCAACTCCAGTAAAAGGTCTTAAATGAGGTGGCAAATTTTGATGACTATAAAATGTTTTTGTCACCTTTTTTAAACTGTTTATTTGCAGGAGGAAATGTATGCTTGACTGTGATTGGTACAAGACTAATATACCTGTTTGTTCCTCAGGCAAGACTCTTTGATGAACCACAGCTTGCCAGCTTATGCCTGGAAAATATTGATAAAAATACTTCAGATGCAATCAATGCAGAAGGTTTTACAGATATTGATTTAGGTAAGTGTATGACTAATCCGATTGAAAGGAAAAGGATGTTAAATGTTAAACATTTTTTTTAACGAAAACCTGAGTTACGTTTTTTGCATGTAATGAAGGATGACATTGCTGGGATGTGATGGAAAATGAAAAGAGTTGGCTTTATGTTTTGAATTTTCTATATTTGTTAATTCTACTTCTAACTCAAAATATATTTTGAGTTTACACCACAAAAATTGTAATGTTTGTTTAAAAAAAAAAATCAGCCTTAGTTGGGTTGAAAACATTGGTTTCCAAAAAGCTTAAGGTAATTATTACATTTCAGAGATTCTGACTCACAGCTGGATTCCAAATGTAGAATAATGCAGCTTACCCTGGCAATAAAACATCAAAGGATAGAGATGACATCCTAAGTCTTGAGAATGAAGCTTGTGCAGTTTTATCAGTGTCTTCTCAAACACAAGATGTGCTGCTACATTTATAATTCGCTCTAGATTTGCTTTTTTAACTTCTTCATATTGATCGTGTAAGAAAATTCAAATCTGACAAACCAAATATGGTTGTAACCTATCCGTTTATTGTGTTTGGCAAAGTCTTTGACACACGCAATGTCTCTAAGCAGTAGACATAGAGAAATAAACGCAATTATCCCGTTTTTCCCTGGGAAGAGAGGTAACCTTCATCGATCCTTTCAATCCTGACTCTCTCAATTGTTATGGAAAGCGCAAGAACTTTATAGGCCAATTCTCACGAACAAGTCCCCCGGAATGAGAGATCGCCTTCAAAACACCAGATGCCAACCTGTTTACCATGCTGTCCTATTGTCCTACTTCTTATCTCAAGACTGTCTTGGCTATCTCATTTCACAATGTGGCCACAAAAATAAGTCAACAGGCATGAATCACACATCCTACACCTCAGGAGAAGCTAAACAGCACAGTCAGTTAAATTGTACCCTGACACATTGAACAACTCTAACCATTTTATTATTTCTAGCTACAGTACAAATCCACAAGCCATTTAAAAGTAAAAAGAAAGCAAAAACCTTAATCATATGAGATTAAACCAAATCTTAACCCTATGTATACACAACTAGGGTATCTTACAGTCCCCCTTTTTAAGGATGAAGAAATCACTTTCTGCTCCCTCACTTATGATTCAACAACCCCACCATTTTTAATTGTCCATACTACAGTTTTAAACTTCTCACTAGCCTTTGAACCCACTAAACACTAATCAAGAAGGCTATAATTGCTACCATCTGGATAATGAGGAACACATGCGACAGTAACCTCACCCAAGGTGTTTCTCCTTCACTGTACACGTATTGCCACCAGGATCGAGCTCCTAACACTCTCATATCCCTCTTTATATCATTTGTAATTAATTTAGCAAGTTTTAAGTAATCTGCTTTCTTTTTACTTTCTGTATTAACCACTCAAGTATACATAATTCTTTAACGGCCAAAATTTACAACCACCCGTAAGGCTTCTGTCTAGAGGGTAAACTTTACTTGAATTTCTGTAACATTGTGGGCCCTAACGGATACCAATATTTTATCCCCAAATTTAGTCATTCTTGTTTTTGTTGGTGTAAGGCAAAATGTTAACCACCAAACCATACAAATGGTGTATAACGCAATATCTTCCTCACTCAGAACATTAATTCTCATTAAGTTCCTTCGATCAACCTGTATAATCCAGAGTGAAACCACATACTAACGATGAACTCTACAGCACATCACAGCCACATAGGCAGCTACCGCTTTTCCTGGAACTGTGCATGAAGTGTCTGATGCAATCAGAACCCCTCTTTTCCCCTCACTAATATCTTCAGATAGTTCACAAATTCTTTGTGTAGATCACCCTCCAACAAGCATATGATTCCACTTTAAGTACTCCATCAGTTTATCATCAGCTGATAGCAGTCATATTGCCATTATCACAGGAACAATCGCAAAACAATGTCACTTTGCTTGCAAGGCTTCCTGGCATAACACACCAATCCAAATCTCACCTTGCACTCAACCATCTGATTTCCAGATTTTCATTTAATATAAAATTTGAAATCCAATTGTTTATAATACCATTTAACCCCTTTTTGAATCTAATTTAAGTAAAATAACCCTCCATACATAATCGCCTTTGAGATCAGCTCTTAATAGTGTTTATTATTCTGATATAACATCCCCTGTCTGCCTATTTATTCCTTTAAACAATCCCTTTAATTACTTGTGCATTGATTTATCATTTGCCCACATTCTTGTCGATTCACCTGTTTCTCTTCCCAAACTGCTCTTAGTATAATTGTGTACCATTTCTCTCAGCAATGCATGATTAAATTTTACATGCATACAATTGTATAAATTGGAAGGCAAAGATACAAAAAAGGAAAATTTAACAGATTGGGAAAATCCCAAATCACTATTTTGATCCTTCTCCTTGTCTCGGACATTTCATTGATTCATCCTGGTCCAATTTAGTTTTGTTATCTTTGGGATCTTGCTTTTGTCCTCTAACTTGAGTCCACAGTTCAAACAATTACCACAATTGATGAATGTTAATTTATTTGTCTTCATGTCATCGTATGAAAAATTTAAAGTTTTAGGTGCATCATTCTGCCAGATAAATATCAACCCATCTTGAACCACCAATTAACGTATTCAGGTACTCTGGTTCCTCAGAACAACAAGGAATATCCACGCCATACTTTCAATCTAAAAATAAATAACTCTCCATACAGGTTAGAATTTCATCAGATATCAACCACATTTCTGAAGCCCTTCAACGGTTAGTACTCCTGGAAAGATTCAATAGCAATGGTTTGTTTTAACATATCAGTCATGGAGGCAGCATGATTGGTATTGCATCAATCCCAGGGCCACTTATAAAATACAAACAGATTTTAATACAAAGATATCCTCCTTCAATTGCCCAGCGCTTAAATTTAATATTTTCACAGCGAGCACATTTTTGTGAATAGCTGCAACTATCATCAGCAATTTTGTTTATCTGGTGCAAGTAAATTGGATACTTTTTCAGTGCTGAGGTGAAGTGCTGGTGACAGGATAGGATGCCTGTGTAAAACTTAGTTTATGTGCTTTGGATTCCTGCACATATTGCTTGTGGATTTTGCTGGTCACACACATTCTGCTAGTCTTCTATTGCAATATCATCTTTGCTCTGGTTTACTTTGGATGGCTAGACAGGATGGCAGTTGTCCAGTTGGATTTTCAGAGATTTGTTATGGTGCTGTAACTCTGCAGTTGGCACTCGAAACAGCCGTCTAACCTTTGGCGTTCTTCTCATAAAGCTTCTGGTCATGGACACTGGTTTCTGGACATGTGGTGACTTGCGCTACAGTTACTTTATATATTGGCATTCAAGCGTTAATATGGAACACTCTCGGTTCAGTTAACTGAGGGTATTTTGAACACTTTTTTGAAGTAGTGTATTTGTTACTAAAAATGTTTCATCTTGAAACCTCCAAATTGTTGGCTTTAATGTTAGTCTCTGTTACAGATACACTAATGGCAGTACTAGAACGAGATACTCTTGGGATTCGGGAAATTCGGTTATTTAATGCAGTGGTTCGCTGGGCAGAAGCAGAATGCCAACGACAGCAGCTTCAACTCACTCCTGAAAACAAGCGTAAAGTGTTAGGAAAAGCATTGTCGCTCATCCGGTTTCCACTAATGACCATCGAGGAGTTTGCAGCAGGTGATTCTGAATATGGCGTATGTTATGACTTTAAAGACTTAAAAGCATGAAATGAATTTGAAAGATTTTATATGATGCATTATTATAACTTGCATTTCCGGCTGAAATGAATAGGGCTTGAGAACAATCTTTTGTATATTTTGATTTAAACTAATAATGGGGAATTCAGAGGTCCATAGTGACACACTTTGTCTAGACAATGTGTAAGGGTATAAAGTGTAAAATTGGATATATTCATATAATGTAAAACTATTGAAAGAACAGATGCTAACTAGTTACTTTTTGCTTATAAACGTATTGGACCAAAGTAATATAGAACTTGTAACAAGATGAAGTGTGTTGGTTTATTCACAACCTCTTGTATAAGTTCTGCTCTTATCCTGATGTCTGTTTCCAAGACCCAACTGCTCCATCCACCCAGTCCTTTTGAATATGTTCAAAGCCTGTGTAACAGATCTAACCAATATAAAAACCCATAAAAATAAACTTGAAATATAGCTCAAGGTACTCCGAACCACAAAGCAGTGGTTTGTAAAGAAGAGCAACTAAATTGATCCTGTAGTGATCTGCTGAGTGCAACTGTTAGGGTTGGCCACTGCTCAAGTTACCTCAGTTGGGTGATTTTTGTTATTAACTTGCACAAACACAACGTGTCTTTTGTCAACCAGTTACAGAGCGATTATAGACTGCTTGTGAAATCAGAGGCTTGGAGTGTCCTATTCTGAGTAAATGGATTTGCATGAGCGCAAGTGGGTCCAAAGGAGAGAAAAACTATTGTATGGTGCGGGTTCCTCACTATAGTTAATTACCGCCATGCAAGTTCCTTATTCCTGCTGTGCTTTGAGGTGTTCAGTGAAAATGTCTTAAAAGGAGGGAAATTCAGATAATGAGTTGCTTTAGGCCACTGGTCCCATCAGTTGGAGAGACCTAAAGGGAGTAGAATTTTTTTTTATTAACGGGGAGGGGAAGGACAAAAATACAGCTTTTATTATAATTGCGAATAAATTGAATGGCTGCTTACAATTGTCACCTTCAGTTTGTGTCGAGCAACGTTCCTGGCATTGTTCAAAGCAGGCTTCTGATAAACTGCAGTTTGTCATTTCTAAAGCTGCCTGTCTCAATGCAGTACCACTTTGTTTTCCCCACCCCCCCCTGCCAATTTTCTCTCCTGCTTTCTTGAAGATGCTGACTCAGGCTCCTGTGTGCTTCCACAAATGTCAGCATCCTTTGATACTGTGCTAAAGTACCCTTTCTTGTGCAAATATAAACAAGCTATTTGACTGTGAGGAATATCGCAGTGGGGCCTGATCCAGTCCTCGCATGTTTTACAAGGGGGGGTCACTGAACAGCAATTGGGTTTTTTCCCCTCCCCTCGGCCCAGGGGTGCTAAAGCCAATTGTCAGTCCCCAACTACCACCATGGCTGAAATTAGTTTGGTCTGTGTGAGTCAGTACTAAATAGGAAACCTGTTCTGCTGTTGACTCATTTCTAAAATTACAGTATGTTAAACAGTGTAAAGTAATAGAATATTTCCCCCCCCCCACACAGGACCTGCACAGTCAGGAATTCTAACAGACCGAGAAGTTGTTAGTCTCTTCCTACATTTTACAGTCAACCCGAAGCCCCGAGTAGAGTTTATAGACAGACCTCGCTGTTGTCTGAGAGGCAAAGAGTGCAGCATCAATCGTTTCCAACAGGTGGAAAGCCGCTGGGGCTACAGTGGTACAAGTGACCGGATAAGGTAAAGTGTTTCTGTACAGGTGTACTCCCCTAAGGGTTCAGAGGGTAACTGCAAACTGTGGTGTGATACTGAGAATTACCGACCAGGACGTCCATGGGTTTGATCCTTCTTCATCTGTGTGAGTTAGCCTTCTAAGCTGGGGTAGTGGTTGGTACACTAGAATTGGCCTTTGTGTGCTGTGGACTGGTTAATCACCCAGGAACCCTGCTCCAGATTGCTACCCAGTGATCCCTTGCTAGAAGATGCACCTTTCACCACCACCACACCAAGTTCAAATAAGCTGCGAATGCTGTCTGGACTCACCGATGAAGAATAGCTACTGGGCTGCTAGTGCCATAGAACCATATCCACCAACAGGTATTGCTGCCTTTAACAGAGGTGCAAACAAAATGTGATGACATTTGAGCAAAAGGAAGTCTTGTCAGATACTTTTCAGAAGTCAGACCTTAATGATATAAATCAAATCATTAGACATGTACAACTAAGCTTGGAAATCCAATGTCCCCAGCTAATCAGTAATTAAGATAATTGGCCTCGAAGATACTTGATCTGAATAGAACGAGTTTTAAATGGGAATTGACTGGTCAGTTTTGCTCTGATTGGAAGATAGAGAGGTGTATTTGAACTATTCTAATGTATCTTGTACACTTTTAATTCCACAGGTTTACTGTGAATAGGAGGATATTTGTGGTTGGGTTTGGCTTGTATGGATCAATACATGGGCCCACAGACTATCAAGTAAATATACAGGTAAAAAGAAAGATTTGCATTTATATAGCGCCTTTCATGACCTAGGAGCCAATGATGTACTTTTTGAAGTGTAGTCACTGTTGTAATGCAGGAAATGCGGCAGCCAATTTGCGCACAGCAAAGTCTCCCAAGCGGCAATGTGACAATGATCAGATAATCTGTGATGTTGGTTGAGGGATAAATATTGGCCAGGATACCGGGGAGAACTCCCCTGCTCTTTGAAATAGTGCTGTGGGATCTTTTACGGCCACCTGAGCGGGCAAACGGGGCCGCAGCTTAACGGTCTCATCCAAAGGACGGCACCTCAACAGTGCAGCACTCCCTCAGTAATGCACTGAGGTGTCAGCCTGGATTAAATGTCCTGGAGCGGGACTTGAGCCCACAACCTTCTGACTCAGAGGCGAGAGTGCGACCAACTGAGCCACAGCTGACATCGTAATCTGATACTGTGTAATTATTGCATATGCTAACCTAACTCGCTTAAAGTGCAAGCAATGAAGTTAATTATTAGATGAGTTTAGAGACAAGTGAAAGAAGTTAAGTGGGAATATTTGGGAAGTGAGGGAGAATTTGAGTGTGAGAGTAAATGGAATTAAACTGTAAGGGGCAACTAATTGCACTTTTTTGAAGAACTTCAAACATTTTTTCAGAAAATAAGAACTGTTGCTCTTTTAGTATGTTTAAAATCATTTTCTGTAAATCTCTAAAATGAATGTAATATAAAGTAGAATTAAAGAATTTTACTAGATCATCGAACGATCCGTGAGAATGTAGGTGAACATACAATCAATGTAAAATACATTCTCCCAAAAAAATCATCTTTTTCAACAAAAAAATTGCCTTGAACTTTCAGAGATGTACAAAATTATTTTTAAATTGTCTTGGGATGTGGGCAACACTGGCAAAGCTGCAATTATTGCCCATCCCTGGATGCCTTCAGAAAGTGGTGATGGGCTTTCTCCTCGAACTGCTGCAGTCCTTGTGGTGATGATGCTCGACAGTGGCATTAGGTAGGGATTTCCTGGATTTTGACCGGGCAATGAACAGCAGTATATATCCTGATCAGGATGGTGTGTGACTATGGGGAACTTGGAAGTGATGGTGTTACTGCTCTTGTCCCTCTTGGTGATAGAGTTTGTGGGTCTGAGACATTCAAAGTAAGCTCGGTGAGTTGCTGCAGTATTGCCTGGAGGTGTATTTTACTTTTACTACGATTACTGAAAAGTTAGAATGAGTACAAAGCTATACTCAAATTGACAAAAAAAACTTTACTCTGTGATCTCTTGTAACATCAGGTTGGTTTGCTTTGATATTCAGAAACCTATTCTGGGAGTTAGAGCTATCTGAAGATGTTAAACGGGTGTGGTTTCTAATGTGGGGTGGTAACGGTCACCAGCTGCAAGCATCATACAAAAAGATGATGTAATGCGATGGGACCACTAATGTAAAATTAGACACTTTAAAGCAGTTTTTTGATTTTTGGGGAGGGGGGAGCAAAAGAAAGGACTGTTAAACATGGAAAAAAATGATCTACATATTCAGTGCATACATTTTAATTAGTTTAGATGCCTCCGTATCACTCTCTCACTCACACCATTTTTGTTTCAGGGTTTCATCCGACTATTTTTCTCCTCTCCTTCAGAACATCTAGGTTTTTGGAGTGTCTAATGTCAAATGCTGGTGAAGTGCTGGATGCACAGAGTGTTGTCTGTTACTTGTTTGCAATTAACATTCTAGGCTTGTGCTGCTTTTAGGTCAATTTGCATCTGACTACAAAGGATGTAAATCGTGTACATTCAGCCTGTGTTCATACAGTAATAGCTTTGTTCAAAATGATTTGTGAAATTACAGATGCTCTTTTCTGATGGCAATTGCGAAGGTTTACTTATTGTAATGCGTTGCATTTGATTTTTTTTAGATTATCCATACTGACAGTAACACAATTTTGGGACAGAATGACACTGGTTTTAGCTGTGATGGATCATCCAACACTTTCAGGGTTATGTTCAAGGAACCAGTGGAGATTTTACCCAATGTTAACTATACTGCATGTGCTACATTGAAGGTATGTCAACAGACTTGTTCAAAAAACATTTTACCATTTGCATTGTTGATTCCTGGGAATCAACAGTGGATTATCACTTACAAAATTGGCAATGAAGCAATTGGATATCAACACATCAATTGCATTGAACATCATGGTCTGCTAGTCCCACCATGATAATAGCTATTGGCAATAAGAAAAAGTGGAAATGAGGGCAAAACAGTTTACATAATTCTTTATTTAAAAAAAAAACTTTTAACTTATATAATCATCTGGCTGTAATTTAATTTTGGTGAGGTCACATCACTTGTATATCATAACAGCAAAGTGGTTCATTGTCATCCGAACATTCTCCAAGATTAATGTCTTTAAATCATTCCCAAATATCTGTCCTCGCTTTTTCCTCCCTTTCCTTCACTCTTCTTCCCCTCTTTTTCTGGTTTTGTTTTTAAAGAGTAAACTTAAATTTCCCTCCTCCTGCACCTCTTCAGATAATGTGTCTAGGTGACTGCTCCGCACCTCGTAGAAGTTGTGCTTTCTAACAGTAACCAGCAGGGGGAAAGTGCCAACCTCTATTGTATGTTCTCGCACTGCTCTCACCCACCCCACAGAAAACACCCATATAGTAAATTCATTAAGCAGGTGTGAGTTCACTATACTATGACTCAATCTGTGTCGTTGCCTGCTGTGCCTTCCAGCCTTTTTTTGAATACCATTTTACTGTTTTCAAAAATGCCTTTCCATTGAGTAATTTTCACAGCTAAATTAAAGATAACAGATCACTTCTGCAGCACTACAGTTTTAGTTGTACAAATTTATTTTGGTTTCCATAACCCCTAAAGATGTTTTTTTTTTACTATGATTCTTTATATGTATGTACATGTATAGGGGCCAGATTCACATTATGGAACAAAAGGACTTCGTAAAGTCATCCACGAATCTCCCACAACGGGCACAAGAACGGTCTTCACTTTCTGTTATGCTGCTGGAAATAATAATGGAACATCAGTAGAGGATGGACAGGTCCCGGAGATTATCTTTTATACGTAGTCAAGCTCAGTGGGACCTCCAGAAGAGACCTTGGCTGATCTATCAAATACAAACTGGTTGTATGCTACTGTATATTTGTAATGAAGAGTAATGTGCCTACTGCTAGGCACAGGTTTTGAATATTGTGCTTTATTTTTAAATGTTATTGGCTGGCAGTGTAAAAAAAAAAAAGCTTTTTTTTCCCCTTTTTTTCCCCCCTCAGCTCTGTATTGTCGCAGAATGTGGGAGTATTGATATTGTGGTGCCAATTCTAAGCAAACATTTTTGCTTATCGATGTGTGAAAAGCACTTATGTAACCAGGGCTGTAGCAACGCTGAGTATTTAAGCCTTGAAGTTTCAGTTTAATCAACCAAAGCATTATTACAATGAAGAAGGATCTTGGTGGCGGTCAAGCCCAAAGACATTACACTGCATAAGAGGAGAGCTTCAAATGAGCATATAACACGTTATTCTGTTTAAAAAAAAAAAAACCTTTGGATTGGACCAGCAGCTTGTGATACAAGGAACAGTATCTATCCAGATTTTAAAAAGGGAACGTGTTAACTTGTAATGCTTAATGAAGTGAATTAGTAAATAAACGTGAGCATGTTTATCAGCACCAAAATGTAACTAGAAAGCTGCAATATGTACAACCCATTTTCAGCTAAGCAGCTGTTGTTCTCCTTAACCTTTGTAAATGGTGTACTCTTAACATTTCAGTAGGAAATCAGTTCAGACTATTACTATAGTTACATGTGTTTTGCCAGCTGTATATGGGTCCAATTTCTAGGAAGGTTACCAGATTAAGAGCATTTTGTAATATCTTAATCAGTGGTGTATTCTGATACTGGTGTATTCTGATACTGGTGTATTATACAATTAAAACAGAAATACACACATGTTTAGTAAGATACCACTACAAAATCTGCATGCTTTTCCAAGTTAAAAGTAATTTTGTATTCAGTTTAAGGGACTGTCACTCAATAACTGGAGTACTAAATAAATATAGGTCTCCACCCACTCAACATTTGACTTCTACCCTGTTATACTGGCAACAGCCGAGTAGAGCACTTTGAATTTCACTGACGATACTGCTGAGGTGCCAGACCTGCAATCCTGCTTAGTCTGCATTATCTAGTTCAGGTGGAACCGGAACATAATCCGAATAGTGCCATAGCTATGGACATCTGTATAAACAGGACAGTTTGAAGTAGAAGGTGTCCTCTGATCAGAAGGGATGGCAGCATAAAAAACTTACAGATTCAGGAAAGACTGAAGAATCTTTCTCGGTGGCTGGGTTGCATTCTAGGACGGATGTGACGCAAACTGATGAAAGTGAACAGGTTGAAACAAAGATCCCATTTCCCCCATTCAACGACGGTTGCACCTCTAGTTTGTTTCAAGCTTTTTCCTAGAAATCCTGCACTGCTGTCCTCCTGGCCACCACTTTGATTTTATGCACAAAAGATCTTGTAATAATTTACTTGACTGATTTCATCTCTCTTTTCTCTCCCCCCCCCCCCCACCCTAAAAGACGTGTCCGAGTCCAGTAAGCCTAGCGTGATCTGTAAAAGTCTGGTATTGTAGAAAAATGCAACTAATTTTTCTGAACTCTTATATTGTGCAAATTGTAGATGAAAGTTTTTTTGACTTGGATACATTGGTTTTAACTTATCACAAGGGCAGCATTTATTTTAAAAATGCATAGATATTCACACACATTGAAAGAATGATATAAATTTCAGCACTGAAAGAAGCTCTTTGGCCCATGTGTCTGTACCAGTGCTAGCTCCACACTGGACCCATCTACTCTAATCCTATATCCCTGGGGTTTCCTTGTACCCTTTAAACCAACTGTGGAATTGAACCACTGGCCTGGCTCCATTTAGCAGCAAAGAAACCCAAACACTTGTACCCAATGAGCCATGCAGGGAAGATGGTCTTGGTTTATTTTTTCCCTTTTGTGTCTTATGATCAAAACTGTGAACAATAATGCAGTAAAATACTTAAAAATGTATGCTAAAAGTTTAGCCTCTGTTTTAGTGCTAGCGCTGACTGAGGTAATACACAATAATGAAACCTCAAGGATGCTTCCTATCGTATTATATTTCGAATGACAGTGGAGTAAGTTGCATGTTGATAATTGGTTCTTTTGTTTTAATTGCATTGGTGCTCTTTTCAAGGGCACAATTCTTATGTACGCTGCCCTGCAGACACCATTAGATCTTAATGAAACTAGGTGTAGAAAACTCCTTTTGTAACTAACGGCATTGGAATTGCATTTTTATTATTAATATATAGTTGCACGTGCAAGGCTAGAAAACACAAAGGTGCTAATTGGCCAACCATCTTGGTATAAGACTGGTAGTAGTGGCCATTTTGAAATTCAAATCTTGCCTTGTAAATAAGATTTAGCAGTATTTTCTTTTATCTTGCATACATCAGGAAAACCAGTTTGGTGCCTAAGCCTTGTGTATAAATTTTGGTTTTCCCACTGTTACAAAATTACCAGATTTAGTCCCATTGAGAAGATGAGGAATTGCCTCCATTGTACAAAGATTATTTTCCCCCACTACTTGATCCCTAATAATATTCAAGTACAACATGATTTGTAATTATCTCGACCACTTTCTCCTTACAACTGCAAAAGTACCTTGGGAAGTAGAATTCAGGGACTTGTCAAGATGCTGATTAATTGTCAGTACTGTGAAATGGCTAACAAACCAGAATTGCAACTGCAGTCTTTGTGCTTAAGGATTGTTTTTTTTTCTTGAATATGATTGCCTTTAAGTTAAGGTTAAAGTTTAAGCTTATGATTGGTTGCTATTGAACTGCAGTATGCTGTGGTACATACTGTGATCTACCATACAAAATACACGAGTGCTATTTTAAATAATGCTGTGGCTGCAGTTCTTTTTAGGTTTCATTTTAAAATTGTTTGAACCTAAGAAAATGTTAAAAATACTTTTTTGATGTCTTTGAAGCAATTTAAATTGCAGCAATAAATTGTCATAAATTAGCTGAAGTAATATCTTTACTATGCGAAAAATAAAAATGAAAAATGGGTTAAATACCTGGGTTAGATAAAGAAAGAAGTGATGCTAAAAATGTTGTGGATAAAGCATTTTATTTCTCCCCCCCCCCCCCCCCCCCCCCCCCCCCCCCCCCCAATTGTTAAGCAGTTTTCTAATCTTTTAATTATCTGAGCCAACCTTTAAAGATGGGGAACCCACCTAAAATTAACTTGACAGAAAAATCAGCTAAATTCAAAATAACAATCAAATTGCAGTCCCAAATGACATGAGGACAGCTTCTATTGAGTTTTTATGGTACTTTTTTAGAATTTCAGGCATGTCAACATTTAGTGGCTCATAGTTATTGATCTATTGAACTAAATTTTCAGCCATATGGAGTTTCACATTTCACATTTGTTGCAAGACTATAACGAGGGGGAGTTGAAGAAAGCTACTTTACAATTGTGCAATGCTAGCCAAACAAAGTAGATAGGGCGACAGGCTGCTAGTGAAAATTACAAATTTCTGCCTGATTCAAAGCTAGGAGGCACCTCTTAGTTGATGCTGTTACCTAAAGTGTCATTTCTGTATGAATTTTAAAAAATCTACACGCGCTTCTTTAATCTACTGGAATCAGCTGCCAAGTACACAGTTGAGCTTTGTATTATTGGAAAACTGGAATAAGAGCATCACGCCTGCAGTTAGCCGCCATGGTGATGCACTGAAACTTGAAGGCTTGCTGAACAGCAACATTGTTATGGCCCTTTCATCAACCAGTACACAAGCCATGACATTACTTAATGAGAGAATTTTTGCTTACTTAGACTGTATGAATGTATCGGTAATTTTATTTTAGAAACTGCCTGTTAGCATTCACAAGCAAATATATCATGTAAATTCAAAAGGAGTACTTAGAATCTTAGATACTGTATGATGAATGTATAAAATGATCAGTAAACTTATTCTAAATGTATTCTCACTTCATAAGCTTTGAGAGCCCATTTTGTCAAGATGTCTACAATTCAGCAAGAGTGCAGTTGAAGTGTGTGGAGTGGTATTGTGTATGATTGCCTTAGTGTAGAGGTTCCCAAAAGCAGTATACAAACATCAGAAATGCTTTGTATTTGAAAGCTTTAAGAAGGAAATTAAAAATCAAAGTAAGCTTTTGTTGCAAACTGAAACACAAGTATCCAAACATTCCCAGAAGGGGATAAAGTGACAATAATTCAGGCTGTATCGTGAATGTGAAGCCCTATAGTATTGATCCCCAAAAATAGTTTCTCCAAATTAATTTTGAAGTAAAATCCCCAGTGTAATTGTGGTCAAGTCTACTGGACATGGTTGTGACAACCTTCTTGCCCCCTCTCACCATCCCAATCTAGGAATGACACTACAGTAATATGACACAGACCTGCTGTGGGGATCTGTATTTTGCTTGACTTGGTGCTTTACAGCGCTCTAAGAAACATCTGTCTCAGTGATACCACAATTTCAATTAAGTCCAGAGATTTTCTGTCGGTTCTGTTTTCAGTGGAGTATTTTGAGATTGAAAGGAGAAATTTACCAAGTCAGTAAATGTAGCAACTCCATTAGTTTTTTTATGACCATTTAGCATTTTTAAAACTGAAATTTCATGATCATAAAATTTAGTTACTCTGTATTAATATGCACTTTACAAACCCTTGCAGAACCATGAGCTTATACAGATCACTGTTTCCAGCAGCACCATTAGTTGGCCATAAGTGGTACTACAGTGCAGTCCTGGTATACAGCGTAGCAACTTAGAACCACAGTGTACTTTTTTTTAAATCTCATTTATTTTGCGTGTCTATAACTTTCTTCATTTTGGAATACAGGTGCACAAAGTTCATGGGATGTATAGTACTCTAATAGCCTCTTGCAGGAGGCAGTTAGGGAAGCAAACCAGTTGGTCAGTGTATGTTGGGATGTTTTGGGTAAGAAATTGAAGTTAGTTATGGGATCTCCTCACTTGGCACTGGAAATTCAACCCTGAGTGTAACTGAGCAAAAAGTTATTTGAATATTTGCACATGGGTTGCATTAATGGCATTAAGTGTGTAAAAGTGGCTTCTGTTTTAGGCCATGTATGATACTATTGATTATGGCTGGTCTGAGGTAATATATAGAATAATGAATTGGTAGGAGGGAGTTAACCAGGCAGTTATACCATCGAGGGGTTCTGATTGAAGCTTGAACGATGCATACATACTATCAGCCCCAGAGCCTGTTGATGCTTTTACTCCACTCCTACCTATTATTTTTATAATATAATACAGTTTGAATCTTATTCATGGATTTGTATGCATTCCTGAATTCAAAACTGCTTCAAATCCTCAAGTGATGTCAATGTGTGCATGTTACAAGTAGGGATGACACAAAATTTAAAAAAAAATCACTGTGGCAAAAATATGATGATTGATATATCCTAATGTTGGTATGATAGTTGAAGTACAAGCTCAGAAAAAGTTGTGTTTCACGAATCTACTTTGTTACAAATAAAGGTTTTAAAAAATCATGCCTGTGTATTTCACGTTAATGTCCATGCATCTTATACACCCACAACCTAATTATTGCAATGCCATTAAAAAAAAATTGATTTAAACCCATTTCAGTTGCATTCCTTGTACAAACATCTTGGATTTCAAAAACCTAGCCATTACCTTTTTGTAATAAAGAACAAACTTAAATTTATGTAGCACCTTTCACATCCTCAGGATATCTCTGAGCACTCCACAGCCAATTAATTGTTTCTGAAGTGTCACTGTCTTATACGTAAACACAGCAGTTAATTTGCACACAAGGTTCCATAAACTGCAACGGCCAGTTAATCTGTTTTTGGCAGTGTCAATTGAAGGATGAATATTAGTGAACTCCCTGCTCTTCCAATAGGGTCATGGGATCTTTTATGCCCACCTGAACGGTCAGGTAAAAGTTAGTATGGACAAGTGTGAAATAGAAGGCTAGCATAACTACTATGAATGATGTTGGAAGAGTTATGATTGAACTTCAAAGAGATCTGGGGATATTAGTAAATCCAGTGCTCAACATGTCAAATCACTGCAGAGCAACAATCAATGATGCAAATAGAATGCTGAACTATATAGCCAAACAATATAATTTGGGGGGAATTCTGCTTAAACTGCAGTATCCTGGACAGATTAGGGCTGTCCAAAACATGATCTGGATCTGGCCTATGAGCCATCTTGTCATCTGGTTTGCAAAGACCTAGGGTGACAAATTGGGTGGTGCCCCTTTTGGGGCACTAACGTCGCTGGGGCCCTAATTTTAGCACCCCGAAAAAGTTGGCGCCCCCTGCCATAAATTCAGTAGTAGCGCCCCAAGCAGGAGGTGGAACGCTACTGGAGAGCGCTCCACCTGCTTGGGGTGCTACTACTGAATTTGACGGCGCTACGTGCAGCAGCGCCGTGCCATTGCAGGCCTCCTCCCCTGATTAAAGGGGAGGGGCCTAGCGCTGCGCGCACCGGGGCCCTGCTGGACCACTGGGGAGCGGGTGCCGTGAAAACAGCCTGGCACTCGAGAGGAGTGCCGGGCTGAGCGATCGCGGCCGGCACCCCGCATAAAAAAGTGAAGGGGCAGGTGCTGGCAGTCAGCCAAAATAAAAATGGCCGCCCAACACCTGCCCCTTTAACTTGCGCCACCGCCGCTGCAAAAACGCCCCCGATCCTGTCACACATATCGTCCGGCGATAGGTCAGGGGGCGCAAGGGAAGTTTGTGGCCAGGGCGTTGCGCACGGTGATGACTTCATCGCCGGCGGCGCGGGGCACTACCAGCTACTGCTACCGCTAACCTCCCGCTGAATTTCACGGGAGGCATTAGCGGCGCCATGCCCAGGCGCTAGAGCATTTGTGCCCCGTTAACGCCTCCTGGGAGCACTAATCAACCCAATTTTCCCCCCCTAGTTCCTCTGTTTCACTATTTTGGCCATAACGTCTTTGAGAGAATGGTCTTTTCAATGTCCCTTTCCACCAGTCAGAAAGTAATATTTTTCAATCTGCCAGTCTTCTACCTCAAAATCCAAAACTTTGAAACATAAGGAATTCTTACCCACCACAACGTCCTGAGGCAACAGGATATGAACTCATGAGGCTTATCAACCTTTAAGGTGGCAAATATAGGGCTTTTGACTAAGGGGGTAAATATGTAAAGCACTGTAGAGATTTGAAAAAGTTAAGAAAACCTGGGCCGTGCTGAGCAGGTACACGATGCTAATAGTAGCAATACGCCAGTTTAATATGTGGCCCACAGACTTCATGAAAAGCAACTGAGTGGCCCACAAAACTAAAATGAGTGGTCTTGGCGGAACCCAAACTGGGCATCAGTGAGCAGGTTTTTGGTGAGTAAGTGCCGCTTGATAGCACTGTCGATGACACCTTCCATCACTTTGCTGATGATTAAGAGTAGACTGATGGGGCGGTAATTGGCTGGATTGGATTTGTCCTGCTTTTTGTGGACAGGACATACCTGGGCAGTTTTCCACATTGTCGGATAGATGCCAGTGTTGCAGCTGTACTGGAACAGCTTGGGTAGAGGTGTGGTTAGTTCTGGAGCACAAGTCTTCAGCACGATAGCCGGGATGTTTCAGGGCCCATAGCCTTTGCTGTATCCAGTGCGCCCAGCCATTTCTTGATATCACGTGGAGTGAATCGAATTGGCTGAAGACTGGCTTCTGTGATGATGGGTTCCTCAGGAGGTCCCCACCATCTGGTAGGTTTTGTCTCCAGGGTCACTGCGAGTGTGGAGCGGATGGAGGAGTCCAATGCTAACATGAGCAGAGCCTTTGTGGAGGCATTGGCGAATGAACACATCACCGCGGAAAGGATGGCAACCTCCGTGGAAAGGATGGCTACCTCCGTGGAAAGGATGGCTACCTCCGTGGTAAGGATGGCTACCTCTCTGGAAAGGATGGCTACTGCCATGGAGGAGTTAAGTCGCCAGAGTGTGGAAAACATGGTGAATGTTCAGAATAGACTGGCATCTCTGGAGGAGCAATGGGCAGCTATTGATCAGAGAAACCAGACCTTCATGGAAGTCCTCTGGAGTCGGACTGCCAGTGCAGAAACAGGTCCTCATGGCCCCCCTGATGTGCAGCAAGGTGCTGTCAAGCCACTTGCTAGCTCTGAAGTGGGGCTGACCCATGAGAGGGATGTTGGGGGCAGAGACGAAGGAAGTGGTGGCTCCTCTCCAAGCGCTCACACTCCCATGCCACGATGGAGCCCTCGGTCAGAGCCCCACCATACATAAGAACATAAGAAATAGGAGCAGGAGTAGGCCAATCGGCCCATCGAGCCTGCTCCGCCATTCAATAAGATCATGGCTGATCTGATCCTAACCGCCAATCTACTATCTATCACAGAAACATCTCCTGCATCTAACAGAATTGCACACACGAAATAGGAGCAGAATCAGGCTACACAGTCCCTGGGCCCGCTCCACTACCCACAGGGCCATGACCGATCCGAACCTAGACTCATGTCCAAATTCCTGCCCGCTCCCCGTAACCCTTAATGCCCTTTACTTCTAGGAAACTGTCTATTTCTGTTTTAAATTTAATTAATGTTGTAGCTTCTACAGCTTTTTGTGGCAGCATATTCCATGGACCTACCACCCTCTGAGTGAAGTAGTTCCTCCTCATCTCAGTTTTGAAAGAGCAGCCCCTTATTCTAAGACTATGTCCCCTAGTTCTCGTCTCACCCGTCATCGGGAACATCCTCCCCGCATCCACCCGATCCAACCCCTTCACAATCTTATATGTTTCAATAAGATCGCCTCTCATTCTTCTGAACTCCAATGAGTAGAGTCCCAATCTACCCAACCTCTCCTCATATGACCACCCCCTCATCTCCGGGATTAACCGAGTGAACCTTTTTTGCACTGCCTCGAGAGCAAGGATGTCTTTCCTTAAGTAAGGACACCAAAACTGTATGCAGTATTCCAGGTGCGGTCTCACCAATACCTTGTACAACTGAAGCAATACCTCCCTATTTTTATATTCTATCCCCCTAGCAATGAAAGCCAACATTCCATTTGCCTTCTTAATCACTTGCTGCACCTGCATACTAACCTTTTGAGTTTCGTGCACCAGGACCCCCAGATCCCTTTGCACTTCAGTACTCTCCAGTTTCTTGCCATTAAGATAATAAATTGCTCTAGGATTTTTCTTGCCAAAGTGCATCACCTCACACTTTCCAGTGCTGTATTCCATCTGCCAAATCTCTGCCCACTTACTTAGCCTGTCTATGTCCCCTTGCAGGTTTTTTATGTCCTCCTCACTCACTACTTTCCCTCCCATCTTTGTATCATCTGCAAATTTTGATATGTTACACTTGGTCCCTTCCTCCAAATCGTTAATATAGATTGTGAAGAGTTGGGGACCCAGCACTGACCCCTGTGGAACACCACTAGTTACTGATTGCCAGTCTGAGAATGAACCATTTATCCCAACTCTTTGCTTTCTGTTAGATAGCCAATCCTCTATCCATGCCAGAATATTACCCCCAATCCCGTGATTTTTTACCTTAAGCAATAATCTTTTGTGTGGCACCTTGTCAAATGCCTTTTGGAAGTCTAAATACACTACGTCCACTGGTTCCCCTTTATCCACTCTATATGTTACTTCCTCAAAGAACTCCAGCAAATTTGTCAAACATGACTTCCCCTTCGTAAAACCATGCTGACTTTGTCCTATTAAATTATGATTATCCAAATGTCTTGTTACTGTTTCCTTAATAATGGACTCCAAAATTTTACCTACCACAGATGTTAGGCTAACCGGTCTATAGTTACCAGCCTTCTGTCTACTGCCCTTTTTAAATAAGGGTGTTACATTAGCAGTTTTCCAGTCTGCCGGGACCTTAGCGGAATCCAGGGAGTTTTGAAAAATTATTACCAATGCATCTACAATCCCTACCGCCACTTCCTTCAAGACTCTAGGATGTAAGCCATCAGGTCCAGGTGATTTATCCGCCTTGAGTCCCATTATTTTACCGAGTACCACTTCCTTAGTGATTTTGATCGTGTTTAGCTCCTCTCCCCCTATAGCCCCCTGTTTGTCCAGTGTTGGGATATTCTTAGTGTCCTCTACTGTAAAGACTGATACAAAATATTCATTCAGTGTTTTTGCCATCTCCATATTTCCCACCATTAATTTCCCGGTCTCATCCTCTAAGGGACCAACATTTACTTTAGCCACCCTTTTTCTTTTTATATAACTATAAAAACTCTTACTATCTGTTTTTATATTTTTTGCTAATTTACTTTCATAATCTATCTTCCCTTTTTTAATCAATCTTTTTGTTATTTTTTGCTGCCTTTTAAAGTTTTCCCAATCCTCTGTCCTCCCACTAGATTTCGCTACCTTATATGCCCTTGTTTTTAGTCGAATACTATCCTTAATTTCTTTACTTAGCCACGGATGACTGTCCTTTCTTTTACACCCTTTTCTTTTCAGTGGAATATATTTTTTTTGGAAGTTGTACAATAACTCCTTGAATGTACACCACTGATCATGTGTCGTCTTACCCTTTAATCTATTTTCCCAATCCACTCTACTCAATTCCGCTCGCATACCTTCATAGTCTCCTTTATTCAAGCTTAGCACGCTTGTTTGAGATCCAACCTTCTCACCCTCTAATTGAATATGGAATTCAACCATGTTATGGTCACTCATTCCAAGGGGATCCTTTACTAGGACATTTTTAATTAATCCTGTCTCGTTACACAGGACCAGATCTAAGGTTGCTTGCCCCCTGGTCGGTTCAGTTACATACTGCTCAAGAAACCCATCCCTAATACACTCAATGAACTCATCCTCAAGGCAGCCCTGCCCCATTTGATTTGTCCAATTAATATGATAGTTAAAATCCCCCATAATTATAGATGTTCCCTTATTACATGCCTCAACTATTTCCTGATTGATACTCCGTCCAATAGAGTTGCAACTGTTCGGAGGCCTATAGACTACGCCCACTAATGTTTTTTTCCCCTTATTATTCCTTATCTCCACCCAAACTGTTTCATTATCATGATTTTTTGACCCAATATCATTACTCTGTATTACAGTGATTCCTTCCTTTATTAACATAGCCACCCCACCTCCCCTTCCTTCCTGCCTGTCCTTCCTGATCGTTAAATAACCTGGTATGTTTAATTCCCAGGCATTGTCACCCTGCAGCCATGTTTCTGTAATGGCCACAATATCATAACCATATGTAGTTATTTGTGCCATTAACTCGTCTATTTTGTTACGAATGCTACGTGCATTCAGATAGAGAACTTTCAAATATGCTTTGTGGCACTTAGTTCCTGCTTTTTCACTTTTTACCAGTTTACCTTTTACTCCACACACTCTGTCCCTTCCTGCCACGCTCTGATTTGTGATTCCCCTACTGCTACCTATGTCTATGACCCTCTCTGTTGTCATTTTTATTTTTTGCTCTCTTGAAACCTCCCCCCCACTAATTAGTTTAAAGCCCTCTCCACAGCCCTAGTTATTCGATTCGCCAGGACACTAGTCCCAGCACTGGCCAAGTGAAGTCCGTCCCAACGGAACAGCTCTCTCCTGCCCCAGTACTGGTGCCAGTGTCCCAAGAAGCAAAACCCATTTTTCCCACACCAGTCTTTGAGCCACGCATTCAACTCCCTGATTTTATTTACCCTAGCCAAATTTGCTCGTGGCTCAGGTAGTAATCCAGAGATTATTACCCTCGAGGTTCTGCTTTTTAATTTGGCCCCTAGCTGCTCAAACTCCCTCAGCAGAACCTCTTTCCTTGTCCTATCTATGTCATTGGTACCAACATGGACCACTACAACTGGATCCTCCCCCTCCCACTCCAAGTTTCTCTCCAGCCCAGAGGAGATGTCCTTAACCCTGGCACCGGGCAGGCAACACAGCCTTCGGGACTCTCGCTCTTGGCTGCAAAGAACCCTATCTATCCCCCTAATGATACTATCCCCTACCACTACAACATTTCTTTTTACTCCCCCCACTTGAATGGCCCCCCTTACCACGGTGCTGTGGCCAGGTTGCTCATCCTCCCTGCAGTCCCCGCTCCTATCCACACAGGGAGTAAGAGCCTCGAACCTGTTGGACAAGAGCAAGGGCTGCGGCTCCTCCAACACTACCTCCTGGATCCCTGTACCTGCCTCACTCGTAGTCACACCTTCCTGTCCCTGACCACGGGCTACTTCTGAATTAGTTACTCTAATTGGTGTGACTACCTCCTGAAACACGGAGTCCAGGTAACTCTCCCCCTCCCTGATGTGTCGCAGTGTTTGAAGCTCGGACTCCAGCTCATCAACACGGAGCCGGAGTTCCTCGAGCAGCCAACACTTACTGCAAATGTGTTCACCGTGAACATCAATGGTGTCCACCAGCTCCCACATATTGCAGCAGTAACACATCACCTGCTCTCCCATTCTATGTAATTAATTAAAAATGTATTATTTACTGTTCAGTTAATTTATGCCAGCAGTCTCTGCTACACCACAGATACCCGAGAAACAATAAAATTGAAGTTTTGTATAAAAAAAAAAGAGAAATACTCACCAACCAATCACTTACCTGCTTTCTGGTGATGTCACACTTCGATTATTTTTTACCTCTCTCCTGCTCTCGGCTTGGTGAAAGCCTACCTGGTCGCTGCCGCCTTTTACCGCCGCCGCCTCGCCGCTGTTGCTCCACCCAGGTCCGCCTCACTCTCTGTCCTGTGGCAGTTTGTTCTGAGTCTCCTCACTCTGTCCTGTGACAGTTTGTTCTGAGTCTCCTCACTCTCTGTCCTGTGGCAGTTTGTTCTGAGTCTCCTCACTCTGTCCTGTGACAGTTTGTTCTGAGTCTCCTCACTCTCTGTCCTGTGACAGTTTGTTCTGAGTCTCCTCACTCTGTCCTGTGAGTGAGTCCTCACCCAACTGAGATGGGCGTCTCAGCCCCTGCACAGCCGCAGGAGGAGCAGACTGTTGCCGAGCCCTCACAGGCTCACAACCCCAGAGGACGCCTGCCAAAGGTATTGAAGCAGGAGCAGCATGAGAGTGAGCAAGGGGCCTCCACATCTGCTGAAGCCACATGGGGAAGCACCATGTAGGAGCACGCGTAAGAGGAAGATAAAGCACTAGTAGTCACAAGGGTAGTCACTTGGGTGTTCTGTTGTGTTTAATTGTTAAATGCCATCCTTTAGTCAATGTATTAAAATGAAGTGATGGCAAACTTTTGAAGTTCTGGACTCTGTCATTTGGGAAATGAAAGTTCCACATTGAGGGCTCAGGGCGAATTGTATTTGTCATGATGGTGGTCAGAGTGATAGGAAGCCACAGGTTCTTGTCCATTGTCTATGGTGTGGTAAGAAGGTGCCAGGCACATGTGTTTGATTGGGCAACTTAATCAAATTTGGCCAAGATGAGTGCATCCCTTGCATCCTGGGCAGTAATGTGCTCGCGTGCAGCTGCAGCTGGTTGATGCGCATCCGCAAGGTCTTCGTTCTCCTCCTCATCCTCATCTGAGGAGACTATGCGCTGAGCCACTTGTTCCTCAGGCAGCTGCAAGCCACGATGCTGTGTGATGTTGTGCAGTGCACAGCAGACCACGATGATTCTGGAGACCCTGGCTGCTGAGTACTGCAGGGCTCCACCTGATCTGTCAAGGCATCTGAATTGCATCTTCAGCAAGCCGATGGTTTGCTCGATGATGGATCTGGTTGAAATGTCGCTGGAGTTGTAGCGCTCCTCAGATTCGTTGGATGACCTTCTGAATGGTGTCATTGCCACGTCTTCAGGGGATAGCTCTTGTCTCCAAGTAGCCATCCGCAAAGTTGGTCTGGCGGACTGAAGAACGGAGACACACTAAACTGCCGCAGGATGAAGGAGTCATGGCAACTGCCAGGGTACTTGGCGCAAACATGCAAAATGTCCTTCTTCTGGTTACACACCAGCTGCACGTTGAGGGAGTGGAAGCCCTTGCGGTTGACAAAAAGAGCTGGGTTGTGATGGGGAGCCTTAAGGGCCACATGTGTGCAGTCTATGATGCCCTGCACCCTTGGCAAGCCTGCCATATTTGCAAAGCCAACCGCACGCGCGGTCATACTTGCTTGATCCATGGAGAAGTGTATGTAATTATGCGCCTTTGCAAAGAGGGCATCGGTAACCTGCGTGATACAAGTGTGTGCGGCCGACTGGGAGATGCCGCTGATGTCTGCTGATGATCCCTAGAAGGAGCCTGAAGCAAAAAAGTTGAGTGCGGTGGTGACTTTGACAGCCAAGGTAAGAGGTCTCCACCCGCTCCTCTGGGTTCCAGGTGTTGGTGCAGCATTGCGCAGATGTCACCGACTACCTCTCGCGAAAGTCTCAGCCTCCTTTGGCACCGCTGCTCAGTCAGGTTGAGGAAGCTCATCCACATCCTGTAAACCCTGTTTTGGGGGTATCTCCTGTGGCGACGTGCTTCCCTGTGCTGGCACCTTCTGCCCTGTGCACCATCAGGTGGGTGAGCTGCAGGTTGGCGCTCCTGTTGTTGCTGCTGTTGGTGCTGCTGTTGTGCCTGGTTCTGCTGCTGCCGCGGCTGCTCGTCCTCCGAATCTGAGGCCAGGATGGAAGGAAATAAATGGTTCCCATGCTGCTGGTAGATATCTCCGTTGAAGAAGCGCTCAGTCAATGTGGGGAGAGGGTTTTCCCAGGAGGTCACAGTGGAGATGGATCTCAGCTTCACCACTTCCAAGATCAGTGGACCTGCAAAAAGTTCTCCAAGACCTGAAACAACAAAGTTCTGCCACCTGCAACTGATCCTTGTTGAGAGCTCCGTTTTTATGGTGGAGCTGCAGCTGTTGGGAAGCCAGCCACTTGTCAACCCGACAGGATTAGCTGGCGTGTTTCAGGGGAGATGTGCAGCACGCTGGAAATGTGGCAAAATTTGAAAGGCCTCTCAAAATGAGATTATAGAGGTACTTAAGTGGCAGTTAAGTGTCTTAAGGGCCTATCCCGCCGCTTGGAGGCGCGACCGAAACTGACTCTGCAAGCCCGCCTCTGGCAAAGTTGCGCGGAGGCAGGTTGACGGCGGGATCGGAATCCGCCGTCATTTTTTCCAATTTTCCCAGCAGTCCCGCCTCCAAACCCGCCTCCTCAGGGCTGGTAAAATCCAGCCCCATGTATCTCCCTCTTGAAAGACTCCCACTGCTCTGACACTGATTTACCATCAAGTAACTGTTTCCAGTCCACTTTTGCTAAATCAACCTAGTAAAATTGGCCTTCCCCCAATTTAGAACCCTTACTCCTGATTTTTCTTTGTCCTTATCCATAATTATGCTAAAACTAACTGCATTATGATCATAACATAACATAACATAAGAAGTAGGAGCAGGAGTAGGCCATACGACCCTTCGGGCCTGCTCCGCCATTCAATAGGATCATGGCTGATCCGAACCTAGACTCACGTCCACTTCCCTGCCCGCTCCCCATAACCCTTAATTCCCTTATCAGCTAGGAAACTGTCTATCTCCGTTTTAAATTTATTTAATGTCGCAGCTTCCACAGCTCTCTGAGGTAGCAAATTCCATAGATTTACTACCCTCTGAGTGAAGAAGTTTCTCCTCATCTCAGTTTTGAAATGGCAGCCCCTTATTCTAAGATTATGCCCCCTAAAGATCACCATGTAAATCTTTTTTGCACTTTCTCCTGTGTTTCGATATCTTTTTTGTAATATGGTTCCTCAAATTGGTCTTGGACTGTACCAAGTTCTCCAAAGAAAGGGGAGGAACAACATCAAAATATTTTTAGGTTGGTTTGTTTTGCAAGTTAATTTTAATTATGCAACATCTTAGTAAACAGGAAAAAAATCCAAGTCTTGTGGTGTTTGTTTATTTGACTTAAAATTGGTGCTTCATTAAATAATTATTTTTATTGCAATCGAGGACTGTTTGGCCATTTCCTCTTAAACAAGAGCTGTTTCCTTTGATAAAGTGAATTTTCTGCTGTTTTCACTGGGTTCAGTTCTGTCAGCATGTGGAGCAATATTATCACAATCCTTTTCATGTCTGGTACGATAACTTATTACATGTTATGTCTTTATTTTTGCAACTAAGTGATTACAAGGATGTAGACATAGATTTTAGAAATCTAGTTGTGAAACTAATTCATATATTATAACCAATCTTACTAATCTGAATTTAACAGCTGTATAAACGTATCATAGCTTGTTCAGTCTTTATCATTACAATAGTTCACAACGAATTCAAGCCTATTCATTGGGAATCTAAGTCACAAATACATTTAATGCATGGTTGTGTATTTTCTTTCTCATTTGTTTAGGTTGTCCATATATTTCTGAAAGTGTAGTCTACTGGTTAAGAAGATCTGTAAAATCATTCAAAGTTTCCCGAGAATATTGTACTTGGAGTTTTGATGGACTAGCTGAAGTCTACAACGCAAACCAGCAGCGGTATTTATCATTAATTGCAGATGGCAACGAAGTCTGGATTGGAGTGGCAAAATGTCAGCAAAACTGGTGCTACACTGGCTCAGGTAGAATGGTGTCATACACAAACTGGGCAAAGGGAGAGCCCAACAACCACTACTCCTTCTTCAAGGGAGAAGAGAATTGTGTTCTGATGCTCAGTAGCCAGAAATGGAATGATGAAAATTGCCCTAACCAAAATTATTTTGTGTGCCAACAATGTAAGTACTACTTTCTCATACCTCTCTATAATCGCAAAGCAGATGCGACAATAACTACAAGGTGTCCTGGGTGTCCATGGGGTTATGTGTCATCAGATTTCTTTATTTAGTAACACCGTTCAAATATTCCAACTCGTAAATAAGCTCCAGGTGTTGCTGTGTACCAAGAAAATGTGTTTTCTAGCAGGAAGAGGCTTGTTTGATTGTTTTCCTTTCGGGAAGTTACGATGGGATTCCTTGGAGTCTATCAGTGTTCGTAGGGGGTTCCTCCCACAGAAAAGTTTTAAAACCACTGCAATTACCAGTAAAATGCTTTTCACAACGACAAGGTGAGTTTTTATGTGGGAGCTGCTATACTAAAATTTCAGGGCACTTTACAAGAAAGAAAGGATGATTCTGAGCAGGAGGTGAAAAAAAAAGGGTGGGGGAGTCAAAAGGACGATTGAAGAAGTAGGTTTTAAGAAGCTTTTGAAAGAGGAGGAGAGCAAGAAAAAGTGGTTTGGGGAGATAGTTCCAAAGAGCAGAACACAGTAAATAAAGATTTAGCTGATTGTGTAGTGGGGCCAAGCAGTAATTCGGAATTGTAGGAGCACAGGTGCAACTGAGACTTACAGCTAGAGAAGATAGCTCGGATAAAGTGGAGCAAAACTGAGGAGGTTTTGAAAAAGACTGGCATTTATATAGCGCCTTTCATAACCTCAGGATGTCCCAAAACGCTTTACAGCCAATGAAGTATGTTTGAAGTGTAGTCACTGTTATAATATAGGAAATACAGCAGCCAATTTGTGCACAGCAAGCTCCCACAAACAGCAATGTGATAATGACCAGATAATCTGTTTTAGTGATGTTGATTGAGGGATAAATATTGGGCTGGGGATAGCTCCACTGCTCTTCTTTGAAATAGCACCATGGGATCTGTTTACGTCCACCTGAGAGCAGACGGGGCCTCAGTTTAATGTCTCATCCAAAAGCCAGCACCTCCAACAGTGTAGCACTCCCTCAGTACTGCACTGAAGTGTCAGCCTAGATTTTTGTGCTCAAGTCTCTGGAGTGAGACTATGAACCCACAACCGTTCTGAGCCAGAGGCAAGGGTACTACCAACTGAGCCACATGACAATGGGTATTTAGCACTTGACAATTTAAAATGAGTATGAGTACTTGAGATTGATATAATGGTGATCAGAGAGCATGGACAGCTTGGGTGAGACAGGGTTAATGGGTGTGCAGGACCTTGTGTGAGAAAGAGAGCCACAGATATCTGGATTAACTGAAGTTTATGAAGGAGGCATTGCCCTACATAGATCAGACAACTTGCCCTAAAAAAATGTATATTTTCTGATTTTAGTGCTCCACGTAAATACATACATGAAATACGATTCTCTCTCATTAATGCAGCAGTAGTGCTGTTTTCAGCAGATTTCATATTGTAAAAGATTGAGAGCTGATTAAGCACTTGCCATTGGTTCATATTTTAATCAGCTCACATTTCTGTATTCCATTGCATGTCGCATTATATCAGGGTCAAATTTTAAGTTGGATTGCAAATTGATTACATTCACTTATTAATAGTAATTATTAATAGCAGAAGCTCTGTGTGGGGTCCGGTCGCTAATGGAGTACCACAGGAATCTATGTTAGGGCAGTAGCTCTTCATTTTCTTTATTAATGAACTGGCTGAAGGCATCAGGTGATACAGTCCTTATGTTTGCTGATTACACAAAGGGGTTGATGAGAGTTAGGATTATGGAAAATATTAACAGACCTCAGGCTGATTTAGATACAGTGGGAGAATGTGTGGCATATTTCCTTCAATGTCAATAATTGCAGGATGATGCATTTGCGTTACGGTAGTTCCAGGTCTCTATATCACTCACCATCTCTAGCCCAGAAAGTCTGCTAATGATATACTGCTCTTGATTTCTCTTTATATTATAGTAACAGTAACATTTAGCATTTGCCCGTTAAGTAAGGAAGTGTAAGGCAATCTAGCGGTGTTTATGAATTATCACCACCTGCCATCCACAGGGAATGAAAGTCATTGGCCCGAAAATTAGACCTAATACGCGAGAGTACGCACTGTGTACTCTCACGTATTAGGTCCCGAATTGCCGGTTTCCTGCATGCACTGCGCATGCGTGGGAAACCGGCACTTCGTGTATTGCAAAGGGGGCGGTTCCTAAGTGAACCACGTGCGTGCTACAGGCTGTGCGCACACAGTGCACTTAGTTTTTTTTTCAGGTTTGAACGCGCAGGTAAGTGGTGAAGATTTTACACATAAAGAAAGCAGGCGTAGGACCCCCTTTTAACAAGGTAAGTAGTTAATTAAGTGTTATTTTAAATTTTTTTCAACAGGTTTATCTTTTTTAGAGACTTTAAAGAAAGGTAAGTTTATTTTTATAACTTTTAAAAGGATTTTACATTTTTTCAAAAATTAAATTTTTTGTTTAAAGTGGTTAATTTATTTAACTATAGTTATTTTATTAATGTGATGGCTTTTTTTTAAATTTAATTGAGGTTTAGCTGTTCTTTTGGGGGCTTGTAGTATTCATAGCTTTGACAGCCCTTGCTGTCAAAACTATGAATGAAAGATGGTGTGCTGCCATTGGCTCTAACTGAATCACGTGATCCCAGAGCTCGCACGAACTAATTGCGCCTCTGGGACACGCAAGCACGGCACGGTTGCAACAGGGAGAGGCCCTGAAACTGAAGTTTGTGTGGGCCCGAAACAAAAAGGTAGGCGCGGAGTGCGATATCGCGGGGAATCCTTACCCCCGCGGAAACCATTGATGTTTAATTTCTGGGCCATTGTATTTAAGCAAAGATTCTGGTATGAAATGGCCGCTTGGTCTCTTAACCTATGGGATGTCACAGAGTCATAGAGTCACAGAGTTATACAGCACAGAAAGAGGCCCTTCGGCCCATCGTGTCTGCGCCGGCCATCAAGCCCTATCTATTCTAATCCCATTTTCCAGCACTTGGTCCGTAGCCTTGTATGTTATGACGTTTCAAGTGCTCATCTAAATGCTTCTTGAATGTTGTGAGGGTTCCTGCCTCTACCACCCTTTCAGGCAGTGAGTTCCAGATTCCAACCACCCTCTGGGTGAAAAAGTTTTTCCTCAAATCCCCTCTAAACCTCCTGCCCCTTACTTTGAAACTATGCCCCCTGGTTATTGACCCCTCTACTAAGGGGAAAAGTTCCTTTCTATCTACCCTATCTATGCCTCTCATAATTTTGTACACCTCAATCAGGTCCCTCCTCAGCCTTCTCTGCTCTAAGGAAAACAACCCCAACCTGTCCAGTCTCTCTTCATAGCTGAAACGCTCCAGCCCAGGTAACATCCTGGTGAATCTCCTCTGCACCCTCTCTAATGCAATCACATCCTTCCTATAGTGTGGTGACCAGAACTGCACACTGGGCTGGATTTTGTCAATGGGGACGTGATGGAGGCGGGACTCCCACTTTTTGGGTTGTAGTCCCGCCTCCATCGACTTGTGGCCAACCCACTGTATTTTCCCTTGATTGACCTTGTTAAGCCCGCCCAGTGGGTTTAGCAGGCCAATCAAGGGTCCCTTGGATACAGGTGACGTCAGCCATTGAAATTTCATCTGTCAAGAGCTTTTGACAGATGAAATTTCAGCGTTTGACAGCTCTGTGAAGCTGGCAAACACTGACAATATGATTTCTAACGTGAGTCCCTGTACTTAGACTCAGTTAGAAATGTATCCAGCACAGAAAGCAGAGACTGCAGCTTTTGACAGCTCCGCGGCCATTCTGCTTTCTGTGCCGTGATGTGAGGGACTCCCGACACCTTAGCCTGCAGGACAAAGTTAAGGTAAGTACAAGTTCTTAAAACACTTTACACACACCAAACACACTTACCTCTGCACTCATGCACCCATCACTCACCTGCACACCGGACATCTCGACTCCTCCAAGCCCTCCAGACCGACGGTCCGCCTCGCTAAATCGGCGTGGTTCGGACCTGTCGGGAAGCCCACACTTCAGGGCCAAAAATAAGGATTAGGCAAAAAACTGCCTGTTAACTACCTGTTAACAGGCAGTTTATTGTCACTAATCCCCTTCCCGCCTCGGGGAGGCGGGTCCCAGCACAGGTCGGGTACCCGCCTCCTGGGAAACTGGCATGGAGGCGGGTTGGGGGCAGGATGGGTTCGGGACCCCCGAATCTGCTATTTTCCCACCCCACACGCCTCCAAACCCGCCTCCACGGGTCAATGAAAATTCTGCCCAGTATTCCAGCTGTGGCCTAACTAGCATTTTGTACAGCTCCATCATAACCTCCCTGCTCTTATATTCTATGCCTCGGCTAATGAAGGCAAGTATCCCATATGCCTTCTTAACCATCTTATCTAGCTGTCCTGTGTTTGGGGTTTATTTTTCTGTCCCACATGTGTAACCAAGGCCCTCTCTCTCAACAAGTGATTAGGATTTGGAATGCACTACCTGATAGGGTGGTGAATACAGATTCAATAGTAACCTTCAAAAGGGAATTGGATAAATACTTAAAGGAGAAAAAATTGCAGGGAAAGAGCATGGAGTGGGACTAACTCTTTGAAAGAGCTGGTGAAGACTCGATGGGCTGAATGGCCTCCTTCTGTGCTGTACTATTCTAGATGCGGCGACTACTGAACTTTTGAATTAGAACTGACCCTACAGCAAAGTCAGCTGCAGTTTTCCAACTGTTGCTCCGGCTAATTCAGCACAGCCCATGACTGAAATGGGATCTTTTGGCCTCCATAGCTCAGTCTCACACTGGACAGAGTCTTTGCTCATTAAGGCAGTGCATGTCTTTTAAGCGAATGTAGATCACAAATCCAAAATTATTTCTCATTTGCAACCATTGCATTCATTCCTGCGTAAGTCAATAATTTTAGCTTTTATATATATTTGCCCAGACTTGTTGATTACTGCATATAGGTTTTCAAAGTCCCTAGGGTTCCAGAGGGGTCTCAGAGAATCCACAAATTCCTCAGGTTTCTGTTCATGTGTCATCAGACTTTTGCATTAATTTACATGAGTTCATTTGCACCTCTATATCACCCACCATGTAAGGGGACCAAAACGTGACACAGTATTCTAGATGAGGCCTAACCACGGTCTTGTACAAGGACACTATGGTGCTTTTTATCTTATATTGGATTATCTGAGCTGTACATCCAAATGCTCTATTTGCTTTTCACCACTGATCATACTCATTTATGATCATAATAAACATTTATTTAGAGACTCATGCATTATAACACCTGGGACTATTTCCCGCTCAATAGACTTTAGTTAGGAACCCTGAATAGTGTGAGCATGCTTGGCAAAAGCCCTACACTACACTACACTTATCTATGTTAAATGCCATCTGGCAGATGTGGACCCATTCCCCCATTGCATCTAGATCTGTTTGAAGTTGTTTTTTTCTCATCCAAGGTCCTAACATCCAAGCATAAATTTGTGTGCTATCCATGAACTAATGGACAGTTCCCCCAACACCTTCATCAAGATCATGAATATAGATTGTGACATGGTTCCCTCAGCACTGATCTCCTGCTCTTTCATAGACCAGAAGGCTTAACTGAAGCAGTAGCTGTCCATAGTTAAATTCTGTCTGTCTTGTCCCTTCCCTGTTGTTCTTTTCTGCTTTTCTTTCCCTGATACTTTTTTTAAGGCCCTCTCTTTGTTTTTTCCAAGGCTTGTTGCCTGCTGCCTTTACTCCTGGCCAACATTACTCCCGCTGGTCTCTCCTCCCAGTGAACCTAACTCCAGAGACTCCTTCCCACTGCCTGTAGCTGCTCCCCAGTCAGGTGCCTTGACCTGATGTTCACCTGCACCCTTCTGCCACTCATTGCCACCCCTGCCATGGGATCTGTCAGCAGTTCTTTCTTCCTACTGGCTCTATGTTGGTGCTTACCTGCCCGCCTCCCTCAGCCCAAACCTCAGGTTTTCTGTCAGCGCTATTAGGCCTCTCGGTAATCCTCTCTTGCTGCTGGTTACACTGCATTGTGTTTGAGGATGTGAGCTGGAACCAAGAGATCCACTGATGCCATTATCCTCCCAAATCCTCCATTTCATTCACTAATGAAGTTGAAATCTTGTTCCCAGCTAAGGTGACGCAGGCATTGTTTTCAAACACAAATATTGGCCACATCCTTCAATACGTTGAAGTGTGATGGAAGAGTAATATGATACACATACATTATAGCAAAAAAAATTGAAGATAGCCTGCTTAATTTGTAGGATTGACCTGTGTTTTTGTTGGATGCCTGGTCTCTATTCCCTGGTGGTTATGCAGATGTGCATTATTGTTTAATTAATGCATTCTCAGCAGCCAATCAGACTACATGATGTAAATAATTAATCTGCAAATGATTTATTCGTGAATACATCACATTTGAGTGATAATATTGATGCTTGTGCTAATGTCTCGACAGTGCAATGCAAGGCAACAACTTGCAACAGAAGAGGCACGTGCATTGAATTGGCGAATGGTTTTAGTTGCACCTGTGACCAAAGTTTTTATGGAAACAATTGTGAAAATGGTAAGAGCTGGAGAAAACAATGGCAGTAAATGTGTATTCAAAAAGATAATCCAGGCCCACTGCCTCTCCTGAGGGCACTGACTCGTGCTGGAGTAGGATTCCATATGGGCTGGTGGTCTTCTGCTACCTTGTCCAAGTGGACATTCTTCATGCATGACCCTATTGATATTGGCAGGTTATTGGATTGTGGACGGTTTCACAGCTGAGCCTGATCCGGTCTTCACCTGACATCCAACACATACACATTCTCCAGCAGGGCCTGGAACCCTAGCTGAACATTCCCTTCTCTAGAAAGTCTGCGAATGATATACTGCCATTGATTTATTTTTATATTATAGTAATAGTAACGTTTAGCATTTGCCTGAAAAGTAAGGAAGTGTAAGTCAATTTATATGCAGTGACTACTGAACTGTTGAATGAGGTTTGACCTTAAAGCAATGGTCAGCTGCAGTTTTCCAACGGTTGCTCTGGCTAACTCAGCACAGCCCATGAATGAAATGGGATCTTTTGGCTTCCATAGTTCAGTGTCACACTGGGCAGAGTCTTTGCTCATTAAGGCAGTGCATGTCTTTTAAGCGAATGTAGATCACAATTCCAAAATTATTTCCCATTTGTAACCATTGCATTCGTTCCTGCTTAAGCCAATAATTTTAGCTTTGATACATTTGCCCAGACTTGTTGATTACTGCATATAGGTTTTCAAAGTCCCTAGGGTTCCAGAGGGGTCTCAGAGAGTCCACAAATTCCTCAGGTTTCTGTTCATGTGTCATCAGACTTTTGCATTAATTTACATGAGTTCATTTGCTGTATACTAATAAATATTTTCTGAAATAATAGCACCATTTTCCTTTCGGTATCTAGCACTGTCTTTCGGAAGTTACAGTAATTCCAGGCATGTGTATGGTATGCAGGGATACCCTTAAAAGGCTGCAGACCAGGAGTGGAGGGGGGGTGGGGGGATGCGGTGGGGGGTGGTTAGAGTTCATGAAACACTGAAGATTCAGGACCAGTGCTGCAAGGCTGTAGAGAAAGTGAACAGGGTGTCAGGTTTTATAGCTCGGACAGTTAAATACAAAACTAGAAATATGATACTTACACTGTATGAGACCTTGGTTCGGCTGCATCTAGAATGCTGTGCCCAATCTTGGTCCCATCGCATGGTGCAGGATAGCAAAGCCCTGGAGGGCTAACAGAGTGATACCAAGTCTCAGAGCTTTTACCAGGACAGGCTCAGGGAACTGGGTCATTTTTTATTGGAGAAATGTAAGACTCCAAGGCGATATGATTGAGCTCTTTAAATTCATGAGGTGAATTGGTTATTTGAGCTGGACAGGGAGGGGAAGACTAGAGGGCATCAGTACAAAATCAGAAAACATAGAGTTAGGTTAAACACCACTGGGAAGTTTTCTTTACACATAGAATCATTAACCTCTAGAATAGATTGTCTGAACATGCAGTGAGTATGGATTTGTTTGATGCCTTTAAAGGGGATCTGGATGAGTTTCTGTGAGTGGAAGATATCTTCAGTTATAGAAGGTAGATAGTGCCAGAGGTGACTATTGTTACCTGTAACTACAGTCTTGCCTGATTTGTTTGGGGATCGGGAGAGGAATTTCTCTGAATACTTTTTATCCTCCTGAATTGGCTGAGAGGTTTTGCTTCTCCGAGGAGGTTGTGTGACTAGAGATGGGTTGATGTTGCATAGGCTGCGTCATATCTGGATGGGACAGGCTGCATGGATCAGTTGAGCTTTTCTTGTTCTACACTTTCTTATGTTCATATTGGTAGCTTGGTGCTTGCTCATAGTAACACTTCCAATTTAAATTACAATTCTTGAAAGCTGTTGGAACATAGAATTCTATAAGGATCAATCCCCACTGACCAATTAATTAGATTGTGTAAAATTCAATATGGTAATTGATGCACAATACTGGATTTCCAACGAGCATTTCATTGCCCAGAATCAGAATAAATTCACATTGTTGCAATTGGAATTCACTGCGGGGCATTATCAACTAATGGACTTGTTATCCTACAAAGTTTTTAAAACTTAAAATGAGATGCCATGAAATAAAGAGTATTGCCATAGGATGGGGGATGAGCTATGGAATTCATTCACTTACAGGAAAGGCCATTTAACTTACTTTGTATATGTGCTGAAGTTTTTGAAGCTTGAATGTGGCTATATAATATAGTTAAAGTCTTGTCTATGCACATACTTCCTTTAAAACAATTATTTCCTGTAATATTTTTTGTCGCACTTTTTCTGTCACAGTCACGCAATTGCTGTCATTCTGTGACTGTCAAACTTGAATTTTTCTATTCTGTCCTCCTGGTTGAACCGGCCTGCTAGGTGATGTTGTGGTACAAATACATAAGAACATAAGAAATAGGAGCAGGAGTAGGCCATTCGGCCCTTCGAGCCTGCCCCGCCATTCAATGAGATCATGGCTGATCTTCTGCCTCAACTCCATTCACCGGCCCTATCGCCATATCCCTTGATGCCCTTACTAGTCAGAAATCTATCGACTTCTGTTTTGAATATACCCAATGACTGAGCCTCCACAGCCCTCTAGGGTAGAGAATTCCAAAGATTCACCACCCTCTGTGTGAAGAAATTTCTTCTCATCTCAGTCCTGAATGGCCTACCCTTTATCCTGAGGCTGTGGCCCCTGGTTCAAGACACCCCAGCCAAGAGAAACATTCTCCCAGCATCCACCCTATCAAGCCCTGTAATAATTTTGTATGCTTCAATGAGATCCCCTCTCATTCTTCTGAATTCAAGAGAAAACAGGCCTAGTTTACTCAATCTCTTCTCATACGACAGTCCCGCCATCCCAGGAATCAATCTCGTGAACCTTCATTGCACTCCCTCTATGGCAAGTATATCCTTCCTTAGGTAAGGAGACCAAAATTGTACACAGTACTCCAGGTGTGGTCTCACCAAGGCCCTATATAATTGGATAGCAAAATACTGCGGATGCTGGAAATCCGAAATAACAACAGAAAACGCTGGAAAAACTCAGCAGGCCAGGCAGCATCCGTGGAGAGAGAAAGAGAGTTAACGTTTCAGGTCGATGACCTTTCATCAGAACATTCTTATAATTGGAGTAAGACTTCTTTACTCCTGTACTCAAATCCTCTTGTAATGAAGGCCAGCACACCATTTGCCTTCTTAATGGCTTGCTGCACCTGCACATTCATGTTCAGTGACTCATGTACAAGGGGAGAAAGCAGGGACAGGGTACTGAATTTGGATGATCAGCCACGATCTCATTGAATGGCGGAGCAGGTTCGTGGGGCCGAATGGCCTACTCCTGCTCCTATCTTCTATGTTTCTATGACACCCAGGTCCCTTTGAGCATCTGCATTCCCCAATCTTTCACCATTTAGGAAATACTCTGCCTTTCTGTTTTTTCTACCAAAGTGGATAACTTTACATTTATCCACATTATATTCCATCTGCCATGTTCTCGCCCACTCACTGAGCCTGTCGAGATCCCCTTGAAGCCTCTTCACATCCTCTTCACAACTGACACTGCTTTGTATCATCAGCAAATTTGGAAATGTTACATTTAGTCCCCTCATCCAAATCATTGATAGATTGTGAATAGCTGGGGCCCAAGCACCGATCCTTGTGGTACCCCACTAGTCACAGCCTGCCATCCTGAAAAAGACCTGTTTATCCCTACTCTTTGTTTTCTGTCTGTTAACCAATTCTCAATCCATGCTAGTATATTACCCCCAATTCCATGTGCCCTAATTTTGTTCACCAACCTCTTGTGTGGGACCTTATTGAAGGCCTTCTGAAAATCCAAATACACCACATCTACCGGTTCTCCTTTGTCTACTCCACTAGTTACATCCTCAAAGAACTCCAATAGGTTTGTTAAACAGGATTTCCCTTTCATAAATCCATGTTGACTCTGCCCAATCTTACTATTAGTTTCTAAGTGCCCAGTTATTGCATCCTTTATAATAGATTCCAGCATTTTCCCAACTACTGATGTGAGGCTAACAGGTCTGTAGTTCCCTGTTTTCTCTCTCTCTCCTTTCTTAAATAGCTGGGTTATCGTCCAATCTGCAGGAACCGTTCCAGAATCTATAGAATTTTGGTAGATGACAACCAATGCGTCCACTATCCAAATGGCCACCTCTTTCAAAACCCTAGGATGTAGGTCATCCGGTCCTTGGGATTTATCGACCTTTAATCCCATTAATTTTGCTAGTACCGTTTTTTTACTAATAATAATTTCTTTAAGTTCCTCATTCTCACCACACACTTGGTTTTCTCGTATTTCTGGAAGGTTTTTTGTGTCTTCCTCCGTGAAGACAGAAACAAAGTATTTATTTAATTTCTCTGCCATTTCCTCATTCCCGATTATAAATTCTCCCGTCTCTGACTGTAAAGGACCTACATTTACCTTCACCAGTCTTTTCCTTTTCACAAACCTATAGAAGCTTTTACAATCCGTTTTTATATTTTTTGCTAGTTTGTGCTCATATTCCATTTTCCCTTTCTTTATCAATTTCTTGGTCCCCCTTTGCTGATTTCTAAAAAGATCCCAATCCTCAGGCTGACCGCTTTTTCTGGCAACTTTATAAGCTTCCTCCTTTGACTTAATACTAGCTTTAATTTCTTTTGTTAGCCTGTGGTTGGATCACTTTTCCTTTTGGGTTTTTATGCCCTAGAGGAATATATGTTTGTTGCAAATTATGCATTATTTCCTTGAATGTTAGCTTTGTACTTACGTGTGATTGGCTAGAGAGGATCATATGTACAAACGAAAATGACAGACAGCAAAAGAGTAGCTGGTATATCAAGCCTGTCCCATTCAATTATGTTGTAACTGAGCGTCATGACTTTTAGGGGTAAAAATTCAGTTGGTTGCGCCTCCCGTTAGCGCCTTAAATGGGCGCTAATGGGGCGTTAAGGCGCTAACGCCCGGGCGCGGCGCTGTTTGCGCCGCTCGAGAACTTAACTTGAGATTGTGCGGCGGCGCTAAAACTTACCGCTGCGACCACCTGCGCGCGCAGATTGTGACGTCAGTCCGTGGTGCAACGCCCTTGGGGCGCCCCGGAGCGGAAATTGAGTGGCGCCCCCTGCCTTACCGCCTGGCGCTTCCAACGACCGGAAGACTGGAACGTTATCAATCGGTCTGGGGCTGGGGGGGGCGCTATTTAAAGGGGGCCTCTTCCTGTCTTTTTCTGTGGTCGACATTTATGCACCACTCGTTCTGAGAGAGAGAGAGAGATTCGGAGAGAGAGAGAGAGAGACTTCTACATTGACTCAACGCTTTGTGAGGTAGTTTTGCCTAGTTCATCCTAACTTTGCTGCTACTTTCGTTGCTGTACCTCATTACTTTTCTGGCAAAGAGAAGATGGGGGCTGCAATGATTGGGGGCGTCGTCCTGCTCCAGCTCAATCGGAGCAGAGTGAGACGCAGACAGAGAGTGGCAATGATGGCCAGACGGAGGAGGCCCATCAGGCGCATGTACAGGAGAGCTTACCCTCCCAGGGTATATCGTGAACAGCTCTCCTACATCCACATGTCCGAGGAGCTGTGTTTGCGAAGGCTGCGATTCAGCAAGGAGGTGGTCACTGAGCTCTGCCACCTGCTGCAGCCAGATCTGCAGCCTCAGCTGAGGTCCAGGACGTCTCTGTCGGTGGCAGTGAAGGTCACAGTGGCCTTGAACTTCTACGCCAATGGCTCATTCCAAGCTGCTGTTGGGGACCTCGCCAATATCTCCCAGTTTGCGGTGCATCGCTGCATCCGGCAGGTCACCAATGCCCTCTTCACAAGGAGACGAGACTTCATCTCCTTCCCTATGACCCCAGACAAGCAGCATGACCGTGCTATGGGCTTTGCGAGGGTAGCGGGCTTCCCCATGGTGCAGGGCGCCATTGACTGCACGCATGTGGCTTTGCGTGCTCCGCGAGAGAATGCAGAGGAGTTCCGGAACAGAAAAGGGTTCCATTCCTTGAATGTGCAGTTGGTCTGTGACCACAGACAGGTGATTCTCGCTGTCAATGCCCACTATCCGGGCAGCTGCCACGATGCTTTCATCCTGCGCCAGAGTACTGTGGCAGAAATTTTCGAGGCACCGCATCAGCCAGTCGGTTGGCTTCTGGGGGACAAGGGGTATGCATTGAGCACCTGGCTGATGACACCGCTCCGTGCGCCAAACACCCCTGCTGAGCTGCGGTACCAGGAAAGCCAACAAGCAACGAGGAACATTATTGAGCGCACAATCGGCGTGCTCAAACAACGATTCCGCTGTCTGGACCATTCCGGAGGAGCCCTGCAGTACTCGCCTGAGCAAGTTTCCAAATTCGTAGTGGTGTGCTGCATGTTGCACAACATGGCAATCCTCAGGACGCAGCCAATGCCACCAGGCCTTGCAGCACCACAAGAGGAGGAGGAGGAAGAGGAGGAACTGGCCGAGGACGATGATCAGCAGCAGCACCAAGGCAGGAGGGCGGCCCACAATGGTCAAACTGCAAGGGCCGTCCGTCAACGACTAATAGCAAGCCGCTTCTAGGGCCCCTGCCAGTGCTACAAACACGAATCAACCCAGCACGCAACCCCTAAGCCGGCCAAGGCACCAATAATTCCAACCACCAGCCATGTATATTTTGAATACAGAAACTTATTTATTGTACAAACTCTGTGTGTGTCAATTCCTCATGACAAACTCATAGAAATAAACACAAAAAAACAGTCAATAACATAACTGGTTCTCACAACCTGGAGATAATGTCCAAAACACTAAACAAAAGTTGGGCCATGAACCTCGGCCTTTAATAAAAAAATGACCAGCATTTTGGCACACCTCCTACTTTTTGCCCTTCGAGGGTGATCTCCTTCCCTTGCGCACTTCCCCCCTTCTAACCCTACTGCTCCTCCGTAATGGGACCTCAGTGGCTGCAGCAAGGCTGGTGGAAGGCTGCTGCTTGTCAGACCCTGACACTGCAGATGCCCCTGAAGGACGGCCTCGACCACTTCTGGGCCTGGAGGGCCCGGCTGCAGACTGCACCAACTCTGCATGGGCGGCAGCAGTCTGTCCTACAGGCGGTGGCAAGTGCAGTGGAGAAGTGACAGTGTTGGCAGCAGGAATGCTGTCATCGTGAGAGAGGACAGCAACTCCCTGCTCGCCCGACACACTGGCACTCCCACGGGGCAGCACTTCAGCATCCGGAGCAATTTGCCTGAGAACAGATTGCTGGCCTGCTGCGGCGCGGTGACAGCCCCGGGGACATGTGCACGAACCATCGAGGATGGCAGCAGTCAGTGCTCGCGTGGCCTCAATCTGAGTCTGCATGAGAGCAGGCTCAGATGGGTTCCTGGCAGCCAGTGACTGAATTGCAGCAGTAAGCTTTAGTGTGGCATCCGCCTGTGCTACAGCGAAGTGCTCCACACTCCTTGCCAGTGCCTCAATGCATTCGGGCACCCTTCCCACTGCACCCATGAGCTCAGTGTGCATGACCACCGCCTGGCTGTTCATTTCTGCAATCAGCCGCTCCTCCTCTGCGTCCATTGCATTAGGAGTGTCTGGCATACTCTCCCTCTGGGGAGAAGGCTCCCGTTCTTCCCTCCCCCCCCCATGGCGTTGCTGCAGCCCGCTGGGTCCTGGAACTTCACCATCATCAGCCCCTTCCCCCCTGCTCCCCCGTTCTTCCCTCCCCCCCCCATGGCGTTGCTGCAGCCCGCTGGGTCCTGGAACTTCACCATCATCAGCCCCTTCCCCCCTGCTCCCCTCCGGGGAAGGCGTGTTCCCAGTGTGGCCATGGGCTTCCTCGGGAGAGGGTGGCACTGATGCTCCGGCTTCCTCTTCCTCCTCAGCTGCAGCATCACTCCCAGTGGCAGCTTCAGGGACCATCTCCTCAGCTGGTGAATCACCATCTGAAAGCAGGGAGGTACAAGAGTGGCTTTAGCGTGAGGACAGGGTGGCAGTAAGGGAGGAATAAGTGCAGCGAGTTAGCAAGTTGGATTGAAAGTGTCAAAGGCTGGTATTGTGAGGGACAAGTGGAAGGACAGAGGACAAAAAGGTGATGACCTTACCATTGCTGTCCACAACGGGGTCGGCGTCTCCAGTGGCGACGGGACCGATCACCCGGCTTGCCACAATCCTGTGGACGCGCTCCTCCAGATCGCTGAGGGGTTGCAGCTGAAGCCGCCCTCCACCCGTCCGTTGCTGCTGTCTCCGATTATGAGCCAGCTTAGCCTGCAAGAAAAAGGACAGCATCTGAGTCAATATACAGCCATGGTCTTGCCTGATGTGCCTCCCATAGGTGAATAGCCCTTACAATATACAGCCATGGTCTTGCCTGATGTGCCTCCCATAGGTGAATAGCCCTTACTGTATGCAAAGTGTGGAATGTGTGTGTGTGTTTGATGAAAGGGCCATAGGTGTTGGATGAGTGTTGTGCATTGGGGTTTTAAGACCCTCTGGCCATAGAGTGAGGTTGAGATGGAGGGATGGAGAGGTATTGAGAAAAAGCCACTCACCCTGACGACCCGAGTGAGGTCGTTGAACTTTTTGCGGCACTAGACATGGGTCCTGGGCACCATGCTCCTGGAGGAGACGCTCTGAGCCACCTCCCTCCACACTCTTCTGAACTCGCGTGGCAAAGGCCTCCTGCCACTCTCTGGGAACAGCATGCATCGTCTGCGCTCCACTGCGTCAACCAGAGCATCCAAGGCCCGCTCGGTGAAGCGATGAGCGCGTTCTCTCACCCTCTCCATGCTTGGCAGCAAAATGGATTACAGGTCTCTCCAGGCTGAGATTCAAGGCTGCAATGAGCAGGGTGTGGCTGGGGAGCAAGTGGCCCCCCCCGCTTTAAGAAGTGTCCGGCGCCAGTGTGTCTGTGTTCCCTCGCTAACTGGCAGCAGCTGCGCTGCGCTCGTGCGCTGAGTTAGCGCCTCACTCCTAGGCCTTTGCGCCTTAAGAGAGGTGTGCAGCGCCTAATTTAGCGCTCCACTCACCTCCCGGGGCGGTAAAAGTGAAGTTTCCTGTCAGTGCCGATAATTAGCGCCAGGCGCTAATATTTGCGCGCGGACGATATTTGCGCCCCAAATGGGGCGCGACCTAATTTCTACCCCTTAGTGCTTCCCACCTACCAGCAGTCATGTAATCTCCTGGGAGGGGAAATAAAAACCCTAAGCCAATTCAGGAGGGTTGGGGGAGAGGTGGGGGTGGTTGCAGGGTGAAGGATTCTGGGAAATTCCTCTCCGACCCAGAAGGCGATCAATATGAGTTCCAGGAGTCCACAGTGACCATGAGGCACATCACCCAACGTCCCACCTGCCTTTTTTACACAGTGATATCAGCCTCAGCCAGGAACTCATCCAGCTCCCTTTTGAAAATTTGTAGAGAATCCACACTCACTGCACAAACAACTTGTTCCGAAGGTCCTCTGTTAAAAGAAAAACCTCCTGACATCTAACCTAGTTCAATGCTTATGTAACTTATACGCATGTCTCTTGTTCTCAACCTATCTAATTCAAAGAGTCGATTCGCATGTCACGCCTAGTTCCTTCATTCTTGTTAATATCTCAATCAAATTCCCCCTAAAGTGTACACTTTTCCAGAGTAAAGGACAGAGCTCTCTAAGCCTACCGTGATAACCCAGGGCTTTTAAACTAGGTATCAACCTAATGGACCCCGCTTTGAACCTTTTCCAGGGTCTCTCTACCATCCACCATGTAAAGAGACTAAAACTGGACAGTGTATTCTACATGAGGCCTAACCAAAGTCTTGTACAAGGACAGTATAGTGCATTGTGTCTCATACTGGATTATCTGAGCTATACATCCTGATGCTCTATTTGTTTTTGCTATAGCCTTTCACCACATTTATGATCATAATAAACATTTATTTAAAGACTTGAGCATTATAACACCTAGGACTATTTCCCTCTCAAAAGACTTTAGTTAGGAACCCTGCATAGTGTGAACATGCTTGGTAAAAGCCCTACCCACATGCATTAAACTACACTTACACATGTTAAATGCCATCTGGCAGATGTGGACCCAATGTTGATGCTTGTGCTAATGTCTCGACAGTGCAATGCAAGGCAACAACCTGCAACAGAAGAGGCACGTGCATTGAACTGGCGAATGGTTTTAGTTGCACCTGTGACCAAGGTTTTTATGGAAACAACTGTGAAAATGGTAAGTGCTGGAGAAAGAAAAATGGCAGAAAATATGTATTCAAGGATGTAATCTCCTGAGGGCACTGACTCTTGCTGGAGTAGGATTCCATAAGTGCAGGTGGTCTTCTGCTACCTTGTCCAAGTGGACATTCTTCATGCATGACCCTATTGATATTGGCAGGTTATTGGACCGTGGACGGTTTCACAGCTGAGGCTGGTCCTCCTTCGCCTGACATCCAACACATACACATTCTCCAGCGGGGCCTGGTACCCTGGCTGATTTTTCCTTTCTCTAGCCCAGAAACATTGAGATCAGTTGCAGTTTTCAAAACTGTTGCTCCGGCTAACTCAACACAGCCCATGAATGAAATGGGATCTTTTGGCCTCCATTGCTCAGTCTCACACTGGGCAGACTCTTTGCTCATTAAGACAGTAAATTACAGTCTTATAAGTAAATATAGATCACAAATCCAAAATTATTTCCCATTTGCAACCAATGCATTCATTCCTCCTTAAGCCAATAATTTTAGCTTTTATATATGTTCCCAGACTTACTGATTACAGCATATAGGTTTTCAAAGTCCCTAGGGGGTCCAGAAGGGATCTCAGAGAGTCCACAAAGTCCTCAGGTTTCTGTTCATATGTTGTTAGACTTTTGCATTTATTGACTTCCTTGTACATTATTTCCGTTGCTGTATACTAATAAATATTTTCTGTTACAATAGCACCATTTCCTTTGCCTAGCTAAAACTGTCTTTCAGAAGTTAGGACAGGAACCGCTGGTATGTCTCAATACTTTTAATGGTGGCCCCATACAGAAAAGATTGAAACCCACTTGTTTACAGCACAAATTCCAGTGTGTGGCATTACAAAACAAGCCTTTTGGTTTTATATTCATTGCACAAAATACTCTGCATTTAACTCTTTGTTTTACAGTTACATCATGCCCAGTCATTACAAAAGCAAACCATAGCACAGTTAAATGCGAAGGATCGCACGGAAAGAACCATTTCCAGTCTGTGTGCACATTTACTTGTGATCAAGGATTTATTCTGAATGGGAACAATTCAGCAACATGCCAAGCATCTGGCTCCTGGACGACCTACAATACAATCTGCCAAGGTCAGTGTGCTAGTTTATTGAAAGCAAATTGTAACATTTGAAAGAGCTTATAGTTAAATGAATTTGAATAAGTTACTGTTTCCTTCAAAGCGAGTTTCTGTACAAGTTCTGCCACTTTTGATGCAATATAGTTTGCCATGTTGGCACTGGGTAACCTTTCTTAAATTAGACCTGTATGTTTATTTAATACACAGCTTTATCAAACAGCATCAGTGGTACCGTGCCACTGCAGTTTCTAACTATTAGTTGATTCCCCCATGGTGTTGCACCTAGGGAGTTGAGTCCAAGTGTAGTATTCAAGTCAAGGGATAGTGGATGGGGGTTGGAGGAAAGATGATAGATGGGAGGAGAGAGAGGGGAGAAAGTGGGAGAGAGAAGGGTCTTGAACCCACAATCTTTGACTCAGAGGCAAGAATGCTACCAACTAAGCCAAGCTGAGTTCTTAACCCTTTATGGTGAGAATATCTTCACTGCTCCTGATGTTTAGGTATGTTCTTGTAATGTGCCCAAAACGTACCTAATCTTACCTTGTTTATTGGATCTATCCTGTGCCTGCATAAGCTCTACCTCTTTGAAACTTCCAAACTAACTCAATAATTTGAACAGTTCACACTCATAAATACACCCCAGCAGTTATAAAGTTGAATACATTTCTCAGCTAAATTTAAAATGAACTGCTAATCATACACATAACCTAGAAAATCACATGTTTGGTTTGAATGTGTCTTGTCTCCCCATTCCAGTCTGTATGAACGGAGACAACTGAACAGAGGTATTTGCAATATTTGTAACAAGTTTTACTTTTGCCACAATATCAGTTACATTAGAATCTTACCCCATCATGGCATCTATCCTCAAGCAAATAAAAAAGCCTGATTGAACTAACTAAATAGCTTCACTGACCCTGTCCCCAGCTTATCGAATTCAAGGATCCTGCATTCATTTTCAAATCTCTTCATTGCCATGACTCCAATGACATGGTTCTGGCTCTGGATTACTACTTACCTCATTTTCTCAGCTCTATTATCAGTGGCCAATCGTTCATCACTATATATTGCCCACTGAAATTCTTGTGTTAAACCACATCACTTCTCTCACTTCCTTCAAAAGCTTCTTAAAAACATCTCTTCTACCATATTTTTGGTTCCCTCCACCCCACTTAATTTCTGTATCAGCTTGGCTCAGTGGTAGCATGCCCACCTGAGATAGCAGATTGTGGGTTCAAGCCCCACTCCAGGACTGGAGAACATAATCTAGTCGGACACTACAGTGCAGTAGTGAGGAAGTGCTGCATTGTCAGATGAAATATGAAACTGAAGTCCTGTCTGCCAGTTCAGGTGGGCAAAAAGGATCCCTTTAGCACCATTCAAAGAAGAGCAGGGGGTTCTCCTGGTGGCCTGGCTAACATTCATCCTTCAAACAACAGCACCAAAAACAAATTAACTGGACATTTATCTAATGAGAGGATTTACACTCTATGCAATGTTAACCCAGTTGATGCCACACTGGATTTATACTCCATGCAGTGTTAACCTGGAGAGACACATCCTCCAGGGAATCTCACGCCACATGCCTCTGGAGTCAGATCAGAACCCAACTTCAGAGTTAAACTATCATTCTTGTATTGATGTGAAGTCCTTTCAATGGTGTCACAGAAGTAGCGATGTAACTGCCTCCTAGGATAACGTTTAGCTGTGTGACCAGCTTATCACTGGAATGCTTAAAAAAAAACTGAACTAAAAAAGCGGTATTTATTAAAGTTTCACTGAAGGAAAACAATTGCAAAAGGATTTAGTCTCAACTGCCATCTCCAAACTCTTACAAACACAACATACTGACGTAGCTACCATCTCTCTCCAATACAGAGAATGCAATACCAAGACCCTGGTATGTATGCATTTTTGAAATTTCACAGCTTCCTCAAATTTCACCACACAGGGCTGAAAAAATTGTGTTAGTTCCTGTTTGCTTAGCTATTTATGATATAGCTACATTGCAACAAGGACCCCCAAAGTCCCCACATGTTGGAAACTGAAACATGAAACAATACAATTTATTAAGAAAGGTTCTTTGAACAGGCTTGGCTCCCACATTGCATAAAGACTAATACAGTACATAGAACTTTTCTAATGGGAATATTAACGTGGCACCAAAATATGGACATCCAGGGGATAATTTTAACCCCCAAAAAACGGGTGGGTTTGGGACAGGTGGGAAGTTAAAATGCAAAAAATTTCAAATTCAGACCCAACCCGCCTTGAACCCGCCCACTACCGGTTTTAACGGAGGCGGGATGGGGGGGCGGGCGACCATCCCACTCCCAGGAGGCAGGTCCCTCATTTAAATATTATAATGAGGCTGCGTGCCTAAGATTTTATCTCTCTTCCAGCTTTAACACTGGCTGGTCGGGTTTCCCGAGCCTCGGGAAACCCGGCAGCTGAAGGGAGGTGAGGACTGCTGGATGGAGGTAAGTGCCTTTACAGCACTGCTTGTGGGCCAGGAGGAGCAGGAGTGCTTCCCCATAGTCCACCAAGGAAACCTGTCAACCTCCCCAGCGATCGGACCCCCCGCCCCCCACCGCGTGATCCGATACCCTTCTGATGTCCTCCACAGCCTGCGATCTTATCCTCAGCCCCCGCAATGTTCTCCCCAGCCTGTGAACTCCTCCATGCTCCCCCCCACCGCCCCCATCTCCTGCATGGGGCCCCCGCGATCTTCTTGCCTCCTCCCATGATCTCCTCCAAGGAATCAATGTCGCCCCCTATCTCTCCAGCCCCCCCCCATCGATGACCCCCCACCACCCCCCAGTCTCATGGTCTCTCCCTCCCTCCTCTACGCTCCCTGGCTGCGGCCTGCTGCGATCTGGCTGGCTGTGGCCGGGAAACGGATTCCAAACATGGTAACCTGCCGTTAAATTCAGCAGGATCTGAGGGAAACCCGCCCAACTGCTAAACTGCCCCCACCCCCACTCACTCCCTGCCTTCCCGTAAATATTGGGGCCTATGTAACTAAAATTTTAGCGACATTTTATCTTCTTTAGTTTCAATTAAATTATTATAAACTGTCACACATACAAGTAGGGGTCATCATTAACGGATTTTTACTGATCGGTTTGTTCCTTCATAGCCATTACCCTGTACATTCTTAAAGAAACCAGAGCACAGCAACGTGAATTGCTCTGGTCCCTATGGTGGGAAGCATTATAACACGTCGTGTTATTTTTCACGTGATGACGGCTACACTCTGGAAGGGGATCATAAAACAGTCTGTAAGGAATCAGGAAACTGGAATTCACATGATGTACAATGTCAATATTCTTTAAACATTGATACTTGCAAATTATGCTCTTTGATGTTTGGAAGCTGGAATAACCCGACTCCCCAACTGCAATTGTGCACATTCTTTAGCTAACCAGCAAAAAAAAAAGATGAGAAATAGTACTGAGTCCAAACCTCTTCAACATACCAGAGCCAGGCAGACCTGAATAGTTCCCCAGAGACACTTGGAACAAGATAACTAACTACTGGTGAAGGACAGGTTGACCACAAATGGCCCTTGGGCCATACTATGAATACCAGTATACTGTAAACTCCAGACATGAAGTCATGTCACATTCATGAACAAACATATGACACCATTCCCCTCACACCGATGCAGTCTTAGTTTTATTACAAATAAAAAAATTAGAAATATTTGTGTCATTTAGTTATAAATCCAAAATATAAAGCAACAGATTCTGGAATAAACATTTTTCAAACATTTAAAATTTGAGACAATGAATAATAAAAAATTCCACAGATACAAGTTTAATTGCAGCTAACTCCCTCCCTCTATTTTGTTTTCTTTTATTTAAGCTGCTTAGGAGTCACTCTGCCACATGGACATTCCCTGAATGAGAGGGTGGCACAGGTGAATTATTGCCAGGGCTCTGCCAGTGGTACCGTTGGTTTGATTACAAGGAGCTTTGCAGGACCACTGTAGGATGACCTGGCTGTCAGCTTTTCCTCCTCCCATGAGGAAATGACAAGTCTTTAGGGGGAGAAATTTGGTATCGCCCCGTTTGGGGCGCAATTATCGGCCGGGCGTAAGGTTTAGCGCCTGGCGCTAATTATCGCCTCCGACTGCAAACTTGGCTTCTATCGCCCCTGGAGGTGATTGGAGCACTAAATCAGGCGCTACACACCTCTCTTAAGGCGCTAATGCCGAGGAGCGAGGCGCTACCTCAGAGCGCTGGCGAAGCTCATGTGATGTCAGTCAGCAATGGAACACACACACAATGGCGCCGGCCAGTTCTTAAAGGGGAGGGTCGATCCTGCCCTCCATCCGCACCCTGCTCATTGCAGCCTTGAATCTCGGCCCGGAGAGACCTGTACATCAAATCTGCTGGACAGAACAATGGAGAGGCCCAGGGAAAGAACTCAGAGTGCAGCCCCCATAGTCTCTTCTAAATTGATGCAAGGAAGGTCAAATCAAAATGAACCTGCAAAATGCTGCTCAGTACCCAAAACTCCTTCACACAGCGTTGAATCTTCTCAGAAGTCTCTCTCTCTCTCTTAGAATGCGTGGTTCAAAAATGTCACCTACAAAAAAAGGCAGGAAGCGGTCGCCTTTAAATAGCGCTCCCCCAGTCCCTTTCCGACTGCAAAACGTTCCCCTCAACCTGTTGTTGCTAGCGGCAGGCGGTAAGGCAGGGGGTGCCACTCAATATCTGGTCCGGGCACTACCGGTGTGTTGCACACTCGATTGACGCCATGATCTGCCGGCGCAGGAGATCGTGGCGGTAATGTTTAGCGCCGCTGCAAAATGTCTGGTCAATTTCGCGAGCGGCGCAGACATTGCCGCGCCCGGGCGCTAGTTGCTTTGCGCCCAATTAGCGCCCTCTTAGGGCGCTAACGGGAGGCGCAAAGCAACTGAATTTTCCCCCTTAGTCTCTACATCAACCTGGCAGTTGTTACCAGGAACTTACCATATGGGGAATCACAGGCACTAACCCAACATGCTTGGCATAATTTTCCAAATATGGCAACTTTCCTTGTCCAAAAATTGTGGGCAATGCATCCTTAGAAAATTAACCCCGCAGTGCCAACACCTGACCTAGTACATTGCATGTAACAATTCATTCATCTAATACTCTCATTTTCTGTGTTGTGGATCTCCAGGCACTGTTAATCACCTCAAACTAATCCTAATCATTGTTACCATGGGAGCAGTAGCTCTTTTAGTCCTCTCCGTGATCTGCTGGTGGAAGAGGAGAAACCGTCAAGGTAACATGTTGATACAGTAACCACCATTATAACACTTAGTATATCACCTTTTATTACAAGAATTTACTGGTGTTCTGTGCACTAAAACTAATCATTAAAGCTGAAAATACTGGAACTCCACAGCGGGTTGATCAGCATCGGAAAAAGAAAGGTTAATGTGGGTCATTTTTCTTTATTCATTCATGAGATGTGGGCGTCGCTGGCAAGGCCAGCATTTATTCCCCATCCCTAATTGCCCTTGAGAAGGTGGTGAGCCACCTTCTTGGCTTGCTAGGCCATTTCAGAGGGCAGTTAAGAGTCAACCACATTGCTGTGGGTCTGGAGTCACATATGGGCCAGACTGGGTAAGGACGGCAGATTTCCTTCCCTGACGGACATTAGTGAGCCAGATGGGTTTTTATGACGATCCAGTAGTTTCATACTAGCTTTTTTTAAATTCCAGATTTATTTAATTGAATTTAAATTCCCCAACTGCTGTGGTGGTGATGGTGATTTGAACTCATATCTCCAGATCATTAGTCCAGGTCTACTGGATTACTAGTCCAGTAACATAACCACTATGCCACCGTACCCCTAATTTAAACACCTAATTTGAATATTAAGGGAATCAAGGGATATGGGGATAGTGCAGGAAAGTGGAGATGAGGTCGAAGATCAGCCATGATCTTATTGAATGGCGGAGCAGGCTCGAAAGGCCAAATGGCCGACTCCTGCTCCTATTTCTTATGTTCTTATGTTCTTAACCCACCTCGCTGGGCAGGAAACCCATGGGATCGGGTGGAACTCCAGTTTTACACCCCGCCCAATTTTATTCTCCATTTACTTCAATGGAGAATAAAATCGGGTGGGGTGTAAAACAATGTTCTCTTTAAGCCGCGCAGCTCTCTGGTCCTCCCGCGCAGCCAGCTCGCCAGCTTTCCAATGAGAAAGCCGCGCATGCGCTGTATTTTGAATGAGCCGCGCAGCCCCTTAAAGGGACCGCACACCCAAAAAAAATTACATTGGTGTAAAACAGATGTTGTCAGTTTCCTGACGGGCGGGTAAGGTTAAAATTGTCCCCTATATTTCAATCACGTTGCAGGGTCCCACCTGAAACATTAAGCTTTATTTGTTTAGATGCTAGCTGATCTAGTGCTTACGCATATCCAACATTTTCTGTTTTGCTTTTAGATTTCCACCATTGTTTTTTCCTTTTTATCTCAAATTATTATTACAAGTTTGTGGAGAGCAGCAGAGGAGTGTTTTATTTTAATTCGGGGATTCAGCTTATCAAGCTTCTTAATGTGGCGATTGTAATGAAGCCAGTCCTGGGAGCAGAGGAAACCTCATTTGTAATAGAGTTTGTGTTAATGAAGTTCTATTGCATTTATGTTAGCTGTTTTGGGGAAAGAAACCTGTATATTGCTCTCATAGATCCAGGATGGATGTTTAGCAAAGAATCAGTGTGGAAAATTTACCTCAATTAATTAATTTTTTTAATTTATTCATTCACAAGATGTGGGCATCGCTGGCAAGGCCAGCATTTATTGCCCATCCCTATTTGCCCTTGAGAAGGTGGTGGTGAGCCACCTTCATGAACCGCTGCAGTCCCTGTGGTGAAGGTACTCCCACAGTTAGGGAGGGAGTTCCAGGATTTTGACCCAGCGACTATGAAGGAATGGTGATATATTTCCAGGTCGGGATGGTGTGTGACTTGGAGGGGAACTTGGTGGTGTTCCCATGCGCCTGCTGCCCTTCTAGGTGGCAGAGGTCGAGGGTTTGGGAGGTGCTGTCAAAGAAACTTTGGCGAGTTGCTGCAATGCATCTTGTAGATAAGAACATAAGAACATAAGAAATAGGAGCAGGAGTAGGCCAATCGGCCCCTCGAGCCTGCTCCGCCATTCAATAAGATCATGGCTGATCTGATCCTAACCTCAAATCTAAAGAACACAAGAAGTAGGAGCAGGACCCAGCCACTCAGCCCCTGGGCCCGCTCCGCCACCCACAGGGCCTTGACCGATCCGAACTCAGCCTCATGTCCAATTTCCTGCCCGCTCCCCGTAACCCCTAATTCCCTTTACTTCTAGGAAACTGTCTATTTCTGTTTTAAATGTACTTAATGATGTAGATGGTACACACTGCAGCCATGGTGTGGCAGTGGTGGAGGGAGTAAATGTTTGAGGGGGTGAATGGGGCGGCGATCAAGTGGGCTGCTTTGTCCTGGATAGTGTCGAACTTCTTGAGTGTTGTTGGAGCTGCACTCATCCAGGCAAGTGTAGTTATTTTAACGTGTGGGCATTGATTTGACTGATTTTCAGTTAGTCTAAATTATATGTGAAATAATAAAGTAGCAGTGATGGTGGATGGGCTTGTGATATCACAGTATGTGGCTGTGGTGATCAGCTGACCACCCATCCCCCTCCACCACCATAGTTTATGGGTATTGAAAGTAGATCTGTGAGATGGAGTCAATTAAAACCAGGAGATTCGTGAGACAGTAGAACAGAGAGACAAGACAGAAATAGAAAAGGGAAGTAAAAGAAGCAAGATGACAATGAAGAGATAAGAATAGATGAATGAGGAAAAAGCAAAGAAATGGAGAAAAGCCGCTATGGACATACCCTGGCTTAAAGTGAAAGGGGAAGAAAGAGGCATATCAGCCTATAGACTGATGCCCACTCAGCTTGAGAGGTGCAAGTCTCATAATGGGTTGTTATTAGTTAAACTTGGGAGAGAAAGAGAGAGACCTATAGCCTAGCACCAGTACAGCTTGAGAAGAAGAAATTTGGACCGCCAGTCCATCTTATTTTACACATTGAGAGACAGACAGTGTAGTGTGCAACTAATGGGCAGAACTCACGTGGAACTGGCATTATTCCAGGCCAATTAGTAATTTTCCTCTTTGTATACTTCTATTTCCTGTATCTCTGTCAGCACTCAGTCCTCCTTCAGCCAGGAGGAAGGTGTTTGAATTCAACCTTTGAGTTCTCCACAGTTGCTGACTCGTGGAGTAGTTATTCAGCTGCTAAGGATAGATCCCTCCAAGAAGTGTCACTGACGTAATAAAGACTCACTACGCACTTGAACATAAAGCAAGGCTTTAATCAACTTGTAACAAAACATGGAGGTCTAATTAGCAGTCACTAGCTTCCTGTTTCCAGATTGTCTCTGCCCAAGGTGGGCCCATGCCTGAGTATTTATACTCCCTGGACGGCGCCCCAGCTGGCCGCCCAGTAGTACTTCCTGAGTTGTTACTTGCGATTTATGACAGTCACCACTCCTTAAACTGAAGCAATCCACCACCATGACATGCTTAATTTGGTAGTCCTGCCAACAATGGCATCCTAGGAGGGTAATGCCTTTTAATGTTAGCTGTGATAGAAATTTGAACTCAAGCCAGTTGAATAGGACGGCATAGCTCTCATATGCATGGTAGCCTAATGGTTTTGCATTGGACTAGTCAGTGACAGGTTACATAGGATTACATAGGATATACGGCACAGAAACAGGCCATTCGGCTCAACCAGTCCATGCCGACGTTTATGCTCCACTCGAACCTCCTCCCGTTTTTCCTCAGCTGAATCTATCAGCATAACCCTCTATTCCCTTTTCCCTCATATGCTTGTCTAGCCTCCCCTTAAATGCATCTATACTACTCGCTTCAACCACTCCCTGTGGTAGCAAGTTCCACATTCTCACCACTCTTTGGGTAAAGAAGTTTCTTCTGAATTCCCTATTGGATTTCTTGGTGACTATCTTATATTGATGGCCTCTAGTTATGCTCTTCCCCACAAGTGGAAACATTCTCTCTGTATCCACTCTATCAAAGGTTGCGAGTTCAAATCCTATCATGGCATGTTTGTGATATTAAGTTCAAGAAATCTGGTAATTTGTGGGCTTGCACTAGAAAATGGTCATGAAAGTTGCTGGAATGTTGTAAAACCCACCTGGTTCACAATTGTCCTTCAGAGAAGGGAACCTGTCACCCCTACCTGGACTGATCTACAGGTGATTCGAGTCTCGCACTATATGGTTGACACTTAATACTCTCAGGTTAATAAATACTGCCGCCCCACTGTCACCCACATCCCAAGAACAATTATTGAAAAAACTACACTTGTAAATAATGTACCACATTCGGTTCATGTGGAATGTTGCCAGGCTTCATGTACCCCAGGGATACAAAAAATGCAAATGTTCAAAATCTGAAATAAAAGTAGAAAAGTCTGGAAGTCTACAGATAATCAGTATTTGAAAGAGAGTGAAAGGCTAACGTTTTGTATGCGACACTTTATCAGTATCCCTGGCCCTGCTGTATTCAGCGGGTTGTAAGCAACAGATTTAACAACTTGCATTTATATAGCGACTTTAATACTGAAAAAGGCGCTTCAAGAGGCGTGAGGAATATGGATGATGAACCAAAGGAGGACATATGAGGAGGGACGGCCAAAGCTTAGTTGAAGAGTGGGTTTTAAGGAATGTCTTAATGAAGGAGAGGAAGTTGGAGAGGTGGAGTGGTTGAGGGAGGGAATTCTTGTGAGTGGGGCCTAGGTAGCTGAAGGCATGGCAGCCAATGGTGGGGCGAAGGGAGGGGGAATGCACAAAAGGTCTGCTGGAGTAATGGCGAGTTTGTGGGGGAGACTGTAGGGGTGAAGGAGGTTACACAGTTAGCGAAGGGAGAAGCCATGGAGGAATTTAGAAACAAGGACAAGAATTTTAAATGTGAGGGAATGGGAGCCATTGTAGATTAGTGAGGATGAGGGTGATGGGTAAGCAGGATGCAATATGGGATAGGATACAGGCAGCAGATATTCAGTGTTATAGATTATTTTTGCCTCTTGAGATGAATCCACCCCAATAAATTGTTTCTACTTTTTCATCTTCTTTAGAGCAAAACAATACCGGCAATGACCTGTGAGTATTGAAACCCAGTTCTAGACACAGTTAGTGTCAGCAACATTTTGTAAGATATTTCAAGAATGCTGAAATGATTGTTGTTATTATAGGAGTGAAAGATCATTTCAGACATAAGCACAACAGATGTGTGACTGAGACTGAAGAAAATCATTAAAAATTCTGCCTTTGCTGTACACTGAAGCAATGAGGTGCTCTGAAAATACTGATAGAAATCTAACTAACAAGTTGGGAGTTTGCATTGCCAGTAATTTCCAGCGCAAATATATTGCAACCTAAAGGGTGAGGTAAAAAGTCTAATTCACGGTGCTGGCCGCGAGATCCAGCAATTTCTGGGCGCACTGTTATTTAAAACCAAGTTGTTTTGTAATTCTAGCAGATTTAATCAATAATTCACAGGTCCACAACCACATCTATATGGCTAAGTAGCTGTGTACACTGACAGAAGTGGAGTTTCATCACTCACTTTGATCCACTGCAGATTAAACCTGTCAGATGTTAGTCTTGAGAAAGGTGGACACTCTAGGGGTGATTCCATAATTCAGCGCTACCAGCCAGAAGCAGTACTCAGTCATATATCCCTTGACTTTCTGGGCATTAAAATCAATCGATGGGAAATTATGGGCTGCGTGCCTGCAGTTTTCTGAGATAGACTTTCTCCTGCGAGCACCGAATTGCACAATCACCCTTTATATCATTACCAAAATGTCTGATCCCAATTCCCCAAGAACTTATAAGCCTAGAAATTACTGTCAGTGAACAGAGACATCAACCCGTTAATTTTAAGCAGCGGAGAAAATAATCTAAACAGGTGCATTGAGTGTTCATATGATAACACTAACAATAATTTTTAGCCGATAGTGCCCACAACCTTAAACAAGAACTCAAAACCTAATTTAAAAAGGATATTAAGATTTTAGTAGTTGCTCCCATATGAAAATCTCCGCCAAGTGCTTAGAACCAGTGTGTTGTGGAGAAATCCAGCCAGTATCCTTTGTCATTCACTAACGTGGAGACATCACTGCATTCTCATCCTGCCACGGAGTCTGGATCATGATATATGGCATATTAATTTCCACAGAATATTGGACTCTCAAAAAGCTAATAAGCCAGTGAGCTTTACAGCGTAGTTACAAATCCCCAATGATTTAATCCTATCCAAAGAAAAGCAATGGTGTCCTCTTGCTAATGAAAAACGACAGTGTTACAAGTGGAATTTCCTCAACAGCATGACAGCCATTGTAAAAGTGGCTGGTTTTCATGCAATTTAATTATTGAAGACTGCAATTTTGGATAGGGTATAGGTCTCCATTTAGCACTGTATGTACAAAGGTTTCTTAATTTCCCTCCCATTTCTGTTAAAACAGTTCATAAATAAATATTTATATGTACAGATTTCAAATATAAAATTAGAATACGATTTTGGTTTATTCTGAGAATGTTGTAATATTCCTCTGTACTTTATAAAGATTACATTAAAAATCAAATAATTCTAGCAGTCATGTACAAATACTGCAAGAATCACTGAAAATGCTATTCTGATAGAATGTTGGACTCACAAAGTATAACAATTTTTTATAACTCTGGAAACCTACCCGAGGTGGACTGTGCTTCTGTAGGTGCTGCCTGACCTCTGGTACCTTGGGCAAGTGGCCATATTTTGTTTGCGAGCCTGAACAGTGAATATTAGCAGACTATTCAACTGTGAATCCATCAGAACCGACTCTTATAATGATGTCTGTGAAGATGTACTTTCCATTGAGGGATCAATGGGCAGTGGTCAGGAGCAGGAACCCGGGCTGATTTTTCTCCTCTCTGGTCCCAGACATTGAGAAATGTTTGAGAGTTTATTATCACTCCCACTGCCCTGGCTGGGATCAGTTCATTCAATACAGACTGGGGATCAAACCTGAGACCTTCCTGAGAAAGTTCCAGTCTGAGTTGTAAATATACAAGCTGATACAAAAAAGCAAACCTTTTTATTTCATAGAGCTTGTTACTGCTGAACTATTATTCCGTATGCTGCTAGGTGGAAATGGAGTCTGTCCTGAAAACTGCAAACCAGTTAACAAAAGCTGCTTTTATATTGTATCAGTGTCAGCCCTGGCTCAGTGGGTAGCGCCCGCGCCTCTGAGTCTAGAAGTTGTGGGTTCAAGTCCCACTCCAGAGACTTGAGCACAAAAATCTAGGCTGACAGTACAGAGGCAGAGGTGCTGTCTTTCGGATGAGATGTTAAACCAAGGCCCCGTCTGCTCTCTCAGATCCCTTGGCACTATTTTGAAGAAGAGCAGGGGAGGTATCCCCAGTGTCCTGGCCAATATTTATCCCTCAATCAACATAACAAAAACAGATTATCTGGTCATTATCACATTGCTGTTTGTGGGAGCTTGCTGTGCGCAAATTGGCTGCCGCGTTTCCTACATTACAACAGTGACTCCACTTCAAAAAAGTACTTCATTGGCTGTAAAGCGCTTTGGGACATCCGGTGGTCATGAAAGGTGCGATAGAAATGCAAGTCTTTCTTTTTTTCCTATTTTTATTAAGACCCATGCTAGCGCCAGCTCCTGACTTGTTAGGATTCACTAAGACCAGTAGCTGGAGAGACCCATTTTTAACAGGTCTTCCTTCCTATTCATGTTAATGAATCCCAGTGTTTGCTTTTGGGCTCCATTCAATTGCATGAGAGGTGATACCACCAGCACAGGTTTTGCACATTGTAAAAACAGCTAGCAACAACTACAGTAATTGAATTTATATACCACCTTTACTGTAATAATATGTCCCAATGCACATCAGACAGTAGAAAGTGGAAACTGAGCAGGCACAGCAGAGTTAGGAGAGATGTATAGTAGGTAATTTAGGTTTTCAGGAGGTTTGTAAAGGTGGACAGAGGAGTAGCAAGGTTGAAGCCGTTTAGGGAGCAAGTTCCAGAGAATTGAACTAAGATGACTGAAAATTCTGGCATTGTGAAAAGGGGAGAGGCACAAAAGGCCAGAGTCAGAGGATCATAGGGCATGGGCATGGGCTGGATGCAGGCCTCAAGGAGATTGCGAAGGGAGGGACAGGGAGCCAGTGGTAGTCAGCAAGGATGAGGGTGAGGGTGAGGGTGAGCGGGACTTAGTGCAGACAGGATATGGGCATCAGAATTTTGAACAAGCTGGAGTTTGTGTTGGGTGAAGACAGGAAAACCAGCAAGGTGGACGGTAGAAAAGTCAACTCTTGAGGTAATGTGTGAAAGCAACGATGAGTCTGAGGTACGAGCAGAGAAGCGCAATGTTGTGAAGGTGGAAGTAAGCGATCTTAATGTTGAATAGGATATGGGGTTTTAATTTCAGCTCAGGGTGGAACAGAACACTAAGGTTTCACACTACAGGGCAAGCAGCTGGGGAGAAGGTACAAAGTTTCTGGCTGGAGCTCTAAGATGGCTTCGGTTTTCCTAGTGTTCAGGTGGGAGAACGTTCTGGCTCATCCATGACTTGGTGTGAGCTAGGCAAGCTGAAAGCACGGAGGCTGTTGTGAAATTGAGGGTGGGGATGGAGAGGTTGTAGTGGCTGTTATCAACATGCACATGGAAATTGGTTCCACCCCTGTGGATAATGTCTCCCAGGGATGGCATGTAAATTAGGAGAAGGACAGGCCCGAGGATGAAACCTGGCTCGCTCCAGAGGGTGAGAGAAAATGCGATTGCTGGAGCTGTGGTGGCTATGTAAGGATCTGTAGGAGTGGAATCATTGAGGGCTGGTGGGCCATGGAGGAGAGACGGTAGAGTGGACAAGGAGGGATAATGCACCATGTTTGCAATCATAGAAGATGCCTGGTGACTTTGACTAGGATGGTCTTAGTGCTGTGGGCAGCATAGAAGCAGGATTGAAGCGATTGGCATGGGGGAATTTTGGGAGAAGGGAGCATAATAGAATGATAATGCATTCAAGGACCTAGCAAAGGAGATGGGGGGGGGCGGCTGCGGTCAAGTGTTTCTTTTGATGATGGGAGTGATGATGGCAGTTTTGAAATGATGTCTGTTTAGAAGGAGCCATTTATGATATCAGTGAGCATTGGGGTAAGGAGAGGCAGCTAAATGGTCAGCAGTAGGTTGCTGAGCAGATTGAAAGAGCAGGCGATGGGTCTCATAGAGAAGGTGTCTGCTGAGCCGGGAAAAGATAAAACAGGAGAAGTTTCTGTGAAATGCGATCAAGGCTGGGGTGAGGGAAAAGCCATGCGTGGGGTGGGAGGAATGGAAAGGAGACGTCTTGATCTTTGAAACTAAAACGTCCATAAGCTTCTCACATGCCTCTACAGGTGAGATTGGAGGGGTTGGGCAGGGGTAAAGGGTTTGAGGAGTTCATTGGTCTTTGAAAAAGGGTGTCCTGGATTGTTTTTCTCCTCAAGGAAGATTATTAGGAGGATTTTTCACGTGCATTAGATCGGATAAAATTCTTAACCTGCACTTATTTTCTCAAAGAAAGAAACTTAATCAACCTTCACAATTTGTTTTCTAGCCCATTGCAACAGAATATGTCGGCATATGAAAGTAATTCCATATATGTACTACCAACTCCATGTCTGAAGAATGAAACCCCACAAGATGAGATATATACTAACTGCCCCAGCACATCAGAGAACATATATGCGAACTTGGAGTAGGCGATAATGAATGGTACCATCCAGCTAGAAACCATCAGAGTTCCCCTTGTTGAAATTTGTGACATTAAGTTCGTCATTTAACATATTAAGCTACAAATTACTGTTGTAAGTATTTGCGGATGAACACTTAATGTGTTCATATGATATTTCCCTCATTGTTACCTTAGTGGAGGCATTAACCCATTTAATACAAATAATGGTTTTACACCTTTGTCAAAGTAACAAACTGAGGAATGCCTTGTGAACGTGTTAAGCATTCGACTGCTAATATCGGCAGTAGTAAATTCTAGGCTATCATTTGCAACTAAACTGGAAAAAATATTGGGAGTAAAAGGGGATAAACAAATACCGTGCAGAGTCAATAGCTGGCATTTGATTTGAAACAAGACGCATCTAACTAGGGTTTACAATGTTGTGATAGCTCATCACAGCATTGCTAAATAACAACAGAAAACGCTGGAAAAACTCAGCAGGCGAGGCAGCATCCGTGGAGAGAGAAACAGAGTTAACGTTTCAGGTCGAGACCTTTCGTCAGAACTGGAAACAGCAGGAAATCAAATAGATTTAAGGCAAGGATAAAGCTGGGAAAAGGGGGAGGGGATGAAAGAACAAAAGGAGAGATTAAGAGACATTAAGAGATATTCAAGGCAAGAGGTGGTGTTAATGTGACAGGTTAAGGCTGAAAGAAGTGTGAAATGCAATGGCAGAATGAAGGACAGCTGCCAGCTTCTAGGCTGTCCTTCATTCTGCCAGTGCATTTCACACTTCTTTCAGCCTTAACCTGTCACATTAACACCACCTCTTGCCTTGAATATCTCTTAATGTCTCTTAATCTCTCCTTTTGTTCTTTCATCCCCTCCCCCTTTTCCCAGCTTTATCCTTGCCTTAAATCTATTTGATTTCCTGCTGTTTCCAGTTCTGATGAAAGGTCTCGACCTGAAACATTAACTCTGTTTCTCTCTCCACGGATGCTGCCTCGCCTGCTGAGTTTTTCCAGCGTTTTCTGTTGTTATTTCGGATTTCCAGCATCTGCAGTATTTTGCTATCGTAACAGCATTGCTGTTGCTTTGCTATAATTCTGGCTGCAGTATTACACATACATCATAAAACCTGTAAGAAAGGGTTTATTTGCTCGAAAGCTTGGCAGTAGCATTTATAACTAACCAACTAACATAGCAGCTCTTGTGTAGAGGACAGTAAAGTCAGCAAAATGTTATTGAAGCCAGAACAAACCTCAGCTACAAAGCTATAAAGAGAGGACATGATCAGGAACAAGGGAAGTAAGTATGGTACGTGCTGATTGGATTAGGCTGTGTATAGATAGTTCTGTTTTCTGGTGTGTAAAGGACAAGTGCTCAAGGCTGTTTAGTGTAGAAGGATTTCCAGGCGAGAGGCGAAGCATCCAAGAGGAAGGGAACAGACATCAAGAGGCACACTTCTATCCAGGACGGAGCGGGTGATATACTTTCTGCTTGATTCTGTAAACTATCGCTCATGTACTGCAATGTGTTAAGTTTTACAAGTCTTAAATAAAGTATCATTGTATCCAATTAGATTTGAGTCGCATTCCCTAGAAACCAGAACGCAGGACCTGAAGTTACACAGTATATGTATCACAGGACAGGACTGAAGATTCCCAGCCATACTGGAGGTTTCACACCATGGGAAACGGGATCATAAAAAGGGATATGATAGCTGCTTCTCCTAATGGCTCAGTTGCTTATTGGAGTGAACAGCTAGGTCCTACAGAGAAAGAAAGTCCCCGGTTCAATCCTTACTCTACTGCGAGTTAATTGACCTCGGCGAAGGTGACAGTACAATTGATCTCAGGGCCTTGCTTTCAGGATAAAATATTGGCTCCTGCTCCAAAGAGAAAATAATCAGCTAGGGTTCTTGCTCCTCATCTGGTAATTCCTGCAGGGAAGTGCACATATTGGGTCAGTGGGTGAGACTGCTAACATTATCTCAGCTCATGCAGGATGAATTGTCACTTAGATGAAGTATTACAGGGTGACTGTTCCCTTGGAATTGAGTCAGGCTCCTTTAAGAACACAAGAATTAGGAGCAGGAACAGGCCATAAGGCCCCTCGAGGCTTCTCCGCCATTCAATAAGATCATGGCTGATCTTCGACCCCAACTCCACTTTCCCGCTCTATCTCCATAATAACTTGATTCCCCTAGAGTGAATGGTGGTGGACCATTAAACAACTAACGGGAGGAGGAGGCTCACATGAATATCCCCATCCTCAATGATGGTGGAGCCCAGCACGTGAGTGCAAAAGACAAGGCTGAAGCGTTTGCAACCATCTTCAGCCATAAGTGCCAAGTGGATGATCCATATCGGCCTCCTCCTGAGGTCCCCACCATCACAGAAGCCAGTCTTCAGCCAATTCGATTCACTCCACGTGATATCAAGAAACGGCTGAGCGCACTGGATACAGCAAAGGCTATGGGCCCCAACAACATCCCGGCTGTCGTGTTGAAGACTTGTGCTCCAGAACTAGCCGCGCCTCTAGCCAAGCTGTTCCAGTACAGCTACAACACTGGCATCTATCCGACAATGTGGAAAACTGCCCAGGTATGTCCTGTCCACAAAAAGCAGGACAAATCCAATCCGGCCAATTACCTCCCTATCAGTCTACTCTCAATCATCAGCAAAGTGATGGAAGGTGTCGTCGACAGTGCTATCAAGCAGCACTTACTCACCAACAACCTACTCACTGATACCCAGTTTGGGTTCCGTCAGGACCACTCGGCTCCAGACCTCATTACAGCCTTAGTCCAAACATGGACAAAGGAGCTGAATTCCAGAGGTGAGGTGAGAGTGACTACCCTTGACATCAAGGCAGCATTTCACCGAGTGTGGCATCAAGGAGCCCTAGTAAAATTGAAGTCAATGGGAATCGGGAGGAAAACTCTCCACTGGCTGGAGTCATACCTAGCACAAAGGAAGATGGTTGTGGTGGTTGGAGGTCAATCATCTCAGCCCCAGGACATTGCTGCAGGAGTTCCTCAGGACAGTGTCCTAGGCCCAACCATCTTCAGCTGCTTCATCAATGACCTTCCCTCCAACATAAGGTCAGAAATGGGGATGTTTGCTGATGACTGCACAGTGTTCAGTACCATTCGCAGCTCCTCAGATAATAAAGCAGTCTATGCCCGCATGCAACAAGACCTGGACGACATTCAGGCTTGGGCTGATAAGTGGCAGGTAACATTTGTGCCACACAAGTGCCAGGCAATGACTATCTCCAACAAGTGAGAGTCTAATCACTGCCCCTTGACATTCAACGGCATTACCATCGCCGAATCCACCACCATTAACATCCTGGGGGTCACCATTGACCAGAAACTTAACTGGACCAGCCACATAAATACTGTGGCAACAAGAGCAGGTCAGAGGCTAGGTATTCTGTGGCGAGTGTCTCACCTCCTGACTCTCTAAAGCCTTTCCACCATCTACAAGGCACAAGTAAGGAGTGTGATGGAATACTTTCCACTTACCTGGATGAGTGCAGCTCCAACAACACTCAAGAAGCTCGACACCATCCAGGACAAAGCAACCCGCTTGATTGGCACTCCATCGACCACCTTAAACATTCACTCCCTCCACCACCGGCGTACCGTGGCTGCAGTGTGTACCATCTACAAGATGCAATGCAGCAACTCGCCAAGGCTTCTTTGGCAGCACCTCCCAAACCCGCGACCTCTACCACCTAGAAGGACAAGGGCAGCAGGCGCATGGGAACACCACCACCTCCAAGTTCCCCTCCAAGTCACACAACATCATCGTCGCTGGGTCAAAATCCTGGAACTCCCTCCCTAACAGCACTGTGGGAGTACCCTCACCACACGGACTGCAGCAGTTCAAGAAGGCGGCTCTCCACCACCTTCTCAAGGGCAACTAAGGATGGGCAATAAATGATGGCCTTGCCAGTGACGCCCATATCCCATGAATTCATTTTACAAAGTCCAAAAATTTATCTATTGCAGCCTTGAATATACTCAACAATTCAGCATCTACAGCCCTTTGGAGTAGAGAATTCCAAAGATTCACAACCCTCTAAGTGAAGAAATTCCTACTCATCTCATAAATGGCTGACCCCTTATCCTGAGACTATGCCCCCTAGTCTTAGACTCTCCAGCCAGGGGAAACAACCTCTCAGCATCTACCCTCAGTATCATGTATGTTTCAATCCCCCTCAGAATCATATGTGTTTCAATGAGATCACCTCTCATTCTTCTAAACTCCAGGAGTATCGGCCCAATCTACTCAATCTCTCCTCATAGGACAACTCTCTCATCCCAGGGATCAATCTAGAAAAGGAGAAGTGGAGGATAGAACAAGGGTATAAAAGGAGGAGAAAGATAATCCAGCTACATCTAAATAAATAGAGGGAGGGGAACAACTCTCAAACATTTCAAAATATAAGGAAAACTAAAGATGTAACTGAGAGAGAATGGATCAAAATTTGCTTGTAATGTTGGTGAGAAGCAATAAAGATGGGTAACGCCAACCTGACCAGACTGTAGTATCTTCTAACCCGGGGATATCCAAACTGTGAACCCTGACAATCCACCCCCCTCCACCCCCCAACCAAAGCATAGGCAACTCAGTCCTTGCGCTTACATTTCTTATTCCTTCATTCATCCTGTTTGAATTTTGTGGAAATTTGGAAAGGGCTATTCCTAGCACCATTGCCTCATTGGTGTATATACCCAAATTTGGAACACCGAGATCTGTTAGTATCTGCAAGTTGAGACTTATACAATCTAATAGGAATATGGATTTTATTTAAATGTAGTCACCAAGGCTCCATGGTACACATCTTCACATGCCATGAGGACAAATAGTTTGGACATCTCTATCTTAACCTACTTTCTCAGATCCAGTTTTCAAACCAACTGTGTTCCTTTTACAAGTGGTGCTTATGGGTTGGTTGTAAAATCATTCTTTCACAACATTGTCTGCACAAGATTACACCACAGATTAACTGGTCATATATCTCACTTGCTGTTTTGTGGGACCTAGCTGTGTGTAAAATTGGCTGCTACATTTGCCTACACAACAACAGTTATACTCACACCAGCATAACTTTCAGGGTCATCCCACCACATCAACATGCAGTCCCTAAGGAAGGAGATAAAATAATGAACCATAATGAGAATATATAACGCTGACAAAATTAATGACTTTAAAATGATTCACGTTGTACAAATATGATAGAATTTGAAGCTGGGGATATGAAAACCTAATTTAATTCTACATGGAGTCCCTGTATTTCATTTTGTTTCATATATTATCACATTAGGATGATATTGTATAGTGCCCTCCAGTGATTAATTATAGTATGATTGAATTGGCAATTTATAGTTAGTGAGGTTTTGATTTAATGTTCCTTATTTAATGTTGTAAAGGGAGTGTTCCGTGCAATTAGCAAAGACAATCTATTTGGCACAAAGTAATGGTTCATTTTATTTCCTCTAATTTTCTAGCTTTGTACAAATCCTTATAATAAAATTTCTGGAAAATCTTGCGACTGTCATCTCCACTGTGACCATCGAGTCTGTCTATCTGTTTTCTTCCTCCTCATTGGCTAAGCTGATTTTCTCCCCCATTAGTTAAGTCTCTGTGGCCAGGAAATGTGACCCGGGCACCACGATGCGAGATACGCCCGCACCCATTCAAAAAGCGCAGGCGGCACGTCAATTGGTGCTGGCTGCTAATTGAAATGATTGTAGAGCACAGCCCAGCGACTATTGCGCTGCTGACGGACTGTGCGCTCAGCAGGAGGCCCAAGTTAGTGTTGCTGGAGCGAGGCTGCCTTTCCTTAAAGCTAGGCTGTTCATTTTCAAGGCAGCCTCTAGCCCTTAAAGCTGAACTGCCTTTTGAACAAAAAAACTAAAATTCATTTAAAAATAGGCAGTCTGCCTATTTCCGCACTCCCTGGAATCCCTGCACACTTTATCAACTTTTAAGATGTATTGCACCAAGCACTACTCCAATAATATGTAAAAAAAGCTAAAAATCTAAACTTACCTGAAAGATGTGTGTGTCCGTTTAAGAAGCGCTGGCAGCGTCTCTGTAGTACTGCTGCACGCACGTTCTTCTCTGTGCAGTTTAGAGATGGCGATATCCAGAGCGCCAATGTCCAAAATCACAGTCGTGCGTCAATTCAGGCGTTGCACGCTGATTGACGTCAGACCCGCATATTTACATGTGGGCGGCGCGCGCAGGCAACGGCAGCGCTAACGACCTCCCTAAAATGGCGGCCGCCGCGTTCTGTGCCGGAAGCGGGCGGAAGCAAGGTGCCGCCATTTTTTCAGCAAAACCAGCCTTAACAGCCGGCGCTAGACCTCTAAATTTCACAGCCTGTGTTTTCTCCTTTCTAATTAGTTCTCTTCATTACTCACCAACCATTTTGTGCAAAATCTTTCTCCAAAATTCTTTCTCCAGTTGTATTCCATCAATCACGCAACGGCAAAAGAAAATCATGCCCAATTACATTGTAGTCCCTCCCTAAATGCTCCTAGACCTTGGCATGCTCCATGTGCTCCTAGTCCTATCAGCTCCCTCTCACACCCAGTGAAGATTGAAGTTAAACTCAATTCCTGACAATCAAATAAATGTAAATGCTAGGTGAATTGAAAATTTCAAAACTGAGATTGATATATTTTTGTTAGGCAAGGGTATTAGGGTTATGGAAACAAAGTGGGTAGATGAAATTAAGATACAGATCAGCCATGATCTAATTGCATGGTGGAACAGGGAAAGGGGTGAATGGCCTACTCCTGTTCCTATGTTCCTAAAACCGCAAAAGTATAATTTAATCAAACTGCAGGATGTATTAGTGAAATAGATTGTTCCAGGTAAAACTCAGAAGGAATAAAAAACTGGCAATTCCCCAGTCCCGTGTTCCAACCACTCAATTGTATCTAGTAAATAACATGTCTCAACGATGCCTTCCCTCCCACAACCCCCGTAGCATCTCTCTCTCTTAGGCAGTCCCTCGGAGACGAGGATGACTTGCTTCCACATTAAAAATGAGTTCTCAGGTGACTGATGAGTCCAATGCGGGACCTACAGTCTCTGTCACAGGTGGGGCAGATGGCGGGTGGGTGGGGTGCTTGGGTTGACGTGCGCTTGGCTTCCGCTTGCTCCCGGCGAAGAGACTCGAGGTGTTCGGCGCCTTCCCGGATGCTTCTCCTCCACTTTATGCGGTCTTGGGCCAGGGATTCCCAGGTGTCGGTGGGGATGTTGCAACTTTTCAAGGCGGCTTTGAGGGTGTCCTTGAAGCGTTTCCTCTGCCCACCTGGGGCTCTCTTGCCGTGTCGGCGCTCTGAGTAGAGCGCTTGTTTTGGGAGTCTCGTATCGGGCATGCAGACGATGTGACCCGTCCATCGGAGCTGATCAAGCGTGGTCAAAGCTTCGATGTTGGGGATGTTGGCCTGAGCGAGAACACTGACGTTGGTGCGTCTATCCTGCCAATGCATTTGCAGGATCTTGCGGAGGCAGCGTTGGTGGTACCTCTCCAGTGCTTTGAGGTGCCTGCTGTACATGGTTCATGTCTCTGAGGCATACAGGAGGGCGGGTATCACTACTGCTCTGTAGACCATGAGCTTGGTGCTGGGTTTGAGGTCCTGGTCTTCAAACGCTCTCTTCCTCAGGCGACCGAAGGCTGCACTGGCACACTGAAGGCGGTGTTGGACTTCGTCATCGACGTCTGCCCTTGTTGACAGTAGGCTCCCGAGGTATGGAAAGTGGTCCACGTTGTCCAAGGCCTCGTGGTGGATTTTGATAATCGGGGGGCTGTACTGTGTGGTGGGGGCAGCTTGGTAGAGGACCTTTGTCTTACAGATGTTTAGTGTAAGGCCCATGCTCTCGTACGCTTTGGTGAAGGTGTTGACGATGGTTTGGAGTTTGACCTCCAAGTGTGCACAGACGCAAGCGTCATCTGCATACTGTAATTCGACAACAGAGGATGGGACGACCTTGGATCTGGACTGGAGGCGACGGAGGTTGAACAGTTTCCTGTTTGTTCTGTAAATTAGCTCCACTCCAGCGGGGAGCTTACTGAGGGTGAGATGGAGCATTGCAGCAAGGAAGATCGAGAAGAGCGTTGCTGCGATGACACAGCCTTGCTTGACCCCGATCCGTACGTGAATTGGGTCTGTGGTGGAACCGTTGGTCAGGATCACTGCTTGCATGTCGTCATGAAGCAGGCGGAGGATGGTGACAAACTTTTGAGGGCAGCCGAATTTGAGGAGGACACTCCATAATCCCTCACGGTTGACAGTGTCAACCCCCGTAGCATGGCCTGTGACCAACTGTACAAAACAATCAATGTATCTTTGCTTATCTGCTTGATCTTCCATGTAATAATGATGCATCGTTTTACATGAACTCGAATTCTTTCGAATTTTCTTCCTCCTCTCCTGAAAATATTGACAGCTTGCTGGCCATGATTCTGTGGGGAAAAATCACCCTCCAAGTACTCAGCAGGGGAGCTGATCCTGTAGTTATACACTGAAAGAAGCTGAGTCTATAAGACATACTTGCTCAAATATTGTACAGTTAGGTCCATGTTATAAAACCATGGGGTATCCACATTGAAAATAAGATTAAGTTTTTTCACTCAATTTCCTCTGAACTTCACATTCTCATCTGCGAAAAAGAAAGTTTCCGGCTGTATCTTTTATTATAAATAAAACAGAAAATGCTGGAAGTACTCAGCAGGTCAGGCAGCATCTGTGGAGAGTGAAACAGAGTTAACGTTTCAGGTCGACGACCCTTCGTCAGAACTGGAGAAAAGTTAGAGCTGTAACGGGTTTTTCAGCAAGTGTAGGGGTAGGGAAAGCGGGGAGGGGAGGAAAGAACAAAAGGGAAGGTCTGTGATAGGATGGAAGGCAGGAGAGATTAAATGACAAAAGGGATGATGGTGCAAGGCAAAAGGAGATGGTAATGGGACAAGTTAAGAAAAAAAGATGAGTCTAGAAGAGGTGTAAATGGGAATGGCAGAATCATCAACAGCTGCCATGTGAAAAAAAAGGGGCCGAGGTTATGGTCTGAAATTGTTGAACTTGATGTTGAGTCCAGAAGGCTGTAAAGTGCCTAAATGAAAGCTGAGGTGCTCTTACTCGAGCTTGCATTGAGCTTCATTGGAACAGTGTAAGAGGTCGAGGGCGGAGAGGTCAGAGTGGGAGTGGAGCGGAGAATTAATGTGACAGGCGACCGGAGGCTCGGGGTCACCCTTACGGACTGAACGGAGGTGTTCCGCAAAGTGGTCACCCAATCTGCGTTTGGTCTCCCCAATGTAGAGGAGACAGCATCGTGAGCAGCGAACGCGGTATACTAAATTGCAAGAATTGTATCTTTTATTAATTGCATTGAGACAATACCCCTCCCAGGACCCTGTTGTTCTCTCCAAAATACAATGCAAGGCTACCCCAAGACGCATCCCCTTGGCACCGCTGGTAGGGCCTCGTAGAGAGCCCGCGCATATCGGAAAAACATAACTTCTCACAGGCAGCCAGCACATATTGGAATATCAGAAAAGACTTTGGACTAGTCAGCTGAGTCATTTCAAGGAACCGTTACTTTCCAGGAGACTGTAAAGGGTTTTACTTTCTGAGAAGGGTATATTAGCCCGTCGTGGACTGTTTCTCATTAAATGTTGTGCTGCTTTTATTTTGCTGCGTTTTTTTTTTGCTTTGATGATTCATTATATTTGTAAATAAATCCATTGCAGTCGTTTAGCCTGTACGCCAGTGTGGTATTTTCTAACTTCTGATGTGACAGAAGAATGTGGTGGGTACCTTATGCATTCTTCAGTTTAACGTTCAATTTAACGCACTGCGTTGCCGATAATCCCGCCCCTGAGCAACACTGGGCAGGGCCTAACGTTGTTCAGGCGTTGCATGCCCTTATAAGGAAATGGCCTGACCTCACCGAAAAATGTTCTCCTGCTCCAGGTGCATTGCTCATGATGCGATGGAAGTGCCAGAGCTGGAATTTTAGATACTGGCAAACAGTGAAGTGTTCCTGACTGCCTGTTCGGTGTTGGCTGATTTTCTATCGTGGGGTAGATGGCACAGACCACATCATGGGACAGCCGCCAAATTATATTAATATTGGGCCCGATGCTTGCACACAGCTTGTGCACAGGTTTCAAGCTCCCTGTGCACTGGCTGCCCCCATAGCGGCACGTTTGGTGCCTCAGGTACATGAAGGCCTCAGGCTTCTGCACCTGGTAATATGGGCAGCAGGCAACTGATGTGCCATCAGGTTATCTGTCCCTGTGTGTTTCTAAGAACCTGCTGAGAGGAGATGTAAGAATTAAAAAATGTCCTCTTTAGTTCAAAAAATCAAACCAGTTTCTATAAAATGCAAATTTGATTCTTGTACTGTTGGTTTCTCATCAATCATGACTTCTGTGCATTATTTTATCTGTACATAAATTTGGACAAATAATTTTCTCCAGTAAGCAATTCAGGGTTATTTGTTAGACGTGGACTATGCTAACCACTACATAGAGCTAGTAAAGAAGCAGGCTTTGGTTCATAAGCTACTGTCAGATGGCTGTTTACATGAGGAAAGTTGTTGGGAAAAAGCTCCAATAGTAACACTCCTACTGACGCTGTAAAGGGCATTGGGAATTCTAATAGCCATGTGATAATGACCAGCTTCAAGGCAGAATCCATACAATGATGAGGAAAGGATCCAGAGATGTGGCAGCAGTATAATAGTCCATGCTCAATCAGATCAGTGATGCTACATGATGATTTGTCGTCTGCGATGGGGCATGATGGAAGTCGCACAGGACCGGGCTCTCATTTTGGTGCTGATCTCATTCCATCACATGATAATATATACTCTCGGAAGTATGCTGCCTTCCAACAGTGAGTATATCACAACCAGGTACTGTTGCTGACGCAGGCCCTCTAGACTACTTGCACAGGACAGTAGTTGGCCATCTGAATCCCAAGTAGTGGGCAAGGTCTCCACAAGGTCATCCGACACACCTAATTCTTCATTTAGAGATCACTTAGGAGAACTAGGGGGCATAGTTTCAGAACAAGGGGTCGCCCATTTAAGACGGAGATGAGGAGGAATTTCTTCTCTCAGAGGGTCGTGAATCTTTGGAATTCTCTACCCCAGAGAGCCGTGGAGGCGGAGTCATTGAATATATTCAGAGCGGAGATTGAAAGACATTTGAACTACAAGGGAGTCAAGGGGTATGGGGAGAGAGCGGGAAAGTGGTGTTGAGGCCAAGATTGGATCAGCCATGATCTTATTGAATGGCGGAGCAGGCTCGAGGGGCCGATTGGCCTACTCCTGCTCCTAAATCTTATGTTCTTATGTAACTTCATGAGTTACAGAACAACGCACTAGTTCACACAGCGCAAAGGGACAGCAGCACGCTGACCATGCTTACACTGCATGCACCATTACACCAATAAAACAGAGCACTTCAGTTATTGGTTGAAGTCAGTCATTTTATTGCACGCAAGCCACATACCAACACTAGGTTCAAAAATACAACAACAACTTCTATTTATATAGCACCTTTAACGTACTAAAATGTCCCAAGGGGCGTCACAGGAGCGTTATCAGACAGAATTTGACACTGAGCCACTTAGGGAGATATTAGGACATGTGACCAAAAGCTTAGTCAAAGAGGTAGCTTTTAGGGAGCCTCTTGAAGGAGGAGAGAGAGAGGTAAAGAGGCGGAGAGGTTTAAGGAGGGAATTCCAAAGCCTAGACAGCTGAAGGCACGACCGCCAATGGTGGAGCGAAGAAAATCGGGGATGTGCACGAGGACAGACTTGGAGGAGCGCAGAGATCTCGAAGGGTTGCAGGGCTGGAGGAGGTTACAGAGATAGGGAGGGGTGAGGCCATGGAGGGATTTGAACACAAGGATGAGAATTTTTAAATCAAAGCAGAGCCAATGTAGGTCAGCTAGCACAGGGGTGATGGGATAACAGAACTTGGTGTGAGTTAGGATGTGGGCAGTTGAGTTTTGGATGAGTTCAAGTTTATGGAGGGTGGAAGATGGGAGGCCATCCAGGAGAGCATTGGAATAGTTGAGTCTGGAGCTAACAAGGGCATGGATGAGGGTTTCAGCAGCAGATGAGCTGAGGCAGGGGCAGAGATGGGCGATATTACAGAGGTGGAAGTAGGGGGTCTTGGTGATGGGGTCGGAAGCTCAGCTCAGGGTCAAATGGGATGCCGAGGTTGCAAACAGTTTTTAAACTGTTCGTTATTAAAAGTAAGAGATGAAACATATAAATGATTGCCTCAGGTAAAAGAGAGAATAATCGTTTTTTACTCCTTACACTCAAGAGGAAACTGGATGAATATTTTACAAAGAGAATGACTGAAGGGCATTAGAGATGGAGCAGTATATGGTGCTCGATGAAGATTTCAGTCGTGTATGTTGTATGTCCTTACAATCCGACAGGTGTCTTTAGTCAGCTTTGATTGCAGGTTGCACTGCCATCAACTGGCAGAAAAGAGAAACCACATTCATTATATATTTTCCAGTAATTCTATTTTACAAAGGCCTTTCCATTTAAACCAGTGACAATGCTCTCGTCACTTTTATCTTACATTGATGTGTCTGCTTGAAGTTTTGAAAAATATCTGACTCTTTATCCCATTTTAAATGCCTGTCCTCAGCTTATCGCTCCATTGATTGTACTGACATTAAATTCATCTTCTGAGTAACGTAGACTTCCACCCTGGAAAACGGTCTAAAAATGCACAGTAGAATTTTCTCATATATCAAAGAGCTTTTTAAAATTTCTACATGTGTGCTAAAAGTGAATTTCAAGGCACCAGATCAACTGCTTTCCTCTGTAGACTAAATTTAAATTTTTTCGAAAGTGAAGGTTGAGATGAATATTCAGATGTTCATTTTCATTTAAGATAACTTGACCATTTTAATAATTACTGGAATTTTTTTTAAAATCACTGCAATTCCTTTATAATATAATTTTCTGTGATGAGAATAGATTTAGTTTTCTAACCCTTCATAGTTCAATGATCTGAATCCTGGAATCGTCCTTATTTTCCATTTCTGAATCCTTTCTGCTGCTTAAGTATCTTTTTAGAAGTAAGGTGATAACACTTGCACACAATAATCCATGTGTTGGTCTCACTAAAGCTCGATAACTTCTCACTGTAATTTCCATGGACTTACCTGTTTGCTGTCCTTAGAGCTCCCCCAATGGCTCAGCTTGTTAAGACAGTGAGTAATCGAGCCATAAGCTCAAGGTAAGCTCGAGGAACAGCACCTCATCTTTCCAGTAGGCACTTTACAGCCTTCTGGACTCAACATCGAGTTCAACAATTACAGACAATAACCTCTGCCCCTATCCTTTATTCACCTCTCTCTCTTTTTTTCTTTTTTTTTCCTCTCTCTCACATGGCAGCTGTCAATCATTCTGCGATTGCCATTTGCACTTCATCTAGACTCATCTTTTGTTTCTTAACTTGTCCCATTACCATCTCCTTTTGCCTTGCACCATCATGCCTTTTGTCTCTTAGTCTTTCCTGCCTTCCGTCCTATCACAGAACTTCCCTTCTGTTCTTTCCTCCCCTCCCCCCTTTCCCTGCCCCTACACTTGCTTAAAAACCTGTTACATCTCCAACTTTTTCCAGTTCTGACGAAGGGTCATCGACCTGAAACGTTAACTCTGTTTCTCTCTCCACAGATGCTGCCCAACCTGCTGAGTATTTCCAGCATTTACTGTTTTTATTTCAGATTTCCAGCATCCGCAGTATTTTGCTTTTGTAGAAATCGAGCCATCCAGGCCACAATAGCCCCAGGTCTGACATCCACGTTGCTCTGAGCTGGATTGGCGGTAGCGGTGCTACAATTATCCTCGATGCGGAGATGCCGGTGTTGGACTGGGGTGGACAAAAATGAGAAGTCGCACAACACCAGGTTATAGTCCAACAGTTTTATTTGAAATCACAAGCTTTCGGAGCTGCTGCTCCTTCGTCAGCTCGTGATTTCAAATAAAACTGTTGGACTATAACCTGGTGTTGTGCGACTTCACAATTATCCTCAGTATCTTTGGTTGGGAAGGGGAAAAAAGGTCAGCCTGGGTTCCAGTTCCTGATTGCTATCCAGTGACCCATGCTGGAAGTGCATGAGCGCTGATACTGGCTGAGAACAGAATGGAGCTCGACACTGTGTAGACTTAAATATGTCATATGGGCACTTAAGTGAGGAGCTGGAGGGTGACTGGTGCCTGTGTAACCATACCCCATCAAAGAGTTAAACCTTCAGAAGGAGAGAGGAAGGAAGAGAAGAACATTAATGGAAAATGGAGGAAGAAAAAAATTCAGCCATGCACTGGGGTATATTTTTATTCAATGTTTGGCCAACGATTACATCTAAATTAGTTACTGTCTTCTTGTAATCACATTGAGTACCAATATGTATCAACTTGTATTTCTCAATGTGAATTCCACTTACAATTCAATTGCTCAATTACTAAGGCTCTGTAGATCTCTTTTAATGTTACCCCCATCCTCTGAATGTCCTTCTTTCCTCCACGATTATACAATTGCACATTCTGCTTTTAACACCTTTTATCAAGAACATTTGTAATTGTGGCAAAAAGCGGGGGTCTCAGGATAGAAGCCTGAGGTAATCGTCTGATGACAACTTCTAATTATAATTGTTATCATTGATCACTGGCCCTCATTTCCTATTACTTAGCCAATTTATTATCCAATTTACTACCTCCTCCTTTATCCCCTAGAGATTTTACTTTAACTGCAAGACTCTTGTTGCAGGGTCCTGATCGAAAGCCCCTTGAAAGTCTCAATATATATAAAACCTCCGCCACACCGCCATACACCTTCCGCGACCGGTGGGCACCCACGAAGGTGTCTAACAAGCAACAATGTTATGATTTAGATTTATAAGTTTCTTTTTGTTTTGCACCATAAAGTACGCTTTATGTTTAAATTTCTTTATTAATTGTGCCCCTTAAAAAAAGGGGACACGCGTTAAAAAAAAATCTTTCTGTTGAAGACACTGGGGCAACCCTGTGTAATTCCTTATGGATCATTTAAGAAAAGCATCGCTAATTTTGTTGCATCCCCAAAAGAATCCCAATAAATTTTTTGGGCGTGACCGACCTGTTTTTCGCAAACCCATGTTGGTTTGAACTTTCCACCATTACTTTTGTTAAATGCTTTTGAAATGCACCCTTCATGTTGAACGCATTTTCCTGTCCGTGGTTGTTCGGATCACGCTTCTGTTGGATTTTAAAACATTAGCCATTTTCAAATGAACTGCAGAAAAAAAATGTCAGTCGCAGCTCCTCCTCATTCCACCTTGTTTCCTTAAGAATTTTGAATGCATTTTTCTTGTCCTTCCTTAATGTTAAGCCCCCCCCCCCAAAAAAAAAACCTTGAAGTTTGTTTCCCTTTTTTCATCCCCAATTATCTTTTTAATGGTGTGAATTCCTTTTCTTTCACTCTGACATTTATCCCATCCGGAATATATAAGAGAACAATTTAACCACCACACTCAGTTCTTTGCCTATATAGATGTGCTGTTGATGCTTAGCCTTTCAGTACAGATCTAACAGCTTGTTTTTAATTGCTAACTGGTGAAGATTAAAGGAGCTTTTACACTTTTTATGTTGAATTCGGTGATTGATGGCTGGTGCCGTCACCAATAAAAAAGGAGTCAAGTGCTCCCTTTTAAAAGGGCACAACCAATAAACCGCAAATTAAACCGAACTTAAATGAAACTTAACAAATCAAATCAGAATTTTGTTTCTGGGGGTGATGAAGCACCCCAGTCCCTCCGGTGCCCACCGGTCGCGGAAGGCCTCGAGCGTACCGGCGGACACCGCGTGCTCCCTCTCCAAGGACACCCAGGCACGAACATAACTGCGGAAGAGAGACAAGCAGTCGGGCTGAACGACCCACTCGACCGCCCGCTGCCTGGACCTGTTAAAGGCCACCTTGGCCAGGCCCAGGAGCAGTCCAACAAGGAGGTCCTCCAATCTGCCAGCTTCCCTCCGCACCGGGTGCCCAAGGATCAGGAGCGTGGGACTGAAGTGCAACCAAAAATTTAGGAGCAGCCCTTCCAAAATGGGTGATAGTTTAACTGAGATAACATTGGAACAGAACCCACAAGACCTACAATTCTGACACCAGGATAAGGGAGCCTTGCGCTAGTTTAGATGTTGGTTATGATATTGTCTGCAACTCTTTATCAAGTCAATGCCTTGTAATCACTACTTGAATTCATTTTTCTATATACTAGCAGATCTGCTGAGACGTTGCTTAAGATGAGTCAGGGAATACGCTGTATTATAACAATGGGGGATATTATGCTATGTAATGCAGCAACGTATAATTATCAGGGCCACAGATTTATGGCGCCTGAATAAGTTAAATTCTGTTTCATCAAATCAACAATCTGTGAAGGGGGAATTGTTACAGGAAGTAAGCATGACGCAGGCAGGAAGTACATGCTATATGCAAGACTATTAATATAGTAAAGACAATTTACATAATGAGTTCTGGTGCGACAGACAGACAGTACATTGAAACTGGGCAAGAAGAATAACTAATGAGGGTCCTTGAGCTGGCACAGGAAAAGAGAGAAGTGATGAGGCTGAGATAAATGACATATTCTGGGCGCCTTATTCGGGAAGCACAAGGAATGTTGTTGTGGTTGTTACCGTCTGGTAAAGGTGATGGTGAAAGATGACGGTGTTAGATTTGTGTGATAGAATGGCCACGTATAACATCCTGGACTGATACAATCCACGAGTGTAGAAACTGGAAAATACGGAGTGCATTGGCAGCCCACCTCCGGAACAAGAAGTCACATAGAAAGAAAAGATAACTCCCAAAACAAAGCGAATTGTTTCTCAGTAAAACTATTTGTTCCTTCACCCTAGTCCCATTGAATTCCTAGTGTTGTAGAATGCCCCCTTTCCCTGTCATGTGCTGAACTGTATGCCAAATGTAATGGTAATGAAACATGGGAAACCATACAATGCCTGTATATGTTTAAGAAATAAATTATATTTGGGAGTGCGTTTTTGTTTCTTTTGTGATGAACTTTAACATTTATAAAAAGAAAGACTTGCATTTATATAACACCTTTCACGACCATTGCACGTCCCAAAGCGCTTTACAGCCAATGAAGTACTTTTGGAGTGTAGTCACTGTTGTAATGTAGGAAACACAGCAGCCAATTTGAACACAGCAAACTCCCACAAACAGCAATGTGATAATGACCAGGTAAACTGTTTTTTTTTGCGATGTTGTTTGAGGGATAAATATTGGCCAGGACACTGGGGATAACTCCCCTGCTCTTCTTTCAAAATAGTGCCATGGGATCTTTTACGTCCACCTGAGAGAGCAGATGGTTTAACATCTCATCTAAAAGACGGCACCTCCAACAGTGCAGCACTCCCTCAGTACTGCACTGGAGTGTCAGCCTAGATTTTTGTGCTCAAGTCTCTGGAGTGGGACTTTAACCCACAACCTGCATGACTCAGAGGCGAGGGTGCTACCCACTGAGCCACAGCTGACACTTACTATAATACTCCTCTCCTATTCTCCTGCCAAATACCTTCCCTGGTTGAAGCTGTTGTTCCACAACTGGCCACCAGGAGGTGTATACTAATCCTCCTCAGGAAATGGTCACTCAATTTTCCATCCCTCCGTAAAGGAAGACCCTGCCCTCTGTTTTGTGCCTCCCATAGTGGCATAGTTGGGATAGGAACTCACCATTCAGGTTATCCCAGTACAATCTCACATTCAGGATTACGTTGTGTATTGTGCTGTTGCTACAGCCTCCTCCATCATGGTGCTGCCCCACCTAGGACTCTGTCCAAGGCTGCAACTCTTACTGGAACATATTTGCTTTTTTTCAACATTTTGTTGTGCTTACAGAGATGGGAAATGCAGCTAGAGAGCTAATAAATCAACAGGATATGATTGGAGAGGAGCAAGACACAAAGGATGTGTTCACAGCATGGAGGCGGATAGGCTGCAGTGTCGCCAATGGTCCAATGATGTAGTATTCAGCTAGTGCTGCTAATTTCCTGCTATGTTACTGAGCCATAGACCAGAAGGTCCCAGGTTCAATCGCTGGCCTAAACTGAGTTAGCTGATTGCTCTGAAGTCGTCGCTGTTCTCGTGAAGGCAAAAACAGCAGCTATTGTGCTCACTGACCGCAATGAGATTAATGACCAGTTAATCTGCTTTTTTGGGTGGCAGTGGTGAAGGAGGAATGTTAGCCAAGACACTAGGAGAACTCTCTGTTTCTCATTTAATGTTCACCTGAAGCTTGGCTTAATACCTTATCTGAAGGATGGCATCTGAAACAACGCAGCACTCCTTCAGTACTGCTCTGAAAGGTCAGACAGAATTACCCGCTAGCGTCCTGCAGTTGGGCTTGAACCCATAAGCGTTTGAGGTGAGAGCGCGACCAACTGATGCTACTAAGTGAATTGTGTTGTGGTCACCGCATTGTGACATTGTGAATAAATTTATATGACTCATGCCAGTACATTGCCTGTAAAGTAATGCACAGGTTGAAGTGAATCGCATCATTCAAAAGGAGTCCAACCAGTTAATATTTGTCCAGTTCTGACGAAAGGTCATCGACCTGAAACGTTAACTCTGTTTCTCTCTTCACAGATGCTGCCTGACCTGCTGAGTATCTCCAGCATTTTCTGTTTTAATTTCAGTTAATATTTATAATATGTAGAGGTGGAGTTCATAGATGAGGCTTTTAATTTTTTGGGACATCTGTGTTGCAGCTGGTGTTATGGTGGACAGACCAACAGGTTTCCACATGATTTGAACTGCAGTGATATTTAATTTTCCTGCACAGTACAGGGATTTATCATAATGTAATTCTGCAATCTGATATTGAAATGTACAGGGTCCAGTAATCATTATATATTGGGCTGTCCGGGCTGTCATTGCGTTATATGGTAGTGCTCGCAAGGCTTCAAATAACATCAGAAACCTCAGCACTGAATCCTGAAATTATACTGCTGATCTTAATTATCTGACAGTTTTCTAGTATTTATATGTTATGGGGGAAAAATTGGGTTGCTTTGCGCCTCCCGTTAGCACCCCTGGGGGGGCGCTAATGGGGCGCAAAGCCCCTAGCGCCCGGGCGCAGCGCTGCTAACGCTGCCTGCGAAATTCAGCGGGAGGTTAGCAGCGGCGATAGCCGGTAGCACCCCGTGGCTCTGCGCCACCGGCGATGACGTCATCACCGTGCACAGCGCCCCGATTGCGCCCCGGCCGCAAATTTCGGTAGTGCCCCCTGACCTATCGCCGGACGATATGTCCGACAGGATCAGGGTGGCGCGTTTTTGCAGCCGCAAGTTAAAGGGCAGTTGTCGGGCGGCCTTTTTTTTTAGGCCGACTGTCAGCACCTGCCCCTTTCCCCTTTTTTATTCGGGGTGCCGGCCGCGATCGCTCAGCCCGGTACTCCTCTTGAGTGCCGGGCTGCTTTCCCAGCACCTCGCTCCCCGGTGGTCCAGCAGGGTCCCGGTGCGCGCAGCGCTAGGTCCCTCCCCTTTAATCAGCGGAGGAAGGCCTGCACTACCACGGCTCTATGTGCCGACGCACGTGGCGTTGTTGCACATAGCGCCGCGATATTCAGTTGTAGCGCCCAGGAAGGAGGTGGAGTGCTTCCAGTAGCGCCCCACCTCCTGCTTGGGGCGCTAGCACTGAATTTACGGCGCAGGGGCGCTAACTTTTTCGGGGCACTAAAAGTAGCGTCCTGGCGAAGTTAGCGCCCCAAAGGGGGCGCCACCGAATTTCTCCCCCTATATGTGTTAGTGAATGCTTTGCTTCCCCTATTTCTGAAGGTGCTGACACTTCCTGGGCTAGTTATATATATGGCAACAGTCCTTTGGTACCTCGCACAAGTGGTTTTCTTCATATACTCGACAGTGAGTTTCAGCAGGATATATCCACCATGGGGTGCATCACGACAAACCTGATTCCGTCCTTACCCGTGTCCACACATCCATTAGGGGTCACTGGATCGTGATTAGGAGTGGAGACCTAGCTGAGTTCTCCTCTGCCTAACCCAGGGGCACGGATACTAGTTATAGCACTCCTACCATTCTCCTTGCTGAGACCAGCTAACTCAACAGAGACTGGGGGATCAAACTTGGGATCTTCTTGGTCTGTAAGTCTCAGCACCATTCAAAAAATGCTTTACTTTTCAGCAAAATAGCTTTGGGACAAGATGTCAAACAGCGGGGTATGAAATTGTAATGTTAGGATGTGAGGGTTATTAAGGGAATTGGACATAAAGAAAAATTTGCAGGGCTATGGGGAAAGGGCAGAAGAGTGGGACTAATTGGATAGCTCTTTCAAACAGTGGTGATGAGCCGAATGGCCTCCTTCTGTGCTGTATGATTCTATAATTTGGGTATTGAATTTAGACATCTGCGATCCTCCATAATATACAGAGCAAATGCACAAGATGTTGACTGCATATGGGGCATGTAAAGTGTCAGCTGTGGCTCAGTTGGTAGCACCCTTGCTTCTGAGGCAGACGGTTATGGGTTCAGGTCCCACGCCTGAGACTTGAGCTCGTAATCTAGGCTGACACTCCCTCGGTACTGAGGGAGCGCTGCACTGTCGGAGGTGTCATCTCTCGGATGAGATGTTAAACCGAGGCCCCGTCTGCTCTCTCAGGTGGGCGTAAAAGATCCCACGGCACTATTTTGAAGAAGAGTGTGGGAGTTCTCCCCGGTGTCCTGGCCAATATTTATCCCTCAATCAACATACTGAAACAGATTATCTGGTCATGATCACATTGCTGTTTGCGGGAGCTTGCTGTGTGCAAATTGGCTGCTGTGTTTCCTACATTACAACAGTGACTGCGCTTCAACAAGTGCTTCATTGGCTGTAAAGCGCTTTGGGACGTCCGGAGGTTGTGAAAGGCGCTATATAAATGCAAGTCTTTCTTTTATCCTCCATAATATCAACAGCAAATGCACAAGATGGTGACTGCATAGGGAATATATATATATATGTGTGTTTATCTCCCTAGGTAACTCATGCAACAGAGATTAGGTGGAGTAATGTATGGAAATGTTACATGAAGAGGTGCATGTTTCTGTTTCGAAGCCAATGAGATGAGTGGATGGGTGTCACATGGCTACTCAGCGAGGGGAGAACAAAGTAACGGAATGTGGTTACTGTCACCAGCGCTCTCTCTCTCTCTCTCTCTCTGCACGTTGGCTGATCGCTGCGGTTTCAGCGCAACGCGACTGAGCTGCGGAGTTTTGATGGAATAAAACAAGAGGCAGAAGTTTGCAGCAGTCGCTGGCCGTGAGGGGAAGGGGGTGGGGGGGAGAGAAATCGGACCGTCCTGGAAGGGAGAGGGGAAGAGAGGGGGCTCTGTCAGAAATTAAAAAAGAAAAAAGCTACAGCATTCGGCCGTTCGCAAGAAAATGTTTTCTCGCAAGAAAAGGGAATTGATGAAAACGCCTTCAATATCTAAGAAGAACAGAACAGGAAGTCCCGTACCGCACAGCACATCTGTAAGTTGCAAGCATCCTCTCTGGCCCATAGGAATGTATTTAAATGATCTTGGGGAGGTTGCAAAATATACAGCATTTGCAGTTTCAGCTGTCAGGGTAGGGCAGGTCTGGGCGGAAAGTAATGAACGGATGAAAGCTTAACTGGACATAAGCAGGATCCTTTCAACTCAAATTAATCGTGCAATGACAAATTTGGCAAAAGATAACGCTTGAATATTTAGACCCCTCTTATTTATTTGTGTGTGTGTGAGCGGATTCTATTAAGTTTTTAATCAGATTTTGGAACTATATATATATATATATATATGAGAGAGACAAGTTGGGAGAAGGATGCTGAGCAGGCGGAGCACTGGGAAAAGCAGTTACAGTCCTTATACTGTAGGACTGAGGGGCAAGAAAACGAGATCAAAATCGGGCCTGGACCTGCTACCCAACCGCCCCAAGGTATGGCTCACGGTAGGTAGCAGAAACTTGGGAAGATACTTTTATTTTTTTAAACAAGAAACTCAGTGAATTTGCTTTTTTTTCCCCCTTTCTCTGTTTAATCCTTCCTAATAAGTGCTAGCAGTAACTGTAACTCGCAGCGATGATCTCAAGCCCACATCATCATTGTTATATTAAGTACTGTGTGCACTTTTGCTTGCCAGTGATGTTTCAGTAACAGTTAAAGCAGTTTTTGTAATATTTTAGTACGAGTCTGTTCACGGTTAAAGTGTGCAATATCCGCTCAAAGGGGACCAGAAGTTCAGTCTTCGGTGGCACTGCCTGCATGTCGGCCAATTAATCAGCAGGAAAGAGTCAGACCCATCAGGTGATGCTTCAAGCAGTGCCAGCAGCCAATGGCACCTGACACTGTCAGACCACCACAACACCTATTTTAGGTAACACGAAGCAAGAAGGTGGAGTCAGTTCATAAATTACAGTTTTTAAATATCAATTTTTCGTTGTTGCATTTTATCAACATTCTGCACAGTTGGCAAGGGTAACGATGCAAGTGTGTAGTGCATAACTAGTTAAAAAAAAGTTGATAAAGTGTATCTAAACTGTGAAATTTCAATTCAACTACTTGGATGTTGCCGTGATATAACCATGTTTTACATGACCTTCAAATAGCAAATGGAAACTGCGTCAGGACTCTTTACTCTTACATTTTGTCTGTTTATTATATAGTTTGTATTTATATCTCTAAGCTGTTATGATATATAGTATTTACCAAAAGGGAAGGAAATCAGCCTGAGATATGAACTGTGGGAGGAAATAGATTCAGGCTGTCATCACACTGCCATCCCTACATATGTCCTTGGTCTAACCATAAGTTAACAAAAGACATCAGAGAAATTGTGTCCAGAGAATTATTGATGGCAGAAGCAGATTTTACACCTTTGTTTTTTCATTTATTGAATGTAACAGTTTTAATTTTAGCCAATGTATGTAAGGAGGAATTGCATGCTGCTCCAGTGGCTCGGTGAGAAGATGCACTGCCGGTATGGCACCAAGCAGGAATGACCTTAGCTTCCATTCCTGCTCTCGGAATTAGGACTGCAGTCAGTGTGTTACCATTTGCCTCAGCGTCCCTGGACTAAGGGAGGGAAAAATTAGACAGGCTTCTTCCTCTTGAATACTATTCCTTACTGGAAAGTGCACATGGTTGAATTTTTGAGTGAGGATAGGTTCGGGCCCGGTTGTGATAGCCACGCAGTCCAGTATGTGTATAATTACAAGCATTTCTTGCTGCATCAGTTTTATAAAGAACATGAGTGCGACCAATCTTGATCCAGCTCCTAGAGCACAAACAATCCTTAATTCAGCATTAAGTTAGAAATCCCACTTCAGACCAACCATAGAGTAGCTGGTGTCGAAAATGTAAAGATGCCACACTGGTGCAGTAGGGAGCGCTATTTTGAGATTGGGGGCTGAGGTACGTTGTTCGGGCAGCATGTTGGGAACTTTACTCTGCATCCAACAGTGTTAGACCATATCTCGTACTGTTTGAAGCCGACACTTGATGCTCAAAATTCTCCAGCACTAACATCCCTCCCTCAGATTATAACTTGAAGAAAAAGGAATATCTCTGATGTTGATAGAATTGGATTTGTGAAGATTGGTGCCAAGTATTGAAGATGCCAAACATTTACAGATACACAGAAACAAATTGATAAATGGGTACAGAAACAGAAATATAAACACATAAATGGCAGACATAAGCAGACCTAGTCTGAATGTAAAATAGAAACTGGTGCATGTATTGGGGCATTAAACCTCTTTAAAGAAGTTTTTAAATCAATTCCCTTTCTTTCATGTATATCAGTGGGAACTTGTTTAGGAAGGGAGAAGCTCAGCCACAGCTCCTGCTCCTGATCCCTATCATGTGACTCCTGCTTGAATGGCATGAGTGGATATCACATTAGAACAGGGTCAGGCTTTTCTCTGATACCCTTCATAGCCAAGTAGACAGCCAACACTCATTGTGTAGGCATGAGATGAATGGCTACTTAGGTGAGGTAAGGGAAGACTTCTAGCGTCTGCAGAACTAGCAAGGGGAAGAAAATTGTGGAGGGGTGGGGGGTGGGGGGGGGGGGGGGCAGAAATTAAGTACCTTGTCTCAGAGTTAACCTCAGTTGTTTGACCACTTCTTTCCCAGTAAATTCAGCTTACCTTGAACATACGCTTTTTTATGTACTTACACAGCTCCTAGCCAGACTGTTGGAGTATCACAGGGTACCAATGGTAACTTTGGGGAGGGAGAAACTGTCTTGCTGGTTTTTGCCTCACTTGAATCATTCTTTTTAAAGTAGGTCACGGGGCATCATTTGCAGGTATTAAGGCGGCAAACAGCTTTCAAAGGAAGAAGCAGGAGCAATGTTTGCCTTGCTGGGGTCCCATGCAAATGTTCTCGGTTTGGGACCCCTATATTTTATTAGACAATGATACTAAATACTACCGAATTAATCTGGAGCCACTCAGGGCCCCTGACTGGCTCAGGGGCCCTGTGCAGTTGCGTAGGTTGGACAGTCCTACTCTCTTCAGTGCTGCTTCTCATGACCTGCTACTTGAGGGATTCTGGCCACTGTAGGGAATTCCTACAAGAACAGGGCAGTATGCAATGCATGGTATCCCTCTTATTAGCAGTAGGACTCGGGTAGGAGTAGCACTGAAGGGAAAGAGAAGAGGGAAATGTATGCCAATGAAGAGTAGAGGAAGGAAAAATGGATGGCAATGAAGAGCCGGGTTAATAAGGAAATGAAAGGAGAGGGAAATGGATGGCAATAAAGAGGAAAGGGAATGAGGAAACAGATAGCAATGAAGAGAAGATGGAGAGGGGGAGAGGAATCGTAGTGAAGGGGAGATGGAATGGAGAAATGAAGAGAGGAAAGGGCTGAAGCTAGGAGTGGTGCTTGGTGTCGGCGGGGGGGGGGAAGAGGGGAGAAGCTGAGAGTGACACTTTGACATAAGGGAGGCAGAAGAGTGTCATCATTAACTGTGAGGGAATAGGGAGGGAGCTTGCCAGCATGAACTGGGGTGGGAGGGAAAGAAACCTGAATTGGGGAATGGAGAAAGTGTATCAGTTTGAACTGGGTTGGAGGGGAGGAGGAGCACCAGGTTGAATTGAGGGGGGGGGGAGGGGGCGAGGAAGAATACCAGTATGAACTAGAAGAAGGAGAGTGTCAGAGTGCAAGTTGGATGGGACACTGGGTCTGAAGGGGGTAGTGTGCCTCTGTGAACTGAGGCAGTGGAGGTTGGATGTGGAAAACTGACCATTAGGATAACTTTTGGAATGATCTGGTTTGCATGTTTTAAATTCCAAACGATACTTTGTTGTGAAGTATATAAGCGCTTAAAATGAACCAAAATGCACAATTTTTATTGTAAAAATTCAGGAGGTTATTTTTGGTGAGAGGGTGAAAAGAGGCGCTAAGTGGGTGCTAATAAGACATGCCTGTTTGAAAGTCTGGTTTTAGCAGGCAATTTTGGGCCTAATTGCTGATTACCATAATTTGAACTTGCCTGGAGACACTAAAACAGACCCCTGCAGGTTTAGCACTCAAGTGCTGATTAGATGCAATTTTCGTGGAACAGTATATGTGGCCTCCAAGCACTCACTGCCACTAAAGGTGTGGAGTGCGCTGGCTGACAAACAGCAGCAGGTTTCAGGATGGCTCAGGGACCGAGGGAGAGGGCGTGCAGGTTCTCGGATGCGGCACTGGAGGTCCTGGTGGAGGAGATCCAGAGGAGGAGGGATGTCCTGTACCCACGGGGGGAAGGAGTTCACCTCGCTCTCCTGTCCCCCCTGTCCCTCTCTCCTGCAGCAGCTGGTGCTGCTCTGCCTGGCCTCATGTCCTCCTCCCATTCCTCATCCAGGCCAAGGGGGACCCCGAGCAAGATGCCCATGACCAAGCACTCTATTTCTCCTGGTGACTCCTAGAAGGTGTCCAATAAGGTGGAGTAGCTCAGCACTCACTCTTTTCAGGTGAAGTCCTCAGAGAATTTCCAGAATAAATGTTGACAAAGTGTTGGTGAAGCCTTGACAAAGTGTCCCGGAACATTTCCCGATGTTTTTCAAAAGTCCTCTTCAAACCTCCAGCAGCAAGTGAACAGTAAAAGGTGATACACCTTTAAGTAGCGCTCGAAATTCTCAGCAACGACTTGTTTACTCCCAATCAGCTAGTTGCTGTTAGGAGAGGGCGTTAGTTGAAGCGCTATCCACTAAAATTCCAAGCAGCCTCCTTAATGAGCACTAGCAAGCAATTTAAGTGGCAACCAGCCGCTTAACGAGCCACTGGGCGGCTGTTCCTAGTGCAAGCTTCAACTACTTTACCAAGATGGTGTCTTGCACTAAATATGGGCTAAACCGGTGTTTCAGCTCAAGACCCCCATCTTGGCCACCGTGGAGGCTCTTCAGCACCTGAAGGAGCCGCCGAAAATTGCCCCATAACCTTTCCAAGAGAACTTGCCCCCTGGTCCCTCCTTCAGAAATGCATCACCAATTTAGTGCCTTCGACATTCGAATTTTCCCCCTTCAGACTTCCATGACTTATGTTCATTTTCCCTCCATTACAAGTGAAGGAATGTTGGCCATACTTGCAGCTTTAATTGCAACGCCCATGTCGTTACTTGTTTTTACATTTCATAGGTTTATAAAAAAAAGGGCTGATCGTCAGCTGTTAACTTTTTGGGGGCTGTGTAATTTTTTGAAGCTGTTGCAAGTTTTCTAGTTGGAATGGGCGTAACTATACCCAGTAGAATTCTTGTGATCTCTTCTACAAAATGCAATGAAGTGAAATGCAAAAAGCCAATGTGACAGCAAGGTGTATTGAGACAGGAAATCGAGATCGCTCAAGTATAGTGGGTTTGATAAACCTACATTACACAGAAGCATGGATGACACCTTTTAAGGGAATAAGCTGTTTGCCACTTAACTGTTTCCTTATCATGAGATCACAAAAAAATTACATTTAAAAGGTAAGTGGAATTTTCCAACAAAAATGCGTTCTTAGCAGGAATTGCTGTTATGAGTAATTCACATTTTCGCCATCTGCTGTGATCTAAAACTGTGCCCTGCTTAGATGTGAAATAGATTTGAATCTTCAAACAGAACAAGCCGCTGGGAGGATCCTGTGGGTACAGGATATCGCTCCTGCTCAGGACATCTAGTGCCGTGTCAGAGAACCTGTGAGCCCTCTCACTCGGTCCCTGAGCCATCCTGAAACCTGCCGCTGTGTGTCAGACAGCGCACTCCACAATCCTCTCTCCCACAAAAATGTCAAAAAATATGTTTCTGATCTATTTTGCCCGAGATGGATTTCAGTTTCCTGTACTGGCAAAGCAGCCAGCTAAAGGCAACCCTGTCAAGTCTCAAGGACAGAACAGAGGTGCTTGGGTGATGTACGTGGTAGTCGCATCTACGGCTGACTCTCATTATGTTGGACAGGGATCAGAAAATTTCCCATTCCTGAATGCTAATCCCAGTGACGCAATGCAGTTTGTAAAGTTCAGTGCTGGAGGAGCTTGAAGCTGCATTTAAAATGTTTCTCTTCTGGGTATCATTCTCTTTTAAAGGCAATGAAATGTTATGGAAACAAAATGGAGAAAAGTCCGTTCACAGAGCAAATTTCATCATCGAAGTTGGTCTCATGAGACTTGCTTTAAGTAGTGTAGTCTGCGCTGTGCATCAGTACTGGTGCTGCATTGCAACACTTCTGCTATGGATTCAGCAATATTGGGAGTCTTTCAGAAATTAAAAACCATTAACTTACATAGATGTGCTGTATATTTGTGGATAATTGGAAGATATACAATGCCTCTTTGTGAAGTATGCTTCCTGTGTCTATGTTTGAGGTGAACTGGATAACTGGTGATGATGTAGTAAGGGTGCATTACTCAATGTCATGAGCCGGAATAAAAATTGCATTTCAGACAATGATGTGTTGGATATCCGCAGGCACCAAATATTTGGACTGTCAGTGTCTCAGTTAGCTTACAAAAATTATATTTTAAAACATTTTTCTACACTATTGAAAACAGGAAAAGTGGAGAAAACCGTCACTAAGCCATTGCAACATTACAGCTGTGGAAATGTGGAAAACATTGCCACACCTGCCAACCCACATGAGTATGAAAATACAAAAATACACAACACATACGGCAATAAGAAAGTGCTGGTGCAATGTAACTGGGTGTAACTTTAAATACAAACTCTGTAAGAAAATTGGATGTCCAAAGGTTCAGTGGGTAAGAGAAACATCAGGTGTGTTTCTGCGCCATAGAGACCAGGAAGGTTCCAGGTTCAATCTCTCTGTGCTGAGGTAGCTGATCTCAGTTGAGGTAACAATGGGGGCATCAAAAATGGGCTCAATGCCTCTAGACTGGGGAGGGAGAAAATAAGTTACGGTCTTGATTATTATCTAATGAGCCTTCCTGTGTGGACATTGGGTGAGGACAGGATTGGTCTCTCCTCTGATGCCCTTCTGGTGGGTTGAATAGATGCTGGTACTCATGGACTACACTCATACATGAAGGGTCGTGAATCTTTGGAATTCTCTACCCCAGAGGGCTGTTGGATGCTCAGTCGTTGAGTATATTCAAGACAGAGATCGATAAATTTTTGGATATTAAGGGAATCAAGGGATATGGGGAGTGTGCTGGAAGGTGGAGATGAGGTAGAAGATCAGCCATGATCTTATTGAATGGCGGAGCAGGCTCGAAGGGCCAAATGGCCGACACCTGCTCTTATTTCTTATGTTCTTATGTTAACAGTGGCCATTTGGGCGAGTTACCAGAGCTTGCTGGCACTCACGGCGTCATTCACCATGGGGTGCGGTAGCATAGTGGTTATGTTACTGGACTAGTAATCCAGAGCCCTGGACTAATAATCTGGAGACGTGAATTCATAGACCACCATGGCAGCTGGGGGACTTAGATTCAATTAAATAAATCTGAAATTAAAAAGCTAGTAGTATCAGTAAAGGTGACCATGAAACTACCGGATTGTCGTAAATACCCAATTGGTTCACTAATGTCCTTTAGGGAAGGAAACTTACCATCCTTACCCAGTCTGGACTATATGTGACTCCAGACCCACAGCAATGTGGTTGACTCTTAACTGCTCTCTGAAATGGCCGAGCAAGCCACTCCGCTGTACCAAACCACTCATCAGGCGGCTCCCCACCACCTTCTCAAGGGCAATAAGGGATGGGCAATAAATGCTTGCCTTGCCAGCGACGCCCACATCCCAGGAACAAATAAATGTAAGAAAAAACAGCATGAGTCAACGTCCTCTAGAGAGGAGGGAGGAACATTGGAAAGACGAATGCTCTCATTTAACAAGAAGTTCAACCTAGCAGAAGTGAATAGTATGAGTGTAGCTAGGAGATTGGGGTTTGAGAGCCATTAACAGAAATATTCACTTATTGGGTATGCATTTGAAACTCGGAGACCCCATAATTGGCATGGCACCCACTGGCATTGAGGATAAAAATCACATATCCAACATTATCTGCCAACAGGAATGTTTTAAGCTTTTATGGGAGAAATTAGGACCACTAATATAAACAGACTGCACTGCCACTAATACTGTGACAACTGTTTCTGACTACCAAAAGAGAAGACCTTCCATTGCAGAATTAACATTGGCCTAGAAATTGCAGTCGGAGGCTCACCTCTGGAGTACGCCTCCGATCCGCGAAATGTTTACGAAATTACCTCCTGGTGCCCAGGCTGAGAAGAGTTTCGGTCTCTGGCCTCGCGGTGGATGGCAGCGTAATGGCCCACGGATCCCAGGGACGCCGGCGGTTCGGAAGCGTCCCTGGGATCACGTGGGCCCGGTCCTCCAATGACAAAGGAGAATTCCATTGCAGTCATTGACGATGGGAATCCCCTAATGATATGCAATGGAATCCCCAAATAATTATACAATGTACAGAATTCTAATAATTATACAATGTACAGAATTGCAGTTTTATTCAAACGTTCCTTCATTGCACCAACCTCAGTAAAAATTTAATTTTTTGATCATTTAAACATCCTAAATCCAGGCCAATATTTGCATAAACTCATTTAAAGTGTATGTGCATAACTTTGTATTTTTAAATGTTTTATTTAAGCCTCATACATGCCCTCAAGCTGATGCAAGCAGGCATAGATTTATGTGGGCAATTGCTGGCCAGTTGCTGGGCAAATAGCCCAACTCTGCGCCAGTGATTGCTTTTTTGGGGTCCCCGCAGATAGCCTGTCAACGCGTACGTTGACAGGCCGCAAGTTCCGGATTTCACGCACGCGCTTGGAACTTGCGGGGCATTCAAAGGGATTACGAGGGTGCACTCTGAGAGTACACTGTCACAGACACCGCAGTTTCAAGGCCGTTAAGTCCAGCCGGTAAAACACTGTACTGCGTTAGAGTTCTCCACCTTATCAGGAAGAATGACAATGCTATTCCATAGATCACATTGCAAATGGGTTTGGTAAATGAGCTCCTTTCATTTTATTTCTGTAATAATGCAGGTTGCGGGTTTAGCTGAAATTGGTTGCTTGTAGGTCCTCCGAACCAAGAGAAGGTGTCTATAATTGGCCACCTAGGAGCTGCAATGAAGGTGCATTTCTGCTGTTCAAGTAAAAGTACTGTACATCCTTAATCGAGTCACAATTTAGAGTCCAGAATTATTCCACATTTATTACCAGTTATTACCCAGTAGATCTTATATGATGTGGAAAGATCCTGCAAGACATTTCAGAAAGGCATAGAAGTCATTTTGGATAATCTGGCATTTTGATAAGGATTTCTAGAATAAGGTAAGTGCGAAGAGTCAGTTATTAACAATAGGTCCGTAAAATGAAGAATTACAAGTGTGAGATGTGGACGTCATCAGTGAAGCATGTGTATGATGGGCCTGTTCGGGTTTGATTTCAGGCCATTTGTTACTCTACAGGTTCAGGTTAGATTCATTTACTTACTGGGTCTGACATAATATTGTCGTTTTGTGTGGCTTAATTTAGTTCCAACAGTAATACCATAATCTGTATTTACTCCTTTTCACAGCTCTCTACTGCTGCATTTTCATTCCACCTGAGCTTCTATCAAAAATGTGCAAATTCAAGGTTTATTACTGATGTTTAAGACAGATTTCACTGAGTTAGTGCAAACACAAGAATATAGCATAAAACGGCACTTTTCCTGTCTTATGTTTAATATTCACAAGGATTTGAAGTGGCTCTAACTTTATCCTGAACAGTTGTCAGTTTCTCTTTTTACCAACCAGCCATACATACACCCTGTGTGTTAACAAATTAAAGATCCCAAGAAGCTTTCAATTGCTGTCCACGTTTTGAGAACGAGACTAATGTGAGCTGCCTGTTGGCAGTCTGTTGGCAGTGACTGAGGAAGTAGGTTGAGCAATCAACTGTCAAACTACAAATACAAGCTTTCCTCATATGGATCTATTTCACATCCCTTCAAATCAGACCTAGCCCATCTTAACTCAGCTCTGCACATTATATTAACCCCTTAGCTGATGGCACATCCAGCAAAATTCCAGTTTCTCTAAGCTGGTTATTTAAAACAATGTATTTTAATTCACCCACATTGTGGTGCTAAAATTAATGTTACAGTAATGAAGCTACTGATATGTAGGAGTAACTATATTATTTTAATAACGACAGAAAACGCTGGAAAAACTCAGCAGGCCAGGCAGCATCCGTGGAGAGAGAAACAGAGTTAACGTTTCAGGTCGAAGACCCTTCTGTCTTCTGACGAAAGGTCTTCGACCTGAAACGTTAACTCTGTTTCTCTCTCCACGGATGCTGCCTGGCCTGCTGAGTTTTTCCAGCGTTTTCTGTTGTTATTTCGGATTTCCAGCATCCGCAGTATTTTGCTATTATATTATTTTAATGTTAACCCTAAATGACAAAAAATAAACACTAAACAAGTTTAATTAAAAATAAACCATTCTACGCCTGTCTTCCCCTTCTCCACGTTCTGTTTCCAATTGTTATTATTTTAGGGCCCGCCAAGCCACTGTCGACGATTGACCAACCAGCCTGTTTTCTATTATTTTATTATTTGTTATTTAGCTTAGTCTAATCTTTATATACTAACCTTTTCCCTTTTAAAAAATAACTTTTGAATCCATTGCTTATCTTTTCCCCTCTCGGCTCTCAGCATCTATTTTGGAGGCGGAAGCAATCTTCCAAAAATTGGGTTTTAATTGGCTGAGAAACAGTTACAAAGGCCATTTGCCAGCCAGTTAAAAGCTGATAGTCTAAAGATTGGTGTAGTCATTTCAAAACACATGGCAACAGAAGTCGGCACCCAAAACCTAATCATGGTCGGACAAGTAAACTAGTCCTCAGTATGCCAAGAGTTAAATACTCCATATTCGCATGTAAGATGAGAAGTCTATGCCAACACTTGGGGGGCTTAAAATGGGACGTGGGGTCATCTTAGATCTGGGTCCTGTCCTCACTTGTGTTCTCCTTCTGGTTGGCTTCGCTCTCAGTTGAGAAATTTCTTTTAAGAGCTGAAAAAGTAACTGCTTTTGAAGCATTATTTTTCTCTACTAAATTCAGGCATGATCCTGAGCACTGCCCCAACAAATAGATGCGGGTTTTATTTTTCCCACAGAGTGATGGATATGTGGAATGGTTAATACCAGTTAAAACGGTTAATATTGTGTTCCGTAGAATGAGTTGGACAAATATTTTGTCCAGAACGGAATTGGGGGATTATAAGGGTAAATGCAGATAGAGATAATTGAGTTGAAAGTGATGGCTGCTGTGACCAGGCATGTATGACGCAGGCAGTCAGGTTAGCTGCAGTTCTGGGGTTTCGCTTGATTCAGCTTTAGGGACAGAAAGAAACTTGGTAGGATATTTCCTCTGGTGATCAATTGGGTTGCATAGAGTCTGTGATAGAGCAGTTTGTATTGTGGATGGCCAGACAGCTGTGGGAAGTTGGCAGAGGGGAGAGTGAAATGGCGAGGTCTTAAGGTGTCTATTGCCAAACTATTTATGATGACTGACTGACATTGAATGTGGAAGAAATTAGCTTGACAGCTCAATGGCTTTGTTCCATCATTTGTTAGGTTCTTATCCTTTATATTTATTAAAATTATGAACTGATTGCGTTTATTAGTTAACATTATTTCAGGATTAAAAAAGAGAGCTAAGAAGAAAACTAGATATTATGTAAAAATTGGCTTATGAATACACTTCATTGTAGGTACTAAAAAATAAAAGTCTGTCATTTATTTTGGTGTTTTCAGTGATTTCTAACATAGTTAAAATAAAGAGTAACGCTCATGGCAAGTTTATATGATGTACAAGGCTGTTTCTATTCAAAGTCTTGGCTCCTGGTGCTGTGGAAACCATCCTGTTTAGATTGTCAAGCAGACTCCAGCAACACAAATGTCAGGGCCACTGGCCTGTACAGGCGGAGTGAGCGCCCAGCGCCAAAGCAAATGGTGGATGGCACCACCAGTAGCAGTCATTTACATTGCCACACTTTTTCCGTGCCTCCCATGGCATGGGAACAGAGCCTCTCTTGCGAGATAGTTCCCTGTACTGTCAGAAGCAAGAGAACCAGCTCATTTACAGTGCGGCCTTTGAACTCGGGGCCGCCGGCGGTTGCTGGTACTGTAAGGAGGATGCGCTAAGTTCTGTATGAAACCGTGCTGTGCTAGCGGTGAATTCTACGCAGTAGGAATTCGTTGTTATTGTGCATTCGTCTGCGCCATTAATCTAATTGCTAACACACCGAATGCTTAGTTTTCTGCCATTAGTGACAGCAGGGAAGCGGAGATGGAAGTCACATATGTAAGGAAGTGCAGATGGGAAACTGCAGTAATGTGAATTTTCCAGATAAAGAGAGGAACGTAGTGTGGGAAGTGTGGGTTTACATCAAAACATGCCTCCCAACTGTCCTTGTTTGTGCATAATTGGTTTCCAGTCTTCCAATTATCATGGTTTATGATTCTTTCCTATTACATTTTTAGGAACTGCCTCGTAAAGATGCTATTGAGATACCTGCCTCGCAGACCGGCACCTTATCTGAACTGTCTGCTGGGAACACCTCCTTGACGAAGCTCAGTGGTAGCCCGAGTGCTGTCAACGCTCTCAAGAGGCCAACCACCCTGAGTAGACACTCCAGTGCTGCTGGTTTCTCGATAGCGGGCTCTGGAACATGGGGATACAGCAAAGGGTATAAAGCCACTCCAGTGTACAATTCCACTTCAGAAAGCTATGAGGGACCTGAGGTGGAGGAGATCACACAGTTGCTATTTGACGTGGCTAGGTTTGCTGAAACAGTGGAAAAACTGAAGGACATTGTGTTAGAAGGTGAGTGGAGATCTTCAGAAATCGTGATCTGCTTTAGCAGATACACTCACTGTAGATGCTGAACACGTGCTAATTTTTTTCGATTACAATTTCATGTTCAAAAGTCACATCCTGTTAGTTGTTGAAAGTGCTATTGTGTACTAGATAGTTGGTTTATCTTCAGCTTCAGTTCTCTAACTGCAGTATACCTGTCATTGTTACCTTTTGCCTTGGCCCACCATTCATGTACGGTATGGTTATGCTGATAGGGTTAGATGATGAGGGGTGGGAGGAGGCTTGTGTGGAGCATACACACCGGCATGGACCAGTTGGGCTGAATGGCCTGTTTCTGTCCTGTACATTCTATGCATTTCTATGTATTTTAAGAACAGCACATTTGAGTTGCAGATGCCAAATCTGATGATACTCTTTTGACTGCAGACTTTGATGAATTGAACTGCTCTTTCCTCTAAACGAATGCATTTCAATGTTAGTAACTTGTCAGGTGGCCTCAGATTTATCACTCAAACAGAGCTCAGAGTTACAACTTGAGACTTTAATCTGATCCTCAGTAGAGTGAGATAGCTCAATGTGTTACACATCAACAATCTACCCAGTTTGTAGTCCATCAAGAGTTTGAAGCATGCAGTTGTTTATTTCATGGTTTTCTGTATTGTCTAAGTCCATGGAGGCATTAATACATAGTACCACAGTACATACGTCACTTTACAATAGAACTGGTAGCTCTTTTGGTGGCCTAGTGGGTTAAGAAAGAAAGACTTGTATTTATATAGCGCCTTTCATGACCACCGGACGTCCCAAAGCGCTTAAAGCCAATGAAGTACGTTTTGAAGTGTAGTCGCTGTTGTAGCGGCAGCCAATTTGCACTCAGCAAGCTCCCACAAACAGCAATGTGAAGATCACCAGATAATCTGTTTTTAATGATGTTGATTGAGGGATAAATATTGGCCAGGTCACCGGGGATAACTCCCCTGCTCTTCTTCAAAATAGTGCCGCGGGATCTTTTACACCCACCTGAGAGGGCAGACGGGGCCTCAGTTTAACATCTCATCCGAAAGACAGCACCTCAGACAGTGCAGCAGTCCCTCAGCACTGCGCGTCAGCCTAGATTTTTGTGCTCAAAGTTTCTGAGTAGGACTTGAACCCATAACCTTCTGACTCCAAGCGAGGATGCTACCAACTGAGCCACAGCTGCCAGCTGCTGCCAGGTGTAGTAGTAAGACATACAGACCAGAAAATCCTGGGTTTGATTCCCTCCCTGTGCTGACTTAGCCGATCTCACTAGGGGCTGCAGTTGGGTAGATATGATTGGCCACAATGTGCCTGGCTTAGGGTGAAAGTGGTTCCTGAGCCTGGCTACTATCCAGGACCTCCAGCTGGAATAAATACTTGCGTGTTCGGATTGGGTTTGACTGCGGCATGACATTCAATAACCTGCTGACATTCACTGTCTAATATCACATATGAAAATAGCCAGTTGAGTGAGTAATGAGGTACCAGATGGCTGCTGGTAACTGTGGGACTGTAGCCCAGCTGGAATGAGTGCTTTCAGGAGAGGTGGGGAGGAAGTAAGCAAATTGCCTATTTGCTGGAGTTAATTCCTGACCTTTACAAACATGTTGGGCTTAATTTTGACTTTGGACGATAGCATAAAATGAACGATATCAGCTCGACCACCTGTTAAACACCTCTCCCCATTTTCATTTCCGTTGAAGCTAGTATTGCATTTCGTAAAATTATTTAGATTGGCAGTTTTAAGAAAACACTGGTCAAAGGTTTAGAACGCATTCAGCTGTCCACATAATCATTAACCACTGTGACTTGTTCTTACTGATTAATACTGATGTCCTTTATGCTTATAACATATAGATTTCATTCTGATTGAATCGTTCTTCTATCCATACCCAATGGTACTGCAGGGCTGGCTAAAATCTGGCCGTAAAAACAAGCCACAATTATTTTCTCGTCTTGTTATATTCTGAATTATTTTCAAATTCCTTTCCTCTTTTTTTTCTCTCCACCCGTTTGTGTCTCCTGCATTCATACAAATACCACCCGTACTACTCCTGGTTTGGCCATTTGTAGTACAGGGGTTGAAGAAAAAAGCACAACTCCTGATAAAGTAAGGAGATTAGTAAAGAGTAGAAGCCTGGGGAACTGTGAAATCAGAAGAAAGAAAGAAAGAAAGAAAGACAGTCTTGCATTTATATAGCGCCTTTCACAACCACCAGACGTCCCAAAGCGCTTTACAGCCAATGAAGTACTTTTTTGAAGTGTAGTCACTGTTGTAATATAGGAAACGTGGCAGCCAATTTGCGCACAGCAAGCTCCCACAAACAGCAATGTGGTAATGACCAGATAATCTGTTTTGGTGATGTTGATTGAAGGGGATCGTGGCTGCTTGAATGTGATTTCATTTTGGCAGGTTTTGAGATTCAGTAAAACCTTCTGGAGTCTCAATCTCAGGATATCACTGTGCTAGATCAAGGAGGGATGGGGGGGTGGGGGTTAGTCTCATACACAGTATCATGCTTTAAGTTGCTTCTATACTTGACCTGCCCAATATTGGCACCTGGGTATGAAAGTCAGCAAAGGCTTCAATTCCAATTGGAATCTCCCAAATTCACTTCTGTGATATTTTGCTGAAATTTATTATGGAGTAACAGTAACATTTTGGAATTGGAAAATTAAATAACTGGGAATCATAGTTATTTGAAATGAAAGCCACAATAGATCCAGTGCAATGATACCCTGAGACTGAGGCTCCAGAAGGATTTACTAAATCTCAAAACCTGACTAAATGAAATCACTTTCAAGCACATATTCCCTTTCAGTGTAAATGTCACAGTTCTCCAAACTTCTGCACTTTACTCATCCGGAGTTGTGGTTTGTTTAAAGGATGGTCGGAGGAGGGAGAGATTTTAGACAGAAGGCCAGGCCATCCCAGCTTTCAGCATGAATGTGCTGCAATGTCAAAAAGCAAACGTCAATTTTGTACACAACCCCCCCAAGATATCTGCGCTCCTCTAATTCTGGCCTGTTGCGCATCCCTGATTTTAATCACTCAACCATTGGTGGCCGTGCCTTCAGCTGACAAGGCCCTAAGCTCTGGAATTCCCTCCCTAAACCTCTTTGCCTCTCTAACTCTCTTTCCTCCTTTAAGATGCTCCTTAAAACCTACCTCTATGTCCAAGCTTTTGGTCATCTTCCCTAATTTCTCCTTGTGTGGCTTGGTGTCAAAGTTTGTCTTATTACACTCCTGTGAAGCGCCTTGGGACGTTTTACTACGTTAAGGACGCTATATAAATACAAATTGTTGTTGTTGTTATCCTTGAGCCTACACATTCTTTGTGATGGTATTTGAACTCACTAATTCAGTGTTGATCCAAAGTAACAGAATCTCTCTGTCTTGCATTAACAATTCTCAAATAATAGAGGTATATTGTAGACACAAACATCATCCAGAGATGAAATTAGAGACTGTCCCTTAGTATAGTAGAGGCTACCCTTGAGTACAAAGCCTAATACAGTATAAAGAGAATGTTCTGTATGGTTGGGGCGGGTCTTGTAAGCTCAGTGAAACATGGGGGGTGATTTTCTCAATGGGGAGCTTTTGGAGGCGGGATTCCCACTTGTCGGGATTCAGTCCCGCCTCCATCAACTTCTGGCCAACCCAGGCTATTTTCCCTTGATTGACCTTGTTAAGCCCGCCCAGCGGGCTTAGCAGGCCAATTAAGGGAAAGCCGGTTGCAGAGAACGTCAACGTATGACGTTTCATCTGTCAAAAAGTTTTGACAGATGAATTGTCATCGTTTGACAGCTCTGTGAAGCTGTCAAACACTGACATTCTCTGTAGTTTGATGAGGTCTTGAATTCAAGAACTCATCAAACCTCTTTCTTTTACAGAAATGAGATGGTTGTTGCATTGGAGAATGCAATGGCCATCTGTCATCTCCAACGCAGAGGTGTGAGACTCTCCGCATACACACCGACTGAAGCCTGCAGGAAGAAACAAAGGTAAGTACACTTTTACTAACACTTTGCACTTACCTCAGATGTTCACCTCTATACTCTTGTACCCATCACTTACCTCCACAGCACACTTCTGGACCCCTCTGACCCCCGCAGACCCACTACTCTCCTCGCTGACCTGGCAGGTTTCGGAGCCTTCGGGAAGCCTGCACTTGTGAGGGCAAAAAGGGGATAATCCTATTTCCTGCCTGTTAACTACCTGTTAACAGGCAGTTAATATGCTTTAATCCCTTCCCGCCTCCAAGGAGACGGGACCTGGGGCGGGGCGACTACCCCCCTCCTAGGAAGATGGCATGGAGGCGGGTTGGGCACCCGCCCCCAAATTCTGCCATTTTCCCGGCAGTCCCGCCTCCCCAGGGCCGGCAAGATCGTGCCCGTGGATACAGGTCCACAGAAAGTTTGCTTTTGCTTGTCTCTCTGCTGCTCTTCCTAGAAACTGCATTGGAACATGGTGGAAAGTAAGATGCATAATGATATCATAAGGAACCCATACAAAAGGTATTTCTGAGTGCTCAGAAAATGAACTGTACCATTTTTACATTTCTAACTGCTTTTAATTTTCAGAGCACATAGGTAACCATGTCCCTAATTATAATTTATGTGTACTTCAAACAGTGATGTTACTAACATGGTGAAATTAAGGCTTACTGTACAAATCATGGTGTAGGCTCATAATCGCATACTCATAGACTTCCAAATGATGTCTGTTCTTGGCTTGCATTGTAGTTATTTATGTCTCCCACTAAGCAAAGACAAATATAGCAGGATTTGTAACATGTAGTTAATTTCAGTAAGACTAGTTGCTAGTTCCATATAGTTACAAGAATAATTAATACTCTACTATACTGTAGAAGGCTTCCTGCTTAAAATTTGATGGTATGACTGTATTTATCGAAGCTAATAATGTCAAAGAATCCCACGTATAATTACAGTGGAAATATATTAAAATAGGTTTTGCCCAGTTAATTTCATTTTTGAGAGTCTGTACAGTTGAATTCGGATAAACACATAGGTCCCCAAATTTCTGGCCCAGATAACGGGGCGGAGAGCAGATGGCTCGGCCGCCTGCAGCTGGAATTTGGGGCAGAACTCGGTTACGCTGCCCTGTTTTTTCACTCCAGCTGGTTTCTGGCAAAGAGGGGCTGTTGGTGAATCCACCTGCACACCCCCACGTCAAGGAGTTCCCAGACTATCATGGGACTGCCACCCTTTACACCCTTAAAAGGCCTCAGTAGAATTAATTCCTTTTGAGGTCTTTTGGAAGGCCCTAACCCTGGAGGCAAGATTCCACTTTCTGGAACCAAATACTCCTAAGTTTATTTTTACCTTTGTCCCAAAAGTGCCCGGGGAACTTCAGGCAAAGTGGCTGTGTGCTACTGAAGGATCCTTGAAGGCACTGGCAGCCAACTCCAACCATACAAATGATCCCATTCCCTGCAGTTTGGGACGGGGCCTGCAGCCTACTACAAGAGCGGACCGGGGATCCAGTTTGTTACTCTTCTGCCAGTAGGTTACCCACCCCTACAGAATCTCCGGCACATTGGGCTGGATTTTGCCAATTGGAGAGCTTTTGGAGGCGGGACTCCCACTTGTCGGGTTTTAGTCCCGCCTCCATCGACTTCTGGCCAACCCACGCTATTTTCCCTTGATTGACCTTGTTAAACCCGCCCAGTGGGCTTAGCAGGCCAATTAATGGGAAGCCGGTTACAGAGAACGTCAGCGTATGACGTTTCATCTGTCAAAAATTTTTGACAGATGAATTGTCATCGCTTGACAGCTCTGTGAAGCTGTCAAACAGTGACATTCTCTGTAGTTTGATGAGTTCTTGTATTCAAGACTCATCAAACCTCTTCCTTGAGCAGAAATTAGATGGTTGTTGCATCGGAGAATGCAGCAGCCATCTGTCATCTCTGCCGCGGAGATGCGAGACTCTCCGCATCCCCAATGATTGAAGCCTGCAGGGAGAAACAAAGGTAATTAAACTTTTTCTAACACTTTCCACTTACCTCACATACTCACCTCTCCACACTTGCACCTATCACTTACCTTCACTGCTCGCCTCGGTGACCCTGGTGGGGTTCGCAGTCTTCGGGAAGCCCGCACTTGTGTGGGTAAAATGGGGATAATCCTCTTATCTGCCTGTTAACTACCTGTTAACTACCTGTTAACAGGCAGTTAAGTGGCTGTAATCCCCTTCCCGCCTCCAGGAGACAGGACCCGGCGCGGGTCGGCTACCCGCCTCCCGGGAAGATGGCACGGAGGCGGGTTGGGGCGGGATGGGCACCCGCCCCCAGATTCTGCCATTTTCCCGGCAGTCCCGCCTCCCCAGGGCTGGCAAGATCGCGCCCATTGTGTGCTAAAAAATGCTTTTTCTGTGTATCAGGGTTTGTATAAATGGAAAAAATACGTGCGTTTGTCGAGCACCTTATCACGACTCAAAGTGTTTCACACACTCTGAACTACACTGAAGTGCAACGAGTGCACAGTATTGAACAGAGGAAGGAACAATAGATGACATAAGTACTCCCTGACTGTTGCTGAAATAGCTAAACATGAAATAGAAAGAAGTCCAAGGATCTTAGTCGACTTCACACTCAAGATGCCCAACCACTGTGGAGCAACAATCAATAGAATTCTTAACTCCATGGCCAAAACAGTAGAATACAAGTTGGAAACCGTCATGCTGAAACTGAATAGTGCTCTGGTCAGACCATGCCTTGAGTAGTGTGTCTAGTTCTAGTCATCAATAGATATTCAAGCCCTGGAGCCACGAGACTATTCCCCAGCATCATAGGACTGAGGTGTGAGAAAACATTGGAGAAACTTTCAGTCTTGAAAAGAGTGATTAGAGGTGACCTTATATAAGATAGTGAACAGTACAGAAAAAGTAGCTCCAAAAAATTACTTCAAAGTAAACTGTGAGAATAGGACAAAAAGACACAGGTTCAAATAGGACTGATGCTAGGAACTTCTTTTTATATAAAAAGTGATGGATGTCTAGTCGATAAAAAAAACGAGTAGTCTAATTTTTTTGAGTTGGTTAAATGAGGAATGTTGACCAAGACACCAGGAAAATTCCCTGTTCTTCTTCACCTAGTTCCATGGGCTCTTCAATGTCCAACATGCAAAGAGGGAGTCGGTTTAGCATCTCATTCAAAGAAAAACACCCCAACAATGCAGCACTCGCTCAGCACTGCACTGGAGTGTCAGTCTAGATCATGTGCCCAAGTTCTGGAATGAGACTTGAATCCATGACCTTATAGTTCTGCGGTGAGCGTGCAACCAACTGCGCCATGCTGACATAAAAGGCAACATTTAAGATTCCTTCTACCACAACCCATTTAATCCTTCATTCAGCCACTCAACGTGAACTAAAATGATGGAGAACAGTAAACACGAAAATACTATTTTTTTTCATGCAAAAGTGCCTCCCAGTGAAGCATAACAGTTCAGAGAGTCTGTTTGGTGGCTGAATGCCAAAATGTAAATCGTAGAATCATAGAATGGTTACAGCACAGAAGGAGGCCATTCGGCTCGTCGAGCCCGTGCCGGCTCTCTGCAAGAGCACTTCAGCTAGTCCCACTTCCCCGCCCTTTCCCCGTAGCCCTGCAAATTTTTTTCCTTCAGGTACTTATCCAATTCCCTTTTGAAAGCCACGATTGAGTCTGCCTCCACCACCCTTTCAGGCAGTGCATTCCAGATCCTAACCACTCGCTGCGAAAAAAAGTTTTTCCTCATGTCGCCTTTGGTTCCTTTGCCAATCACCTTAAATCTGTGTCCTCTGGTTCTCGACCCTTCCGCCAATGGGAACAGTTTCAGTCTCTATCTACTCTGTCTAGACCCCTCATGATTTTGAACACCGCTATCAAATCTCCTCTCAACCTTCTCTGCTCTAAGGAGAATTCCTGAATCAAAATTCTGTATCTGTAATTTTTCTGTCCTCTTAATTACACACCGACTGCTGGCCACTGGAGTAGGAATGAGATTGTCGCTCAGGGATCTGCCATTGTTACTCTCTAATTGGGTTGCCAACTCTGGTTGGCCATATTCCTGGAGGTTTCATCACATGACCTCCCACCTCCAACTGCCCCGCCCACTCAAACAGGCTTTGCTCCCATCAGCCAATATTTTTTATAATTAATAAATGAAAGTGTTCAAAGAAAATGAAAAAAAAACACTTCATTTGTTTTAAAGCCAGTATGATTTTTCTCCTGGGTTGCTCACAGCAGTGTCCAGGAGATTAATCTTCAATTCCTGGAAGCTCCAGGACACCCCTGGAGGGTTGGCAACTCTACTATCTACGCCAACATCCTGTGCCACTGAGCCACCTTCCCTTTTTCTAGAAGTGGTGGTATCCATTTTGAACAGTTTAATAGTGACGTGATTTTACTGATTCTGAAAATGCTTGAATCTCAAGCAAAAGCAAATCAGTGCAAAGAACCCACTGGCAGCAGTTGTTTGGAACCTCAGTACTGTTCATCATAGCTGGAAGGTCATGGGTTCAAGTCTCACTCCACAGGAGACATTTTATTTAAATCTGCGCAAAGTGCACGTTTAAAGCAGCAAGAGGGTTTGCAACGGAGGTAGCTAAGGGGACTTTTGAAATTTATCTTACTGCCAAAGTAAGATTTTTAAAGCAGAGAATTATTAGGAGGAAAATCATGGTGGTTATCAATAAGAAGATAATTAAAGTGAGATATATCTGCTGTAAAACTTCAGAGGCAAATTCTAACACTTTCAGTACAAAGTGTCCTCTCTTCCTTCCCTTAAATGATGTTTTTCTACTTGTCACAACGTTAACTTGCACAATGGTGACCTTCAGCTTCCTTTCAGCAACTCTGTGGTATGCCACAATGAAACAGGAAATTCTCCTTTATTCACTCAGTCTGTAAACTATACAATAACCAGTTCCGAAGCAAACATCTTAACTAAAATGTTCTCGAGCTCCGACAGATAGTTTAAATATTCTGGATCACCCTGCTGTACCCTGAGTATGTTAGCCTGAACCATTGTATTGGGGAAGGGAAGACCATGCATCACAAGGACAACAGTTACAGGACTATGGTATTCTTGTAGGAGAAGTTGGTTTTTGTCTTTGTAACATAGTTGAGATTTAAAATGTGCTGATTATAGATTGAGATAGTGCCCACTGCATGTTCACCTCAGGGACCAATCCAATCCAGACTGGTGAGTTGAGGGTCTCTGCTGACTGTAAGAGTGCAATGTGAAATGAGTTCAGGCACTCTCAACCTGGTTCCTCGTGGATGAGAGCCAACAGCACAAGACTGCCCTGACTAACCCTAAATTGGCAATAGCAAGCAGAGGAGGCAGAAGAATGTCTAATGTGTGAAATGGAAGTGCCAGCCTGGTGCAGTGGAGGGAACTTTTCTGAGATTGGGCCTGAGGTGTACTGTTGGGGGTAGAATGTAGACTGCAAGTTATGATGTACTTAACATAAACTTCAGGTAAAAGTTGAAGGGCAGCCAGGTGGCTTTAACAGTAGAGCCTAGGCTTTCTCAAAACATGCATCTCAGCATTGGGAACTAGTACATTTAAAGCTATATTTTTGAGTTAACTTTCACAGATCATTGAAGCACTTTAACTGACAAATATAAATAAACCTTATTGAGTGATTTCACATCAGTGTTGTTCGTTACGTCAGTTAATTTATGGGATAGACTGCCATCTATACAGTGAATGCAGATTAAGTTGAAATGTTGACTAAGGAAGTGGACAGATTTCTAATTTAGCAGGGAGTAAAAGGGTGCTGGCTTGACACCAAGGGAGGTGAATATGGTCTGGGCAAGCCTTGAATGATGGGGTGAGGTGAATGGGCCAAATGGTATCACACCATTCTGATTCGTAGCTATGGAATTCACACAGAATATTTCTCACAACAGACAAAGATAATTGATACATTGTATAAATGATTTCAAGATACATCAATATATGTTTCTTGAGGAAGAGGGGATTGAGGGACACTGTTAGAAGGCTGGAAAGTGGAGTTGAGATCAATCGAACATGGTTGAGCTTGTTTCCTGTTGGCAAAACAGAATGTGTCACTGTAGGTTACTGGCTGGTCAGAGGATAATACTACTCGATACCTGAGAATGTGAGCAGTGTTGTGCAACATGAAAGGACTCAAGGGCCTCACCTCTTTCCAAAAATTATAAATGATTCCTTTGGATTCTGAGCGATTGTAATCCCTTCTAGTGTGAGGTTTCAGACCAAGCCTTACCTCTCCACCATCACTCTTGAGGCCACGACTGTTGCTGTGTTGACTGACTACCTGCCTGATATCAAGTTGTGGATGATCTAGAACTTTCTCCAGCCCAACCCTGACAAGAGCAAAGCAATCTTGCCACAACCTTTAGATCTCATCCACTGATTCCATTTCCCCTCCAGGATGCTAACTCAGGTGAGCTCCACTTGCTTCCTTTCCCCCAGAGTATGGGTTTAAAAACCCTCATTTTAGTCCACAGATCCCTCTGTGGCCTTGCTCTACAATCCCTCAGTCCCAGCGTGCGCCCTCCACTGTTCCAAAACCGGCCTCCCGTGTGTCCCTGGAATTGACTTCCTCAAACTCTCTGTCTTGGTATCTCTCTCTCCACTTTCTATACCCTTTTCAAAAACTGTTGTTCCAACCTTAATTACAGTCATTTGCCGTAACTATTCTCTCAACTCCTATTCAGTGCCACCCCTGCCCCCAACCCCCTGTGAAGCACTTTGTGTCCTTTTGCTATGTTAAAGATGCAATATAAGTGCAAGTTGTTACTTGTGAAAACAGCAGCTATTACAGATAAGAACATAAGAAATAGGAGCAGGAGCAGGCCATTCGGCCCTTCGAGCCTACTCCGCCATTCAGTAAACTCAAGGCTGATCTTCGACCTCAACTCCACCTTCCCGCACTATCCCCTTATCCCTTGATTCCCTTAGTTTCCAAAAATGTATCGATCTCTGTCTTGAATATACTCATCCACAGCCCTCTGGGGTAGAGAATTCCAAAGATTCACAACCCTTTGAGTGAAGAATGTCTTTAGTCCAGAAATGCACAGTTTCATTTAATCACATAACCTTTCAGTCATTCTGGCGGTCTGTTGGTTTCTTTTTGATTCAGCCATTACGGTTTTCCGTTATGGCCACTGCTGGAGACCCAAAGGAACAGCCCCCAGCACTCCGATTAAGTGGTTAGGAGGAGGGTTGGGAGGGTATTGTGGTTGAGGGGAGTGGGAGGGAAGCCCAGGGCTGGGCAATTTCCTGTCAAATAGATGTTGCATAAAAAGAAGAATTGAAAGTCGATGAAAGGAAAAACTCCTACCATTATTCAGAGCATTAGTCAAGCTCCACCTAGAATATTGTGTGAAGTTCTGGAACGCACACTAAAGAAAGGATGTAGCTGAACTGGAAAAGGTGCAAAAAAGAGTTACTACGATAATAAGAGGATTAAAAAATAAAGCATAGGGTTAGACTCAAGGATCTGGGAATCTTCTCATTGGAAAGGAGAAGACTGAGGGGGATATTGTTGAAGTGTTCTGAGGCTCAGAGACATGGATCATTAGCCACGGCTATTATATACGTACAAGGCAGCATAATGAGGGGACGCGAGTTTAAGCTGGGAGATTCAGATGAGATTTAAGGAAACATTACTGACTGGGTAGTTGGTTATTGTAACAGTTCAACAAGAGATTTGTAGAGGCAAGTAGCTTGGATTGCTTCAAGGCAAAATCAGACAAGTACCTTGATTGAAACACACTATCAGATACAGCTTTGGCGCCCGTTTAGCACCCGGAAAATGGGCGTGGCGCCATGGAGTTTCTAGGCCGGAATGTTTTTGTGGATAGTCCAACTGCAGTACGCTCACCTGAAAATCCTTGTTGTGATGATAAAGCCCCTTCAATAAAACACCAGGCTTGGTTTATGCAGTGCTCTCCTCACATGGCATTGCCATTAGAATTCATTCACTATTAAGCAAATACAGGTAAATAGGATGTTGACGTTGACCGATGGCATTGATATGGAGGCTTCTGGAAATCCTTGTACTGAGGTACACTGCAAGTATCTCATCAGGACGCTACTGTAGGTTTTTAATGAGCAACCATTTTTTAAGTATGCATGGCAACTAACTATTTCCTTTCTTGTATGAGGCTGCACACTCCCATGAGTCATCAGCTCACTGGAAGCTTGTGACATCTATAGCTTATCTAACTAGATTGGTGTTAGATGTTACTTCCTGCTGGCCCTGTTGTTATACATTGGAACAAGAGCTGTTATTTCTACGTACTCTGTTTCTAGTTGCACTGCAGACTCCTGTTGTAAATTCACTGCACAGTTGCAGAGACTGAGGTAGTTGAAATTATGGAAAGTTACTTCCTCGAATCTGATTTCTGAGGAAAACTCCCATGTCTTCTCATTGGCCTTATTTGCCCATTCACATAAGCTGGTAGAAAGCTCTGCTGTGAAGCTGCTTTGTATTTCTCGCCCCCTCCGATTTTTCTCACCTCCTCCTCTCAAGGTACTGCTTGTTGCTGGAATACAGTTGTCAAGTACCAGCAGTCCCTCGGTACATGGACCAAGTGGCCAATCTTCATGTCTGAGCCTAGACAATGAGCATCAGCAGGCCATTTGACCATGGATGTCATCAGAGCTAAGCCCAATCTAGTTCTGACTGACATTCCTATGCACATGAGGGCAGATTCCCCTCTCCTATTCCGCCTGATTTTGGGTGGGCATGAGACGGGTGGGAAAGGAGAATCAGGCAGGGAGCCATTCCGCCAGTTCCCCATCACCCAGTGCTATATCGTGAGGTCCTGCCAGAAATGACATCAGGCAAACAAAAATGGGAAGGCAGGCAGGAGAAGAGAACGTGGAGATATCAAAAAACAAGAACAGTATCTTGCATTTATATAGGGGGGAGAAATTCACTATCGCCCCATTTGGGGTGCTAATTTTTAAAAGTTTGGAAAGTTGCTGAGGCGCTACCCGATAGCGCTGCGCCCCCGCTGGAAGTACTCCGGGCCGCCACGCCGCCAGCGATGATGTCATCGCCGTGCGCCGCAGCCCCTTAGCGCCCGCCACGTCTCCTTACCGCCCCGCGGCAGAAATTTGGCTGCGCCCCGTGAGGCTGCCGTGGGCGATGTCAGCGCCAGCCTCGCGGGTCGCGAACCGGGCCGACCTCCGCTCACGGGGCGGTATTTAAAGGGGAGGTGCAGCTGCGACCCGTGCCGCCGTTTTCTTTTTTGGCTGACCTCCTGGTCGGCCTTCCGTGATGGGCCGTGACGTGGTCCTGACCGCCATCGCTCAGCCCGGCACCTGCGCGCCCCGACATCGCTTCGGTTACCGCCCCAACAGGAAGTGGAGTGCCCGAGATTGCGCTCCGCTTCCTGTGTGGGGCGGTAAGCCAAATTTAGCGGCCGGGGCGGTACTTCAAGAACAACAACATGTGTTTACATAGCGCCTGTAATGTAGAAAGCATCCCAGGGTGCTTCACAGAGGGAGGGAGAAAAAAACCAAGAACGGAGCAGACACTGAGCCATGGGTGGGAGAGTCAAGAGGCATGATCAGAACCTTGAACAAAAAGGTGGGTTTTGAGAAAGCGTTTAAAGACGGATGGGTTTAGGGAAGGTTTTCTAGAAAGTATCATTGAAGCAGCTGAAGGTCGTGGGGTGAAAGCAGGGCAGGAAACACAAAAGGCCAGATTCAGAGAACTAAAGGTTGCAGGGGGGCAATTTAAAGCTGGAGGAGATTGCCAGTGATTGGACAGGGTGACACTAGTCAGGTAGAGTAACCCGTGGAAATACAGGCTCCTCTAGTTTAAAGTTTTTTTATATTGAATGCAAAATTAGAATCTATTTAATCATTGTGTAGGGCACTGTTGTAGTTTAAAGTGTGTAACAGACATCCCTAGTACAGGCAGATTAAGTACTAAGATTTAAAGCAGGGCGAGGTTGCAGAGATTGGACAGCATGAACAGGCTGGGTCTCTTTTCTCTTGAAAAGAGAAGGCTGAGGGGGTGACCTAATAGCGGTCTTTAAAATTATGAAAGGTTTTAATAGAGTAGACACAGAGAGAATGTTTCCACTTGTGGGAAAGAGCAAAACTCGAGGCCATCAATATAAGATAGTCACCAAGAAATCCAATAGGGAATTCAGAAGAAACTTTTTTACCCAGAGAGTGAGGAGAATGTGGAACTCGCTACCACAGGGAATAGTTGAGGCGAAAAGTATAGATGCATTTAAGGGAAGGTTAGACAAACATATGAGGGAAAAGGGAATAGAGGATTATGCTGATAGTTAGACGAGGAAGGATGGAAGGAGGCTCGAGTGGAGCATAAACGCCGGCACGGACTGGTTGGGCCGAATGGCCTGTTTCTGTGCTGTATAGTCTATGTAATTCTATGTGTCTTTGATGTAACTTGATTGCCTGAAAACCTGAATTATCAGCAAATTAGAGCTAGTTGATCGAAAAATATGTCGTCGAAATGTTTGAATGTGTGTTGCTAGTTTTATAAAAAGGTAAAGTTAAATTAATAAAATTAAAAGATAGATTGTGGAAAAATTGGAAGACGGCCTGAAGTAAAGTGTTCATTAATTAAAGTTTTTATTGTGTAAAGGAAGGATATACTTGCCATCGAGGGAGTGCAATGAAAGTTCACCAGACTGATTCCTGGGATGAGGGGATTGTCCTATGAGGACAGATTGAGTAGACTAGGCCTATATTCTCGAGAGTTTAGAAGAATGAGAGGTGATCTCATTGAAACATACAAAATTCTTACCGGGCTTGACAGGGTAGATGCAGGGAGGATGTTTCCCCTGGCTGGGGAGTCTAGACCCAGGGGTCACAGTCTCAGAATAAGGGGTTGGCCATTTAGGACTGAGATGAGGAGAAATTTCTTCACTCAGAGGGTGGTGAATCTTTGGAATTCTCTACCCTAGAGGGCTGTGGAGAGGCTCAGTCGTTGAGTATATTCAAGACAGAGATCGATAGATTTTTGAATATTAAGGGAATCAAGGGATATGGGGATAGTTCAGGAAAGTGGAGATGAGGTAGAAGATCAGCCATGATCTTATTGAATGGCGGAGCAGGCTGAAAGGATGATGGAATACTCTCCACTTGCCTGGATGAGTGCAGCTCTAACAACACTCAAGAAGCTCGACACCATCCAGGACAAAGCAACCCGCTTGATTGGCACCCCATCCACCACCTTAAACATTCACTCCCTCCACCACCGGTGTACCGTGGCTGCAGTGTGTACCATCTATAAGATGCACTGCAGCAACTCGGCAAGGCTTCTTCGGCAGCACCTCCCAAACCCGCGACCTCTTCCACCTAGAAGGACAAGGGCAGCAGGCGCATGGGAACACCACCACCTCCAAGTTCCCCTCCAAGTCACACACCATCCTGACTTAGAAGTATATCGCCGATCCTTCATCGTCGCTGGGTCAAAAGCCTGGAACTCCCTACCTAACAGCACTGTGGGAGTACCATCACCACACGGATTGCAGCGGTTCAAGAAGGCGGCTCACCACCACCTTCTCAAGGGCAACTAGGGATGGGCAATAAACATAGAAACATAGAAGATAGGAGCAGGAGTAGGCCATTCGGCCCCTCGAGCCTGCTCCGCCATTCAATGCGATCATGGCTGATCATCCAAATTCAGTACCCTGTCCCTGCTTTCTCCCCATATCCCTTGATCCCCTTAGCCTTAAGAAATATATCTAACTCCTTCCTGAATATATTTAATGAATTGGCCTCAACTGCCTTCTGTGGTAGAGAATTCCACAGGTTCACCACTCTCTGGGTGAAGAAATTCCTCCTCATCTCAGTCCTAAATGGCTTACCCCTTATCCTTAGACTGTAACCCCTGGTTCTGGACTCCCCGCCTTCGGGAACATCCTTCCTGCATCTAGTCTGTCTAGTCCTGTTAGAATTTTTTAAGTTTCAATGAGATCCCCTCTCATTCTTCTAAACTCTAGCGAATATAAGCCTAATCGACCCAATCTCTCTTCATACGTCATTCCTGCCATCCCAGGTATCAGTCTGGTGAATCTTCGCTGCACTCCCTCCATGGCAAGAACATCCTTCCTCAGATAAGGCAACCAAAACTGCACACAATACTCAAGGTATGGTCTCACCAAGGCCCTGTACAACTGCAGCAAGACATCCTTGCTCCTGTATTCGAATCCTCTCGCTATGAAGGCCAACATACCATTTGCCTTCTTAACCGCCTGCTGCACCTACATGCTTACCTTCAGCGACTGGTGCACAAGGACACCCAGGTCTCGTTGCACTTCCCCTTTTCCCAATCTATTGCCGTTCAGATAATAATCTGCCTTCCTGTTTTTGCCACCAAAGTGGATAACCTCGCATTTATCCACATTATACTGCATCTGCCATGCATCTGCCCAATCAGCCAACCTGTCCAAATCATACTGGAGTTTCTCTGCATCCTCCTCACAGCACACACGCCGACCCAGCTTTGTGTCGTCTGCAAAAACTTGGAGATGTTACATCTAGTTCCCTCGTCTAGATGCTGGCGTTGCCAGCGACGCCCAGATCCCATAAACAAATTTTTTTTAAAGGGCCAAATGGCCTACTCTTGCTCCTATTTCTTATGTTCTTACGTATGTTTGTAGTTTAAGATTAATATTACAGCAATAAAATTTGCCCTGATGCTCCAGTAACTTTATTACAATATATTTGTGTCTGCAGCAGTATCACAGTGCAGGAACTAAAAACGTAAAACAAAATGGCTAGACCAGAGAGACTTGAATTTCTCTGGGCCTTCTTACAGTCTCAGAGCAAAGGATGCTGGGTGGGTCCAGTGAGCTGCTGCTATTTTAAACAGCAACTGCTCCAGCCAGCCTTGAAATATCGTCAGAGCTCACGAGTTAATCAAAGAATTCAAATAAAATTTAAAAAATAGAACAAAATGCACAGTAAAATTATTGTGGCCCTTTATAGCTATTTTTTTTTTAAATAGGGCACTGACTACAAGACATCCTCTTTAATTTTACTATAAATCTATAATTCCTTTCATCGGTAGAGTCGCAGGTTCTTTTCAACTAGGGAAGAGTTGCAAAATGCAGCATAATTACAGAGCTGTCTGTCGGATCAATGAAAGGGAATTTGAAACTATTATCATTGAAATATCCATATGTCAACTGGCCACAAAAATAGATGCAGCATGAGGAGATCAAAGAGCTTGGGAATGCTGCTGGATGGTGCAAAGTAAATGGAACATTTGAAAATCTCAGTGATAGCTGGAATATTTCTTCAAATTCTTTAAAAAAAAGTAATTGCGTGAGAAATTGGATCCAGTTTTCCCCCATTTTCCCAGTGTTAAGTGAGGGCAAAAATGACCATTTTAGCAGAGCTGTGTCTCGCACCCCAAGAATGCCTGAAATACGTCTGATTCCGATTTTGGATCAGATAATATTCAGGCGACCTTGGCGGCTGCCTTAAAAATACGTCAGGCCCCTTGCATATAAAAAGAACTTGCATATCTATAGCGCCTTTCACAACCTCAGGACGTCCCAAAGCGTTTTACAGCCAATCAAGTGTCTTTGAAGTGTAATCACTGTTGTAATGTAGGGAAACACAGCAGCCAATTTGCGCACAGCAAGCTCCCACAAACAGCAATATGATAATGACCAATGAATTTGTTTTTGGTGATGTTGGTTGAGGGATGAATGTTGGCCAGGACACCCTGCCCTTGTTCAAAAATGCCGTGGGATCTTTTACATCCACTTGAAAGGGCAGACAGGGCCTCGGTTTAATGTCTTTTCCGAATATGCTAATAAACCTAACACCTGTTTAAGGACTCGCTCTGAAATTAGTCAAAAACTAGGTGGAGCTTGCACTGCGCAATCTCCAACTAGTTTTTCATGTTCTACAGTAGCCTTACCAACGGTCCTTTTAAGGACCTCTGGAGTCAAGGTTAAATAAAGTTGTTTTTACTTCCGTGAAAGTGGAGTCAGGAGGAGTAGGATTTCCGAGCTCGGCTTCCAGGCTGGCTGATCTCGCTGTGGGCCCGACCGGCTAGCTTCACTGGGAAGCCCGATTGGTGCCTACAGCTCACCAGTGTCATGGTAATGAAGCCCGAGGACCAATTTCAGGAGATCCTTGGTCCAAGCTCTTCGGGCACGTGTCGCAGTCACGCAGCCCACTTCTCACCCGTAGGTGGGCACTAACCAGTTACTCCTCCATTGGATCTGGTGACTTTCTGTCAGTAATACTACAGGACGTGCTGGTATAATGTAGAAAATGGTAGATGGTTGGGAATGAATACAAGAATGAGATCTCAACTGAGGGTTCAGACACTGGTTGTAAAATACTCAAGTGTCACTGTTGCAGATAATGAGGCCACCTGAAGTCCTCATTGAGATTACATTCGCAGGTATCCATTACTCTCTCTTAAAGGGAGTTGCTACTTTTAATGCTGAATTTTTAAAAATTCTTAAAGTATCACTGCCTTTTTCCTTCAAATTTATAGTCAAATTTGTCAAAAATTCTTCGCAGGTGAAAATTCTGTCATTACTTCATCTTGATCGATTTTGTTTTGCCCTCTCTAAAATATTTTTAAAAATCAAACTAATCTGCTTCCCAAGAGATTTAAGTGACACAGACTCGGGCACTTCATTGGTTGATTCAGTCGGAATTGTTAACATGACGAGGAATCGATTGTTTCTTCAGAGTTTAACGTAAGGATGTTTATAACAATAACCGAGGCCAAATTTGTTTTGTTTTGTTGCCATCTTTAAAAGGGGAAGAAAAGTCGAGGGTACTTGCAGCTCAGAGTACTCCACATTACTGTAGCCAAAAATAACAGGCTCCCCATAAATTTCTTTGAAGTATTAGTAAAAATGTTCATTTTATTGATGGCGTGGAGAGCTTCAAGTAGTGTCTCCCTCTCTGCTCAGCTGTCTGGGTAATATCACGGATAAGTAGCACCTCCAGGCATCCTGGAATGGTTCCATTACAAACAGTGGGAGTGCAGCTTTGAACCGGCCTAGTTCTGGTGCTCCGAAAAGGCCCTCAGGTTGGTTTTGAAGTCACCCTTTCTCCCCCTCACCTTTGCTATTTGCTCCGGAGCTAGTTCGCGATGCTTCCCTACCAGATGTCGCCGTGCCGACAATAAAACTGACATATTTACAAAAATGTCCAAGCTATTTACGGGGAGTCTATTATTTTCGTGAACAAAAAGCATTCTGCCTTGACATTCCCCAACATTAATTTTAACCCTTCAAGCGCTGCAGTTGAATGTCCTCCTCTGAGCTTTGTTGGATGTTAAAACGATCACCACGTTTACTCATCAGCAGCAGCAGCACTTTCTGGTTTGGATGTGATTTTTCTCATGAGACCAGGTCAATTTTCAGGATCAACCCTGTTGATTGGATGAAAACCTGACCTTCAAAGCTAGTTTTCAGCCAATGAAAACTCTTTTTGTAGGAAAAGATGCTCAAGTCTCCAAAGTGGACAATGGGAGCAGGGAGACCGAAACATTTCAGAATGAAACAAAATGTGAAAGGAGGTTTATAATGAGTAGAATATAGTATTTAAGTTGGAAAGAGAGTCAAATTAAAGCTTTAAAATAGGGAAAAACAGAGTAGGATCACCTTTATTACTGTAATATTAACACTTTCTCAGTGTCTTGGTGCGTGAGATAAAAATCAAAACAAAACAAAGTAGGAATATCCCTGAAGATGCCAGTAGTCTAAGGGTTAGTAGCAGGACAGTGCTATATAAACAGGAATGTGTACAAGTTGGTTATGAGTCTCTATACTTTGAAGAATTTCGGGAATTTCAGTTACTTACAGTGGGTTTGGTGGGATTCAAATAGAAAGTGTAATTTTTAATAGAACTTGTATAAATGAATAAAAGCAATATTATTTTTATCTCCTTAAAGATGAATCATTGAGGTCCTTCATATAGTCACTGTATTTCACTCCAGGGGACAGACTAGGGATGTTTGTTTTCAAGATCAATGCTTAAATATGGCTAAAATAAATGTAGATCCAGCAGTTCTATGGGTTTTAAGTTCATATTTTTGTTTCAGCAGGAATTAGGGTGACCATGAGAAACAGAATACTCCTCTGCTGTTTAATCACTCACAACAGATCCTATTTTTTTCATTTCTCTCACCTTTCCCCTCCTACACTGAAGGAGCGGTCTCGTGCTGAGATAGGCTTTCATATTTTCTGGCAACCCATCAGCTCACCACCCAAGTTGCTATTTTCATGTGCAAACCTAGACAGTGGATATCAGCTGTCTATTTAATTGTGAGGGGTACCAGACTCAATCCCAATCCTGTCCACACACTTGCATTTTTCAGCATGGGTCATTTGATCACAGATTAATTCAATGTTATACACATAAAACAGGTTATTCAGCACATTAAATCTGTGCAGTTGTTTTTTTTTTACCCACATGAGCCACCTAGTCTAATCCTATTCACTCTCCATACCCTTTAATATTCCTCTTTTTCAAGAAACTATTTAGTTCCCCTTTAAAAGTACTTATGGTTTCTGCTTCAACAATGGTTTGTGGCAGAGGATTCCACATCCTAACAACCCTCTGTGTGAAGAATTTTTTTTATCACCTCCCCTTTTTATCTTTAATTTGTGCCCTTTCATTATCATCTCACTGAGCAGTGGAAACGATCTATCACTGTTAACCCCATCCTAACTTCTCATCATCTTTGACCTCCAATAGGTGAGCAAGAGCTGCAGTATAGGATGATTTTCCCTTCACTCGCCCAGGTTCACTGGAGTCAACCCAGTGGCTGCTCCAGGTAATGCAGCATAGATTGGGAATGAACCTATGTCTCAGTAGCACACACAGGTTTGGCATTTTACTATAGCAAGTGGCCAGGGACTTGAGCACGTAAAGCTAGGCTGACACTCCCAGTGCAGTACTGAGGGAGTGCTGCACTGTCGGAGGTGCCGTCTTTCGGATGAGATGTTAAACCGAGGTCCCGTCTGCTCTCTCAGGTGGACGTAAAAAGATCCCATGGCACTATTTCGAAGAAGCAGGGGAGTTATCCCCGGTGTCCTGGCCAATATTTATTCCTCAACCAACATAATTTAAAAAAACAGATTATCTGGTCATGATCACATTGCTGTTTGTGGGACCTTGCTGTGCGCAAATTGGCGGCCGCGTTTCCTACATTACAACTATGACTACACTTCAAAAGTACTTCATTGGCTGTAAAGCGCTTTGAGACGTCTGGTGGTCGTGAAAGGCGCTATAGAAATGCAAGTCTTTCTTTCTTCTTCTTTCTATAATTTCCCACCGAAACATTATTCCTATTCCTATGAAATTTCCTAATATAGGCTCTAATGTGTTTGACATTTCTAATTTCTCTGCGTACAGTGTGGTAACATCATCCAGTAACAAAAGGTTGCTCATGATGTTCCCAGCCTATTTAATGGCTGATGTTAACATGTTGAAATCATTCCGGGCGTAACTTGTTTACATGAAATGATCAGATTAATTAGTGCTAAGAGTGAGAGCAGTCCTATGTTATAAAAATACATTGTTTACAAACTGTCTTTTAATATAGAGAATATGTGAGGAGATACGTCATATCATTTATATCATGAGTGGCCTGATCAGATGTCTCATTCATCTCTTCATTATGTATTTCCTTCGAGCACTAGGTGTCCCAAAATCATAAATTCATTTACAAAGAATGGGTATACAATTTTGCTGTGTTTACCACACAGAGGAAGTCTTCCTCCCTAGCAGTTAAAATGATTAAAAAAAAGGATGTTATCATAAATTTTAAGTGCAAGTTATTTTGATGCATAGATTGAGGAGCAGGTCAATTAGATCACTGTTGTCAATTTTGACAGCATTTTTCCATCAAGCCTGTCTTAAAAGGTATAATATTAATTAAGCAACAGGATAAGAAAGTTTCCTGTTCTTCCTCACAAACAGTATCCTTGGTCCACTTGTACCCTTTGCCTGGGTTAACAATGACAACATCCATTTTCCATAATCTGGACTCTCTGGCCGCGATTTCGCCGACCGAGGTGGGTCCAGGGCGGCCGGGGTCGGTGTCGCGGTCCCAGCCCGCTGCCTACTACAGCCCGCACTCTCCAAGTGATTTTACGTTAATAGGGCCTGTTAAGCCCGCCCTGCGCGGTTCCCAGCCAATTAACAGGAAGCGGGTCCGATGACGTCATTTGATGACGTGTCATCAGCCGATTTCCTTAAAGGGGCCATGTCCAAATTCTACAGCATTGAGGTGCTGCAAACACTGACAAGCACTGCACAAAGGTGCACGTCTGCACCCAGGCTCTCCCATGACTCCCTCCATATGCTTATATAGGGAGTCACAGCACGCAGGGAGGTTCTCTTCCCTTCCCATGGGCGGAAGAGACCTCCCCAGGAGATCAACGCAGCCTGGTTGCACATTGCACAGGACGGCAGAAGCAGGGATGTCGTCAGGAGGACCAGGCTGCAGTGGCGCAAGTCTTTCAGTGATCTGAGCAGATGATGAAACGTTACAGCCAAGCCACACTCAACCTCATCCTGCTGTGCCACGCATCACATCCACATCACTCTGCCTTCCCTACCCTACTCCTGCACATCTTTACTCACACCAACTTACCTTGCACCTCCATCCATCCCTCTCTATCTATATTTTCACTTCCCCATCTCACTAGCCACCCCTCACACTCACCCTACTGCAAGCATACGAACTAACAACACACAGGGGTAGGTACCTGGGTGGTTTAGCCAATGTTCATCTGAAGTTTCTGTTAATGTGTTGTCAAACATTGAAATCTATATTTTCAACTCTTTGCCTTATTGTACAGATCTATGTTCACCTTTGGAAGTGTCTTTGTGAGTTCCAGTGAATGTTGAGACATAACTCCACCCACCCCCACAATTGTGATGAGTGTGAAAGGAATGGCTTGGACATTAATGATTTAGATATGAATGTAGGAGGTATGATCAGTAAGTTCGCAGATGACATGAAAATTGGTGGGGTGGTAAATAGCGAGGAGGGAAGCCTCAGGCTACAGGACGATATAGATGGGTTGGTCAGATGGGCAGAACAGTGGCAAATGGAATTTAACCCTGAAAAGTGTGAGGTGATGCATTTTGGGAGGACTAACAAGGCAAGGGAATACACAATGAATGGTAGGACCCTAGGAAGGACAGAGGATCAGAGGGACCTTGGTGTGCATGTACATAGATCTCTGAAGGCAGCAAGACAGGTAGATAAGGTGGTTAAAAAGGCATATGGGATACTTGCCTTCATTAGCCGAGGCATAGAATATAAGAGCAGGGAGGTTATGATGGAACTGTACAAAACGCCAGTTAGGCCACAGCTGGAATACTGTGTGCAGTTCTGGTCGCCACACTATAGGAAGGATGTGATTGCATTGGAGAGGGTGCAGAGGAGATTCACCAGGATGTTACCTGGGCTGGAGTGTTTCAGCTATGAAGAGAGACTGGACAGGCTGGGGTTGTTTTCCTTAGAGCAGAGAAGGCTGAGGGGGAACCTGATCGAGGTGTACAAAATTATGAGGGGCATAGATCGGGTAGATAGAAAGGAACTTTTCCCCTTAGTAGAGGGGTCAATAACTAGGGGGCATAGTTTCAAGGTAAGGGGCAGGAGGTTTAGAGGGGATTTGAGGAAAAACTTTTTCACCCAGAGGGTGGTTGGAAACTGGAACTCACTGCCTGAAAGGGTGGTAGAGGCAGGAACCCTCACAACATTCAAGAAGCATTTAGATGAACACTTGAAACGCCATAGCATACAAGGCTACGGACCAAGTGCTGGAAAATGGGATTAAAATAGACAGGGCTTGATGGCCGGTGTGGACACGATGAGCCGAAGGGCCTCTTTCTGAGCTGTATAACTCTATGACTCTATGACATTGTAGGGATGCTTTATGGTGCTGGTGTGGGTGGTGTCAACCTGGCGCATCATGTGGCCATCATGGGTGTACAGCATCAAGTGAAGTAAATCTGGCCATGGTGAGGCCATCGCTGGCCTCCCGGACAGCAGTGTGCTCGGGTGCTGCTGCCCTGTGTCCTGTGCAGCATCAGGTGATTGCGGAGAAGGTTGGTATTGTTGTTGGTGATGTTGGTGTGCCTGTTGGTGTTGGGGCTGATCGTGGAGGGATTCTGAGATTTTTTCAAGGGCACTGATGTTGCTGGAATAGATGGCAGCTGAAGTTGAGATGACAGAAGCAATCTGTCAATGGTGAGAGAGCTTGCTCCAAAGAGGTGACAGTGGATAGAGAGTTTACTCCAAACACTTCCAAACTGCATAAAGCTCAAAATTGTCTTCCAACTCCTGAAGGCTCAAGCTTCTGACATTGGAAAGTGACCAGCTGTGAAATGGTAGCTTTCGTACCACTTTTGCAGCTGTCACCTATTCACAGCAATGGGGAGACATAGAGAACCCGACCTACTTACCTGACGTGATCTCCGAACGACGTGAACCCCGTTAAAAAAGTGGCAAAATAGAAATAGGCTGGCAAAATAGTGGTTAACAAGCGTTTAACAAGCAGTTAAGTATCTTAAATGCTTCCCCGCCGCTTGGTGTTGGGTCTGTTCTGAAATGGCAGACCTGACACTTTGGAAACTTACATGGAGGGGGGTTTGCAGCGGGTTCCCAACCCGCTGTCAATCATTTTGATTTTGACAGCAGACCCACCTCCAAAACCGCACTCTGAGCCCCGGCAAAATCGCGGCCTCTGTTGGCAACCTGGGAAGGCTTTGGGTTATGGCACAATAATGGCATAGAAAGAGTCTTGTAACTCATCCGAGCTGGGTCCATCGAGTCTTTTGAAGTTCTCAGAGTTGAAGGCCAACTTAACCATCTTCCATTACTTACAAATCAAACAACTGAGAGACATTCACCTGCCCACTCATAGCACTACAGAGCTTTCTAGCCTTCCACAACAACAACAACCTGAATTTATATAGCGCCTTTAACATAGCAAAACATCCCAAGGCGCTTCACAGGAGCGTCATCAAACAAAATTTGACACCGAGCCACATACGGAGATATTAGGACAGAGGAAACGCTCATCCATGCCTTTGTTACCTCTAGACTTGACTAGAATTAAACAAGCAAAATGAATTTTACGGGGACGCACTATCTTAGAAGAATGCCACTAAAGAATGCTAAATGAGTCAACACTTTCATTAAAATAGCAAAGAATTTCGCGCAAACGTCTAAATGCATTCATCACACAGTGTGATTTCAACCCAACTGTTCGTTCAACCTGTTACTTGGTGGAATGGTTCATCCCAAGAGAGGGGAGCAATGTAGGTTTAGTAATGAGATTTAAGGTTCAGATCCAGGATTTGTTGAACTATTAAACACTGGGGTTTAACCCATTTATAGGTTGCAAGTAAGAATTGAAAATGTGTTCTGTGACATCCAAGGTTGACTTTAAGGAATCATGTGCCAAAGGTTCATTTAATGAACAGGTTTGTGTTTCTAATGCAGTGAGTCACGTGCAGATTCTAAATTAAATTGCCACAATAGATAATTCATTCAGACTGTGCTGTGAAATTCAGAAACAGAACTGTCATCATTAAGCCGCTAAATGTCCAAAGCAACAAGGAACGAGGTGAAAACAAAGCAGTCAGTGTGGCTTGTCAACAAACAGCCGGAAAATGGGCTTGACTGTTTGAGGAACCAGATAGTAAATGTCCTTCTGACATGTTGTGCTTTGGCTGTTTACTTCAGCTGCCAATATTTTGGGATTTTTCTAAACGTAATATCACTGCGCTGGAGCATGACTGTGGACTGGGAGAGGGTCTGGTCAAGATGACAGCATTTCCTGTTTCTGCACTATTTTTGCAGTCACAGTTTCCTGTTTACTCTCTTGTAGAGTGTTGCACATCTGACAGTCGGCAGCACCTAGATAAGCATTTACAACTACAGTTGAAGAAAAAAAATGCTTAAAAAAGCTTAGTTGAAAATTATTCTCATTAAATAAGGTCTTATCAATACATTTCACACCTAATAAAGAAAATTTATCAACGCCAAGCTATTAATTTAGCTTACACGAATGTAAACAGGAAGCCACTCCCTTCCTTTCTAAATTTGTATTTTAATAATTTTTTTACGTTGTGCGTAGAAAGATGAGGGATGACAGTGCGACTGAATGGAACATTGCCCCACCTTTTGCACTTGCTGTCAGTGTAATGTTCTTCAGTACAAGTATGTACTTAGTATGGATTTCATTTATAATAAAGTTTTCTTGGAATCACTTCAATAAATGTATGAGAACACCAGTCTGGCATCTTAGTTTTTTTTTAAACAGGCCATGATGGTGTTAAAATGGGAGACAAAGATTGAAGGCTTTACCACTATCCTACCGGACAACGTTGCCTCTGAGTTAGATTGGCAGCTTAGCAAATTATGGCCAGTGTTATGCTTTGGACTTGTGTTTACAGCAGTTTTATGAGGAACTGTTGAGCCAGCCGTGGTTAAAGCAGCCATGAGCACCTGTGTGCAAGTGACCTGGGAATGACTGACCCTCCAAATAAACACCTTCTGTGGCAATATAACTGCGCTCAAACGAGAACCACCATTGCATTCAAGAATCATTCATAAAAACAAATTAATAATTGATTTCTAAATTCATTTTAACAGTTAGGCCAATTAGGAGTGAATTTGGAAAGATATTTTTATTTCTTTTTAAATTCACTTAACAATCTATAAACTAATGCATTCCATAATAGGTATTTGTGAATTTGTGTCATTGCTCAAAATTAACTTTCTAAGTTACTTCATTTATAAAAGTGCAGCAGTGGAAAGATCTTGCGATTTGATTTAACACGCAAAAACATTGACTAATCATCTCAGGGCCATTGGCTTTCACTGGAACAGGATGCACTGAACAGGAAAAAAACATACAGAGGACAATTTTCGGAGTACAAGGCAGAGCCTTGCCCCCCCACCGCCCCCCCCCCCCCACCCCACCCCCGGCCACACATTTCTAGTAACTGCAGGCTCACTGACGCTGAATTTCCATCCTTTTAATTTCAATTGATGGAAAATCATGGGCAACATGCTGGAGATTTCTCTCTCTGTGTGGCCGGCTGGGGAAGTTCCACATTGGCAGTTCGGAAAATTGGCCCTAAAGTGTTGTCTAATATATTTGGAAAATGGGAAGAAGTGGGCCTGGATTACTAAACATGGTACAGATTCACTTTACAAATAAACACCAACCTACACAGACTTCAGAGTCTATTCACCAATCTATAAAGAGCGGACATGCTCAAATGATGTTGAACCTCCCTTCCTCGTGATTCAGGTGTCCTTCGGTTACAGTTGGATTAGGGACATTGATGCTTAATGCGATGCTATCAAGTTAATAGCACCTTGCTTTTCCCCTTCCATTTAAATTTTCACATAACTTGTCTCTATATTGTATACCTATATAGTATGTGGGCTTAGGTAAGAATGTTTGGGGCAGGACAGAGGATCTACACATGATACAATCTCTATACAGAGTTATGCAATGCTCCTGTCTTTTTCTACTCTATTTTATATCGGGTTGCCCTTATAATTTCCAGTGAGTTTATAATGGAGCTAAGAACATAACTGTAGTAATAGACCATCAGCAACAATACAGCAAATTATCCTGTCAGGTTGCAAGGTGTGTTGATAATTGAAATGTTTCACATACTGAGAGAATCTAACAGGTATGAAAGGAACGTAACCTATAGTGGAAGACACAAACTAATGCCCTGAAAGTTTTGCAAATGAAAGGAAGGGGTTAGGCATCCTGCAGCACCCGCCTAGCGACCTTTATGCCTCACATGAACAAAGATTTATTGCTGTCAGCAGCCACTGCTAGAATGACATCACTGCCACTAAAACATGTGTTATAAATGAGATAAACAATTTAACATTACGTTAGCACGACATAACACAAGAGCTCTGTGTGCCGATGGGTTATGCAATACTGGAGCTACTCACTGGCTCACTTTACAGTAAAATATTGATTGCCTTCAATTAGCTTTATGTACATTGAGGATTACAATCAGGTCCAGATGACTGCAAGTGTGCAACCCACTGAAGTCACTGCATGCTGGTTTCATTTTAATAAATACAGTAGCCCCTTATTATAATGGCCTGGGATATGCTGCAATCTCTGATATCATATGTATATTTTATGGTTCTCTCACTAACAAGTATGAAGCATTCTGGACAAAATTCTTGCCTTGTGTGGTACTCGGACTGACTTTCACCACAAGGCTAACTAAGGTATTGACTGTACAGGACAAAAAGCTTTTGTTCTGCTTCAAGAAACACATTGGAATTACTGATACGGAAAAAAAAGTTATGCGAAATGTCTGACCATTTATGAAAGGAAAAAATGTCTTGACTTCCAATTCTTCCAAGGACTGCAGTCACAAGATAGATATGAAGGAAGAAATTGTTTGGCCCATCAAAGCAGATCAATCCTGAAACAGCAGTTCTCCCTCCCAAATCATAGTATCTAGCTGTCTTTCAAATGATTCCAGGGTTTTTACCTCTGACAGTCTACCCAGGAGTCCTTTTCACTTTTTTTTTGAGTGAAGAAGAACTCCTGATATCAGACCTAAATTTGTTATTCACCTGTGGTCTCTTTCTCTATTGTTATAGTTTAAATTTTCATATTTACCTTTCCATGCATCATAAATGTATATATATTCAACTGGTATTAGGAAAGAAGCCTTTTTGTTCTTTCTATTAGGGAACCCAGTACAAAAAGGAGTGGTGGCCTCCTTCCCCACTTGTGTGGCACAAACATTGGCTCCTTGACACTGGCGCTATCACAAGGGCAAAAATACTATCTCAGTCCGTTCTGGAACAAACCCTTTTTAATGCCTGTGCCGGGCAACAATGTATTATCACTGGAATAAACCACACTCCCATCAAATTGAACACATTGGGCCAACATTTGCGATCGGAGGCTTCCCGCGGGCAGACGCCTCCGACCTGCAAAATGTCTACGAAAGTACCTGGTGGCCCGGGCGGAATGGCGGCTTGCGATCCTGGGCCTCTCCGGGTCCGCGCGGGCAGAGCCCCACGTATCCCAGGGGCACAAGCAGTTCGTAGGCGCTCCTGGGAACTGTCAAAAGTAGGAATGGGGATCAACTAAAAAATACACCAACACATTAAATTAAAAAAAAATTTAAGTTACATATTTAAAATGAATTAAAATGCCATTTAATTAAATATTTTAAACAAACATTTAGGGGCAAAAATTCAGTTGTTTTGTGCCTCCCGTTAGCGCCCTAAGAGGGCACTAATGGGGTGCAAAGCAACTAGCGCCCGGGCGCGGCAATTTTTGCGCTGCTCACGAAATTGACCAGACATTTTGCGGCGGCGCTAAACACTACCGCCACGATCTCCTGCGCCCGCAGATCATGACGTCAGTCGAGCGTGCAGCGCCCCGGACCGGATATTGAGTGGCGCCCCCTGCCATTCCGCCTGCCGCTAGCAACGACAGGTTGAGGGGAACGTTTTGCAGTCGGGAAGGGACTGGGGGAGCGCAATATAAAGGCGGCCGCTTCCTGCCTTTTTTTTGTCGTTGACATTTTTGCACCACGCATTCTGAGAGAGAGAGACTTCTGGAGACATTCAACGCTGTGTGAAGGAGTTTTGGGTTCTGAGCAGCACTTTGCAGGTTCATTTTGATTTGACCTTCCTTGCATCGATTTAGAAGAGACTATGGGGGCTGCACTCTGAGCTCTTTCCCTGGGCCTCTCCATTGTTCTTTCCAGCAGAATTGATGTACAGGTCTCTCCAGGCCGAGATTCAAGGCTGCAATGAGCAGGGTGTGGATGGAGAGCAAGATCGACCTTCCCCTTTAAGAACTGGCTGGCGCCAGTGTGTCTGTGTTCCATTGCTGACTGACATCACATGAGCTTCACCAGCGCTCTGAGGTAGCGCCTCACTCCTCGGCGTTAGCGCCTTAAGAGAGGTGTGTAGTGCCTGATTTAGCGCTCCAATCACCTCCAGGGGCGATAGAAGCCAAGTTTGCAGTCAGAGGCGAAAATTAGCGCCAGGCTGATAATTGCGCTCCAAACGGGGCGATACCGAATTTCTCCCCCTTAATTTTTTGAAAAAAAATGTTTTTACAGGGCTAAAAATAAACTTACCTTTTTGAAGAGTATTTTTAATTTATAAATGAGTTATCAAATTTCATTTATCTATTTTTTAAAACTCTTAAGCTGCTAAAAGCAGGCCTTACACCTGCTTTTACCAGGCGTAAGAATTTGACAGGCATTCAGCGGGCGGAAGTTGTGCAAAAAGCGCAACTCTCCACCGCAGAGGCCCTTCTCCCGGGCAGGCGGATGATCTGTCAAGCGAATTCTTAACAGATCGCAAGTGCCGGGTTTCAGCGCATGCACTTCGCACGTACCCGTGGGGGTCGCAAAATACAGCCCATTATTATCCTATATAATGCTCCTCATTCTTTGATACACCACAGGTTCTGATGTGGCATCCATTGTCTATGATTTTTTTTATAAATGGAGAAGCCACAATAACATCCTTTCGCAAGAACATAAGAATTTCCATATTCCATAATATTTCCCAAATAATGGAGTATTTTTGTATGGCTCCCAAAGACACCATTATAAGAGGGATTATTGTATCAACAAACTTAAGACAGCAGGTTGTCTTTCTAATAGCATTTTTAATGTTTGCACAATTCTAATACAAGCAAGTGCCCTGTGGTGATATGTGGCATGTGATGAAGATGCTTGACTGATGACCTTTCACCCAGGCAGGATATGAGCCAGTAGCATTCTGTGAGCTTACTGCTTATTTGGCAGGACATGTTGAGCAGCTGATGGACCATCAACATTGTTGGGTGTCAGCACCTGGGTAAGGATAAGAAGGCAGGGTATATTTTCCTTCATTCACTAATTTTCGCAAAAAAGTATAAACCAGGGAGCATTGCTTGATGCTCACAGCTACTTTTTCCACGATAAATATTGAACAGGGAAAATTCTAACACATAGGTCTGAAAAGATAAGGAACAGTTCCTAGTATTACATCATTTAAAAAAAAAAATCATTTAGTTTCACGTAGATCTTGGGTGATCTTTCTAGGCACCAGATGTATTAATGGAGTTAATAAGACATTTTGGTTTTTGACAGTAAACTTTTCACCTCAGCCAAAGAAGTCTTTTTTTGGAAAAGTAGAATCGCTTCTTTTCTGTGGGTGAGGAAATGAAGGCAAAGTCGACCTCCTGCGGACAACCCATTTCCCTTTTGGTGATCTCACGGGGAGCTTGTAAAACTGGACTGCAACTATTGACCATCCTGATCATGCCTGTGTTATCACAGAATCACAGAATCCCCACAGTGCAGATAGAGGCCATTTCGGCCCATCGAGCCTGCACTGACACATATCCCACCCTATCCCCGTAACCCCACGTATTTAATCCCCCCTAACACTAAGGGTCAATTTATCATAGCCAAATCAACCTAACCCGCACATCTTTGGACTGTGGGAGGAAACCGGAGCACCCGGAGGAAACCCATGCAGACAATGTGCAAACTTCACACAGACAGTCACCCGAGGCCGGATTCGAACCCGGGTCCCTGGTGCTGTGAGGCAACAGTGCTAACCACTATGCCACCGTGTTGCCCTAATAGAAAAATAATGAACTTCACTAGTTGAAAAATACAATGTGTAGATTTGCTGTCTTCAAGTAAAGCTGCTACATATAGTAACAGGAAACACAGATCAGGAGAAACTAAACCACAGCAGTTACCAGATCAGTAGAAAATTACTTTAAAATCCTTCTTATGGTACGATTTTAAGGATTATATTGACCTTTGTGGCATTTGTGGTCAAAAGAATTTCATGTATTAAGAGCACTAAGTGTCTCGACCATAAATAGTGCTTCTGTAGTGGTCAAAATATTTCAACTGTTCTTTTATTTCTTACTTGCAAAGCAGTCTCCAGAAAGGGACACATCCCAATCTTCAAAATTCCGTTCCAGTGACACATTGTAAGGATAGTTCTTACAACTGCTGACCCCACCACCACTATCCAAGATGCTCCTGCCAGTGCGTAGTGAGGTGTCCTTCATTACGGGGAGAATTTCCCTTCAGGGCAAACCACAACCCGTGATAAAACTCGTCAAGCTTCTAAACAATGAGGACAGTCTTAGAAATTCAGGGAATGTTAGGGATTCTGAATCGATACTGTTGGACTTTAGTTTTGACTTCTCACTGAGCTCATTGCTGGAGTTTGAATTTTCCTATTGCTGTATGGCCATAGATACAGGATAGATAGTCGATGGCACCACACGCACACGCTAGTGCCTGGTGACATCATCAAAGTAGGAACGATGGGGACTGGACAGGGCAGTGGATTAGAAAATTGCTACCAGTGACTCCTATAGGAAAATGCAAATCTCTGGATGTTGGTTGGGTGAGGAGAGGATCCCCAGACAACTTTATAGCGTGCTAAAACCCTGCGTTCACATGAAGAATGGCCCCTTGGAAGGGTTACCAGAGAGCAACCAACGGAAATGGAATTGTAACCCAGCTGGAAGGAGGGGGGGGGAAGAAAACTGGCAAAAAAAAATTTTTAAATGTAACATTTCCATTTCACATCTGAAACCTGAGTTTGAACTCAACTCAAACAGATGAGTTGTAAATTTCACATCTCCTGAGTCTCAGGCTACTTCCTGACAAGTATAAGCCCACAACACAGTTTGATACTAATTGAAACTAAATTTACAGAGGTCATAACAGGGCTCCCCCATGGCTGAGCTAGTTAAGATGGTAAGTAGCTGAGCCGTTCAGTCCCAGAAAGTCCCAGATTCTATCCTTGATCTGCGCTCAGTTAGTTGATCTCAGCCATCTTAGTGGTTGAGATGCTAAAATTGATCTCACCTTAGGAAAGGGAAAATGGGCCAGGTTTGTTGCTCCCGATCACTATCCCATGATCGCTGGTGGAATTGCACATTTGTGGACAGGGTTAGGCTCAGCCCTGATACGCTCTATAGTCACTTACCGCTGACACTATCTAGGCACATGCCACTTGGGTAAGGTATTGGAGAGCAACCTGTGGATCTGAACCCAGAAGGAACGCAGTATCTTCAAACACGAGGAGTGATGGGAAACAAATTGGGAGAGAAACTAGGAAGAAAGAACATTAAAAAAAATATCATAATGGTGACTAGTGTGGTTAAGGGAAGAAAAAGAGTCATGAGCTGCTTTGCTGAGACTGGAGTTAGCACATTGTTGGGCAGAGTAGAGGGAGCTATACTTTACATTTGGCCTTGCTGTATCTAATCTGGGAGTGCTTGTTGCTCACATGGGGTTCCCAAAATGAGAAAGTGTTCTATTTCCCAGCACTGACATCTCCCAGTTTCATGTGAATAAAGGTTCACCTAAAATATATATAAATGTAAAAAAGAGAGAGTTTGGGTAGAGAAGGTTGGAATTTTCAGAGTTCACCCTTTAATCATGAATCAGGTGCCAACTATTCATTGTTGTACAGATACATTTCCCATTTAGTCAGGAAATATCAATTATCGTGAGATTATAATAAAAAAATACAGTGTGAAGGAGGAAATAGTCTAATGTAACTATTAGATGAGTTTACAGCAGGACTTCGTTCAGGGAAATAAAATTATGTCTACTTCTATAGATTGTCCCTGATATATGACCATATTAATAAAATAACTATTATTCAGCTGGACTGTTAGTAAGCTTTAAGGAAATATCCTTCATGAACAAAGTCTGAAACTAGATGTTCAGTAGCTATTTCCAAATCCTGCATTTAGCTAATCTTTGTAGGATTGGGGCCTAATAGAATCACTGGGTGTACTTTGTTTCACTTTTTAACCCATGGAAAATTTATTTTCTATTGTTTCAAACCTCGTAATTGAACTGACGCCTACATTCTAATGCACTATGTGGGTGAGCGTGCATGTGTTTCAATTTTTAACGGGTGGACTAATGTTGAAGTGAGCTGACCTCCAATGATCTGGGTTTCAGCACTAGCAGTGTGACCTGCAGAGTAAGCTGTAAAGGGAAGTCCCATCACAGTGCCATCTTGCTAATCGTTCACTTTGATGGATGTCTCTGAGGGGTTTAACATGTGCTATGTGGAATGAAACTGTGCGATGAGTCTAAAACATGATAATTTCCTGCAGTCACTCTTATTAATCAACTGAATCATATTTCTTTGCCAGGCAATACGTCAAATTTTTGTGGAGGAGGCATTCATCATTCAGTTAAATAATGCGCCTCCAGTAGGAACTCATATTGGTTCCAGGAATGGAATTTTCCTCCCTTGCATGACAAATGGGGGGAAATTCCACCCAGGAGCCAAATATTGGATAGTTGAATTGCTCCCAAGTCAGTGAAGTACAGTCCCCTGAAGACAAGCTTCACTTTGCTCCAGAATTGGAGATGCTTAGAGGACTTATACAGATCTTCAGCAAACCTCTTCACTTCTGTGGTTAGAAGTTGCCGTGGCGCTCACAACTTCCCCTTTAACAAAGAGGTGACAGAGAAAGCCATGTACTCAGCATGTTCCAGAAACTATCTTGAAAAAGAGTCCCTTGTAAAACTGAAACTAAAATGCAGCACACTTCTGTTTGTGAGCAATTTAGTTTTAACTCAAAAGAAGCTTCATTATAGTTTTGGGATGACTTATTTGTCAAACAATGTGATTGATGGTGGGTTAGTCCTATCAAATGTCAGTAATATTTTCAGCTTCAATCATTGTACTAAATTAATGAGTAACATATAAAAGGATTTGTCTCCAAAGTGACAGATAATTTGGAACCAAAGTTGATATGTGCTTGATTTCACCCTTTTTGTTCTAAGTAGTTAAGTGGTAATTTTGTAAGGTTAGCCTTCCAGGGTTAGTCATGGGGGGAATTTTGCCAGCCCTGGGGAGGCGGGTATGGAGGCGGAACTGCCGGGAAAATGGCAGAAACTGGGGGCGGGTACCGAAGCCGCTCCCAACCCGCCTCCGTGCCATCTTACCGGGAAGCGGGTCCCCGAGTCGCGCAGGGACCTGTCTCCTCGAGGCGGGAAGGGGATTACAGCCATTTAACTGCCTGTTAACAGGTAGTTAACAGGCAGTTAAGAGGCTTATCCCCATTTTACCCCGCAAGTGTGGGCTTCCCGACGGCTGCGAACCTTGCCAGGGTCAGCGAGGCGAGCAGTGGGTCTGCGGGGGTGAGAGGGATCGAAAAGTGCGCTGTGGAGGTGAGTGATGGGTGCAAGTGTGGACAGGTAAGTATGAGAGGTGAGAGCAAAGTGTTAGAAAAAGTTTACTTACCTTTGTTTCTTCCTGCAGGCTTCAACCCTTGGGGATCCAGAGGTGTCTCATCTCAACGCAGAGATGACAGAATGGCTGCTGCATTCTCAGATGCAGCAGCCATCTGATTTCTGCTGAGGAAAGACGTTTGGTGAGTCTTCAGTACATTGACTCACCTTAGAACAGAGATTGTCAGTGTTTGACAGCTTCTCAAAGCTGTCAAACGCTGACAATTCATCTGTCACCAGCTTTCCCTTAATTGCACGGCTAAGCCCGCAGGGCGGGTTTAACAAGGTAAATCAAGGGAAAATAGCATGGGTTGGCCGGACGTCATTGGGGCGGGACTGAAACCCGAAAACCAGCAGTCCCGCCCCAACGTCCCGCCCCCATTGACAAAATCCAGCCCGTAGAATCTGCCCTATAATGTTATGGTCCAATCTACAATGCACATTTTCATGCTGGGAGCGAAACTTTGCAAAATCATCCCTTCATTCTCATTGTTGTCGCTAGAAATTCTTCCATGCAGCAATAACAGCAGCAGCAACAACAACTTGCATTTATATATTGATGTTAATGTAAAATAAAGTTCCACGGCATTTTATAAATAGAAATAGACAGGAAAACTAATGCCAAACCATGGAGAAATAGATTTGCGCTCCTCCAATTCTGGCCTCTGGAGCATCCCCAAGTTTAATCACTCCACATTGGTGGCCGTGCCTTCAGCTGCCAAGGCCGTAAGCTCTGGAATTCCCTCCCTAAATCTCTCCACCTCTACCTCTCGTTCCTCCTTTAAGACGCTCCTTAAAACCAACCTCTTTGACCAAGCTTTTGGTCACCTGCCCTAATATCTCCTTATGTGGCTCGGTGACAAATTTTGTTTTATAACGCTCCTGTGAAGCGCCTTGGGATGTTTTACTGCGTTAAAGGCGCTATAGAAATACAAGTTGTTGTTGTTGAAAGACTGGCTGAAAATTTGGTTTTTGAAAAGGATTTTAAAGCAGGAAGTGGAGGAGCAGAGGACTTTAGGCAGGGTATTCCAGAGGGCTGGGCCAAGGTGGCAGAAGGGTTCTGCCATCAGTGGTGGGGTGAAGGGTTGGGGGGAGGGATGTACAAAACGCCAGAGTCAGAGTACCAAAGGATGCAGGGGGTGGGATAGAAGGCTGGAGAAGCTGGCAGGCCATGGCAGAGTTTAAAGACAAGATTGAGGAGTTTAAGTTTAATACTTTGGTGAGCAGGGAACCAGTGTAGGTCAGTGAGGATGTAGGTGATGGCGAGCAGGACTTAGTGCAGGACAGGATATAGGCATTTTGGACAAACTGGAGTTTGTAAAAGGTGGAGAATGGGAGGCTGGCAAGGGGAACATTGGAATAATGATCCCTCCTATCACAGACCTTCCCTTTTGTTCTTTCCTCCCCTCTCCCCTCTCCCTGCCCCTGCACTTGCTTAAAAACCTGTTACATCTCCAACTTTTTCCAGTTCTGACGAAGGGTCATCGACCTGAAACGTTAACTTGGTTTCTCTCTCTACAGATGCTGCCTGACCTGCTGAGTATTTCCAGCATTTTCTGTTTTTGTTTCAGATTTCCAGCATCCGCAGTATTTTGCTTTTGTATTGGAATAATGGGCCTGGATATTAACAGTTATGTAGGCGGAGGGGGGAGGAGTTTCGGACGGGAAACCCGGAAGTCCGGGATTCTCCGCAAGCTGAGTTTTAACTCCACAGTGTGTCTCTTTTGTCCTTGACGGGTTCCCCACCTGGAAGTCAGCCTGATTGACAGGCTTGGCTTTCAGTCGGGCGGGGAGAACTCCGGAGCAGACTGCAGGAGCAGGTAAATCTGATCCATGACCCCGGGGGTGGGGGCGGGGTCTCATCCCCATGAAGTCTAGAGGTGACAAACGAATGGTAAGGGTTTCCGCTGCAGAGGGACTGAGGTAGTTTGCACATGTGGAAATAGATGGTCTTGCTGAGGGATTAGGATGTGGTGTTTAAAGCGCAGCTCAGGGTTAAAGGGACACCAATGTTATGCACCATCTAATTCAATCTGAGCAAGTGGTTTGGGAGGCAGACGGGATCAGTGGCAAGAGAGCAGATTTTATATTGGGAGCCGAAAATGATCACTTTGATCTTCCCAATGTTAATTAGGAAGAGGTTGTGGCTTATCCATGACTTGATGTTGGTCAGGCAGTCTGACAGCACACAAGTGGTAATTATGATGGAGAGATTCAGATGATGTTGCTAAGGGGTAGCATGTAAATAATGAAAAGGAGGAGGCCAAGGATAGAACTTTGGGGGACTTCTGGAGGTGACAGTGTAAAGGTGGGAAGAGAAGCCATTGCTGGAGATTAAATGGCTGTATTCGGAAAGTTATGAGTGGAATCATACAAGGGCAGTCCCAGTGAGCTGAACAAAGAAGGAAAGATGATGGAGGATACTAGCGTGATCCAGCATATCAAATACAGGAAACTCTTTATTAACCGGCACCGACGGGACCGGCGTGGTGCCGGTTGATCAAAAAGTCCGGATTACAGAGAGGTATACTTACCAAGGTACGAGAGCCCCGTACACGGCCACAGGTGCAGGAGCCCCGGTTACATGGCCACAGATCCAGGAGTCCCTGGTGCACGGCCACAGGTGCAGGAACCCCGGTTACATGGCCACAGATCCAGGAGTCCCTGGTGCACGGCCACAGGTGCAGGAACCCCGGTTACATGGCCACTAATATATAGTAAAACTTACCTGAACCTACTCCTGAATTTTGCCGGTTAAGAGAGATTTCCGGATATTTAGGTGTCGGTTAAAAGAGAGTTTCCTGTACTGCAGAGTGGTCAAGGAGGACAAAGAAGGATAATGAGCACAGTCTCACAAGGTGTTTGTGATGTCGGCTAAGATCAACTCAGTACTGTGAGCAGGGTGGAAATTGGACGAGAGGTATTCAAACAGGAAATTTAGGAAGCGATGGTTATGAAGCTGGAGACAACGATGCATTTGAGAATCTCATAGAGGGAAGGGCGTTTAGAGAGGTGAGGTAGTTGGGGAGGACGGAGGGGGACAATGCCTGAGGTAACCAGGTCAGTTAGGCTGGGGGCCAGTAGGAGAAGTTGAATGATCAGAGGTTGAGTGGGGTGGAGATAAAGGGAGATGGGTCTCCTCGAGCAAGTGACCAAGGAGTGGGCATGGGAGAGATGGAGGGAAAACTGCAGAGTAATGAGGGACTAGGGCTAGGATGGAGGACTTGGGAGAGATTTTAGGAGTGAGGGGAGGGAGGAGAGGAAGGGTAGGTAGCGACAGAGAAAACTGACCGGATGGTCTCAATCTTGGGGACAAAGAAATCAATGAGCATTTTGCACTTACATCACATTAATACAGTGGGCAAACCCCCAAGCCTGTAGGATAAGTCTAACGCAGGGCGGAATAGTCAATAAAGGTTCAAAGATGTCTGAATGCCTTCCAGGTGAAAATATTTGAATAATATAGAATAATACTGTAAATAGCTGGTGATTTACAAGACAGATTCATTTGACTGATTCTGAACATGTCACAAACAGAGGTAGTAAAGCTTGGGTGATTTCTGAATACCAGCAGACCGTCAAGAATGAACTAGTGCCTTAACCTCATTCTTGGCTATTTGTTATTGTGCTTGTATATAATCTGCAGTGAGTAGTTTTACAATTATTTATATTCCAGTTTTCTTTCTGTTGTCTTTATTTTGTTTGATAATCGCTCCTGTGATATAAATAAACTGGAATATAAATAATTGTAAAACTACTCGCTGCAGATTATATACAAGAACAGTAACAAATAGAGCCTTGGGACGTTTCACTACATTAAAGGCGCTATATAAATGCAAGTTGTTGTTGTCTGTTGAACGTATGAGAGATGGATTGAAGCAGGAGAAAGGCTAATGAAGTTGAAAGTGGTGTAGGACTACACCACTACTAGGAGATATATAACGTCTCAAAGCTACTGTCTATAGTGCCAAACTATGTTGAACTATGTGAAACAAAGAGACTAAAACCAAGCAACCTTGGTCCCAATCTATCTAGGCACATTGGAGACAATCACATTTACTTGTAATTATTTAATTTAGTCGTGTTTGAAGCTGAAAATAATACTGACATTTGAGAGGACTGACTCATCATCAGTCACAATGAGATCTCCTCACTACTTGGCAACGAAGTTGTCATAAAACTAGACAGCCTTGTTTTGATTTAAAAACCATGTATTTTTTAAGCCAAAGGTTCTTTGGTTTCTGAGTGAACATATTGCATACGAACAGTTTATATAAAGTTCAGCAGTGGTATTGAGTGTCTGTATCTGTCATTATGTGCATGATTCAGTGTACCCCAAGGGCAACACACTGTGGTCATTTCTAACTGCATTGACTGTGCATTTATATCATTATGAGTTGCACTTCTCACTGCTGGTCACTTACAGCAACAAGGAGGCCTTTTCATAAGCATCAGACATGACGATGATTTCAGGCAGTGGCTGGCCCCAAATTACCATCAGTATCTAATATGGAATAGGATTCTCTGATTCCAGCAGACCTTCAGTGCCTCCTTCGAGTGGCCATTCTTCATGTGTGAGCCCAACTGTTGAATGTCAGCAGGAAATGCACCTTTGGGAAACATCAAAACCGAGCCTGATCCTTTCTTCACCTCACATCCACACACAGGCCCTTTTTCAGGAATGGGTATGCTGACTGATTTCTTTCCTCACTGTCCTCCTCGGGAACTTGAGACCAATTGTAACTCCCCATCTCCCTCACTGTTTCCCCTGCCAAAACCAGCTAGCTCACTGCAGATTGGGAATCAAACATGGGACCTTCCTGTTCTGTATGGTACAGTACCACCCCATTTAACCACTAAGCCATTGGGAAGCCTTGAATCTCTCATTTTAGTTTGCAATTTAAACCAATTAAAAATCTTTTCTGAGTCCTGAACTCATGAAAAACATATATTCCATTAACTGCTGTGATCAGGAGGATGGTGGCGATGCCCTCACACATTTTATGGTGAGTTATGATGCTCACCATGCCGTTTGATAGGAGCTCCTAGTGTCTGCTGTCCATCTAGTGGGTGCTCAAATCTGTCTTTGTCAGTTGTCTAATGACCAACTAGTGACTATCCTCACTGGCGGGGTGGGGGGTAGACACAGTCAAGTTGACTCCAAGAGGGTGCCTCTGACGATGGGAGTCCAGAACCAAGTCAGTCCTCTGTGGCAGACTAAGGGCTGGATTTTGCCAATGGGGAGCTTTTGGAGGCAGGACTCCCACTTGTTGGGTTTCAGTCCCGCCTCCATCAACTTCTGGCCAACCCACGCTATTTTCCCTTGATTGACCTTGTTGTGCCCGCCCAGCGGGCTTAGCAGGCCAATTAAGGGAAAGCCGGTTACAGAGAACGTCAACGTATGACATTTCATCTGTCAAAAAAAGCTCTGTGAAGCTGTCAAACACTGACATTCTCTGTAGTTTGATGAGGTCTTGAATTCAAGACCTCATCAAACCTCTTTCTTTTGTAGAAATTAGATGGTTGTTGCATTGGAGAATGCAACGGCCATCTGTCATCTCTACCACGGAGGTGCGAGACTCTCCGCATACCCACCGATTGAAGCCTGCAGGAAGAAACAAAGGTAAGTACACTTTTTCTAATACTTTGCACTTACCTCAGATACTCACCTCTTCACACTTGCACCCATCACTCACTGCTACAGCACACTTTTGGACCCCCCCGACCCCTGCAGACCCAGTACTCGCCTCGGTGACCCTGGCGGATTTCGGAGCCTTCGGGAAGCCCGCACTTGTGTGGGAAAAATGGGGATAATCCTATTTTCTGCCTTCCCGCCTCCAAGGAGACAGGACCTGGCAAGATGGCACGGAGGCGGGTTGGGGGCGGGTTGGGCACCCGCTACCCAAATTCTGTCATTTTCCCGGCAGTCTCGCCTCCAAACCCGCCTCCCCAGGGCTGGCAAAATTGCCCCCTAAGTAATCCAGGCAGGCCGGCAGCACTCCAGGGATCTGTTGATGTTGAGCCAGCCGGGCTCATTAATGGAGCCTGGAAGGGCAGGCCTGCCACCGGCCGCTGGGATTCTTCCCACTGGGCTCCAGATAACCCTGCAGGTCAAAGTCTAATAGTTAGGCTGGTCCTAGTTTTGACGAGCTGCAGGAAGTTTGCCAATGCCTTGCTCTGGTAAGCTGCATGGATTTAGCTGGTCCCTTTGCACACTTGGCAGTTCCTAAATATTGGCCAATCTGCACCAAAATTCTTTGGACTAGGTATCTCCCTACAGGGAAGAGAGTGTGCCCTTCATATTGGCCAAACAGAAGTCCGGCAGATTGGTGTAGATTTCTCAATAGCCACGATTGGAGACTCTTAAACAGAATAATGGGTTTTCACGTGTCAGACACCTGGCTGAGCAAAAAAAAAATAGACAAATAAATAGAACATATGAAAGGAGCCACAGATTTATGAAAAAAGGTGGCAAAAATTGAATTTTGATATTGTGTGATGTTCTCTAATATCATGTAGTTAAAGTGCTTTTTTTGTTAAAAGCACCTCATTGTTCATTCTCAACGTGGGTATTCACTATGAAATGCTCAATGTTCCTGTTTTTCTCCACATCACAAGGCGTTCTTCGCCCTGACTGCAGGTATCACTGGCACTGCATTCTCTTTCACTTCTCCTTATCACAGGAAGTAAGAGCTCGGTGTTGTAAATTGGTCTTAAGCTAAATTTAAGGGTGTAGTGTTCTTTTCGAGCCACTTAAAAAAGAAGCTTGAATACAAACATGAAATGTTCTGGAAAACAAAATTGCCGTAGTTTCTTTAAAAAAAAAAGAATATTCACAATACAGCGGAGGAGTTCGTTGTGCTGCCCCCCCCTCCCCCCCGAGAATAAGCCAGTTTCCTCTTTTTAGTTGTTAGGTCCCTCCTACTGTTAATTTTAATTTCTTCCTGTAAAACCAAGTCTAACTTTATGAGGTGAAATCGAGGTGTCCCATATTAGTGTGTGGACGCTTAATACGTTTGTATGAAATGTCTTTGTGTATTATTTAAAAATTTAAAATAAATGTTTTAACACCTCTGTTAAAATAGAATTTCACACAAACAAAATTAAGCGTTCATACAGTAATATTGTATGGTTTCAACCCCTTGCTGTACTCCAGAAGATGCACTGCAGCAACTCGCCAAGGCTTCTTCGGCAGCACCTCCCAAACCCGCGACCTCTTCCACCTAGAAGGACAAGGCCAGCAGGCGCATGGGAACACCACCACCTCCAAGTTCCCCTCCAACTCACACACCTTCCTGACTTGGAAGTATATCGCCGATCCTTCACCGTCGCTGGGTCAAAATCCTGGAACTCCCTCCCTAACAGCACTGTGGGAGTACCTTCACCACACGGACTGCAGCGGTTCAAGAAGGCGGCTCACCACCACCTTCTCAAGGGCAACTAGGGATGGGCAATAAATGCTGGCCTTGCCAGCGATGCCCACATCCCAGGAACGAATAAAAAAATATATAAATGCACCTCAGCAGTTAGTCAAACAGGCTTCAATGCCTAAATGAAGTAAGAATGGATAAGTGCAGACTGGGGAAGGAACATGGCAGGTTGGGGGATGGGGGTCATCTATGGAATACAGCCCGCAGGAGATGTCAGTGTATTCCCCTGATGTGACCGATGGGATTAGTACTGTAACGAGGGGTTCAAATTAGCAAAGATAAAAATAAACTGCCGGATATCTGAACTGAATGTAGAAAATGCTGGAAATACACAGCACATCCTTCAGTCCGAGGGCCTCCACCCAAGAGAGGAATGTTAACTGTTCATCTGCCCTGATCACCAATCATAATTTCCAGCCTTGTTATAACATCACAAAGTACATGCTAATGGAAATCCAGAGGATTATGAATCACTGTTGACAGGAGTTCTCTATAGTTGGCACTGTAACCGCCTTCCTTCATCAGAACTGCATATTATCCTGTTGTTTCTCTTTTACAGATGTTTTTGGGGCCAGCTGTTTATTTGGGGCATGTTGCATTATTATTTCAAATTTCCATTATTTGCCATTTTTTTCTTCTAATCCCTTCAAAAAAAGAGCTGGATAAATATCTGGGGGAAAAATAGAAAAAGAAAGATTTGCATTTATATAGCGCCTTTCATGACCTCAGGACGTCTCAAAGCGCTTTACAGCCAATGAAGAACTTCTGAAGTGTAGTCACTGTTGTAATGTAGGAAAGGTTAAAAGTATAGATCGAGATGATGAAGTAACCCAAGGGTATGATAGTTCCTGTGCTCTTGGCTGTGGGCAGGGTAGCCTGGAGACATAAGAATTGATAGATTGCCTGGAGTTTCAACTGATTACCTCTTTGAGCATCAAGTAGTTGTTTCGAATTTTCCCTTCAGAGGTTAAGCTGGCAGGGTAGAATTCCTGATAAATTGTACATGGTTTGTGGAAGGAACAGGTTTGATAGGCTTTTTGAACTTTCTTACTCCATACTTTATATGTTCTAAGAAACAGAAAATCTTCAAACTATTTCACTGGCGTTCCTATTTCTGACAGATCGAGGATTTATGAGGAGCTGCGTATGTGATCTCAGCATGCAATAAATAATGACGTCTGGAAATTGTAATTCTTCAATGAAATACATAAAGTTCAGCTCCCGTGATAGCTCAGTTGGTTAATTCATTCGCCACTGTGGAACTGAGCCATAAAGAGTATGATATGTCCATAGGTCTATCTCTAGTCTGTTCTGAGTTACTGATTTTAGCCAGAACAGTAATAGGGGTGCTACAATTGGCCTCAGAACCCATGCTTGAAAAATGGGAAACCAACCAGAGTTCCCACTCCAGACTGCTGTCCAGTGACTCCCGCTGGAAAGTGAACGTATGGACATCTGGTGAGCACAGGTTTCAGCTTGGCTGCGATGCACCCAAGGTATTCTGCAGCGAGTGTCTCACCTCCCGACTCCCCAAAGCCTTTCCACCATCTACAAGGCACAAGCAAAGAGTGTGATGGAATCCTCTCCACTTGCCTGGATGAGTGCAGCTCCAACAACACTCAAGAAGCTCGACACCTTCCAGGACAAAGCAGCCCGTTTGATTGGCACCCCATCCACCACCTTAAACATTCACTCCCTCCACCACTGGCGCACCGTGGCTGCAGTGTGTACCATCTACAAGATGCACTGCAGCAACTCGCCAAGGCTTCTTCAGCAGCACCTCCCAAACCTGCGACCTCTGCCACCAAGAAGGACAAGGGCAGCAGGCACATGGGAACACCACCACCTCCAAGTTCCCCTCCAAATCACACACCATCCTGACTTGGAAATATATCGCCGATCCTTCATCGTCGCTGGGTCAAAATCCTGGAACTCCCTCCCTAACAGCATTGTGGGAGTACCTTCACCCCACGGACTGCAGCGGCTCAAGAAGGCGGCTCACCACCACCTTCTCAAGGGCAACTAGGGATGGGCAATAAATGCTGGCCTTGCCAGCGACGCCCACATCCCATAAACAAATTTTTTTTAAAACCCGCAGAGTATTGCCTGTCACCATTCACTTTTCTGGGCTCACACGTGAGGAACGATCACTGATCACAGGGCAGCTGGTGAGCAATGAATTCAGCATGAGTCACCACCTTTAGGAGAGGAGGACTGGAGGGACAAAGACAGAAGAATATCAGAGGGGCTGCAGTGTGGTATCCTGTTATAAAATCAAGGGGTTCAAAGGATGCTCTAAAGACAAATGTAATTCACTCCAGTGCAGCCATTGAGATATTACCTGGACCTCCGTTGGTGTAGAGTCTACTATTGTCAACCAGGAGTAATCAAGGGCTGTTACGTTATGTGACAGAAAACAGTAGCTGTACTTATACATTTATCTAAACGCTATAGGAAAATAACAGTCACTACATATTCTAAATTTTCCGTACTTTACAACAGTAACTGCCCTTCAGGAGCACTTCATGGGCTGTGAAGTGCCTTGTGAAGTCCTGAGGTCGTCAAAGGCACTAAATAAATGTAAGTTCTTTCCTTCTTCCTTAAATAGATTATCTTATTATGGGGCACCACACTTGTGCAGAATATAATGTTTCCAGACAGGTACGAATTCCACCAAATGTCCAGTTTGTAAAGTCCCGTAAGGTACCAGAATGACCTGTAATACTGCCATCTAGTGTCACTGCCCCAGTCAGAGCAGAGCAAAGACAGCAGTTAGAGAGACTCCAGCGAATGAGACTGAAGCATTATTGCTCCAGGTCGTGCTGCATTTATATTATAGTGCTGCCGTCGACAGCAGCCTTGACATTGGCAGCAATTCTGTAATATAAGTGAGGTGGAGTGAGCGCCTTCAGTGGAGCACAGGGCCACATTAATAGATGCTTTTTTCCCCCCCCCCACAATGACAGTTGCTTCCAGGGGTGCAAGCAGCCGCTTTTCCTGGCCAAGAGTGGGCTCTGGCTCTGGCCTACTCGTGCAGGCTCACACAGTGTTTCTTGCATTACTGTCTGCACAGATCTTCCTGATATTGGGCAAGGTCCACAACCAGACAGGCCCAACATTTAAATACTATTGCAGGGAGGAGAATTCGCAAAGAAAGACTACTTTAATTCAGTGACTTGAGGATAAAACTTAACTGCTGACTTAACTGATAACAGCCTAGGCAGCAGCAGGTGCGCTACAACCGCTGAGTTAGGGAGGGGGTGGGAAATCAGCTGGGATTCCTGCTCCTGACTGCTATCCAGCAATTCATGCTGCAAATGGTGCGGGCGTGGCTATTAGTTGAGGACAGATCGAGCTTGAATAGTTTGCTGACAGACACTGCCAGGGCTAACAAATGAACAAAGGCCACTTGGGCGAAGATGGAGGATGCCTGGAACCGCTGAGCACCAGACTCCGGCAGATAATATAAATGCCTTCAGGAGGGGAGGGGAGAAAATTGGCAGAAACAATTAGTAAGAACATTTTTTATTGCAAAAATAGAGCAATCAGCAGGGTTCATCTTGGATCATCGGGCCTTCTAATGAGGCAAATTGAGCACCACCTTTGCTGGCAGTAAGGAGAAGAAATTCAGGAAGGAAATTCTGGACTAAAAACCTTTTGCATGAAAATTATTGGGTATTGATTACTGCGATGGCTTTTTTCAGAGGCCAAACCTACAGTGGGGTGGCTAGATCATGGCAGCCTCGATGTGATCCAGGGCTGTTGTTGCTGAACCTCTGAAAACTGTGCAGGTGTGGCTCTAAGAATTAACAGTAAACACATTGGCATTTCACAAAACAGGAACAGGGCGGCGGGGGGAGAGATAAACGTCTGGTTTCGGAAGATTCCTTTAAAGGGCATTCCTAATCTCAATTTCCAATGGGGGTACTTTTGAATTCACATGACCAATGGAACCGTTATTACAAGTATAATGTTTGGACTCGGTAGTCAATGTACTGCCTTGTGTGGAAGTGAGGGCGCTAACGGGGCGCAAAGCAACTAGCGCCCGGGTGCGGCGCTGCTAACGCCTCCCGCAAAATTCAGCGGGAGGTTAGCGGCGGCAGTAGCCGGAAGCACCCCGTGGCGCTGCGCCTCCGGCGATGATGTCATCGCCGTGCGCAGTGCCCCGCTCGCGCCCGGCTGCAAACTTCGGTCGCGCCCCCTGACTTGCCGGGCAGCCAATTTTTATTGCTGGCCACCTGCCAGCACCTGCCCCCTCTGGCCTCCTCCTGCGGGGGTGCCGGCCGTGATCGGGCAGCCCGGCATTCCTCTTGAGTGCCGGGTTCTTTTGCCGGCACCCCGCTCCCCGGTGGCCCAGCTGAGCCCCGGGTCGTGCTGTGCAAGGCCCCTCCCCTTTAATCAGGGGAGGAAGGCCTGCAGTATTGCGGCGCGACGTGCTGGTGTGCGTGGGGCTGCTGCACGTAGCGCCGCGATATTCCCTGGGAGCGCCCCAAGAGGGAGGGGGACCGCTTCCAGTAGCGCCCTGCATCCTTGGGGCGCTACCATTGAATTTCAGGCGTGGGGGTGGTAACTTTTTCGGGGCGCTAAAAGTAGCAAAGTTTGCGCCCCTAGTGTTTCTTTACCTTTGGGCTAGGGAGGATCTTGCTCCTGATTGCTATTCTGTAACCCCTGCTGTAAAGTACTTGTTTGTGGACTTAGTGAGGACAGAAATTGCTGTGTTCGCCCCGCCCCCATCCCAACACCGCCTTCCCCTCACCAACACACACATGAATAGCCTGCCAGCACACACATGAATAGCCTGCCAGCACACACATGAATAGCCTGCCAACACATATGAAGAATAGTCACTTGGGCTTGTATCTACCAAGTGGGTCCCTGGAGAGTGATTACCAGTGGGAGCCCTGTCTCATTCATCCTCTCTTAGACTGGAGATACTGAAGGCAATTGTAATGCCCCCACTGCTGCCCTGGCTAAGAGTAACCAACTTAGCACAGGCCAGGGATCAGATGTGCAACTTCATGCTTAGTATGGCTTGAGAGCACATCGGGAAGTGCAACTTCAGTGAGTCATCGGAGGAGCCCTCATGCATGTAAATCATGGCAGTGAACAGTTCTTACGAGAAGACAAAAGCAACAGCATCTTGACAACAATATTAACGGTATTGGCTCAGTATTTTGAACTTTTGAACTGGGTGGCAACAATCATATGTGAAAGAGTTCAAGCTAAGAATGGTTGTTCAAGGACAGTTGGGGATGGCAGCCACCCCCAGGTTGAGTGATGCCTGATAACCTCCATGGTTGGGGAAACAACAGTTTTGCTGCTTTTGTGTAGAAGGAAATCATTCGCTATCAGAATTTAAAGATACATAGAATTGGGGGTCTACGTAGACATCTAAATGGCCTTATCAGTTCAATGAATTTCCAGCAGAGCCGTTTGGACTTCCTCAAAACATCCTCTGTAATGGAAACAATTTCCATAGAAATTCTGTGGAACCTTGAGTATCTGCACTCTCAGTTACCCACACTGCCAGAATCTGCCACTCCGATTACCTGCCAGGAGTCAGGGCTGCTACAATGTTTGCAAGAAGCCAGGGCTTTAGGTCGGGATTAACAGCTGCCAGAAAAGGAAAAAAAAACTTTCAGTTTAAAATAAATCATGAAGTTAATTTATAACGAGTACTCAAGGTGAAAACCCTGGAATTAATTAAGTCCCAAGTGGATGCTGCAATGGGGGAACTCTAAGGGTCATTTTAGATGGAGGACCTATTATGGACCAAATGGTCTTCCTCATCCATAATTATCCTGTGATTACCTGTTGAAAGAAGATTAGAGGACTCTTGATAATGTAGTCTGAGATCTGAAATAGTAATATCAAAGCGATCTTATTGTGTTACTCTACAGTTTTTGGTTTTGAAGCTAGCTACTGATCTCTTGCAGGCTCGATGGAGGACGCTTGGCTGCACAGAGACTTTTTTATTATTTGTTTAAGGCAATACTTACAATGCAGTATTTATGGCCCATCCCTGGTTGCACTGAGGGCACTATAAGAACCAACCACATAGTGTAGGACTGGAGCCCCGTGTAGGCTAGACCAGGCGGGGTTTGCAGCTCCCTCACGGATGGGCATTAATAACCAGTTGGGTTTTTTAAATAATCCAAACGTTTTTTGTGGTCATTTTTGCTGGTGCCAGATCACAAATTACCAGATTTATTGAATATAATTTCACAACTTGCCATGGTGGGATTTGAGCATCTCTGGGCTGCTGGTCCAGTATTAGAACCACGATGCTATTGTGCCCTTTTCCGGCTTGGCACGTTCCATCTGTGTGTGTGTGTGGTATTCCCCAGTAGAATTCTATTTCCCCAAATACATTGACAGCTGACCTACAACAAACCCGAAAATCATAATTGTTAATGTTTATTTTTGAAAGACTTTGGCTTTGATATTAATGGGAAGGTGGGGAGGGTGCGGGGGAGCGCGGTAGCGCGTGGAACACCCGGCAAGACCGGGACATGGACGCCCCGCCGATCTTAACGGCAGGGTCTCATTTAAACAACGTGCTGCAGACTTCCGCCCGACAGCCAGACAGATTGACAGCCTGGCCAGCGGGCGGGAGCACCAACAAGCGGCAGGAGGACCGTGGGGACCGTCCCCGGCATTTAGTGGGGCGGAAAGCTCGGGGCAGCGATCGGAAGTGTGGGAAGGGAACGTTTCAGTGATTGGGGCCGCGATCGGAGGATGGGGGTCTTGCCACGATTGGGGGGGGGAGGGCGTGGCAGCCCAGTGCAAGGGAGGCCCAAGGCAGCCCAGTGCAAGGGAGGCCCAAGGCAGCCCAGCGCAAGGGAGGCCCAAGGCAGCCCAGCGCAAGGGAGGCCCAAGGCAGCCCAGCGCAAGGGAGGCCCAAGGCAGCCCAGTGCAAGGGAGGCCCAAGGCAGCCCAGTGCAAGGGAGGCCCAAGGCAGCCCAGTGCAAGGGAGGCCCAAGGCAGCCCAGTGCAAGGGAGGCCCAAGGCAGCCCAGTGCAAGGGAGGCCCAAGGCAGCCCAGTGCAAGGGAGGCCCAAGGCAGCCCAGTGCAAGGGAGGCCCAAGGCAGCCCAGTGCAAGGGAGGCCCAAGGCAGCCCAGTGCAAGGGAGGCCCAAGGCTTCCTTGTGAGGTCTGGAGGAGCACTCCTACCCCTCCCGGCCCACAAGAAAAACTGAAAAATAGGTTTTGCCAGAGGGGGGTTAGCTGTCACCACCCTCACCCCTTCCCCGCTCAGGCCTCTGGTTGAAATTGCAGATCAGGTCCTGGTGACATCATTGGACCCTATCTGCATATTAAAACAGGACCCCGCTTCTTTCCTGTGGGTGTCTTGCTCACCTGCTCAAAAAGAGCAGGTTATAATGGGGGACACAGTGGGAAGAAAGCGGGATCGGTGGTTGGTGGGGGGAGGGTAAGTGACTCCCGTTATTTTAGCTGCGTCCCCGCCCGATTTCCACCAGGTGGGTGCAGTTAAAATCGGGGGCCTTCCAATCAGCGATCAAGGATTGTAACAGTGAGCTGGTCACTTCCATCAGCGCGCTTACACCACGACACTATTTTGAATCATGAGACAAGCGTGCTGACATGTTGTATCAGCTTGGTATATTTACCAGGCCACAAGAGACGGCTGTGGGCCTGTAAAGATGAAAATCTAATTTCACTGCTGGTTGATTGTTAATGATTGAAAACTGACAGGAAAAGTCCAGTTTTTGAATAGCTAGTTTAAAAATCCCCACACCAGACGGTGGTTACTTTTGCAATGCGTCATTGTCTGGCACGGTTAATGGTGCATGTTAATTTGGCTGCTACCCTTCTTTGGCTGATATCAATCACCGGTGCCTTCACTGCAGGTGTTCCCAACATTTCTGCAGCATATTTCTATCAATAATTTACAAAGAACAGCATCGCTCCAGTTAGACTGAGAGTGATGGCTTCTGAACGGTGAAGGATTATACCTACACCATTTCCTCTTCAACATATCTCATCCTGTGCATCTCATTTCCTGTAGCAGACCTTGCTCACCAGAAAAAATGCAGCTATACAGCAGGAATATTCACTCGTGCGCTGTGTATGGAGGAGACTTTTAAAAAGATTGTTATCACGGTTCAATTAGTAGAAATTCCAGAATAGCAGCAGCTTTTTTTTTTAACGTTAGATATATTCTACACTATTTTATATATATATATATCTGTTTTATATAAAAGAAAGAAAGACTTGCATTTCTATAGCACCTTTCACGACCTCAGGACGTCCCAAAGCGCTTTACAGCCAATGAGGTACTTTTGCCACTGTTGTAATGTGGGAAATGCGGCAGCCAATTTGCGCACAGCAAGCTCCCACAAACTGTAATGTGATAATGACCAGATGATCTGTTTTGGTGATGTTGATTGAGGGATGAATATTGGCCAGGACACCGGGGATAACACCCGTGCTCCTCTAAGAAATAGTGCCATGGGATCTTTTACATCCACCTGGGAGAGCAGACTGTTTAACATCTCATCTGAAAGACGGCACCTCTGACAGTGCAGCACTCCCTCAGTACTGCACTGGAGTGTCAGCCTAGATTTTTGATTTACACAATATTTACACTAGTATATATGCTATATTTACATTATTTTATATATATATATATGCTGGGCTGGATTTTACTTACCGAGACGAGTTGGGGGCGGGACTGCTGCCTTCCGGGTTCTAGTCCCGTCTCCAGCGACGTTCGACGCACAGACGCTATTTTCCCCTGATTGGCCTTGTTAAGCCAGTTGATGATGCTTCATCTGCCGGTTTTCTTAAAGGCACATGAACCATAAATTTTTGACAGTATTGAGGTGCTGTCAAACACTGACAATCACTGTACAAAGGTGAGCCCTTGCTCCCAGGCTCTCCAGTGACTCTCTCCTTCGGATGAAACAGATGGCAGCTGCAGGTGAGGGTACAGAAGCGATCTGTCACTTCTCCCATTGATGTGAGGCCACACAAACACTTCAAAGCTTGTCACCTACAGAAAAATCTAAACACATTAAAATGACTTTCCCAACATTTCCTTACCTCTGATACTCACCAGTGTCCCATTGCATCCTTCACACCACTTCTGCAGCTGTCATCTCTACACCAACATAACAACAGACCCACAGCACACCTCACTTACCCTGGCGGGGTTCCCTGACGTCGGGAAGCCAGCAGCAGAAGTCTAAAAATTGGAAAAAGCCACTTAACTGCCTGTTAACTACCTGTTAACAGGCAGTTAAGTGGCTATAATCCTCTTCCCGCCGCTAGGAGTCGGGTCCCTGCGCAAATCGGGGACCGGACTCTCGGGAAGATTGGTTGGAGGCAGGTTGGGAGTGGGTTCGGGACCCGCTCCCATTCTTTTTGACTTTCCCAGCAGCCCCGCCTCCTCAGGGCTGGTAAAATCCAGCCTGCTATATTTACAGTATATATGAGTGCAGCCAAGTTATATATGTAGTGCAAACCTTGCCCTACAGGTAATCAATCCTGCCTGTCTTATCCCGATTGCATATGAAACCCTTGAAACTATGGGTCTACAATTCTGCATTGGGATAAGGGGGCTGATTTTAGCTTGTAAACGTGGCAAGGCCGGCACATCGAGCTGTGTGTGGGGCTGAATATAAAAGCTGGGCCCAGTGCACTGAAGGAGAACAGCTCCCCGCTCCGAATGTAAAAGCAGAAGAACAGCGCATGCACATCCCTCTGTTGCAGACGCAAAATACCGTATAACAATTTAGCCCTTTGAAGATTAGACCTCAATAAACAGCAACAAGACTGCGTGTTGAAAACAGAGAGAAAAGTGGTCCGGTATATAATGCAAATGCACCTCGTGCGCTCCTGTTGCTCGTATGTGTGAGGGTTCGTCAGCCCACATTCACAGGTGTGTGCTCGAATATGAGGGCGCGTCCGACAGCTGCCGGGGCTGTTCAATTCTCGGGAGTGGTTGTGGTTTTCTGTGCTGTGAGGGGCTTTCTCAGAGTGCACTCTGGTGCCGGGTTTGTCAGTCAGATATCACAGTCAAGCTGGAGGAAGCTTTTCCAAGCGACTATATCAAGGCATTTGGAGCCCATTATAAACCAGGAAAGCTCGGCCGAGAAATGTTCCCATGCTTTTCCCAAGAGGGAAATATTCAACTGAGGCGGAAGATAAATGAGCGTGCCAGTTGTGCTATTCACAGTACCACCGGGGATTTAGAAAATAGGGCTGTTGACAGAAAAGAAAGTTCTTTATATATTAAAGGGAGACTTCGTGACCCAGGGCCAGGCTGGAATTTTTAGTTTGTTTTTGTTCCATATTCGCGTACAACAAATGTTTTTTTTCCCATTCATGCACTCGTGTTATCCCAGGTGAAAGTTGGCATCATGAAAATGGTGGCAGAAAAGAGGTGGGGAGGTTAGTAAAAGTTTTTAATTAGTCGACACCTCCCCCCCGCCCCCCCACTCGCTTGCTTTGCTGGCAACTTATATTTGAGAAAAGGAGACCTGCAGCAAAACGTAAAGTGGAATGACTTGCTTGAGAAATAATTATGCCACGCAGTGTGGTACTGCCCATACCGAACTTGAGTTGCCCAGGTTCAGTCCCCCTGTCTATGCTGAGTTAGTAGATCTCAGCCAGAAGATGGGGGAAAGGTGGCTGAGACACGATAATTTGCTTTAATGCTCCTGGGAACAGTCAGCCAGGGTGCTGATTCCTACCAGTGAACCCCTGCTGGAAAGTGTATTTATGTGGAAGTCCGAGGAAGACAAAGTTGAGCTGACCTGCGATGTTTCCCACTGCTGAGTAGCCTGTTGGCACTCATTGCCTAGGCTTACACGTGAAGCATTAAAGCGTTACCAGCATTTGTTCAACTCTACCACAAGCTGAATCCAGAAGCTTTGTGGGGCTAAATTCAGCCTGCCCCATTGCAATTGCTCTGCCTGCCTCTCTTTGCCCCCTCCCTGCCCCTCCCTGCCCCCTCCCTGCCTTTCTTCCCCTCCCTGCCCCCTCCCTGTCCATCCCTGCCCCCTCCCTGTCCATCCCTGCCCCCCCTGCCTTTCTTCCCCTCCCTGACCCCTCCCTGCTTCTCCCTGCCTTTCTGCCCCTCCCTGCCCTCTTGCCCTCCTTGCCCCTCCCTACTTCTCCCTGCCCCCTCCCTACTTCTCCCTGCCCCTCCCTACTTCTCCCTGCCCCCTCCCTGCCCCCTCATTGCCTCTGTTCTTGTGCAATTCCCAATGATTAGACTGAACAAATCCACAGCTATCCAAGTCATCCATGTTGCAGTTCTGGTCCAACCCAATGGGCCTTTGTCTCTGTTGGTGCAGGTCAGAACTTGCCAGCTGGCAATCAGCTTGCCCTTGCAGCCAGTCAAAATCAGCCAACTCTAAATTGCTCACACTCCAGGGAGTGGCTATAACTGACACGGCTCTCCCTGAAGCATGGGAACTTTGAATTGACTGACTTAACTGGCTACAGTAGACAAGCTACTCCTGACCTGGCAATGAGTATGTCCAGAGAGAAGCAAAGGCAACTATCTTGGATTGGGGCAACATTGCGCCACCAATATTAACACTGGTGGAACCGTTTCTCTAATCCCCCAAATTGACCCCTATAGCTTCAGGAAAGGAGGGGAGAACATTGCAAAAAGACTGACAAAGATGTCTTTTACGGGAAATACCTTACATATAATAATTTATTGAACACTATTCTAGCACCTCAGGGTGTAACAGAACCTTGGATTGTTCTAATTGTAACATAAAGTTATATAGGATCAGTAAAAGTTCAAACATGGACACTTTCCCATGGTATGTTCTTTTGTTTGCTACTTTTAGGCAGTCGCTAAACCGCATTAATCATTCATACATAAACTTTGCTGGTCGGAAAATAGACCCCACAGATTTTAACTTCACTGTGGTATTACAGGGTTCATCCTTACCGTAGGTTAGATGTCATCTTGTTCTCTCCTCGCTGTTTCCCATTCAGAGGGGAACAAAGCAGTTGTGAGTTCCAATTAGAAACAATGGGAATGCCCAAAATACCTTGATGGAAAATAAAAATATTCCTGTCCTGAGCTGCTTCAAATGGGAAACTTCCCAGAAGTTGTTGAGATTTCCATTATCATCAGAGATTATTTAAAGCCTTAATGAGTCTGTGCAGTAAATTCAACAGACAGGAAGTACATTGAATGACAGTAAGCGAGAGAAAAATATACAATATATATATATCTCTTGCCAATTTTTACCCCTCCACTCCTCTCCTGCAGGGGTTGCCTCTTTGTTGGTGTACAGTGCCATATTCCAGCCTTGATGGTAAATGCCTGATTTTAACCCCCCTCCCACACCACATGCCCAAGGAGAACGGGGTTAAAATTGCATCAGCATGCAATTCATTGGCTTCCCATTGACCTCCCACCCCATGACACCACAAGAGACATCACAGCCAAGTCTGATGCTGTCTACAACACACCGCAAATTCTGGGCCATTAGGATAGGTGACTAGAAGCTTGGTCAAAGAGGTAGGTTTAAAGAAGCGTCTTAAAGGAAGAGCGAGAGGTGGAGAGGTTTAGGGAGGGAATTCCAGAGCTTAGGGCCTAGGCACCTGAAGGCACGGCTGCTAATGATGGAGTGATGAAAATCGGGTGCGCAAGAGGCCAGAATTGGAGGAGCTCGGAGGATTGTAGGGTTGGAGGAGGTTTCAGAGATAGGGAGACAGCAAAATTAAATGGTGTCACTGTCTAACAAACAGAAGCGTTTTTCTGGGAAGTAATTAAGCGAGAACAATAGGCTTTTCCAACAGAATTATGTTCCTATACGTGTATTTTAGATTGAGGTAGCCTTGTGTGAAGGGAAACTGAATTTAGTCATGTTGGCTGTGACTAGAAAGGACGGTTTGTTTTTGTTAAGAGAGTTCCTAGGCATGTTCCTAATAGACTGCGACAGAGCAGAAACATTTAAGGAGGAAATCTAATAAAAGTGATCAAAGGGTTTGAGAGGGTAAATATTGAAAGATTATTTCTACTGGTTGGCGAATCAAGGGCTTGAACTAAGGATTAGTGCTAGAAAAGAGAGCTTAGAAGATTTTTTTTTCACATAAAGAGTCATTAGAATATAAAACGCATGACCGCGAGTGACCATTGAAACCAAATCAATACAGTAATGACATTTAAAAGGGAATTGGGCAAATACACGAAGAGGAAAAATATAAAAGGATACACAGAAAGAGCAGGGAAATGGAATTCGAGCAGATAGTCTGAAGGGCGACCAACACTGGCACAGGTGAGATGGCCCAAATGGCCTCCTTTTGTGCTAGAATTTCCATGATCCAATGTGATCATCACTTTGCAACATATTGCTATTCTGAATACTGGGCTGACAGGACGTTCTCATAGTTAGTTACCATCTTGGAAGGAGACATGTGTAATGTCTCCTGGTGTATGTTGTAAAATACCAATAAAGAAACAGTGTAGATATTTATAGGTCTAAAGTCTTATAATTTACAACCTTCACTTCATCTTCTGCACTCACATTCATTTTCCCATCGTAACTATACGTGCCCGAATTGGGAGAGGAGCTTTAAACATTCATAAAGTGAAGTGCTTGCAAACTACTGCCCCATCTCCAAAGTCCTTGAACGTGTTGTCGCCTCCCAAATCCATGCCCATCTTTCCCGCAACTCCATGTTTGAATCCTTCCAATCAGGTTTCCGCTCTTGCCACAGTACCGAAACGGCTCTCATCAAAGTCACAAGCTATCCCTCCTCGTCCTTCTTGACTTGTCTGCAGCCTCTGACACAGTTGACCACTCCATCCTTCTCCAACGCCTCTTCACTGTCGTCCGGCTGGGTGGGACTGCACTCGCCTGGTTCCATTCTTATCTATCTAATCGTAGCCAGAGAATCACCTGCAACGGCTTCTCTTCCCGCTCCCGCATCGTTACCTCTGGTGTCCCGCAAGGATCTATCTTTGGCCCCCTCCTATTTCCCATCTACATGTTGCCCCTTGGCGAAATCATCCGAAAACACAGCGTCAGTTTCTACATGTACGCTGACGACACCCAGCTCTACCTCACTACCACTTCTATCAATCCCTCCACGGTCTCTAAATTGTCAGACTGCTTGTCCGACATCCAGTTCTGGATGAGCAGAAATTTTCTCCAATTAAATATTGGGAAGACCAAAGCCATTGTTTTCGGTCCCTGCCACAAACTCCGTTCCCTAGCCACCGACTCCATCCCTCTCCCTAGCATCTGGCTGAGGCTGAACCAGACTGTTCGCAACCTGGGTGTCATATTTGACCCTGAAATGAGTTTCTGACCACATATCCGCAGCATAACTAAGACCGCCTATTTCCACCTCTGTAACATCACCCGTCTCCACCCTTGCCTCAGCTCATCCGCTACTGAAACCTTCATCCATGCCTTTGTTACCTCTAGACTTGACTATTCCAACGCACTCCTGGCTGGCCTCCCACATTCTACCCTACGTAAACTTGAGGTGATCCAAAACTCGGCTGCCCGTGTCCTAACTCACACCAAGTCCCGTTCGCCCATCATCCCTGTGCTTGCTGACCTACATTGGCTCCCGGTTAAGCAAAGCCTCAATTTCAAAATTCTCATCCTTGTTTTCAAATCCCTCCATGGCCTCGCCTCTCCCTATCTCTGTAATCTCCTTCAGCCCCACAACCCCCCGAGATATCTGCGCTCCTCTAATTCTGCCCTCCTGAGCATCCCTGATTATAAATCGTTCAACCATTGGTGGCCGTGCCTTCTGTTGCCTAGGCCCTAAGCTCTGGAACTCCCTCCCTAAACCTCTCCGCCTCTGTACCTCTCTTTCGCCCTTTAAGACGCTCTTTGACCAAGCTTTTGGTCACCTGCCCTAATTTCTCCTTATGTGGCTCGATGTCAAATTTTTTGTCTTATATAACTCCTGTGAAGCGCCTTGCGACGTTTTACTACATTAAAGGCACTATATAAATACAAGTTGTTGTTGTTGACAGTAACAATATATTGGGCATTACAGCAAGCTAACTCATTCATGGTATCAGCTCAATGTGTTGAAGCTCTGTTATAATTGTACTGAATCTCCTCTTCCTGGCAGTGTGACATGTGCTTTAAAAATTGTATTTGTGCAGCCTCGTTCAAAATTGTTCCTGTATGTGTCTGAGAGTTTATACTGAAGCACCTTAGGATGTTTTTCTACATTAAAGGTGCTATAACAGATTCAGTTTGTTGTGGTATGTTTCAATGGCCCTGAAGTAACACTGTGAAATAGTCGCATACAACTGCTTAATGTGCTTGTCCAAAATTTCTTCCTTCATTGTTTTAACCAGGCTAAACTAAATGAGTTAATACCTCCACTAAAATAGCGGGTGAAGGAGTTTCAGAGAAAAATCACTAAATATCAATATTCGAAGGTGCAATTTTAGCATTGCTTTCATTCAAAGAAGGAAAGACCTCATTGATAAATGCGGTGACATCAGCCATACAGACCAGGATCAGGTTCAATAGCCATACTGTGCTGCATTGGCTGACTTGAATCGCAACAGTTCCGAGGGTGCTACAATTGGCCTCAGCGATCTCAGGCTAAAGAGAGGAAAAAAGTATCAGCCAGGTCTCTCACTCTTCGCCAATACCAAGTGTTGTCTGCTGGAAAGTCCACAAGTGTGAACATCACGTAAGGATCGAATCAGGCTGTGATGCCACAGGCGGTCAGATAGACTCGCTGCTCAGGGTCACGCGTGCGCAGTGGTCGTTGGGTGATCGGTGCAGCATGAAGCAGCACTTTCAGGAGAGGAGCAAGGAAAACTGAAGGTGAATAAAGGGAGATGGTCCGCTTAGAGGGCCTGCCACGTTTTGTCAAAAAAATATGAAGCAGTGTTTCAGATGTCTGACATTAATGATTTAGATGCGTAACCCATCGATTTCCATGGTGTGCTCAGTTTATGACACACATTTGGTGTAAAAAAAAACTTTTTAAGGGAGTTTAAATGAATCTTTACATTGTTATTGGTTGATTTAGGCTGACTTACAGCGCAAATGTGGTGAGAGGCTGCAGGCTGAAAGGAAATGAATGCTGATGTCCTGTGTAGCCACACAAATTGATGTTCTTTAAAAAATAAATGAATAGTTACGTTCCACGATAAACATATTAAAGTAAACAAAATAGGGATGAGTGATTTATAAAAACATATTAACACCATCTTGATAGCTTGGACATTTTGGAACACAGGGCAACTCAAACATATAATGTAAGCATTATTAAATGTGACCTCTTTTGGGCAGTGCTAGGGCTGGGGTTCAAGCCCCGCTCCAAGCGTTTCCTAATCCAGCCACGTTTAGAGGAGACTGTGGCGTCTCTGAGCTGGGGCAATTAGATGGGAGATTCATACCAGGGCAGTGCCTGGCGCCTCCGAGCAGGCAGGTACAGGGGGCGTTGATGGCAACCTGAGGTATTCTTGGACACCAATGTCAGGCAGGATAATCAAAGAAGAAAAAAACATGGAAGAAAAAAGGTCGCGGGAGGAAGGGAAGGAATTACCCAGAAAAATACTCCCATGGAAAAAAAAGCAGGTTTTTTGAAAAAAAGTTGACTCTGGCCTTTTGCCATATTTAAGAAGAGACCATTCCTGAGAAGATCTGATGGATGCTGTGGAACTGGCTGAACCTGATTGCTTGCCGTGGCTGAACTCCATCTAGTCTATTTATTTACTTTTAGAATTAAAACATATAGTGAGTAATAAAAATTCTAGACAGTGCCATACTGTTATAAAAGGTTATGTCAAACACCAGACTCTGCTACTATAAGACTCTGAAGTACATTAGCTTCATTGAACGCATAATCTGAAATTTAAAGGGATGCTTTTTTAAATATGCATCTCTCCAAATTTAATTTTCTCTGCACCCATTCCCCCCCCCCCCCCACCTCTTCCCATGAAGGCTTTAGACTTATGCTGCTGTATGGTTCTACAGGGGGTAGTAGACACATTCTGATAGTTTCTCAAGTGGTAATATTCACATCTAAGCCTTGACACTCGGTGTCACCTGGCTATCTGACTATGAAGCACAATATATCCGAGCCTGATCTTCTCCTTACTCAGGCTCCACATGCTTGCACTTCCAGCAGATGCCACTGGATAGTGTTCAGGTACTGGGAACCCGGGCAGATTTCCCTTCCTTAAGCCAGGGGTGGGGGGGGGATGGGGCACTGTGGCCAATGGCAGCTGCCCTGGTTGAGATCAACAATTCTAGAGCAGACCAATAATCAAAGCTGGGGCCTCGCTGGTCTGCAAAGCACGGATAAAATGGCCAGGGTATTGCACTCTGCTCTCGCCAGTCCCCGTTCATTTTAATGGGCAGAAGATCGAGAGTGAAGAACACAGAAGCGCAAAACCCCTGCCGATGATTGGCTGTGAGCCATCAGGGCGAGGAGGAGACGAGCTAGGAGCACTAACTTCATGAAAACGTTTTTGGAAAACCTTATTATTAATTTGGGAAAGAAGAACATGGAGAGCTGACACTATTTTAAAAAGAAAGAATTGCATGATGTAGTTCCTTATCAATCTCTCAGAAACATCCCAATCATTTTTTTGAAATGCAGTAATGGTTATGTAGGGAAATATTTGTCATAATGAAGTCACACACATTGTAATACACTACAACAGTGAATACACTTCAAAATTACTTAATTGGCTGTAAAGTGCTTTGGGACATCCTGAGGTCAACAACAACAACTTGTATTTATATAGCGCCTTTAATGTAGTAAAACGTCCAAAGGCGCTTCACAGGAGTATTAAAAAAAGAAAAAAAGTTTGACACCGAGAAATTAGGGCAGGTGACCAAATGCTTGGTCAAAGAGGTAGATTTTAAGGGGCATCTTAAAGGGGGAAAGAGAGGTTGCGAGGCGGAGAGGTTTAGGCAGGGAATTCCAGAGCTTAGGGCCGAGGCAACAGAAGGCACGGCCACCAATGGTTGAGCGATTATAATCAGGGATGCTCAAAAGGGCAGAATTAGGGGAGTGCAGATATCTTGGGGGGTTGTGGGGCTGAAGGAGATTACAGCGATAGGGAGTGACGAGGCCATGGAGGGATTTGAAAACAAGGGTGAGAATTTTGAAATTGGGGCGTTGCTTAACGGGCAGAAGAGTAGGTCAGCGAGCACAGGGGTGATGGGTGAACGGGACTTGGTGCGAGTTAGGACACGGGCAGCCGAGTTTTGGATGACCTCAAGTTTACGTAGGGTGGAATGTGGGAGGCCAGCCAGGAGTGCGTTGGAATAGTCAAGTCTAGAGGTAACAAAGGCATGGATGAGGGTTTCAGCAATGGATGAGCTGAGGCAAGGGCGGAGACGGTCGATGTTACGGAGGTGGAAATAGGCGGTCTTAGTTATGCTGTGGATATGTGGTTGGAAGCTCATTTCAGGGTCAAATATGACACCAAAGTTGTGAACAGTGTGAAATAACAACAGAAAACGCTGGAAAAACTCAGCAGGCCAGGCAGCATCCGTGGAGAGAGAAAGAGAGTTGACGTTTCAGGTCGATGACCTTTCATCAGAACAGTGAACAGTGTGGTTCAGCCTCAGACAGATGTTAGGGAGAGGGATGGAGTCGGTGGCTAGGGAACGGAATTTGTGGCAGGGACCGAAAACAATGGCTTCGGTCTTCCCAATATTTAATTGGAGAAAATTTCTGCTCATGTCGGACAAGCAGTCTGACAATTTAGAGACTGTGGAGGGATCGAGAGAAGAAGCAGTGAGGTAGAGCTGGGTGTCATCAGCGTACATGTGGAAACTGACGCTGTATTTTCGGGTGATGTTGCCAAGGGGCAACATGTAGGTGGAGGTCACGCAAGGCAAGTTCTTTTTTTTCCGTCAATAGGATTTACATACACAATTTTATAATAAATAAAAACAGAAAATGCTGGAGATACTCAGCAGGTCAGGCAGCATCTGTGAAGAGAGAAACAGAGTTAATGTTTCAGGTCGATGACCTTTCGTCAGAACTGGAAAAAAGCAGGAAATGGAACAGATTTTTAAGCAAGTGTAGAGGCTGGGAAAGGGGGGAGGGGATGAAAGAACAAAAGGGAAGGTCTGTGATAGGATAGAAGGCAGGAGAAGTTAAGAGACATTAAGAGATATTCAAGGCAAAAGGAGATGGTAATGGGACAGGTTAAGAAACAAAGGATGGCTCTAGATGAAGTGTAAATTGCGCTGGCAGAATGAAAGACAGCTGCCTGTGGGAGAGAAAAAAAAGACAAAGAATGTGGATAAAATATATATATATATATGATAGGGGCCGAGGTTATGATCTGAAATTGTTGAACTCTATGTTGAGTCCAGAGGGGCTGTAGAGTGCCTAATCGAAAGATGAGGTGCTGTTCCTCGAGCTTACGCTGAGCTTCCGTGGAACAATGCAAGAGGCCGAGGACGGTGAGGTCTGAGTGGGAGTGGAGTGGAGAATTAAAGTGACAGGCGACCGGAAGCTCGGGGTCCCCCTTACGGACTGAACGGAGGTGTTCCGCAAATCGGTCACCCAATCTGCATTTGGTCTCCCCACTGTAGAGGAGACCACATCGTGAGCAGCGAATACAGTATACTAAATTGCAAGAAGTACAAGTAAATCGCTGTTTCACCTGGAAGGGGTGTTTGGGGCCCTGGACAGTGGGAAGGGGGGAGGTATAAGGGCATGTGTTACATCTCCTGCGCTTGCACAGGAAGGTGCCGGGCGAAGGGGAAGGGCTGTTGGGGGTGATAGAGGAGTGGACTAGGGTGTCGCGGAGGGAGTGGTCCCTCCGGAATGCTGAAAGGGGAGGTGAGGGGAAGATGCGTTTGGTGGTGGGATCACGCTGGAGGTGGCGGAAATGGCGGAGGATGATCCGTTGAATGTGGAGGCTGGTGGGGTGAAAGGTGAGGACAAGGGGAACTCTGTCGTGGTTCTGGGAGGGAGGGGCAGGGGTGAGGGCAGAAGTGCAGGAGATAGAATGGACACAGTCAAGGGCTGTGTCAACCACTGTAGAGGGGAATCCTCGGTTGAGGAAAAAGGAAGACATGTCAGAAGCACTGGTATGGAAGGTGGCATTGTCAGAGCAGATGCGGCGGAGACGGAGAAACTGGGAGAATGGCATAGAGTCCTTACAGGAGGCGGGGTGGGAGGAAGTATAGTCCAGGTAGCTGTGGGAGTCAGTGGGCTTGTAGTGAATGTTTGTCAATAACCTATCCCCAGAGATGGAGACGGAGAATACGAGGAAGAGAAGGGAAGAGTCAGAGATGGACCATGTGAAGGTGAGGGAAGGGTGGAAATTGGAAGCATAGTGAATGAAATGTTCTAGTTCAGGGCGAGAGCAGGAAACGGCACCGATACAGTCATCAATGTACCGGAAAAAGAGGTGAGGGAGGGGACCCGAGTAGGACTGGAACAAAGAGTTCCACATATCCCACGAAAAGGCAGGCATAGCTAGGACCCATGCGGGTTCCCATAGCAACACCTTTGATTTGGAGGAAGTGAGTGGAGTCAAAGGAGAAGTTGTATTACAATTTTATATATGTTTTATGAAGATGCTGCCTCTTTAATGTTGCTTTGGTTTTGCTTCACGGGAAGGTTTTCACACAGTGTTTATACATACGTATGTTTTCTGTCTAATACTGCACTTGATACTGGGGGTGAGTTAAGAAGAAAAGGAAGTACACTGGTATAGACCCTTAAGTGGGCTCATACCACTGTTAAAAACTAGCTCCATTAACACGTGGGCTCATTAGTTTACCTCATGACAAACAGCTCCTGTTCTGTTCAATCCCAAGGGAAACACAAAGCTTGTTTATCGCTGAAACAAAGAAGGTTCTTGTATTTTGATGCTTTCTCTTTAAAATGCAAGCGTAGCAACTTACACAGTCACCCACATGCCACTCAGCTGCACCTTAACGTTTGCTGTTCCCAAGGCAAGAGCAGGCTTCTTCTACAGAGAAAAAGACCAGTCATCGTTTTCCTTCTTAGCTTTAACTAACTTTACAAGTAGTGTAATTTCCTGAAGCTGTTACAATGTACTTCCATGCTTAGAAACTTCAGCTAGTAAAGTAACGGTTACACTACGCCTTACAGTCTTTACTTCTGCTTGAACTCAACACCCAAGAAGCCTTCTTTGTGTGTGAATCTAAACGACGAGTGTAGACGGATATTCGAAAGTGGCGCGGCGGGGGGGATTATCAGAGCCGAGCCTGAAGCCTGTCCTCACCCGATGTCCCTGCGCACGGTTTCAATCACTGGATAGCATCCAGGAGTAGGAAGCCTGGCAGAATTTTCCTCTTCCTGGTTCAGAGCTGCTGAGGTCAGTTGCACCACCATCATCACGACTGTAGCGGAGAGATCGTATTCAGTAGAGACTGGGACCCAGCCTGGGAGCTTTCTAGTCTGTATGGCCTAGTTCCACACTGGGCAATGTAATTACTTAATGAGCTATCAGCCACCCCTCGAACTTGAACTGCGCTGAAACTGAAAGCTGTGTACATCTCCATGTAGGCACTGAGAAACACAATGGCTCACGGTTCCCCGAATACTCAGGAACAGCTAAGTAGAAGGTCAACATGATAGTTCTGATCATAGCACTCAAGCCCTACTTAAGGAAGCACAAAAGCGCTTAGGCTTTTCAGCTGAACAATGAGTGCTTGGCATGTTTGCAACGTGTGCACTCGATGATGACATATCTAACTCATATTACTGTGCCCATGAACCGTAACGGCACAAAGACACAGTACATGCAAGAGGATATTGGGCAGATTTGATATTTGATAGTTTTTGGGTACAAGTAGCACTAGATGTCTACCTCGACTTAACTCCTGCTAAACACATTCATGTAGAAACTGAAGGCTTCGGTGTTAGGAATGATTGGGAGCTTTCAATTTGAAGACTATGCTGGTGGTAATGAGTCAAGCAGGTCAGAAGGCTACAGGCACAATCTCCAGTCTGGATTGATCGTGCAAAACACATTTGGCTTAATATCTCCTGTCTGGGGAGGGAGAAAAATCACCCAGGATTCTCTCTGATTGCTATTTAGTGACCTCTAGTGCAAAGTGCGTGTGTGTGGATATTGGGTGAGGAGAGGACCTAATGTTCCCAATGGTCAAACAGCCCGCTGATACTGTTTCGACTGAGAGTAGCCATTTAGCCAAGTGCATGGAGGCTACTGCCACCTGTGGGGCTGTACCATAGCATGAGTCAGTGCCTTAGGGAGAGAAAGAAACAACAGGGGGAAACAGTCTATGATTTGACCAGGAGAAGTATTTGTTTATCAACCCCCCACTTTAGGAGACATGAATTATTAAACAGTAATGTCTTTATAATTTGAAGCTGTTTAAGGTCTACCACATTTGGTTGGGGACTGTTGACACACCCTCAAGTTGTTTTCAAAGTCGTTACAACCCTGACCGTCTGATTGATAACTATCCCTTGCTCAAGTGTCAGGGTTTTTTTCTCTCCATTTTTTGTGACCCTCGAAATTTTCTCCGCTCCTCTTATGCTGGTTACAGGTCCACAGGCCCCAGTTGCCCTGGGTATCTCCTGTAAGGGCCGTTCATGTGTGCACCTGTACAGTATATGTTGACAGTCTATTTGATTGTGACGAACATCCGAGCTGAGCCTGATGATATCCACATGCGCACTTTCCAGATAGGGGAAGGGGTGAGTCACTCAATAATGGTTAGGAACTGGACCGTGACTCAGAGAATCATAGAAGTATACAGCACAGAAGGAGGCCATTCAGCCCATCGTGCCTGTGCCGGCTCTTTGAAAGAGCAATCTAATTAGTCCCACATAGCCCTGCAATGTTTTCCTTTTCAAGTATATATCCAATTCCTTTTTGAATGTTACTATTGAAACTACTTCCACCCCCTTTTAGGCATTGCATTCCAGATCATAACAACTCACTGCATAAAAAATCATTTCCCCTCTGGTTCTTTGGCCAATTATCTTAAATCTGTGTCCTTTAGTTACCGACCCTCCTGCCAGTGGAAACAGTTTCTCTATCAAAGCCCATCATAATTTTGAACACCTCTGGTAGATCTCCCCTTAACCTTCTCTGCTGTAAGGAGAACAATCCCAGCTTCTATAGCCTCTCCACATAACTGAAGTTCCTCATCCCTGGTATCATTCTGGCCCATTGTGATAAGGCCAACTGTAGCACCCCAAATATTGACCTGACTGAGCTATGCTACCTCAGCACAGACCAGAGAGCAAAGCTGATGCTTTGAACCACACAGAGCAGCATTTCAATAACATTTAAATAAAAGGGAAATAAAATGCAAAGAAGAAAAATAGAATACTTTTTTTATTTTTATGTAATTTATGTTTAATTTAGTTTAAAATTAACATTACAGTAATCCTGAGGTTTGAGTAGCTTTTATTTCTGTAAAGTTAGGGTTTATCACAATGCAGGAGCTGAAAAGAAAGGGGTTCTCTGAAACTGGCAGGAGTCTACGGCTCCTCTCCCTATTCACTCTCCTCTCAGGAATACTACTCCAATTTGGTTCTGACTCCCAATGTGCAGGCACAGGTTTTAGCCTATGGCCCCAGGTCCCCCTGCATTCTTCCTAAAGCTGATCAGCAATTCAACATATTGTCACTATGCCCCAGTCCCTTACATCACTCTACTGGACAAAACAATAACTTAGTCACAATAGCGGAGTCTTGAGTTGCCTGCCTCTCCCACATCACGTGCACAGATTATTTATTTGCGTAATGGTGGTATGGGAGGGGAGAAAATGTATTTATTTATCTGAAGTGGGGAAGCAAAGCAAAATGTATCTATTTTCAGGAATCAATCAAAAATACTTACTTCACTGCCTCTGAAGAGATCTCTCACAAATTTCTTTCCAAATCCCTTCAGTGGCAATGCGCACCCCTTCCGCCACCTCAGCACCCTCCCCCTTGCAACAGCTTAACCTCTGACTCACTATGAGCAATGCCACAAGAGATCATTATTTTTAACACCTTAGTCTACTCACAACGCAGTTATAAATTATTAATTAAATCCATATTTAATCTGGGGACATTATTTCTAGCTTTTGTGAATGATGAAGGATAGGGAAACAATCGATGGTCACCCGCTACGACATGCATCATTGTCTCAACAGCCCAATATTCCCTGAGAAAATTTTCCCTAACGCCAGCTCTCGCACACAAATTGTTCTGTGAGGGTGGAATTTCCCCGAGTTGTGCCAGTTGCGCTTGTTGTGGTAACATGACTCACAGCCATGAGCTATCTGTCGTAATTAAGATCCTCATAGACAATAATATGCTAGGCCCAAACCATTATGAGGATCTCATTACTGTGAGGAAGTCTGCATGTAACCAAGAGCAGAAACATATTCTGTAGGCACAGAGGAAGAGGAAGTGGGCGATGTTAGCATTAAACCGTCCACAGATACACCCTGAGTGGTTACTGACTGCACTGCGAGTGCCCTGGTGCTGGGCAGGCTCACCTAAAACTGCATGATCTCGATTCCATTCTGGCTTAAGATATTTCAAAATCAATCAGCTCACCAATGATCTGATCCAGTTTAGAATTGGAGCTGGATCCCCAGTGATCCAGTTGGTAAAGACGCAGTTCATTGTGTGAACCATATACGACCAGGAGGACTCAGATTTCATTTCGGTTCGGTCCTGAGTTAGCTGCTGTCAGCAGTCAGGTGCTGCACGGCTGGACTAAGGTCCCATTCCTGGTCACTACTCACTCACTCCTGCTGGATGTGTGCTCTTGTCAACATCAAGTGATGATAGGATTGGGCTCAGCTATAATGCCCTGTACATTCCACTCGCCATCCCACAGTCAACTTCTAGGCTCATACATGAAGAATTTGATTGAGGTAGCAGAGGGTGGCTGGAACCAGTGCAGATATACTCAGCATCCCTTCATTTCCATGGTAGGGTACATTTTGTGAGTTTGGGAAAAACAGTGGGGGAGAGCAGTACAGGAAGTGCACAGGTGACAGGAACACTAGCTAGTACATGCTGCTTAAAATGGTGGACTAGATTCTCTAACACACAACTCTACCATTTTAAAGAAACGAATTCTAATTGTATATAAAAAGGCATCAGAGTTCAAGGCTGACTAGGCCTGGCTTAAAGCTCCCCTAAAATGATTGCACAACCCATTGCATTTCTGTCTACCTTTCCCCAGTATAACTGGAAAAATAGGGTTGGATTTCCCCAGTTATAATGGATAAATTCAGGAATGTCTGAAATTTGAAATGTCTGTGTTTTTTTGTGGGAGGGCAGGTTGTAAAGCAGTATGAATTGATGTTTATTCTACTTATACCACACTGCGTTTGTATTAAAACAATATTTGAATTCCTTTGAAGAATGAAGTAGAATTTTTGCACTACATCCAAAACAATTTAATGGCCTTGTTTTTTTTATTCCCCCCCACCCCCGCACCCCCCCCAATCTCCAGTATCTATTTTCCTTGCTCTTGCCTCTATCTGCCTGTATCTCTCTACTTCTGTCTTACTAAGTGCTTAAGATAAATTGTAGCCAAAATCAGGAGACACTTCTGTACACATGCCATGTGTGGCTGGCCAGCCATGCCATCCCTTCATTCCCTTGATCGGGACATTTTGAGAGTTCAGGAAGAACAGTGGGGGAGAGCAGACCAGGGAAGGATGAGGTGACAGGAACACCAGAAGAACATTGTGGTTAAAATGGTGGACTAGACTCTTTGACACCAGAAGAACATTGTGGTTAAAATGGTGGACTAGACTCTTTGACGCCCAATTCTAGATATTTTTTAATAAATTCTAATTGTCTTTATATTCTGAGAATTTTGCCACCATTTTATAATGTTTGATTTTTTTTTTAACTTGAACGTGAGGGTCGATGCTTAAAAGTGGGCGGGAAAAATTTTAAGGAACGCAGTACTTTTCAAACTTTCCAATAAAAACAGTATTAGCTACCTGAAAGGAAACAGCTCTGTCGTTACAGAAAGCGCGTTTTAGTAGTATACCGCAACAGAGATTTTCATGCTCGTACATCAACGGAACCTGAAAAATTCAGAAATCTGACGACGGAGGGACAGAAATCCAATGATCCCGTGGATCTCCTAGGGTCTCCTCGCAGACCTCCTGGGGGAAGGGCAGCTGATTTGAAAATCCATGCATTAAAGAGATTAATGGGGTTAGACATTTTTTTTTGATAGTTCATTTAAAATGAAGCATGGGAGTGCAATGCAAAAATCACAATACACTACTGTGCATTCTCCCATTATCCTTACTCCCAGCTTGGTCAGATTGATTGCTGGTTACTGTTCTTGTGTGATACCACATTGGGCATAAATATTTTCATATTTTTGTTAATAAACTCAAAAATTGTTAAATACATCACCTGCTGTGTGCAGATCAGGAAAGCCCCAGTACTGAACAACAGTCTGTGCTGTTACCTGAACTCAATTGTAGCGGCAATAAGGACATTACTGTAAGTCTCCAAGCCACCATTGGAGGAAGGCTAAAACAAATCAACCAGGATTCCTGCTTTCAATCATCATCCAGTGACTTCTGCTGATAGGATCAGTATCATACCCACTGAGGTACTGGCAAAATAATGTGGATGCTGGAAATCTGAAATCGAAACAGAAATACTCAGCAGGTCAGGCAGCATCTGTGGAGAGAGAAACAGAGTTAACTGCTGCATGACCTGCTGAGTATTTCCAAGATATTGGGGGAGTCTAGATAGCAAATATAGAATAAAGAATCAAAAACTACAATATTGATTTATAATTAAACTTTACATGATTACAACAGTAACTCCACTTCAAAAAAGTACTTCATTGGCTGTAAAGCACTTTGAGACGTCCAGTGGTCGTGAAAGGCGCTATATAAATGCAAGTCTTTCTTTTTTTCTTTATGATTGAAATATTCAGCTGTCAAACCTTAAAGTGACAAATATCAGTGTCAAAACCACTGTTAAGGATATATAAAAGCATGGGGTATATTTTGCAACTGTCGCTGTTCCGACATGAATACTTACCGTTCTCGTACTAAGTCCCACTGTGCTCTTTTTTTTACCACAAGTGTTAATCCGGTTATTTTAAACTGGTTAACAGGGTGAAAAGAAAACATGGGAATTTATTATGTGGGAATAGTGCTCGACAGAAAATACCAATTCATTGAGTACTAAGTATAACATATTGAGTGTGACTAATCATAGATTGGATTAAATATAGCTAAGGAATACCCAGCTGATGATCATGGGATTGTGGTCTATCACTGGCTCATTATGTAATCACAAAGTGGCCACAGTCACGCTGTTGCAGGCTACTTATTACACCAGTGTATTGATGAATATAAAGATGTAACACACATGCTAACAAACCCTGGTTTATAAAAGTGTCCCACTGGGTGACATCAGGCTACAAACCCATGAGCTCCACATGTACAGGAAACTTGTGAGGTCTACATCACAAGTGGACCTATTTTATGTAAGTCTGCTGATGAATATCCATGCTGTTTATGCACACATATATTTTGATTCGGTTTTTTCACCAGTAATGCAGGTTGTCATGAGCTTGAGACTGAGCTGAGCCATGGCTAATGACGCTGGGCCTATTGATAGCCTCTCCTGAAATGTCACGCCTGAGCAAGGAGGCAGATCTGTTCATTCTTTTCTTCTTAAAATGTCTTTTCTTTGGAGTGCAGGCCATTTGCCTTGCCTGGACCCCCTCCCAGTGGGGTCCATGTATCTGCTTGTGAAAGCCGCTACGTCTTACCTCACGGCATACCGGCCTCCACTGATGTGCCAGGTCCTGACTGAGCCTAAGGATTTAAAAAAAAAAAAAATTGTTTTTATGGGATGTGGGCATCGCTGGCAAGGCCAGCATTTATTGCCCATCCCTAATTGTCCTTGAGAAGGTGGTGGTGAGCCGCCTTCTTGAACCGCAGCAGTCCGTGTGGTGATGGTACTCCCACAGTGCTGTTAGGGAGGGAGTTCCAGGATTTTGACCCAGCGACGATGAAGAATCGGCGATATATTTCTAAGACAGGATGGTGTGTGACTTGGAGGGGAACTTGGAGGTGGTGGTGTTCCCATGCGCCTGCTGCCCTTGTCCTTCTAGGTGGAAGAGGTCACGGGTTTGGGAGGTGCTGCCGAAGAAGCCTTGGTGAGTTGCTGCAGTGCATCTTGTAGATGGTACACACTGCAGCCACGGTACGCCGGTGGTGGAGGGAGTGAATGTTTAAGGTGGTGGATGGGGTACCAATCAAGCGGGCTGCTTTGTCCTGGATGGTGTCGAGCTTCTTGAGTGTTGTTGGAGCTGCACTCACCCAGGCAAGTGGAGAGTATTCCATCACACTCCTGACTTGTGCCTTGTAGATGGTGGAAAGGCTTTGGGGAGTCAGGAGGTGAGACACTCGCCACAGAATACCCAGCCTCTGACCTGCTCTTGTTGCCACAGTACTTATGTGTTTAAGGATGCAGGAACTCCCTGCGTAGAGAGTCCCCACCCATGGTCCCACCCTCTTGCCGGCATTTGCCTGGTAAAGGGGTAGACGGAGGTTCCAGTCCTTAGAGGGTGACTAGGAATCCCTGGAAATGGGAGCCTGGCCTAACCGGGTATCTGCCATTTCCCTCCGGTCTCCAGCCTGAATTATGGTGGGAGAGCAGCGGAACCCCTGAGTAATTTTGGGGACCAGATCAGTACGTGACTGGTGAAGTGTCACTGCCAAGTAAATAATTCAGGTTTTCACCAAGGCAACTGGTATGATGCGAACTTGCCACTCACACAGCGCTCTTAGTGGGGCATTAGTGTCCAAACATAGAGGTTAACTGACAAAGAGTTCAGAAGGCACATGTTCTGATTGCGGCCTGAGGCCTCCTTCACCTCACAGAATGGAGGTATTTCTAATGGGCGTTTATATTTCTATCAAAACCATCCCGCAAAATTGTCCAGCTTTACAGATAGTGCAGCTTAGCGAGAGACATCAGAGGCATGTTCCAGACACCAATAACTGCCATATTACACAGCCAGCATTTTAAAATAAATCAAGAAATGTGCACAAAACAGTTTTTGCTTAAAATAAGACTGTTAAAATAGCCCTTAATCTGCTATTTTAACAAAGCCATTAATTCATTTAAAATAAACGGGTTATTGCCTCTGTTAAGATAGCATACAAAGGAATTTCATACAAATGTGTTAAATGTTCTTACATTACTATCCAGTTAAATTTCAGGGCCTTTTTTAAAAGTCTAGCAATCTTTAAAAAGTTAATTTTTCATAGATCTGAACTTTAAGTGGAGAATAGATGATAATGTGCTTTCTGAAATCAAATATTTTAAAGCATTTGCTTAATTATGAACTTAAAATATCTTGTGTAGTGAAAAAGAAAGACTTGCATTTATGTGTGTGTATTGCATTTTGAACAACAACAATAACAACAACTTGTATTTATATAGCGCCTTTAATGTAGTAAAACGTCCCAAGGCGCTGCACAGGAGTATTTTAAGACAAAAAAAACCAATAAAAGTGTTTTAACAAATAGCGCTACTTGAAATGATTGAGGTTAAGCACCTTCTCAGTTTAAAAAAAAATGTTAAAAGAAAATTGCTCGGGATTCAATTATACAAGTCAAACTCAAGTGATGTAGAACGAGGGGGAACAGCAGTAGTGAAAGGTCACACTTGAAAGCTCCTGACTGATTGATGCCCCCTTGTGGAGAGGAGGTGTTTTGAAAAGCTGGACAAACTAATCGCTGCTCGTGTGGCAGGGAGATATAGTGGGAACTGTGACATTTTCGCAACATAAATACAGATGAGGAAGGCCTTTCAACCCATCCTAGATTATTCACCCAAACCAAAACCTTGCAGTATGTTATCTAACTGCATCTTGAATGAATCAAGCTTGTTGCCTCCACTACCCTACCCAGAAGGACAGTCTAAAGGCACTCTTTGCGGGAATAATTTCTTCCTGGCATCTGTATTAAATTGTCTTTTCATCACTTTTAGCCTATCTCAGCTTAGTTCTAGTGTTGCTTGCTTTGAAATAGTGAAATGGTATACTGTTTAACATCTTCTAAACAATACACTCCTTTCAATGCTAAATAGCCCCTGTTTATTCACTGTCTTTCCTTGTAACTCAAACCTTTGGTGGCTGGAATCAGCCTTGTGGCTCTTCTCTGCACCATCATCCTAGTTTGGTGACCAAAACTGAACATAGTGCTCACGGTGTGATTTGACCAGGACAAGGTACAGTTTTAGTATGACATTTTCCAACTTACACTCAACTGATCTAGCAATATAATGTGACATACTTTGGGCTCTGTTTCTTGCACACACAGTGATTTGACGTTAAGAGCTGAATGTACAATCACCCCCAGATCCCTTTCAACTTCATCTTTAGCTGTTTCTATACCAGCCAGACAACACTTATGACACCCATTTTCCTTCCACTGTGAAAGTACCTTATACTTGGCTGTACTGAGTTTCAGATCTTTTTTTTCTTTATCTTTAATTATCTTTGAACAAAACAAAGGGAAACTCATGCCTCTGTTTAGGAGGTTTTTCTACATTAAAGGCGCTATACAAATGGAAGCTGTTGTTGCTGTTAGAACTGACTAGATCTACAGCTGAAATGTTAATCTGTCTTTTCTCTTTGGGGAAATTGTTGAACCTGCTGCACTTAGCATTTTAGTGCAGATTTCCACTATTTGCGCTTTTTTCCATTTTATCTCGCCTTGGGTTGGTCCACCTGCTTTTATGCAGAGAGTAAATGTGAAGAGACACTTGTTTTAGATCGGTTCCAGTCTAAATGGTTTTAGAGAGCAAGAGACTGGGTAAATGGTTTGGCACACGTCCACCTTGTCTTTTATACACACAGAGTGCATACCGAGCATTATCACCTCCAAAGACAGACCGCACCAGGTGGATACAGATCCAGCTTGTTCTGTGCTATTCTAATGTTGTATTTTGAAGATAGGTTTGTCTTGAGCAAAAATGACACTGCTTCATTATTATTTCCTGCGACGACTATGCGAAACCGTGTAAAATTTGGCATGCAGCCCATTAACCCATTCCTTTCACAGACAAAAATCAAGTCCTTTCTATACAGCCTTAAACTTAGAAGAGGGAGGGTAACAGGAGAGTTTAGGTGGAACTACTTTGTGCAGAGGGTGCTGAATGCATAGAACAGGTTGTGAACAGAGACATTGGGGACTAATTGTATCAACAAACTTAAGAGAGTTGGGTAAGTACCTGCCAAACATTTGAGGGAGGAGTATGAGAGGTATTGTGGGATATAATATTTCTTAGACCAGATGGACTTCTAGTCTGGTACGTTTCTATCATCCTAGTGCCCTTGGACAAGTCCAAACCCATAGGGTTTTCTTGTATTGGTTCCTCCCATTTCCTCCTGTGGGAAATCACCCGCTTTCTCCCCTCCGCTTTACTGCTCCTCTTTATGTGTTGGGGGGATTGTTGGGACTTTAATGAAGGTGACACAGGCCCCTAATCTACTCTCACCTTCCAGTCACAGTGACTTCTGCATCTACTACAGATATAACATGCAAATTGAGGAACTATTCCTGCTGTGACATATTTCGGTAATAAGATACACACAGTCGATAATGTTAAAGGGAAGTTTCCGTTCAGGGCCCAGTTGTTTTTTTTTAAAATCCACTAACTATCCGAAGCCACATCACTGAGCTTGTGACGAGTCACAAACCCAGAGCCCTCAGACCAACGTCTGAACAACAGGAAGCCTGCAGAGAGTTTCAGATTGAATCTGTGTGACATATTGAAATGTTCAGAGATTATGAGAATTTTTAGACGCTGCTTTTACTCCGTGTAAGGCAACCTATGGCGCTGCTGTTTCTCTCAGGCTCTGAACCTGCAGAGCTATGCCACTCGGGTGTCAGTTGGTAGCACTCTCGCCTCGGAGTCAGAAGTTTGTGGGTTCAAGTCCCACTCCAGAGACTTGAGCACAAAAATCTAGGCTTACACTCCAGTGCAGTGCTGAGGGAGTGCTGCACTGTCGGAGGTGCCGTCTTTCGGATGAGAGGTTAAAATCGAAACCCCGTCTGCCCTCTCAGGTGGATGTAAAAGATCCCACCGCAGTATTCGAAGATGAGCAGGGGAGTTATCCTGGCCAATATTTATCCCTCCACCAACATCACTGCAAAAGTTTGGTCAAACAGGTGGGTTTTAAAGAGTGTCTTAAAGAGGAGGTGGAAGTGGAGAGGCAGCCGGATTTAGGGAGTGTAAACGGTACGACTGCCCTGACTGAAGTGTGTCCTTGAATGAGACCGGTGATGACGATAACTTAACTGCACTGCAATGTCTGAGGCTCACTCAAAGCACAAGAGACTCTCCTTGGATTGTTTCCTATGACGCTGTCTCAGTTATAGCAGTGGTTTTCAAAACTTCCTATAGGGGACCACCCGCAAATATTGACACATTTGGGATGGGGGGTGGGGGGCAACTGTGTGTCCCAACTTCCAAAAGAGTGTTAGTTACCCAAAGAAAATAGTGCTATCATTAGAGAAAATGTTGTTTTTTTTTAATTTCAGCAACAGAAATATTGTGCTAGTAAGTTAATAAATAGAGCTCCTCCACATTGGGGAGACCAAACGCAGATTGGGTGACCGCTTTGCGGAACACCTCCGTTCAGTCCGTAAGGGGGACCCCGAGCTCCCGGTGGCCTGTCACTTTAACTCACCGCTCCACTCCCACTCTGACCTCACCGTCCTCGGCCTCTTGCATTGTTCCACGGAAGCTCAGCGTAAGCTCGAGGAACAGCACCTCATCTTTCGTTTAGGCACGCTACAGCCCTCTGGACTCAACATCGAGTTCAACAATTTCAGATCATAACCTCTGCCCCTGTCACATTTATATATTTTTTTAATTTTATTTTTTCATCCACCCTTTTGTTTGGCCTTTTTTTTCCCTCCCAGAAGCTGGCAGCTGTCATTCATTCTGCCAGCGCATCTCACACTTCATCTAGCCTCATCTGTCACATTAACACCTCCTCTTGCTTTGATTATCTCTTAATGTCTCTCAATGCCTCTTAATCTCTCCTGCTTTCTATCCCACCACTGACCTCCCCTTTGTTCTTTCATCCCCTCCCCCTTTTCCCAGCATTATACTTGCCTTAAATCTATTTCATTTCCTGCTTTTTTCCAGTTCTGACGAAGGGTCTTCGACCTGAAACGTTAACTCTGTTTCTCTCTCCACGGATGCTGCCTGGCCTGCTGAGTTTTTCCAGCGTTTTCTGTTGTTATTTTTAATAAATAGAGCTATGTGGTAACAGATGGACAGGACCTCAGGATGTAGTGGGCGCTATGGGCTTCCTTTGTGGTTCCCCAAAGTTTTAGGGACCCCAGTTTGAAAACTTCTGAGTTTAGGTGATGTTCACGATTCAATAACAATTTTTGCTTTGATTATCAAGTTTTTATAGATGCATTATCATAAAGAACCATTAATAACTGGGATCTAATCCAACAGGGTGAGCAGTATACTGTTGAGCTGTTTGAATCCAGCATTCAGTCTCTTTACAATGTACCAACCTCCTCCCTCACTCTCTACCCTCCTCCTCTGAAGGTGGTGACTTCTCATTGGAGGACACCTCTGCAGGCCCCAAGTGCACTCTGGTACCTCACCTGGGTATCCATTATTCATGCGTGAGCCTTGACATCAAGTGTAGGCAGATTTTCAACTGCTATCACAGTTGAGCCTGATCCTCTCCTCACCCAACACACACACGCACTTGTGGCAGGGGTCACTGGATAACGATCAGAAGCAGGAACCTTGGTTGATTGTTCTCTCCTTGACCTATGGGCTCTAAGGCCAACTGTAGTGCCCCTACTGCAACCTCACTGAGATAAGCTAACCACATGGACCTGCGATCAAGTTTAAAACCTTCCTGGTCTGTAGGACTTAGCTCCTCGCTGGAGAAACCTTCTGAGCCACTTAAAGCAGCTGCGTACAACTTTTTAAAGAATTTTTTGAATTATTTTCTCATGGTTTTAGTTACATTTTTCCTGCCCCCTTAAGTTCCTCCCTTCAATTTAGAGGATTGCAAGTGATCTAATCCCAGGCCATATCTATGATGCTTTTGGGCCAACAGCTAGAAGATGTTTGAAATGGGCAGAGATTAACTCACTCTTTGAACCGCTAATGTCCTCTTCCACCTGGCATCAGCTTGGCATCCTTCTGCTACAACAGAAGCGAACTATAGGGATGTTCTGTCGAATGCCACCTATTCTCCATGTCTGCACTCAGGGGTCCCAGTTTGCAGGAGTGGGAACGGGTTCAGGCCTTGGGCCTTGTCTCATCAGCATCCAGAGTGAGCATCACCACAGTGCAAGTGACGTTAAATATCTACTCACGCATAGCAGAAGGGTTGACATCCAAGGATTGCACATTAACTGTAGATGTTATGAGTTATGAATAAAATGTTGACCTCGTGCTGCACGTATCATTCCCCTAAATTGAACACCAACGTTTCTCAACATCCCGTCTGAATCCAATTTAAACACAGTTTTACAAAACTAAAGGGGGCTTCCAGCTGTAGTAGGTCTGACAGGGCAAACAAGTGTTTATATAAGAATCAGGCTGGATTTCCAACTGAGTGATAGTTAATGAGTTTGTCTCGAAAAGGATGGACTTTACATGCCAATAGGGTGAGCAAATATTGACAGAGGCTCATGCAGTCTAACAAAAACCATGTCATTTATGCACATAAACTGGACCTTTGTTTGTTCTCTGAAGTCTTTCGTTAAGGAGCAAGTTTAAAAGTTCAAGTATCTGTATTCATTTTTTTGCCCTCATCCTCTCCTGAAGTTGCTGACTCATTATTGGGGCACAGTTACATGGGCACCAGCATCCCTTTAGTGCATCACAGAGGTGACCATTCATAAGAACATAAGAAATAGGAGCAGGAGTAGGCCATTCGGCCCTTCAAGCCTGGTCCACCACTCAATATCATGGCTGATCTTCTACCTCAGCTCCATCTTCCTGAACTATCCCCATATCGCTTGAGTCCCTTAGTATCCAAAAATCTATCGATCTCTGTCTTGAATATGCTCAACGACTGAGCCTCCACAGCCCTCTGGAGTAGAGAATTCCAAAGATTCACCACCCTCTGAGTGAAGAAATTTCTCCTCATCTCAGTCCTAAATGGCCGACCCCTTATTCTGAGACTGTGACCCCTGGTTCTAGACTCTCCAGCCAGGGGAAACATCCTCCCAGCATCTATCCTGTCAAGCCCCTTAAGAATTTTATATGTTTCAATGAGATCACCTCTCATTCTTCTAAACTCTAGGGAATATAGGCCTAGTCTACTCAATCTCTCCTCATAGGACAATTTCCTCATCCCAGGAATCAGTCTGGCGAACCTTCGCTGAACTCCCTCTCAGGCAAGTATTTCCTTCCTTAGGTAAGGAGATCAAAACTGCACACAGTACTCCAGGTGTGGTCTCACCAAGGCCCTGTACAACTGTAGCAAGACTTTCCTACTCTAATACTCCAATCCCTTTGTACTAAAGGCTAACATACCATTTGCTTTCCTAATTGCTTGCTGTACCTTAACTTCCTGTGATTCGTGTACAAGGACACCCGGCCAGATCCCTCTGAATACCAACATTTCCCAGTCTCTTGCCATTTAAAAAATATTCTGCTTTTCTATTTTTCTTACCAAAGTGGATAACTTCAGATTTCTCCACATTATACTCCATCTGCCATGTTCTTGCCCAATCACTTAACCTGTCTATATCCCTTTGCAGCCTCTTTGCGTCCACCTCACAGCTTACTTTTGCACCTAACCTTGTACCGTCATATGTGAGCTCATACAGGCAGCATTGGATGGCTATTTGACTGTGGAATGCATCACAGCTGAGTCCAATCCTACCTTAACCCAATGTCCACATATTCCAGCAGGAGTCACTGGATAGCAGTCAGGAGCAAGGGACCCTGACCGATTCTCTTCCTTTCCCTAGTCTAGTGAGCTGAGGTTAAATGTAATGGCCCAGAAATTGATCTCGCTCTGTTCCCGCGGGGGTAAGCCTTCCCCGCGATCTCTCACCTCGCTTGTGCTTTTTCAGATCCAGCTCGCACGAACTTGATGTTCCAGACATCAGCCGGGCAGTGCTTGCGTATCCTACCGGCGTAGTGAATTCGTGCGAGCTGTGGGATCACGTGACTCAGTTAGAGCCAATGGCAGCACACCATCTTCCATTCATAAGTTTCACAGCACGGCTGTGAAATCTATGAATCTTACACCCCCCCAAAATAACAGCTAAACCTCAATTAAATTTAAAAAAAAACCATCACATTAATAAAATAAGTATAGTTAAATAAATTAACCATTTTAAATAAAAAATTAAATTTTTGAAAAAATTTTAAATCTTTTAAAAAGTTATAAAAATAAACTTACCTGTCTTTAAAGTCTCTAAAAAAGATATACCTGTAAAAAAAAATTCAAAAAAATACTTAATTCACTACTTACCTTGTTAAAAGTGGGTCTTACTCCTCCTTTTTACATTTCCAAAATCTTCAGTACTTACCTGCGCGTCCAAAGCATGAAGTGCACAGCGTGCGCGCAGCCTGTAGCGCGCACGCGATGCACCGAGGAACCGCCCCCTTTTCAAAAGAGCAATTGCCGGTTTTCAGCGCATGCGCAGGGCATGCAGAAAACCGGCAATTGCAGAGGGAATACGCGAGAGTACGCAGTGCGTACTCTCGCGCACCGGGATGAATTTTTGGGCCAATATTCCTAACACCACCCTTGCTAAGATCCACTAACACAGCACAGACTATGGGTTAAATCTAGGAGCTCCTTGTTCAGTATGGATCAGTTCCACACTCGCTGATGCACTTACCAACTGTGCCCTGTATTTTAAACCTTCCCGACACATACTGGCCAAAATAGTTACTTCATAAGTTGTTTTCGTGGAATTCACTACTTGAACTCTACGGGCGGCCCATACATTAGATTCACTTTGGCTTCAAAACTCGCCACAATCTGAGGGAAAAATCACCATGGATTCGTTCAAGATTTCCCAGGTCACAAATGCTTACAAATATACTGGGAGGGAATGGGTGTCACATCACTGATGAGTGTGATGTAAGCGCAATGGTGGACATTAATCTGATTCTTCATCCACCGACACCCTAATACTGCAGTGTAGATTAGGAAACCTGGCACTGCCAGTTTTATACCAAGGTGAACCCAATGAATTGGTATGGTAACTTTTGTCAGTGTGGACAATCTGGTCACAAGTAGGCACAGAAATGTACCTTTCCAGAGGTGAGTGTTATGCCTGTGCAGCGACACAGACACTGCAGAGTAAGCAGCGTCCTGGTTTTAAGCTGCTGTTTATACTGCGCATTTTGATTGCCCTTGCAACACACGCACCTACATCACATGGCAAATCGGCAACTTTGACATGAACTAAGCTGTGCCTACATGTTGAGTGGAGCCACGCACTGTGTGGGGCGATTTCAACTGGATAATTCAAGCTAATGTTTATCGCAGAATCTGCAGTGCTGTCTCACAACATGCAAAAATAAACACAACTTCAAAGCTGTGTGGAATTTTCTGGATTGCTCAGAGACAAAGATAAAAAGAGAGATAGGTTGGCAGATTGAAAGAAAGAAAGACTTGGGGGGGGGAAATTGAGTCACGCCCCCTTTGGGGCGCTAACTTCGCCGGGACGCTACTTTAGCACCCCCGCGGCCGAAATTCATCGGTAGCGCCCCAAGAGGGAAGCGGGGTGCTACTAGAAGCGCCCCGCCTCCCTCTTGGGACGCTGCGAGGGAATATCGCGGCGCTACGTGCCGCGATATTGCAGGCCTTCCTCCCCTTCTTAATGGGGAGGGGCCTTGCGCAGCGCGACCCGGGGCCCAGCTGGGCCACCAGGGATCGGAGTACTGGCAAAAGAGCCCGGCACTCCTCACGGAGCGCAGCCGGCACCCCGCAGTGGGGGGCTGAAGAGGAGGCTGGGGACGGGAGTGGAGGCAGCTCGCCTTTAATTAGCCTCGCCCCGGCCGCAGGTAGGCCCCCCTGACCCTGTCGGACATAGCGTCCGGCAGTAAGTCAGGGGGCGCTACCGAAGATCGCGGCCGGGGTGCGAGTGGGGCACTGCGCACGGCGATGATGACATCGCCGGTGGCACAGCGCCGCGAGGCGCTAACGGTTACTGCTGCCGCTAACCTCCCGCTGAATTTCACGGGAGGCGTTGGCGGCGCCACGCCCGGGCGCTAGTTGCTTTGCACCCCGTTAGCGCCCTCTTAGGGAGGCGCAAAGCAACCGCATTTTTCCCCCTTGGATTTATACAGCGCTTTTCACGACCACCGGACGTATGGAAGGGAAGTGCTGGAGTTTAGCCAAGCTTTCTCCAGTGTCCCTGCTGAGCCTGGGCACTTCTCCGCTTCTACCCAGTTCTGTGTTGCGACATTGAACTCCCGCTGTTAACAGTTTACACCATACCTGCGGAGTGGCTGCATTATAATGTCACTCTGGTTTGCTGTTTCTTTGTATTGCGAACTTTGAAATGCAGGTGACAGCAGACAGATTCACTGCAGGTGCTGCCCGTGCTAGTTCTTACCCTGTGCATCCCGTGGGATTAGAAACCTGACACTTGGCCTCTCCCGGCGGCTCACTGAGTTTATCCAGTCTGTAGCTGCACCTTATAGGAAGGTTCCACGTTTGATTCCTGGTCTTTGCTGTATTCGGAACATAGGAACAGCAGTAGACCATTCAACAACAACTTATATTTATATAGCACCTTTAACGTAGTAAGACGTCGCAAGGCGCTTCACAGGAGCGTTAAAAGACAAAATTTGACACCGAGCCACATAAAGAGAAATTAGGGCAGGTGACCAAAAGCTTGGTCAAAGAGATAGGTTTTAAGGAGCGTCTTAAAGGAGGAAAGAGAGGTAGAGAAGCGGAGAGGTTTAGGGAGGGAATTCCAGAGCTTAGGGCCTAGGCAGCTGAAGGCACGGCCGCCAATGGTGGAGCGATTAAAATCAGGGATGCTCAAGAGGGCAGAATTAGAGGAGCGCAGATATCTCGGGGGGGGGGGGGGGGGGGGGCGCGGGTGTGGGTCTGGAGGAGATTACAGAGGTAGGGAGGGGTGAGGCCGTGGAGGGATTTGAAAACAAGGATGCGAATCTTAAAATCGAGGTGTTGCTTAACCAGGAGCCATTGCAGGTCAGTGAGCACAGGGGTGATGGGTGAACGGGACTTGGTGCAAGTTAGGACACAGGCAGCCGAGTTTTGGATGATTTCAAGATTACGTAGGGTAGAACTTGGGAGGCCAGCCAGGAGTGCGTTGGATCCCCCCGAGATATCTAATTCAGCCCCTCGAGCCAGTTCCACCACTGAATTAAATCATGGCTGAATGGCTGATCTATATTTTAACTCCATCTACTTTGGTTCCATATCCTTAATACCCTTGCTTAATAAAAATCTATCAATCTCCGTTTTGAAATTCTCAATTGACCTCAATTGACTCAACAGCTTTTTGAGGGTAGAGCTCCAGATTTCCACTACCCTTTATGTGAAGAAGTGCTTCCTGACGTCACCCCTGAATGGCCTAACTTTCATTTTAAGGTTATGCCCCCTTGCTCTGGACTCCCCCCACCAGAGGAAATAGTTTCTCTATATCTACCCTATCAAATCCTTGAATCATCTTAACCACCTCAATTAGATCACCCCTTAATCTTCTATACTCAAGGGAATACAAGCCTAGTCTATGCAACCTGTCCTCATAATTTAACCCTTTTAACCCCAGTATCATTCTGGTGAATCTGCGCTGCACCCCCTCCGAAACCAGTCTTATCCTTCCTGTGGTGTGGTGCTCAGAACTGAAAGCGGTACTCCAGTGATCTCCTTGCCAATGTTCCCTTTCATTTTTTTTTGGGTGCATGGCCCCTTTAAGGGGCCGCGCGGCCCATTCAAAATCCCGCGTATGCGCGGTTTTTCCTATTTAAAAGCCAGTGTGTCGGCTGCACAGGAGCTGCAGAGCGCTGCATGGCCGCGCGGCTTAAAGGAAACATTGTTCCTTGCCCCTTCATCACCATGCTGGAAGCATTGCTCGCTGCTGGAACGAGGCCTGAATTCACTTGCGTGCACTCCCTGGTCGCTCAGTAAATTTATCTCGTGATCTAGCCAATCCCAAGTCCGTGCTGAGGCACACCAGGGTGGGAGTCGGAGCGCAACAATTGGCGTCAGCACCACTGGATTAGGGAGCGAAAAACATCGGCCAGGATTTCCCACTTCCGAGCACTGTCCAGTGACCCCTGCTGCAAGTGCTTGTGTTTCAGGTAAGCACAGATCACACTTAGTTGTGATGCTCCCTGTGGTCGAATAGCCGGCTGGCTCTCCCTGTCGAGACCAGCACTTGGGTGAGGTACCGTAGGGTGGTAGAATCATACCCCAGCAAGGAGAGAGGAGGAAAAATTGCTGGCAACAAAAAAGATAATTAAATAAAACGGGGGTGAAATTCGACTCGGGCGATAGCGCAAAACAGGCGACAGCGCATCGGCCGCCCGGCTTACTCTCCGCCAATGTTCCCTCTAATTTTTTTGGGTGCGCGGTCCCTTTAACGGGCGGCGCGGCCCATTCTAATTTTTGCGCACACGCGGTTTCTTACAGTGAGAAGCCGGTGAGCGGCCTGCACGGGACCTCCAGACCGCTGCACGGCCGCACAGCTTAATGGGAACATTGCACTCCGTCTGATTTTCTTTTCCATTGACTGCCGCCCAAGTAAATTTCCACCCCAAATGCATTGTGCCGCATTCACCAGAGCTGGTCTCCAAGAGAACCCAGTTAAAATACAAAGAAATACCTTCCCAGCCGCAGCCGTTACTGCCTCTGGCAAGTTTATTTCGGCGTTGGCTGTAACTGCGTAAGGCCCGCATGTCGGGAGCGGGTGGCACTAATGTGTCAGCTGTGGCTCAGTGGGTAGCATACTCGCCTCTGAGTCAGGAAGGTTGTGGGTTCAAGTCCCACTCCAGAGGCTTGGACACATAAAGCTGGGCTGACACTCCAGTGCAGTGCTGAGGGAGTGCTGCACTGCCGGAGGTGCCATCTTTTAGATGAGGCATTAAACCGAGGCCCCGTCTGCTCTCTCAGGTGAATACAAAAGATCCCATGGCACTATTTCAAAGACGAGCAGGGGAGTTATCCCTGGTGTCCTGGCCAATATTTATCCCTCAATCAACATAACAAAAACAGATTATCTGGTCATTATCACATTGCTGTTTGTGGGAGCTTGCTGTGCGCAAATTGGCTGCCACGTTTCCCACATTACAACAGTGACTGCACTTCAAAAGTACTTCATTGGCTGTAAAGCGCTTTGAGACGTCCGGTGGTTGTGAAAGGTGCTGTATAAATGTAAGTCTTTTTTTTTAAACCAGTATAAAACCAACCATAGACCTGCCACTTCTGAGGATTAAGATTGCCTGGCTGCACAGACAATTCTTTTGCTTTAGCAGCTCCTGCATTGTCAGTCACCAGTTACAATTGATTGTGTACTAGTTACTTTGCTGTCACCTGCATTTTAATGAGGTGAACCCTTTAAGAGTCAGGAGCTTTTTTTTTAATCTTCTTCCTGTCCTCATTATTCCCAACATGTTATCCTGCAGTGTGCATAGCCCCAGGCAAGGCCCAGCATGCAAAGCTTGACCTCTCCTAAACTGATTCAGTGGATATTGAACAAAGAGCAGAGACTTCAATCTTCTTCAGGCACTTGGGTCTCAGTTTGTCGATATTAACTGGCATTGGTTTCAATTACTGTGCAGACTGTACAGCAGCAGGTCAACTACACTTGCTAAGATGTGCTTGTGTGACGAGGTTAATTTGTTACTGAGTGACCTGGAGGAAGAGAAACAGCCTTCTCGGCTCCATGACATGTTGGGTAAGTTTCATAATTGCATTTCTTGCAGAGAACTTTTACAGCACAGGCTGCAGTCTCGCAGACCTTCTGGTGCTGGTCACCATGCTGAAGCTTTGAAATTCTGTCGGGATAGTAAAGGGCAGTCGCTCGCGGTAACATTGGGACTAAGGCCGGCTGCGTGTTTCATATTCATTTTATTAGTGAATATTGAGCTACTTTTTCAGATTTCAAAATGTATACCCGCTTGCTTACATCCGCAAACTTGCTTTAGTGCAAATAGCTGTAGGTAAGGGTTATAAATTGGACTCGGAGAAATGCGGAGAACTAAATGTTGCTCTGTTGGTTGTATTCTTGGAGTACATATGGGTGCAGAAGTGTAGTCAGTAAAAGGGTTTAACGTTGCTCTGTCCAACAGTGTGTGTATATATGTGTACTTGTGTGTGAGTATGCAGGTATGTTTGTCTGTATGTGTATGAGTATGTATGTGTGTGACGTTAATGTCCCCATTGCTAGTTGCTTTCACATTGTTGAGATGCTTTTGTTGAGAAAATAGAAACCAAATGAGAAATTTCATGGGGGTTAACCTACCTGAGATTGTCTGGCGTGAATTGCACCTAAACTGCACGTGTCGTGCTGTTTATTTTAGTTACTGCTATTTGACCAGTTTGGTGCCTTTATATGTGAAAAGATATTATTACCTGATATCACCGCAATAAATATTCCGACAATTAAAAGTAGATGAACATTAAAAGTAGATGAACAGTCGCAAGGAAAGACACAACAAAGGGAAGGGTTGGCGTTCGAATTCTGAGTGTGCCTACTGAGGGACAAATATCAACCTCGGTTCCTGCTCCTGAATGCTATCCAGTGACCCCTGCTGGAAATCCGCATGTTGAAGGAGGGCAGGGTTGGACGCAGTTGTGTTGCCTCCTGTAGTCAAAGAGCTTACTAACACTCAATGTCAAGACTCAGATATAAATAATAGGCAATGGCTGCTTGGGTGAGGTGCCAAAGGCTGTCACCAACAACAACAGCTTGTATTTATATGGCGCCTTTAACATAGTAAAATGTCCCAAGGCGCTTCATAGGAGCGATTATCAAACAAAATTTGACACATAAGGGGATATTACCACTACTTTCATATGATGGGAAAAGCTTATAATGGGGTGTCTAGATTGGTTGACCGTTCGATGGCCTCCGGAGATGCTGAGTGGAGAAATGAGGCGCCTTCTGCAACAGATCTTAGTGGGCAGGTTGAGGTGATGTGTTCCATGGTCTGGGCCACAGTCATGGCCCAGACTCATGGCCACAGTCACACCTCGGGCTGTCCTCATCTTCCACTGGTGGAGCAGGTGGCCACATCGTCCGTGCCCTGTGCGGATTGGGTTGAGCGCTGTCCAATGTCTTCGAGGGAGGTCGAAGCCAGGGACCTCTGCTGTTGGGTAAGTGATGAGGTGTTGGTTCTTGTGTTGCTGCGCGTCCCACGATTCCGTCCATCTGGGCAGCTGCATGAATATTGGCTGCTGTTTCCCAGAATGGCGGCGCGATTTTAAGCGCTTTCGCGGTCAAAGAGGTAAGTTTAAAGGAGCGTCTTAAAGAGGGGAGAGAGGAGTAGAGATGCGGAGAGGTTTAGAGAGGGAATTCCAGAGCTTAGGGCCTAAGCAGCCGGCAAACTGCACCCCAGCAGAAGGGGAGGTGATAAAATAACAAAAAAATACTGATGAGCTATTCTGAGTATGAAGTGTTGATCAGATAATGAGGACCTGGTGATCTGGGAATATACAGCAGCAGATCCTTTACACCATGTTAGTGCTGCTGGCTTCTGATACATCGGTCTTGTGCAGCTAGCAGCACCAAGATAAACTTAGAGCCTGGCGGCAATGGAGACCTGGTGTTTACTGCACCTTCCCAACTCCCGGCAGTTACCAGAACTCTGTTTCTGGCCGCTTAACATACCAGGGGGTTCTCCTGGTCTCCTGCCGTAACTTTGGTGAGAGATTGGCAGGATCCCCAGAAAAACGGCGTAAATGGTTGAAAATCGCTCTTTGCATCACTTCCCTGGGGGTTCTGCTGGCCTTCGGCGGGAGGACGGGGTGAACCCTCGCGGGATCTCGGGGCCGCCGAGTGCGGTGAAGCACCATTAGGCCTGCGTTCAGTTGCACGAGACCAGCTCAACACGCTCAATGGCACCGTGTGCGAGGTCTGGACTTTAAATGACCCATGCCGGTTCTGTTCGACCTTTTTAAGCGCTTTTATATTCGGGCTTTTAGTCTGGGTTGTTGGAGAGAAACCCAAGGGCTCCATTCTGCCGGGGTTACGTGCAAGAGTAGAGCCAGCTTCTGCTGCCACTGTGACGCCAGCACTTTGCACACGTGCAGTGGCCAGAGCCACTCCCGCACGCATGGAATCGTGGAGTTTCTAATCGGGAGTCGGTCTGCACAGACACTAGCTCCTTTCTACGATAGCAAAATACTGCGGATGCTGGAAATCTGAAATAACAACAGAAAACGCTGGAAAAACTCAGCAGGCCAGGCAGCATCCATGGAGAGAGAAAGAGAGTTAACGTTTCAGGTCGATGACCTTTCGTCAGAACTGGGAAGAGCCGGAAATCAAATAGATTTAAGGCCAGGGTAAAGCTGGGAAAAGGGGGAGGGGATAAAAGAACAAAGGGGGAGATGAAGAGACATTAAGAGACATTAAGAGATATGCAAGGCTAGAGGTGGTGTTAATGTGACAGATTAAGGCTGAAAGAAGTGTGAAATCCACTGGCAGAATGAAGGACAGCTGCCAGCTTCTAGGAGGAAAAAAAAGGTGGGGGGGGGCAAATAAAGGGTGGAAAAAATCAAATATAAATGTGATTGGAGCTGAGGTTATGATCTAAAATTGTTGAACTCGATATTGAGTCCAGAGGGCTGTAGCGTGCCTAAACGAAAGATGAGGTGCTGTTCCTCGAGCTTACGCTGCGCTTCCGTGGAACAGTGTAATAGGCCGAGCACGTTGAGGTCAGAGTGGGAGTGAAGCGGTGAATTAAAGTGACAGGCGACCGGGAGCTCGGGGTCCCCCTTACGGACTGAACGGAGGTGTTCCGCAAAGCGGTCACCCAATCTGCGTTTGGTCTCCCCAATGTAGAGGAGACCACATCGTGAGCAGCGAATACAGTATACTAAATTGCAGGAAGTACAAGTAAATCTAGCTCCTTTCTCACATGCAGAGAGAGCAGCGGACTTAGATCACTCTCTCGTGACCCAGCGTGCGACCCAGACTACAGAGGCACTTAACGTAAAATTGCCCAATGAAGCAGGCTTGCCGGTGAATTCTTTTGAGGAGTGCAAGGAGGACTCCATCGTCCAAATCCAAAAATAGCAAGTTTACAATGTAAAGAAATTAGTTTCTTTCAAGAAATCTATGAGGTAAGAAATGTTATGTAGTTTCCACTTTGTCAGCCGTGGCTCAGGGGGCAGCACCCTCGCCTCTGAGTCAGAAGGTTGTGGGTTCCAGTCCCACTCCAGGGACTTGAAAACATAATCTAGGCTGACACTGCAGTGCAGTGCTGAGGGAGTGCTGCGCTGTCGGAGGTGCCGTCTTTCGGATGAGACGTTAAACCGTCTCTGGTGGATGTTAAATATCCCATGGCACTATTTGAAGAAGAGCAGGGGAGTTATCCCCGATGCCCTGGCCAATATTAATCCCTCAACCAACACCTTAAAACAGATTATCTGGTCATTATCACATTGCTGTTTGTGGGAGCTTGCTGTGTGCAAATTGGCTGCTGCGTTTCCCACATTACAGCAGTGACTGCATTTCAAAAAGTACTTCATTGACTGTAAAGCGCTTTGGGACGTCCGGTGGTCGTGAAAGGCGCTATATAAATGCAAGTCTGTCTATTTAATGTACCCCCTCGCGTGTGATTCTTGTCAATGTTCTGGAACAGTTTCAGTTGCGTCATGTTGCACAGGTGGCTGTGGTACAGCAATGAGAAGTGCAGCTGAAAGCACTGGATCGCTAAGAGTGAGTCTGCTACTTGCGTTCCTCGTGAATCCCCCTCGCTCTCTGAAGATGTTCATGTGTGAGGGGAAACCCAGTGTGAGCGTGCAGTTAAAGCTGATGAGGTCTTTCTGTCCGCACAGGTGAACCCTTTTGGCACCAACCTACCTGAGAGGCTCACATCTGCACAATGGTTTTTATTTGACAACTGTTATCTTCTTAACTGTTTCTCGGATTTAAGATTAAATACAAATCCTCCTTATTTAATGCGCCTTGGGACGTATTGCTACGTTAAAGGCGCTATATAAATGCAAGTTGTTATTGTTTAAACTTTTATTGTCAGTAGAAATGTGTCTCTACAATTTTGGTCAATAGCTAGAATATTCTCGAGGAAAATTAGTAATTTCAATTTAAATGAAGTATTTAAGCTTCGTTCATATTAAATACATTTTAGCACATCCTGAGATAAAGAAACCACAGCTATATAACCTGTCACTAATGACCTATCATCTTTACTTGCCGGCGTGACATCGGCCGTCTCAATTTCTCTGCTCCCCTCACTCACTCCAGCCTACCTCCCTCTGAACTTGCAGCACTCCGTTCTCTCAGATCCAACCCCAACATTGTCATTAAACCTTCTGACAAAGGTGGCGCTGTTGTTGTTTGACGAACCAACCTCTACCTCGCGGAGACTGAACGCCAACTCTCTGACACCTCCTCCTACCTCCCCCTGGACCATGACCCCACTACCGAACATCGAGCCATCGTTTCCAAGGCTGTCACTGACCTCATCTCCTCTGGAGATCTTCCCTCCACGGCCGCTAACCTCATAGTCCCCCAACCCCGCACAGCCCGCTTCTACCTACTTCCCAAGATCCACAAACAGGACTGCTCTGGTAGACCCATCGTTTCATCCTGTTCTTGCCCCACGGAACGGATTTCTTCCTATCTCAACTTTTTTTTTCTCCCCTTGTCCCGTCTCTTCCCACCTACATCCGCGACTCTTCCGACGCCCTCTGCCATTTTAACAGTTTCCAGTTTCCTGGCCCCAAACGTCTCCTTTTCACTATGGACGTCCCATCCCTCTACACCTCCATCCCCCACCAGGACGGCCTGAGGGCGCTCCGCTTCTTCCTTGAACAGAGACCCAACTAGTCCCCATCCACCACCACCCTCCACCACCTGGCTGAACTTGTTCTCACATTGAACAATTTCTCCTTTGACTCCACTCACTTCCTCCAAATTAAAGGTGTTGCTATGGGAACCCGCATGGGTCCTAGCTATGCCTGCCTTTTCGTGGGATATGTGGAACATTCTTTGTTCCAATCTTACTCTGGTCCCCTCCCTCACCTCTTTTCCCGGTACATTAATGACTGTATTGGTGCCGTTTCCTGCTCTCGCCCTGAACTAGTAAATTTCATTCACTTTGCTTCCAATTTCCACCCTTCCCTCACCTTCACATGGTCCATTTTCGACTCTCCCCTTCCCTTCCTCGACTTCTCTGTCTCCATTTCTGGGGATAGGCTATCGACAAACATCCACTACAAGCCCACTGACTTCCACAGGTACCTGGACTAGACTTCCTCCCACCCCGCTTCCTGTAAGGACTCTATTCCATTCTCCCAGTTTCTCCGTCTCCGTTGCATCTGCACTGACGATGCCACCTTCCATACTCGTGCTTCCGATATGTCTTCCTTTTCCTAAACCGTGGATTCCCCTCTACCGTGGCTGACATGGCCCTCAACCGTGTCCGTTCTATTTCCCGCACTTCTGCTCTCACCCCTTCCCCTCCCTCCCAGAACCACGATAGGGTTCCTCTTGTCCTCACCTTTCACCCCACCAGCCTCCACATTCAATGGATCATTTTCCGCCACCTCCAGCATGATCCCACCACCAGACACATCTTCCCCTCCCCTTTCAGCATTCCGAAAGGACTGCTCTCTCCGCGACACCCTGGTCCACTCCTCTATCACCCCCAACACCCCTTCCCCTTTTCAGGACACCTTCTTGTGCAAGCACAAGAGGTGCAACTCATGCCCTTTTACCTCCTCCCTTCCCACTGTCCAAGGCCCCAAACACTCCTTCCAGGTGAAACAGCAATTTACTTGTACTTCTTGCAATTTAGTATACTGTATTCGCTGCTCACGATGCGGTCTCCTCTACATCGGGGAGACCAAATGCGGATTGGGAGACCGCTTTGCAGAACATCTCCGTTCAGTCCGTAAGCGTGACCCCGAGCTTCCGGTCGCCTGTCACTTTAATTCTCTGCTCCACTCCCACTCTGACCTCTCTATCTTCGGCCTCTTACACTGTTCCAACGAAGCTCAATGTAAGTTCGAGGAACAGCACCTCATCTTTCGATTAAGCACTTTACAGCCTCTGGACTCAACATCGAGTTCGACAATTTCAAATCATAACCTCTGCCCCTATTTTTTTCAGATGGCAGCTGTTGATGATTCTGCTGTTCCTATTTACACCTCTTCTAGACCCATCTTTTGTTTCTTAACTTGTCCCTTCACCATCTCTTTTTGCCTTGCACCATCATCCCTTTTGTCATTTAATCTCTCCTGCCTTCCACCCTATCACAGACCTTCCCTTTTGTTCTTTCCTCCCCTCCCCTCTTTCCCTGCCCCTGCACTTGCTTAAAACCTGTTATATCTCTAACTTTTTCCAGTTCTGACGAAAGGTCATCGACCTGAAACGTTAACTCTGTGTCTCTCTCCACAGACGCTGCCTGACCCGCTGAGTATTTCCAGCATTTTCTGTTTTTATCATCTTTACTACTAGTTTGTATAAGATTAACCTATGCTCTAAAGCGATTAAATTTAACTTTTAAAAGCAACTTTTCAGGCTTTTTTGGGGGGGAAATTGATGATTAAATAAAAGGAAAGCTTAACAGATCATTGGGTGCACACTGTGATTCCATGAAATGTTTGAAGATTAAATAGCTGCAACGTTTCAGTGTTGGGTGAGATTAAATCTGCCGGGCAGCCATAGGAGGCTCTTCGATTAGCCATAGCACCTCTGGGTTAGGGAGGGGAAACCAGTCAGAGGTCCCATTCTTGATCACTATCAAGTTATCCCGAGTGGAAGTGCATGATTGTGGACGTCAGATGAGGACAGAATGAGGCCTGGGTGAACTGAAACAGTTCCAATATAAACTGCTTTTGTACCGCACCTGTGCCAGCCTTAATGGCTGTCGACGCACAGAGCTGACATCGCCAGCTGCAATCCGAAAGTAAAGTTGGCGGGATTCCCTCAGGGCACAGGCCCAGAAGCAAAGTTCCTTCCCTCTAATTTTTCTTTTCGGGTGTGGTCCCTTTAAATTTGCTGCGCGGTATCTTCTGTAGCGGCAACAGCTGGTGAGCGGCCTGCGCGGGGCCTCCCGATCGGTGCGTGGCCCTTAGGGGGAGCGTTGCCTAGAAGGGATCCTGGCCTCGGGGGGCCCCCTTTCTGAATCCCGGCAGATTTACTTCCAGTTCGTAGGGACACGAGTAGTACGGGTCTGAGTGCGACAAAAGAGCAAGAAAATGTAATCGATGGCACTGAAACACACTGCGAAACGACTGCATCTCCGCAAACAATACTTCAAAGCCTTCAATCTCGTTACTGGTTTTTGCACCTGGAAGCAGCTGAGCTCCTTCAGGACCACCGAGTCAATATTGAACATAATCGTTTAAAAGAAAGTTTTCAAGCCAGGTTACCTGAGACCCACCATTTGCTTTTTTGCTGCATAGCTCCCAGCCCCATGTGAATGACAGTGATTGTGCTGAACACCCACCTATTCATTTTATTGATTGAAATGGTAACGAGAACAGGATTACGGGGTCTGGGATACAACTGTTTCCAGCTCAAATAAGCGTAAGATAATTAGGTTAAATTGACCAAAAACAGATCAGTGTAGCTATATTTAGATAACAGCTTGGCCTAGTGCCTTAAGGGCAGAATCCTTTTAGAGGTTATTAGCAACTGAATGGAGAATCCATCACTGTGCCATCCAGTAATTGCAAAGTGTTCGCAGCCTGGGGTGCACATCCAACAGGTGTGACTTCATCTGAATTCTATTAAAATAATCGAGATTTCTACCCGAGAAATGACTGTGGACAGAGAATACCACATGAGCATGTTAAGGATCTGTCTGCTAATACATCACCAACAGTAATTTCAAAGCAATTCTTATTAGTATCTCAAGGGGAAAAAAGCAACAGAAGCTTTCAAAACATCGCCTGTACGATCATTACAAGATGGTGTTACATTATTTGTTAAAGGCCCAGTGCTGTCAGTTATTTATTGCTTGCAAGCAGTAGCTGTTTCTGACAGGGAGGCTGTTGCTGCAGTGTGTCTGAGGACAATAACCAGGGACGACACAGCTCGACTCTGCTGTTACAAGGCATCGTTTTGAACAGTCTCAAAGAAGATTGTTTTTTAGTGGGATTATTTTTTAAAACCTTTATTTGTAACAAAGTAGATTCGTGAAACACAACTTTTTCTCTACTTGTACTTCAACTATCATACCAACATTAGGATATATCAATCGTCATATTTTTGCCACAGTGATTTTTTTAATTTTGTGTCATCCCTACTTGTAACATGCACACATTGATATCACTTGAGGATTTGAAGCAGTTTTGAATTCAGGAATGCATACAAATCCATGAATAAGATTCAAACTGTATTATATTAAAAATAATAGGTAGGAGTGGAGTAAAAGCATCAACAGGCTCTGGGGCTGATAGTATGTATGCATCGTTCAAGCTTCAATCAGAACCCCTCGATGGTATAACTGCCTGGTTAACTCCCTCCTACCAATTCATTATTCTATATATTACCTCAGACCAGCCATAATCAATAGTATCATACATGGCCTAAAACAGAAGCCACTTTTATTTTCTGGTAGATTGGATTGAAACGCAAATCAGGTCAACACAGACAGCGTTTATGTCACTCTTTTAATTCGGATCTGGCATCTTGTGAGTCGGCACCCGGTGCTGATGTTGTCAAATCCATTCTCTGTAGCCCCGAGCCAGACTAGCAGATCCCAGTAAAGCTGCTGTTTACACCTGGCTCCTGGGTGCCAGGATTCCTAATTAAAAGAACAATATAAAAGCAGTTAATAGGGTTGCTATCTCATTTGCATCTTCTTGAAATATGATTGCTATTCATAGACAGTCTGCAGACATGAGGCTTATGGACATCGTGCTTCTGCTATTTGAATTAAAAGATCAATAGAAAAGCAGTTAGCGTATAATGGGTCTTGCTTTAAAGTATGGGCGTTTGGTTATTAGTTAAGAACTGGATCGGGCTTGGCCTTGACTAATCTGCCACATCTCACCCTCCTAGAGAGGCTTACAAATGAAGAATGGCTAAGTGGGCTCCCATTGCAACCATACACAGTATGAAGAGGAGGAGGGAATACAGTCGGGTGGGGAGTGAAAGGGAATATTTTTCTGCACACAGACAGCCAAGAAAGGAAAACAATCGTGCAGCTTAGTTGCTTGGCTGCGAGGAGCCAGTATAACTGGACAGCTCCTCTCGTCCATCCACATGTGTATCACGTATCTCTGTGAATTGTGACAAGAGGGTTTTTGTGTATCATAGAATCATAGAAATTTACAGCACAGAAGGAGGCCATCCAGCCCATCTTGTCCGTGCCGGCCGACAAGGAGCTATCCACCGCAATCCCACATTCCAGCTCTGGGTCAGTAGCCCTGTAGTTTACGGCACTTCAAGTGCATATCCAAGTACTTTTTAAACGTGATGAGGGTTTCTGCCTCTCCCACCCTTTCAGGCAGTAAGTTCCAGACCCCCACCACCCTCTGGGTGAAAACATTTCTCCTCAACTCCCCTCTAAACCTCCGACCAATTGCTTTCAATCTGTGCCCCCTGGTTATTGACCCTTCTGCTAAGGGAAATACGTCCTTCCTATCCACTCTATCTAGGCCCCTCATAATTTTATATACCTCAATTAGGTCTCCCCTCAGCCTCCTCTGTTCCAAAGAAAACAACCCCAGCCTAACCAGTTTTTCCTCATAGCTAAAATTCCCCAGACAAGAGAACATCCTCGTATATCTCCCCTGCACCCCCTCTAGTGCAATCACATCCTTCCTGTAATGTGGTGACCAGAACTGCACGCAGTACTCTAGCTGTGGCCTAACTAGTGTTTTATGCAGTTCAAGCATAACCCCCCTGCTCTTCTATTCTATGCCTCGGCTAATAAAGGCAAGTATCCTGTATGCCTTCTTAACCACCTTATCTACCTGTCCTGGTACCTTCAGGGATCTGTGGACATGCACTCCAAGGTCCCTCTAATCTTTTGCACTTCTCAGTGTCCTACCATTTATAATGATTTCCCTTGCCTTGAAGCCCTCCCCAAATGCATTACCTCACTTCTCCAGATTGAATTCCACTTGCCACTGTTCTGCCCACCTGACCAGTCCATTGATATCTTCCTGCAGTCTACAGCTTTCTTCTTCATTATCAACCACACGGCCAATTTTTGTATCATCTGCAAACTTCTTAATCATACTTCCTACATTCAAGTCCAAATCATTGATATATACCACAAAAAGCAGAAGACCCAGTACTGAGCCCTGCGGAGCCCCACTGGAAACAACCTTCCAGTCACAAAAACACCCTTCGACCATTACCCTTTGTTTCCTGCCTCTGAGCCAATTTTGGATCAAACTTGCCACTTTGCCTTGGATCCCATGGGCTTTTACTTTTGTGACCAGTCTGCCATGCGGGACCGTATCAAAAGTAAATACTGTACCAGCTTGGTCACCTGTATCAGAGGGGGCGTGACAGTGGGGGGTCGGCGGGGGAACTCCCAGGGCTAGGAGATTTTTCTTTCCCCCCCCCCCAGCCTAGGATCCACCGGGAGGCTGTACACCAGGTAAAAGCCGGCGTACTGGCCTGCTGACCAGTGGAAGTGGGGCCCAGGCCTGGGAGTTCAGGCTTGGGCCTTGAACAGTCACACCAGATGTACAGCAATGCAAAAGTTTACACTGTAAACAGGAAGAATCGAATCCTTTGGTTTGAAGTTATATTACATGAATATATCTTGACTTCATTTTGCTCATTAAAAGATCAGTAGACTAAAACAGACTCTTGAGTGAGGCTGAAAATGGTGGGATAACGAGTTGGTCCGTCAGCACCTGGAAAGGGAAAATACATTTTTATGGGTCAGGCAAGTGTCTGATATGTGTGGAAACCCATCTATGTTTGAGAGTCCCCAAATCAGGTTAGTGAGTAAGCTGACAAAAGGTCATCGACCTGAAACGTTAACTCTGTTTCTCTCTTCACAGATGCTGCCTGACCTGCTGAGTATCTCCAGCATTTTCTGTTTTTATTTCAGATTTCCAGCATCTGCAGTATTTTCTTTTTGTATTAGTGAGTAAGTGTTTCCGTTTGCCCAATATGGAGTTGCACACTCTCTCCCCATAGGGACACACCTCACTTATCCAAGTTCAGAAAGGTTAGGCACAAGTCAGCAAGAGCCAAGGATTAGGGACCCCCATGTGTGCACAGGGGTGGAACTGAAGTTTAACCATCTAAAACTGCACAGTTTACCAGCTTCATGCTGCTTGTCCAGCCAGGGCCACCGTACACCTTAGGTCGCAAGGTTATCTGGAGTCAAGTGGGAAGAATGTCAGCCTCAGTGACAGGTCCACCCCTCCAGGTCCCTTTATTGAGTCAGACTGGCAGATCAATCATCAATAGCACCCTGGGGCAGCGCACACCTGCCTGGCTCAGCTATCAGAGTCTGCCATGAGGGTAGACGTGGTTCCACTCTTCAATCGTTTTGGAGCCAACTCCGCCTCAGACACTTCTTACCTAAAAATAAAAAGTCTAAATATGAAAGGCTAACCTATCTTTTCTCTGTGCAAATGCTGACAGCCCTGCTGTGTATCTGCAGCATGTTTTGTTTTTATTGCAAATTTCCAAAGATTGCAGCGTTTTTTCTTTGAAACTTTTAAGTCAGAGCATAGGTTTGATGTATATGAATGGTTGCTGCAAATGTAATTAACAGTGTTAGAAGAGGTACTAAGCACTATTGATATGCTAAGCGCTCGTGCTATTGTAGTAACTTACGTACATTAGTTCTTGTAAATAGGGACAGATGACATTATTGACAGCTATAGTTAAATTACCAGAGTGCACGGAGGAAGGATTTGTATTTTGAAACCAGGGCACAGTGGTGACATTTCTTGCATACCAATGGATTTATATTGTGTCTTATAAAGATTGATGCACACATTCATTTCTACTTGTACTACCTTTTATTTATTTCTACGACTATCTTTAACTGTAACAAAGACTAGTACACATCTTTAAACAGTGAAACACATCATGCACAATAAAGAGTGCCGAGTGAGTTGCAGGTAGTTACAGTAATTAAAGGGTTTTTAATGCTCCTTTGGTTTACAATGCTGCCTGAACTCAAAAGATTTGGATTGTATGTATTACGTAGAATACATCCAAGTTCTGTTTATAATTGTTGCCTCCCACCACTAAGTATTCTCCCTTAGTCAAGTGTATGTGATGGTTAAAAGCTGCCTTCTTGTGTTGCTATCTTATCTGCTCGACTTTATCGGGTCTTCCCACTTTCCACTAGTTTTCCTGGGCCCAGATTTAAAAAAAATTATATTTATCTAGCACCTTTAAAGGCAATTTCCGGAGATAAAAGGGGGAAAATGGGTGCTGAGTCAAAGAAGGACGTAGTAGAAGGGTGACCAAAAGCTTGGAGGGTCTTGAAGGGAGATAGAAAGGCGGAGCGTTTAGGGAGGGAATTCCAGAGTGTGGGGCCTAACCAGCTGAAGGCACAGCCTCCAATGGTGAACAATGGGAGAGGGGGCGATGCACAAGAGGCTATAATCAGAGGAACAGAGACTTGGGGGAACCCTGTAACACTGGAGGAGGTTACAGAGATAGGGAGGGATGAAGCTATGAAGGGATTTAAACACCAGGGTCAGCATTTTAAATTTGAGACTCTGGGAGCCAATGTAGGTCAGTGAGTGAACAGGATGTGTTGTGGGTTAGGATGTAAGCAGCAGAGCTTTGTACGAGCTGAGGTCTATGGAGGGTGGATGATGAGAGGCTGTTCAGGAGAACATTGGAGACATCTAGTCTGGAGGGGACAAGATGGACGAGGGTTGCAGCAGGGGGACGGGCTGAGGTGGGTAATGTTATGGAGGTGGAAGTAGGTGGTCTTTGTGACAGAGAGGATGCGAGGTTGGGGGCATGCTGTTCTGACCATAGCACAATCCCTGCAGTGACATTTTGATGTAAGCACGTAGCGGCGCATGACAATTCACTGTAGTGATGTCATCAAATCAGTACTTCATGCATGCGCAAGTGTCACAGCCAGCCTGTGCATACACCGTGTCCCGGGATCTACATTGAAGCTGGTCCCCACGGAGGCTGCCTGCATTTCAAACCCAACTGCGGGAGAGCAACACTCTGTCTGAGGTTGCTTGCCTGAGAGTTTACCAGTAACATAAAAGCATCTAAAGCCACAAATGTCACCATGGTTATTTTCTGCTGGGTTGAGGCTGTGCCTGTCCTCCGTGTGGTGGGACTTGGCCCGGCAACTTTTATTTCCTGAAGTGGAATGTACCATACTGAGCAGCGCTCCCTCCGTCAACAGTCCGGCAGAAACCAACCTCTGAATGGATACGTGACTGGTTCAGTGTGTCCATCTCCCTCCCTGCTTTCAAACCAATCCAATTCTTCTGTCCTTCTTTGCCCTTCTGCTCAGAGTCTTTCCTTCATCTCGTAAGGCGTTTTAAGACAATTTTGTATGTGAGGAGATTTAAGCAGTCATTTCAGTACAGCACCTTAACCAGGGTCAAACTTGGCTGACCTGCCCACAAGAAACATGGTCACCCACAATTTGTGGTATTTTATATTTTTACTATGGCATTACTCTGCAACAAGTAGTTTTGCCATGTGTTTTTTTTTGTTTAATTTGCCGCTAGTTGCCAGTTTTAACCTGCATTACAGAAGTCAATTTTTGTTCTAACTCTGAGCGTTGAAGCCTTCTGCAATTAATATTTAAAAAGAAATTGTCCGCTGTAGTGCCGGTGAAAGCTGGAAACTGCGAACAAGCAGCAATTTCAAAATTTCAGCTCGTCCTGTTTTAAAAAAAAACCACAGCCAGGTGCCAGTCCCAGCAACATCACGTGCATTTTAAGCAGGTTACTTGTATAATTTTATCTTTCCATCTGTAATAGAGTTTTATTTTCAGAAGAAAGTTACTGAGGCGACTAGAAGTAATTACGACCCTGTCTAGTATTGTGAGCAACTTTAGCATTTAATCTCTAGTGCAAAATAAATCAGGAGTGAACCAAGACCAGGAGTGAAGTAGAATCACGCAGAGCAAGTCTCTTGAGATGGTATTTGGCTGTTTTCCAATCGGTGGGCTGCCCTTCCAGTTTAGGAGTCAGCTGTGGCTCAGTTGGTTGCACTCTCGCCTCTGAGTCAGAAGGTTGTGGGTTCAAGTCCCACTCCAGGGACTTGAGCACATAAATCTAAGCTGACACTCCAGTGTAGTACTGAGGGAGTGCTGCACTGTCAGAGGTGCCGTCTTTCGGATGAGACATTAAACTGAGGCTCCGTCTGCCCTCTCGGGTGGACGTAAAAGATCCCGTGGCACTATTTCGAAGAAGAGCAGGGGAGTTGTCCCCGGTGTCCTGGCCAATATTTATCACTAAAACAGATTATCTGGTCATTATCACAGTGCAGTTTGTGGGAGCTTGCTGTGCGCAAAATTGGCTGCCGCGTTTCCCACATTACAACAGTGAGTCCACTTCAAAAGTACTTCATTGGCTGTAAAGCGCTTTGAGATATCCGGTGGTTGTGAAAGGTGTTATATAAATGCAAGTCTTTTTTCTGGTTGGCATGAAGAATCTTTTCTATTAGCACTACCTGTGATCCGTTATTTACACTATCCACCATTACAATTCAGAGGTGTTAGCTAGATCAACAGAGCCTGCTGGGTGGCTTCAGCTTTGAACTGGAGGAGTTCGGCTCTAGAAATCCCGTCTTTGTTGAACTGGAACCAACTGAGTAATACTCCACTTAATTCTTTGAGCCAGTAAAATGTTAGAACTAAATTAGCTACTGGGTTTAGTTCACACACCTTCCTGTGACTGTTCTCAAGTAAACAGACTTCAATGAGAAAGAATATCAGGCACGGTATAAAACGGGCTGCAAATTCGCTACGAGCATGTTAACCGCGACTGGCAAAGACCAATTTCACCCCATATATCTTTATATTTCTTCACCATTTTTGTAATTTTCCCCTTTATTAGGTCCCCTCTCCCCACTCTATTCCTCAATAGAGAACGCTTGCTGCTGTTGCCTTTGGGCTAACCTCCAGCGTGCATAAGGGTGGTGTGGATTCTTTACTTCCCCCTTTCTAACTTCCTCCTGAACCTGTGCTGAAGCACTTCATGCCTACTCTGCACTGACCCAGAGGCTCGAGCTGAGATCAGCAATTCACCATATGAGGAATCACAAATGATCATATCCACATCCTACCACTGATATGGTGGCTCAGTACACCAGCCCACTGGGCCGTGGAGCATTTACAGAACAGAGTCATCAATATTTTGTATTGGTAAAGGTGGACCATTAAGTGGAAAACACCAAGGTTTGCAGGCTTCTTACATTCTATAAGCTTATCACCAGCTCTTAAACAACAACAAATTGCCTTTATATAGCGTCTTTAACGTAGTAAAACATCCCAAGGTGCTTCACAGCAGTGTTATCAGAAAAAATTTGAGATGAGCCACATAAAGAGAAATTAGGACAGATCAAAGAGGTAGGTTTTAAGGAGCAACTTAAAGGAGGAGAGAGAAGTAGAGAGGCGGAGAGGTTTATGGAGGGAATTCCAGAGCCATGGCTGCCAACGGTGGAGCGACGTAAGTCGGGGATGCACAAGAGGCCAGAACTGGGTGTCAAATGCTGGAAACACACAACTGGTCAGTCAGCATCTGCGGGGGGAATAGACAAGATAACGTGTCGGGTGCGGACCCTGTCTTCTTGCTCTTGAAAACGTGTTGATGTTTCACTAGGATTATCATCAAATTCGTGCAGTGCAGCACACACCCGAGACACACGACAGTTAGTTGTCCCTCCCCCCCACCCCCAGTCCCATTTTTGAGAAGAGAAAGCTGATTAAGTAGCTGGCTGAAATCAATAAGCCTTTTTTTTTATTGATACGTTCAATGTTAACTTTGGACTTTTATTCCTTTCCCTACAGAAAAACTGGAAAGTCGCCGTCCAGTCGCTCATGAGTGCCTTGGGGAAGTGCTGAGGATCTTGCGGCAAGTCATCAACAAATATCCACTTCTCAATACCGTGGAAACACTGACTGCTGCAGGCACTTTGATTTCAAAAGTGAAAGGTATGAGGGGAGAGACGCTCAACCGGTGTTAACCTAACATTCACAAAGTAACCCCTTGATTTTGAAGATAATGGCCCAGAAATTGGCCTCTCCGGCTTGCCGCGGGGGTATGGATCGCGCGCGATCTTACCTACCGCGCCTGCCTTTATGTTTCGGGCCCACACGAACTTCTGGTTCTGGGCCTCTCCCTGGTGCCGGCGCGCAGTGTGTGCGTGTCCCAGAGGCGCAGTTAGTTCGATGCGACCTCTGGGATCACATGGGCCATGGAGAGCCAATGGCAGCACACCATCTTTCATTCATAGTTTTGACAGGAGAACTGTCAAAACTATGAATACAAATTGCCCCCAAAAGAACAGCTAAACCTCAAATAAATTTTTAAAAAAAACCATCACATTAATAAAATAACTATAGTTAAATAAATTAAACACTTTAAACAAAAATTTAAATTTTTGAAAAAATTTAAATTCTTTTTAAAAGTTATAAAAATAAACTTACCTTTCTTTAAAGTCTCTAAAAAAGATAAACCTGTTGAGATTTTTTTTAAATAATACTTAATTAACTACTTACCTTGTTAAAAGGGGGTCTTACGCCTCCTTTTTTCATGTGTAAAATCTTCCATACTTACCTTTGCGTTGAAACCTGAAAAAAAACCTAAGTGTGCTGCGTGCGCACAGCCTGTAGTGCGCACACGGTTCACTTAGGAACCGCCCCCTTCGCCATATCGGAAGTGCCGGTTTCCCGCGCATGCGCAGTGCATGCAGGAAACCGGCACTTCGGGACCGAATACGCGAGAGTACACAGTGCGTACTCTCCCGTATTCAGCCGAAGTTTTGGGCCAATGTGAATACTTAAAGGGGGAAAAAAAATCAGGGGATATTCTAGGGGAAACTTCATTGTTTGGGATCTGCCAAGCAAATCAAGTCAATCCTTCCAGTTGTTTCTTTTACCTCAGGGCAGGACACAGATGGAGCGCAGGTGGCACCTTTTTTATATGCTAAGGTCAAGAGTTCAAATGCCACTGAATGAAAGGGTCGGGAATTTGTCAGCTTGCTGCAGGATTGAGGGCTATGTTTACTGTATAATTCAAGTTGGTTAGCAACCTGACAGTGACATTAGAGACACAAAATCGAGTGTTCGGGAGTTGTTTGAATTTGATGGGGAGCCTATCCATATTATCTGGCACTGTGCACTATGCAAGATGCCATGACACCTTAACCCCACTAAATCAAGAGCAGAGTGGGATGAAATTTTGATCTGTGGCAATAATCCTGCAAAAAACGTCTGTTGACAATATTTCAGGGCCTTTTTTCAACAATTTTAAATGGCTTTATTTAAAACCTGGCTTGTTCCGTATCTCAATAGTCATTAATTTTAGTCTGTCTAAATATAACGACATACTGAGTATAGGCAGCTATCATTCAGCAGTATTATAAACAGATTCAAACGCTGCTAAATCTTTGTAATGACACTAATAGTTAGTCAAGAAAGCTGTCTGGATCACTATAAAGTGCTTATTAACAAAATGACCTTTTCTAACTGCTGCACCTCAATCCATTTACGTACTTCTGTTAGAGTATATTAACATGCTATTATATAAAATATATATATTATGAAGTTGTTAGTGTACCATAAATTTATATTGTGCTGGACTAACAATATTCAGAGTGTGGTGCAATGATTTTATGCTTGAATTACTATCTTGTATTTAAATGTTCTACCAAGATTAGGAATTCTATGTAATGATTCTGAGTACAAATGGAATGGCGCTGTGCTGCAATCAGAGTTGTGTATCAAGAATGAAGCTTCTGTTACCTTGATTACTGCTCAGCACAGAGCCCATTGCTTCAGTTGGGTATAAGAACATGTCTATCCCACAACAAGTTCCGCTCACTCATCTTCCCTGTCCTTGCTGGCCAACATTGGCTGCAGGTACCCCAAAGCCTCCAATTTAAAATTCTCACCTTAGAGTTTAAGGGGGAAAAATTCAGTTGGTTGCGCCTCCCGTTAGCGCCTTAAGAGGGCGCTAATGGGGCGCAAAGCATCTAGCGCCCGTGCGCGGTGATATTTGCGCCGCTCGCAAAATTAACTAGACATTTTGCGGCGGCGCTAAACACTACCGCCACGATCTCCTGCGCCGGCAGATCATGACGTCAGTCGAGTGCGCAACGCCCCGGAGCGGATATTGAGTGGCGCCCCCTGCCTTACCGCCTGCCGCTAGCAACGACAGGTTGAGGGGAGCGTTTTGCAGTCAGGAAGGGACTGGGGGAGTGCTATTTAAAGGCGACCGCTTCCTGCCTTTTATTGTTGATGACATTTTTGAACCACGCATTCTGAGAGAGAGAGAGAGAGAGAGAGAGACTTCTGGAGAGATTCAACGCTGTGTGAAGGAGTTTTGGGTACTGAGCAGCACTTTGCAGGTTCATTTTGATTTGCCCTTCCTTGTATCGATTTAGAAGAGACTGTGGGGGCTGCACTCTGAGCTCTTTCCCTGGTACTCTCCATTGTTCTTTCCAGCAGATTTGATGTGCAGGTCTCTCCAGGCCGAGATTCAAGGCTGCAATGAGCAGGATGTGGATGGAAAGCAAGATCAACCCTCCCCTTTAAGAACTGGCCCGCGCCATTGTGTGTGTGTTCCATTGCTGACTGACATCACATGAGCTTCGCCAGCGCTCTGAGGTAGCGCCTCGCTCCTCGGCCTTTGCGCCTTAAGACAGGTGTGAAGCGCCTGATTTAGCGCTCCAATCACCTCCAGGGGCGATAAAAGTCAAGTTTGCAGTCTGTGGCGATAATTAGCGGCAGGCGCTAATCTTTGCACCCGGCCGATAATTGCGCCCCAAATGGGGCGATACTGAATTTCTCCCCCTAAATCTTTCATTGGCCTTGCCCCCCCACCCACCCCCGGATCACTGTAACCTCCTCCAGCCTTAAACCTCTCCACAGAACTCTCTCTGTTCCTCCGACTCTACCCTCTTGTGCATCCCCCCCTTCCTTTGCCCCACCTTTGGGCGACCTTTGGACGTGCATTCAGTCGTCTGGACCCCATGCTGTGAAATTCTCTCCCTCAGCCCCTCCGTCTTTCCAATTCCCTCTCCTCCTTGAAGACCCTCCTTTAAACCCACCTTTTTGACCAAGCTGTTGGGTGCCCTTAGCTAATGTCTCCTTTGGCTTGCCGTCCATGTTTGTCTGTTTATGCTTCTGTGAAAGACGCTATATAAATGCAAGTTTATTGTTATTGCTTATAGAACAATACCTTAGATGAATGCTTTTGCTACCATTCAGCGCTTTCCATTCTCTGTATTGCATGAAAATGTCCCTATGCAACAGTATCACTATAGCAATAAGCAGGAAGTTGGGCATTAATTCTGGTATGAAACTTACTGCTCGCTGAGTTCATACTGTTTACTCTTGTCAAAAAAGGGCTTATTTGAGCTGTCAATAAAGCAGTGGGAGCAAATCACATTAGCTTACAATTGGAAATGATGATTCAACTGTCCTGGGCAAGGCTGAATAACAGGAAGTTAACACTAATCCCATAAAGCTCTATAAACACCTCCTCCCAGGATGGTAGGGTGCGGTGGCCATTGAACCATTGTTCCATACCACCTGTGCTGTTAAATAAGTTAGAGACATAAATAATTGTAGTGCCTCAACTAATCCTCACTGAACAGTAGTATATATCCTACAGCCATATGTTAGTCTAACTGTATGCACATCATCAACAACATACAGAGTTGGTCCAGAATGAATCCAGCTTCTACTCCGCTCTGAAACCAGTCCACCGGTCTAAAGCCATGGGTATCCTACCCAAATGTATTATGCAGACATGAAAACCAATTCGTCTTCCTGTGAGACTTGTGCTGGTGCGTTGGGGCCTAGTCTCGCACTGGAGGGAATCTTCAGGTGCTTTTACATTGCGTGAGACCCGCACTAATGCCGCCCAGTCTCTGAAGCATAGGCCTCGCACGGCCAGTTCCAAGGCAAGTGTAAAACTGCCAGGATTTATTCAGACTGTTGGGTGGACCCATTTTTAGTGCGTCTCCCGTGGGAAACGGCCTCCTCAAGGAGCTTTGTCAGCTGGCTGTGCATCACCCTCGGTTCCCTGACCCAGCAGCACGAGCGGAATAAAAGAACACCTTTCGATCTCATCACATGTCTCTAGGCAGCAGAGAATGCTGCCGTTCTCCGATAGCACATGTAAACTGAGATTGATAGATTTTTGTTAGGCAAAGGTATTAAGGGTTACGGAACCGAGGTGGGTAGATGGAGTTAAGATACAGATCAGCCATGATCTAATGGAATGGCGGAACAGGCTCGAGGGGCTGAATGGCCTCCTCCTGTTCCTATATTCCTAATGTGGCAAGTCTGCAGCCTGCATTGTAAACACCGGTATTTGGAGTGAGCTTGAATAAACTTGATAAGCCATTCTGATGAACCTATTCAACAAAACGAGCAGATTTACCTCACCGAATAAAAATAATGGCCCAAAATTTGCGATCAGAGGCTTCCCGCAAAAAAGCTACGAATTACCTGGTGGCCCCGGGAGGTATGGAGACTCGCGCTCCTGGGCCTCTTCGGGTACACGCGGGGAGAGGCCCCCGTATCCCAGGGGCGCATGCGGTTCGCCAATAAAAGAAGGGAATCCCCATTCATATTTATTGGAGTTCTGTACGTACGAAACTCCCATAAGTATGAATGGGGATCACTTAAGAACATAAGAACATAAGAAATAGGAGCAGGAATAGGCCACTTGGCCCTCAAGCCTGTTCCGCCATTCAATAAGATCATGGCTGATCTTGGGCTCAAAGCCACTTTCCCGCCCGCTCCCCATAACCCTTCACTCCCTTATCTTGCAAAAATCTGTCTATCTCCACCTTAAATATATTTAATGACCCACGGCTCTCTGGGGCAGAGAATTCCACAGATTTACGACCCTCCGAGAAGAAATTCCTCCTCATCTCAGTTCTAACAGGGTGAGCCTTTATTCTGAAACTATGCCCCTGAGTTCTAGATTTCCCCACAAGGAAACATCCTCTCTGCATCTACCTTGTTGAGCCCCCTCAGTATCTTATATGTTTCAATAAGATCACCTCTTATTCTTCTAAATTCCAATGAGTATCGGCCCAGCCTGCTCAACTTTTCCTCATAAGTCAACCCCCTCATCTCGGGAATCAACCGAGTGAATCGTCTCTGAACTGCCTCCAATGCAAGTATATTCTTCCTTAAATAAGGAGACCAAAACTGTACGCAGTACTCAAGGTGTGGTCTCACCAATACCCTGTACAGTTGTAGCAGGACTTCCCTGCTTTTATACTCCAACCCCCTTGAAATAAAGGCCAGCATTCCATTTGCCTTTTTGATTACTTGCTGTACCTGCATGCTAACTTTTTGTGTTTCATGCACAAGGACCCCCAGGTCCCTCTGAACTGTAGCATTTTGTAATCTCTCTCCATTTAAATAATAATTTGCTTTTTTATTTTTCCTGCCAAAGTGGATAACCTCGCACTTTCCCACATTATACTCCATCTGCCAAATGTTTGCCCACTCACTTAACCTTTGCAGATTCTTTGAGTCCTCTGTCAGAAAAATACACGAACACATGAAATAATTTTTTTTTAAATTACCTATTTAAAAATTAATTAAAATGCCATTTAATCAAATATTTTAAACAAATTTACTTTTTTGAATTTTTTTTCTATGTTTTAACAGGGCTAAAAATAAACTTACCTTATTGGACAGGGTTTTTAATGTATAAATGAGCGATAACATTTTATTCTATTTTTTTTAAACTCTCATGCTGGTAAACGCAGGCCTTATGCCTGCTTTTACCAGGCGTAAAAATTTCACGGGCATTCAGCGGGCGGAAGTTGTGCAAATAGCGCAACTCTCCGCCCGCGGAGGCCCGTCTCCCGAGGATGCGGATCATCTATCAAGAGAATTCTTGACAGATCGCAAGTTGCGGGTTTTCGCGCATGCGCTTCGCATGCCTAAACCCGGAACTTGCGCCGCCCTTACGGGCGTGTGCGTACCTCGTACACACCCGTAGGGGTCGCAAAATACGGCCCAATGACAAAATAGTAAAATGAAGCTTATTCGGAGAATCCAGCGGCATTCGAAATCGGCTTTGCTGCTGTGCGTTTCTCCTAGTGTGAATTGTGGTTTATGTATTCAACAAACAGCCAGCCTCTGCTGTGACATCTTCCCCTGGGTTACAATCGGTGACCAGCACCAAAATCCGTAAAAATTACCTCTCGAAACAAGCCTGATTTACACTAGAGGGAGAAGATTACAGGGTGGAACCTGATAAATCGAAGGGAGTGCAGATGGATCTTCAGAGCCCCTCTGGGGATCTCCGTTTTAGAGCCAGGATTAATGATGAGTTTACTGTGCTTATCTCAGGCGCTAACTGTGTGAAAATATCACGTTGTCAGGAATGTCCAAACACGCCTCACCAGATTCTTTACTGAGGATTCTTTACTGAGGATTCTTTACTAAGTTGAGTAGGCAAGTCATCGGCAGCTAGCAGAATAGAGAAGGATGACATAGTTACACGGATTGCCTTAAAAGATGTTGGCCACCAAAATTCTGCGGAGTGTTCCACGGGTCTCTTGCTGTAGCTGCAGTGGGAGGCCAGCAGACCCGGCACCCCCAGGGCCAGTGTCACTTTATCTCTTTTAAAAACACAGGAATGTTAGATGCAGGAGGTCTGTGAGGAAAGCGTAGGCTACATGACCTCTCTTTACAGGTCACTCTTGGATACGGGCCCCAATAAACTTGCTGGTATTAGGCCTTCCCAAACCTGTTGCCAGTGCAATGTGTAGATTAGTAACTACGGTCCTCAACCTGGGATGCTTCAGCATTTGTCGTTTCAACTCAGCCCATTGCATCAAGATCCTGAACTCGTTCCAGCAGATCTCCACATGCCAATGGCGCTTACTATTTAAATAAAAATATTCCAAAAATCACTAGGAGTAGACAAAAAGAAGGGAAACAAGGGGGATTACTTTCTGGTCAAAGTACTCAGCCACAGATCGAGAAGCTCTTGGGTGTAATGCTCAATCTGTGCTTAATTAACTGATCTTAGAACAAGTATAAAGAGGATGTTAAAACTCCCCCGCTGATAAGCAATCTGTCATTTGCTGATCTAATGGGTGTCGGAAGATTTCATTCACACTAATGTAACAGCAGCATCATTTTATGAATGGAGGCGCATACAAGTCCACAGAGACAGGTACAGAGCTGGAGGTACAGATGGAGTGGGTAGGAGGCAGGGTGGTCTGGGGAAACAGACTGAGCCCTGTGCAGTTCAAGAAGCCGGATGGAGCTGTGAAGGACTGAGCTCTTTCCTGGTCCTGATCATGCTCTGATCCAGCTGCTTTGCTGCAGCGTTGGCCTCTGTGACATTAACCAGCAGAATTGATGTGTCACTGACTGGGGATAGGACGATTCAGTACAGTTCTGCTGACTTGCAAGTGGATTAAAACTGCCCAGACTCATTGGGGGCTAAATTCGGTTGATTTGTGCCTCTCGTTAGCACCCTGAGGGCGCTAATGGGGCGCAAATCAATAGCGCCTGGGCGCGGCGCCGCTAACGCCTCCCGTGAAATTCAGCGGGAGGTTCGCGGTGGCGCTAACCGTTAGCGCCGCAGGCGATGACGTCATCGTGTGCAGCACCCTGATCGCACCCCGGCTGTAATATTGGGAGGCGCCCCCTGACTTACCGGCGGACGCTATGTTCGCCGGGGTCAGGGGGGCCTACCTGCGGCCGGGGCGGCGCTAGTTAAAGGGGGGGTGGCGGGCGGCCACTTTTGTTGCTGGCCGCCTGCCCCAGCACCTGCCCCCATTGCTGTCCCCGGCCCCCGTGAAGCCCCCCCGCGGGGTGCTGGCTGCTCTCCGTGAGCCCGGCACTCCTCTTAAGTGCCGGGCTCGTTTGCCGGCACTCCCGATCCCTGGTGGCCCAGCCGGGCGCTGGGACGCGCTGCACCAGGCCCCTCCCCTTTAAGAAGGGGAGGAAGGCCTGCAGTACCTCGGCACGTAGCGTCGTGATATTGGCTCGCTGTGCCCCAAGAGGGACACGGGGCCCTTCCAGTAGTGCCCCTCCTCCCTCTCGGGGCGCTACCTGGGAAAACCGGCCGCTGGGGCGCTAACTTTTTTGGGACGCGAAGGTAGCGCCCCGGCGAAGGTAGCGCCCCAATTTTTACCCCATTGAATTTAGGACTCATTAGAGAAAGGGAGAAGTGTCTTATCCCATCATCCTGAGTTGGCTTGAAACCTGATCCCCGGGTAATAGGTTGCTGTTCTAACTCCGTGCAGCCTCTCCAACAGTTTAGATTCAGATTTCTCATTTTGCTAATGTAGATTTATTATACTTTCCTTAAAGGGGCCTCCCTCATCATTCCGGGAATGTTTTGAGCAAGTTGTTTTTTGAAATTTTTACATAAACATGAAATGTAATGAGGTAATTCACATCGTGATGGTGTAATTCACATCATGATGTAATTAATATTGAAAAGCATCACTGCGTTGCTTGCTTGTGATGTCACCATGATGCACAGCCAGATTGTTCACCGTCTGTCCCCAAAATGGCACCAATCCCCTTTTTAATATAATTTTTACTGAGAAGCTGTGCCCGTTAAAACATTTGCCTCTTCTTCCCGCAGGTTTCCATTATGAATCTAACAATGAAAATGATAAAAAGGAGTTTGAGAAGGCAATTGAGACAATGGCGGTGGCATTTAGCAGCAAGTAAGTAAATCACTGATTGTCAAAGGTCAAGGAAGAGTCAGCAACAAGAGAATAAAACACCTACAGTAAAGAGGTAGAACAGCGTCCCGAGGCAAGAACACAGTCAAATCTTTTTTTATGGTCATTTAAGGCTTTACTGCTTACACCCGAAGTTTGTGCGACTGTCTCGTGACTCCCTCATGCCAGTACTTTTAAAAAAATAACCGCAGAATTGTTGTGGAGTGACGGTGAGTCCAGGCTGTGTACGTGGGACATCTTGTGCTCCCAGATCAGACACTGTCAACATTATCCTGGTTGCCAAATACCTGAGGGTGAGCTTGAGGTACAGATGGAGTGGGTAGGAGGCAGGGTGGTCTGGGGCATTTCAAGGAGCAGGATGGAGCTGTGAAAGATGCACACAGAACCAATAGTTAAGCTATGTATAAACCTTCTTTACCCAGAGAGTGGTTCGAATGTGGAACTTGCCACCACGTGGAGCACTTGAGGCGAATAGCATAGATGCCTTTAAGGGGAAACTAGATAAGTACACAAGGGGGAAAGGAATAGAAGGATATGCAGATATGACTAGATGAAGTAGGGTGGGAGAAGGTCGTGTGGAGCATTAACACTAGTATAGACCAGTTGGGCTGAATGGCCTGTTTCTGTGCTGTAAATTCTGTGGAACTTTATGTAAAACCCACATCTTTTATTTTGTTTTGTTTCTGCTTTTGCTTTTCCATTTCCATTCTGATTGGTCACTGCTAGCCACATGACCAATAATGCCAAGTGTTCAGCACGGACCAATCAGAGAGATAAGAAGGATACTATGTTAGTACATTCATGCATTCGCTCTGGAAAAAGACACAAAACTTTTTAATAGTAAGATATGTACATTTTTGATTTTTTGCTTGTGGAAGTTGTAAGTCTAAGTGATAATTGCAAATGTTTTTTTTGGTGTTCTTTATGTGAATACGGAATATGATGCAATCCAGAACTGCTTTATACTGTAACATGGGTGCACAGGATCTGTAGTCCACACTTTGTACTAGAAGTTAGTGCCTGTGGTTTGTGGAATCCCTCTGTTTATATACTGGGGCAGCTCCACTGAAACGGGAGCTATCAGAAGAATTGCTATGCATGGTTCCAGCCCAGTAACGGCACTCAGCTACTTGTTTACCGTTTATTTTTCCAGTCTGCTGCAACCTGGGACGCTTCAGCCTTTGTGCCATTTCAGTTGTGCAGGTGGTCAACTCCGCTCACTGCCTCAAGAACCTGAACTCATTGCAGCAGGTTGCTACACGCCAATAGCACTCACTATTTAAATAAAAATATTCCGAAAATCAATAGGAGTAGACAACAAGGGGGATTACTTAAATAAAAAAAGAAAATGCTGGAAATACTCAAGCAGGTCAGGCAGCATCTGTGGAGAGAGAAACAGAGTTAACGTTTCAGGTCGATGACCCTTCGTCAGAAGGAGTGCTACATTAGGCTTCGGGGCTCCTGGGCTAAGAAGGGGGAAAAGTTAGCCAGGATTTCCACTCCTTGGGGGGAGGTAATTTTGACTTTGTATAAAACGGGTGGTAGCGAATCAGCACAAGTGAAAAATCACCCCCCTGATTGCTATTTAGTAACCTCTACTGGAATTGTATGTGTATGGGCACCAGGTGAGGACAGAATTAGGCTCGACAGTGATGTTTCTCGTGGTTGAATAGTTGCTCACACTTTCTGGGATTACTTTCTGGTCAAAGGGTGGTTAATGTTAACAGGAAAATAAGGATTGGTCGTACCACCAGGTCCCTCCGCAGATCACTGGGGCACGGCTCCACAGTCAGCAGTCGTCATCCAGTAACTTGCCCAAGTAACCAGTCATGTGCTGAGTGAAGAGCAGACTGGTCACTACAGGGAGGAAAGATTCAGAGAGCGAGTCAACCCAAGCTGCTCTTGTGTACCTCCTGGTTATAAAGCAGCATTCGTGGGCCTAGGAGTAAGTGTCCACTTGATCTTGTGCCTGGAATCCTCGTGAAGGGAAGTGAATCTAACAATGTGTAGGAGGAGAATTTTTTTTTTTTTGAAGCAAATAGAAATGTATTTGTTGATTGCTATAATCATTATTTCCTCTTTGGCAGTGTCTCGGAATTCCTCATGGGAGAGGTGGACAGCAGCACTTTGTTATCATTACCACCAACAGATAAATGCAGGGTGAGTTCATGGAATGAGCCAGTGTAGCGCAAAGACCTTTGCGTGTGTGCACTAACCACTTATGAAAGGTTCTTTGTCTAATCATAAATTAATTTCTGGAAGAACTTTGTAAATTGTAGGCCTTGCAGCCTTTATTTCTGCTGAAGAACTTTGAAGCATCAAAATGGTGACTGACCTCTGCGAAGATGGCATTCGGTTTCAATCAGATTGATCTAATCTGCGCGCCATCTCCCAAGGTTTATACTTGCATATGTTGTACATTAAAGGGATTTATTCCTTATGCATTGGCTTTAGTTTTAAAGCTCAGTGACCTCCTAATGTCCCTGTGCAAATTTTTTAATGTACATGAAGTAATTAAATAACAACATGATTTATCTGGGAATGTCTGGGTCAATGCAGGGTCATATTCACAAGCAGAATCAGTTCTTATTTCTACAGAACTGTTACCTTTATATTTTATAATACATTTTGGTGGTGTAATGTAATTTTATCTTTCTCTGCTTCATACAGTTAATTATTGCCAAATAATAATAACTCATTAGGATGGGAACTAATTAGACCAAATTAACAGGCCAATACTAAGGGTGTTAAGGGATATGGGCCAAAGGCGGGTATATGGAGTTAGGTCGCAGATCAGCCATGATCTCATCGAATGGTGAAACAGGCTCGAGGGGCTGAATGGCCTACTCCTGTTCCTATATTCCAATACAGAACCTGAGGCAAAAGCAAAATACTGCGGATGCTGGAAATCTGAAATAAAAACAGAAAATTCTGGAAATACTCAGCAGGTCAGGCAGCATCTGTGGAGAGAGAAACAGAGTTAACGTTTCAGGTCGATGACCTTTCATCAGAACTGGAAGCAGTTGGAGATTTAACAGGTTTTTAAGCAAGTGCAGAGGCAGGGAAAGGTGGGAGGGGAGGAAAGAACAAAAGGGAAGGTCTGTGATAGGGTGGAAGGCGGGAGAGATTTAAAGACAAAAGGGATGATGTTGCAAGGCAAAAGGAGATGGTAATGTGCTGTAATCTGCCATGTGAAAAAAGAAATAGGGGCAGAGGTTATGGTCTGAAATTGTTGAACTCGATGTTGAGTCCAGAAGGCTGCAAAGTGCCTAATCGAAAGATGAGGTGCTGTTCCTCGAGCTTACGTTGAGCTTCGTTGGAACAATGTAAGAGGCCGAGGACGGAGAGATCAGAATGGGAGTGGAGCGGAGAATTAAAGTGACAGGTGACTGGAAACTCGGGGTCACGCTTACGGACTGAACGGAGGTGTTCCGCAAAGCGGTCACCCAATCTGCATTTGGTCTCCCCAATGTAGAGGAGACCACATCATGAGCAGCGAATACAGTATACTAAATTGCAAGAATTACAAGTAAATCGCTGTTTCACCTGGAAGGAGTGTTTGGGGACCTGGACAGTGGGAAGGGAGGAGGTAAAAGGGCAGATGTTGCATCTCCTGCGCTTGCACGGGAAGGTGCCGGGCGAAGGGGTGTTGGGGGTGATTGAGGAGTGGACCAGGGCGTCGCAGAGGGAGCGGTCCCTTTGGAATGCTTGGAGGGGAGGGGATGATGTGTTGGGTGGTGGGATCACGCTGGACGTGGCGGAGGATGATCCGTTGAATGTGGAGGCTGGTGGGGTGAACGGTGAGGACAAGGGGAACCCTATCGTGGTTCTGGGAGGGAGGGGAAAGGGTGAGAGCAGAAGTGCGGGAAATAGAATGGACATGGTCGAGGGCCATGTCAGCCACGGTAGAGGGGAATCCACGGTTTAGGAAAAAGGAAGACATATCGGAAGCACTAGTATGGAAGGTGGCATCGTCCGAGCAGATGCGACGGAGACGGAGAAACTGGGAGAATGGAATAGAGTCCTTACAAGAAGCGGGGTGGGAGGAAGTCTAGTCCAGGTAGCTGTGGGAGTCAGTGGGCTTATAGTGGATGTTTTTCAATAGCCTATCCCCATAAATGGAGACAGAGAAGTCGAGGAAGGGAAGGGAAGAGTCGGAGATGGACCATGTGAAGGTGAGGGAAGGGTGAAAAGTGGAAGCAAAGTGAATTAAATATTCTAGTTCAGGGCGAGAGCAGGAAACGGCACCGATACAATCATCAATGTACCGGGAAAAGAGGTGAGGAAGGGGACCTGAGTAGGACTGGAACAAAATGTTCCACATATCCCACGAAAAGGCAGGCATAGCTAGGACCTTTGATTTGGAAGAAGTGAGTGGAGTCAAAGGAGAAGTTGTTCAATGTGAGAAGAAGTTCAGCTAGGTGGAGGAGGAGGAGGGTGGTGGTGGATGGGGACTGTTTGGGTGGCCTCTGTTCAAGGAAGAAGCGGAGCGCCCTCAGACCGTCTTGGTGGGGGATGGAGGTGTAGAGGGATTGGACATCCATAGTGAAAAGGAGACAGTTTTGGCCTGGAAACTGTTAAAGTGGTGGAGGGCGTCGGAAGAGTCGTGGCTGTAGGTGGGAAGAGACGGGACAAGGGGAGAAAAAATAGAGTCGAGATAGGAAGTGATAAGTTCCATGGGGCAAGAACAGGCTGAAACGATGGGTCTACCAGGGCAGTCCTGTTTGTGGATCTTGGGAAGGAGGTAGAAGCGGGCTGTGCGGGGTTGGGGAACTATGAGGTTTGGCGGCTGTGGAGGGAAGATCTCCAGAGGAGATGAAGTCAGTGACAGTTTTGGAAATGATGGCTTGATGTTCGGTAGTGGGGTCATGGTCCAGGGGGAGGTAGGAGGAGGTGTCAGAGAGTTGGCATTCAGCCTCCGCAAGGTAGAGGTCGGATCGCAATAGCAGGTTCATATCAGATGTTTACACTAGCCTGATGCAAATCGTATTACATACCCCAGATAAGATCCAGCATCAAGAAGTTGGGGGGTGAGTTTGCTCAGAATTATGATTGAAAGAACAACTCCACAACATTTACGACTGAACATTCACTTTGAAATATTTTAAGTCGCTTCATAGCCTTGACCCTTTCTATCTGTGTAATGTTCTCCAGCCCTACACAGCTCCCCTCCCTCCCGAACCCCTGACTCTGGCCTCTTATGCACCCCCTCCCTTTGCCCCGCCATTGATGACTGTGCCTTCAGCGACCTAGGCCGCACACTCTGGAATTCACTCCCTAAACCCCTCCGACCCTCGAGCTCCCTCTCCTCCAGTCCCTTCTTAAAACCAAAACCAACCTCTTTGTCCAAGCGATTCCTCACCCCACCTAATATCTCATTCCTTGAATCGAAGTCCATTTCTTTGATTATGCCTCTGTGAAGCACCTTGGGATGTTTTTGCTACGTTAAAGATGTTCTACAAATATAAGTTGTTGTTGTTGAATTATCATTATATTCACAGGAAATGTGAATTTGCACGTGCAGTGTAAAAGGCTGTAAAAAGCATTGGGATCGCAGATTAGCTGAAGTTATACGGATAGCAAAATGATTACATTACTGTACCAACACATGTGCCTGCAAATGTGCCATCTTTAGTCCTGAATTACAGCCCTGATTTTAACTCGGGACGGGGGCAAACGGGTTGCGTGAGGCCCAGGAGATTTTAATTCCCAGGCCTCACCTGCATGAACCTGGCTAGTTTACTCCTCAAAACTGGCGCGGTGGCAGCTGGCCGTCTGGCAGGAGCGCAGTGATGGGCGCAGGAGGCTGCTGCTGGGGACTGAAGGAACGGTCCCCGTCACTTGGGTAAGTAGATCAGGGGAGGGGGATTGTGGGGGGAGGGGGGGAGACGCGGAGAGCTGGGGCAGGGAAGGGTAAAACTTTGCTGGTGGGGCCCGGAGGAGAATTCCTGTTCCTCCTAGCCCCACCAGGAAAAAAATCAAATCAAATAAAGACTTGCCTTTTTGGGCCTCTTCTAGCCCCATCTCCTCTCCCTGCAAGGTTGGTCTGGCAGTAAAGCCACAATTGCTCTTGTCACAAGTCACAAGCTAGGGATGAGTTGTAAAGTCATTGCCTGCATTTGATTCTTAAGTAGTGAGACAGAGGCATCTGTTGGAACACGGGGCCAGTTGCAGTCAGGGAAGAGGGATGTTCTTCTTCTTGGTGTTGTTTGTTTGCTGGTTGCAGCCCCAAAGATGGAGGGACAAAATACAGGGGCCAATGTCACATGGTTGAGGCAGAGACGCAAGAAGTAGGATAGATGTGGCACCTTTGGACCATGGTCCTTGGAATTCTACAGAAATCAGACCATGGTCCTAGGAATTCTACAGAAATCAGACCATGGCCCTAGGAATTCTACAGAAATTACAACATTGGACCATGGCTTTGGGAATTCAGGCAGCCTGGCGGTGACAACGTTGTCACATTACGCCCATCGTTTTCCAGCCCTGCCGCAATATTTTTTTCAGGATTGATTTTTGCTTTATGTTCTCGCTCTTCTAGTTTTTTGATGTGACTCTGTAAAGTTTCCAAAAGCCTGAGTATTTTCAGTAAGTTAGAAATTAATTAAACCTTTGTTTTAAGAAGTTAGTAGTGTCATCAACAAACTTACCCTATTCAGCTGACTAAATAATGCAATTCCATGACCACACTTAACTAACAGTTCAGGTACAGCGTGTCCTTTCACAGTCTCTTCCTTCCTACAGCAACATAAAGTAAACTACAGTCTGCTTTGGCCGAGATGTTCTTCCAAGTGTTTTACGTTATTACAAAGATAAGATGGTGACACCCTTGCTGCCTCCTTTCCGTTTTCCCTTTCTCCTCCAAAAGTGTTTACTCCTTGCTGAGTTGCAGCTCCACAAGTGCCAAACGCCTTCTGGTACTTCGCCCAAGTGGTCATTATTACTGTAGGAACCAAAGACAGTAATTTGATCCCAGTGGGCACTAACAGCCAAGCCCACCTTTACCAGTGGTGTCACTGGGTAGGGTTCAGGAGCAGCTGATTTATTTTTTCCCTTCCTCCTTAACTCGGGGGTGCTGAGATCAATTCTAGCAGCCCTACAGCTGCCCTGGCTGAGGTCAGCTAACTCAACACAGGCTGCGGTTGACGCCACAGGCCTGCGTAGCTCAGATACAGAGAGAGTCTTTACCTCGGGATGACCCCTCTTACTGCTTTCTAAGGTGAGGAGAGTATTTGGAATTCACAATGCGTTATTGTCCGTGATAGACACTGGGATGTTTAGTAACTGCATATTGACCTGTGTATAGAAGTGAACTTGTCTGTTGAAGTATATAATTACAATGCAGCGTGTGTTTTGTATTGTTGCGTGAAAAGTGCAAAATGCCTGATCTTTCTGATCCCCCTACTCCCACTTTAGGTTTCCATTGGCATCGACCCTGTTCTTGACAATTTTATTTAGCCACAAAGTACCAGGTTATTCGAATACATCTAGCAGACAGGAACTTCATCAGGGAGAAAATGGCCCTTCTCCCTGCACTGAAAATTCAAACGCCATTTCCTTTCCGGGGGCGAAAGACTGAGGGACTGTGTGTTTCTTGCGAAAGCCTTTTTTTTTGTCAGTTGTGGTGTATCCAAGTTCATTTTGTTTTATTTTCGTTTGATTTGCCACACTTGATCCCCATGACTTAAGGGGTCACTTTGCAACACAGGTTTTACTCTTCGATATTCCAACTGAGGCAGCCTCCAAAAGTCCCACTAAAGGATGATGTGCTCTCTTTAACTGTCGGAGGCAGGCCATTACCAGCAGCCTCCAGAGTGTAATCCAGTAGCTCCGTAGAGTTCAAAGGCAGGAGAAAGAGAGAGTGTGGGGGAGGAGAAAAAACATCTGTACTGCAAGACACAAGATAGATGCTCTAAATATAAAAAAGTTGATTATTAATATCTACTTGAATCTTAACCCGACACATCATCTACTAGCAGGTAAGGATAAGTATCGTTCTGCTAAACAAGGGAAACGTTCCTGAACTTGGCAAGATTTATGAGGTGTGCGTGTGCATGCGCGTGCGTGTAAGAGGCTCCACCAAACCTACACTTGGAGCTCAGCCAGGTTTGGCTTTCGCTATACAGAGAGAATAAGGAAAAGTGCACATGCTGGAAATCTGAAAGAAGAGCTGAAAATGATGGAAAAACACAGCAGCTCAACCAGCATCTCGCAGAGAAAGGAAGGTTGACGATTTGGTGGGAGCCTTCATTGGAAGAGTTAGACTTGGCCGGGCAGTTTCACTGGTTCAGATCTGGGCTCCGGTTTGGAACCTTGAGCTCAAGTTACATTGAACTGAAAATCCAAACCAAAGTGGGATCTCGCGTCCCTGCCAGCAAACCATTTATTCAGGGAGCCCGGTATTTTATAGCATAAGTTGCCTTGATCCAATGGAGAATCATTGATGCCTGTAACGGCAACATACTATTCCATTGAGCTGTACAAAGCGTTACTTGTTACTGCATTACTTGTCCTGGACGATTATGTTTTTAGATTTTCGCTGCACAGTATCTATACAAAATGTATTCTCTGTTGCTGGCATAATTATCAGTATTGTTTATGAAGGTAAGTAGTGGCTGTGTGTCAGAATGCAAGAATGTTCAGTTTAACCTAAAGCAAAACATGAATTGAAATTTTACTGTCATTGTCCCTTTTAGTTTTTGGGACAAAAAGGATGCAAGAATGTAATAGTGTTTGGCAGCAGTGCGGTCTTACTTAGTAAAGGAAAATGAGAATTCAGGCAGCGTGGGCAGAACCCGAACAAAGTACTGGACTGAAACGGCATTCTTAATGCTTTGCATCTTGCAATAAGGCTGTGATGAATATCGTAGCTGATCGAAACCTCCAGGCTCCGCCTTGGAATGATCCTCATTACTGTTAGTAGATGATGGTTGCTCTAAGAAGATGAGCTGAAAGTGTACCTTGCTCACTTGTCCTGGCCACTTGGTTTGCTCATCTATGCACTAATGGAGTCTAATTTCCTTTGTGTGTCTTTTCAGTCGATGGAGAATCTGTGTGGTGGAATTGCTGCACAAGGCGATATGGTGCAAGCGAAGGACGAGTTCAGCGATTCAGGTAATGTGCATTCAGTGGCTTTTAAAGAAAGACAGGCTTGCATTTATATAGCGCCTTTCACGACCACCGGACGTCTCAAAGCGCTTTACAGCCAATGAAGTACTTTTGAAGTGTAGTCACTGTTGTAATGTAGGAAACGCGGGCAGCCAATTTTGCGCACAGCAAGATCCCACAAACAGCCATGCGATAATGAGCAGATAATCTGTTGTTATGTTGGTTGAGGGATAAATATTGACCAGCACACCAGGGATAACTCCCCTGCTCTTCTTAGAAATAGTGCCGCGGGATCTTTTACGTCTACCTGAGAGAGCAGACGGGGCCTCGGTTTAACGTCTCATCCAAAAGACGGCACCTTCGACAGTGCAGCACTCCCTCAGCACTGCACTGGAGTGTCAGCCTAGCATTTATGTGCTCAAGTCCCTGGGAGTGGGACTTAAACCCACAACTTCTGACTCAGAGGCGAGTGTGTTACCCACTGAGCCACAGCTGACACTTTAGTCAGCATAGATTACATTTTTTTGAAAGCATAAAGGAATGAGTGACATATACGAATGAGACAAATTACATCCTACGTGACTATGACTGTGGTGCACTATCCCTCACCCTTCTTGACCTGCCTGCAGGCTTTGAAATGGTTGACCACACCATCCTCCTCTAACGCCTCTCCTCCATTATCCAGCGGAGTAGGACCGCCCTTGCATGGTTCCCCTTGTACCTATCCAGTCGGAGCCAGAGAATCTCCTGCAATGGCTTATCTTCCGGCCCCGCACCGTTAACTCTGGAGTCCCCCAAGGATCTATCCTTGGCCCCCTCCTATTTCTCATCTGTATGCTGCCCCTCGGTGACATCATCCGTAAATACATCAGGTTCTACATGTACGCTGATGATACTAAGTTCTACCTCACCGCCACTTTTCTTGACCCCTCCGCTGCCTCTGTGTTGTCAGACTGCTTGTCTTGACATGGAATGGCTAAAATTTCCTCGAATTAAACATTGGGAAGACAGAAGCCATTGTCTTCGGCCCCCCACCACAAGCTCAGTTCCCTCTCAACCGCTTCCATTCCCCTCCCTGGCCACGGAATCAGCCTGCTCGTAACCTCGGCATCCTATTTGACCCTGAGCAGAGCTTCCGACCCCATATCCTCTCCATCACCAAGACAATCTACTGCCAACTCCGTAAAATCGCCTGTCTCTGCCCCAGCTTGACTCCATCTGCTCCTAAATCCCACATCCATGCCTTTATTACCTCCAGACTCAACTATCCCATCTTCCTAACTAGGAACAATGGAGGTCCAAAGAGATTTAGGGGTCCATGTACACAGATCACTAAACTGCAGTAGTCCTCAATGTTCCCTCTAAGCTGCACGCCCACGCAGCCCGGGACCGGCTTTTCCAATGTGAAAAAGTTAGGGAGAACATTGGTAGTCAGGTGCAAAAAATAATCAAAAAGGCTAATTGGATCTTGGCCTTTATAACTAGAGGACTAGAATAGAAAGGGCAGGAAGTTTTGCTGACCAGCAGCAGCCAGAAGACCCCGAGGATTGTTCGGGGTTGTTAAAATGACTAAAAACAAACTTCCCTGCAAAATCTTTGGGGTGTTCCAGGGACCCCAGCAGATCCCCCGATCCACAGGGGGTCTAAGTGCAACCCCAAAGCCTTGTTTCTTCGTGTGCCCCCCTACACTTGGTCCAACACAAAGCAAACTGAATACAAAAAGAAAATACCGCAGATGCTGGAAATCTGAAATAAAAACAGAAAATGCTGGAGATACTCAGCAGGTCAGGCAGCATCTGTGAAGAGAGAAACAGAGTTAACGTTTCAGCTCGATGACCTTTCGTCAGAACTGGAAAAAAGCAGGAAATGGAACAGATTTTTAAGCAAGTGTAGGGGCTGGGAAATGGGGGGGGATGAAAGAACAAAAGGGAAGGTCTGTGATAGGATAGAAGGCAGAAGAGGTTAAGAGACATTAACAGATATTCAAGGCAAAAGGAGGTGGTAATAGGACAGGTTAAGAAACAAAGGATGGCTCTAGATGAAGGTTAAATTGCGCTGGCAGAATGGAAGACAGCTGCCATGTGGGAGAGAAGAACAGAAGGCACAAACAAAAGTGTGGACAAAAAATATATATATGATCTGAAATTGTTGAACCCTATGTTGAGTCCAGAAGGCTGTAAAGTGCCTTGAGCAAAGGAAACTGAGGCAGGCAGCTAGGAATTCATTCTCTCAGCTCATCTGAATTCTTACACTGGGCCTGTCTACTCCAAACACAGGCCAAGCTTCGTCTGTCTGGAAATATCGGCGTAGAATAGTCTGAGCGGAGCCCTGATACAAGCGAAGTTTCCGTCCTTTTATACACTGCTCCTAGGAACTGAACATTCCCAGTCACTGAGAGGAGGAAAAGTGGCCCTAATATTTCAAGAAACCAAACATACCCACACAATCTATATGAAACCTATTAGAAATTGAGTCATTTTAGCTGAAGCACTGTAAATAAAAGATGTCTTGTTTCTCACCTTCTCTTTTTTTATATCTGGATTACAGGCAGCCTTTCTGCAGAAGAAGTGGACATAATACTTCAGAGGTCTGAGGGTGGGGTTGAAGCTGCTTTTCAATATGCCAAAACCGTCTCCAAGTACATGAAAGATCTGATCAACTACCTGGACAAAAGAACAGCTTTGGGTGAGTTTGTTCCAGTCATAGTCAATGTGACCTTAAGACGAAGAGACCTATAGCACGAGTCAGTTCATTCTGTGTGCATTTTCTGTTTGGCGAGTCCGGATTCCATGGTGTTATTAGTCACTTTCATCAAATAGTGATCAGTCAATTGCAACTTTAGTCAATACCCAGAGGTGATCAAGCAATTTGGACTTGATGGAGGTTGGAAGCCAAGTGTAAGTTTTACACTACTGCAACCAATATACTGGATTGTATGAGAAGTTCTCACCAGACAAGGGATATCACAATTCCTTCTAACAACAACTTTTCATTTCTATAGTACCTTTAAGGTAGAACAATGTCCCAAAGTGCTTCATCAAGGTGTAAGGAAAAAAATGGATATCAAGCCAAAGAAGGAGATACTAGGAGGGGTGACCAAAAGCTTAGTCGAAGAGTTGGGTTTTAAGAAGGGTCTTAACAGAAGAGATAGAAGTGGAGGGATTTAGAGAGGGAATTCAAAATCTTAGGGCTTCGGTGGCTGAAGGCATTGCCACCAATGGTGGGAAGAAGAGGGAAGCACTGCACAAGAGGCCAGAGACAGAGCAACAAAGAGTTCGGGGCAGGAGAGTTTGTAGCGTTGGGTGGGGTGAGGCCATTGAGGGGTTTAAACACAAAGATGAGAATTTAATATTTTAGCCACTGGGAGACCAGGAGCCAATGTACAGGGGTGATAGGCGAGTGAGACTTGGTACAGAGTAGATTACGGAGAGCAAAGCTTTTGTTGAGCTGACGTTTATGAGGATGGGAGGACGGTAAGCAGAACATTGGAGTAGTTGAATCGGGAGATGACAAAGGCATAGATGAGGGTTTCCGCAGCAGATGGGCTGAGTTAGGGGCCCAAGAGGGATTGTCTTACTTCTATCTAGTGGTCTGAATGAGATCCGACAAATCTCAACTGATTGTTACAGGCAGATTCAAACACTAGATAGCCCGGTCAGTCACTCTTGCCGTTTGTCTTTTCCCACTGCCTCATTGTTTCCCCCAGTTATTTGTGGTCATCAGTGTTTGACAGTGAGAGGTTTCAATGAGAAACTATCCATGCAAAGTGATAGAAGATTAAAAAAAAACTGCCATGTGATTCCACACTTACCTGTTTTATGACAATAGTATTTTATGATTTTGTGCAGAAATGGACTTTGCCAAAGGGCTGACAAAGCTGATCCACACCTGTAGACACACTATCACACAAGAGGTAAGGACACGAGGAAACTGGTGTGCGCATAAACGAATAGAGCTGTATTGAAAGTGGGACTGTACCTGCTGCTGAATTTTAAATTGTAGTAAGGAAGCTGATTTAGAATTCACTTATCAGGATTTGTTCACATACAGCAGTTGAACATGATGAAAAATACTGAACCATGTAGATAGTGTATGAGTTTCATCATGTGGTGTCTCTAACTTTGCTTCATACAGCAGTTGTGTGATTCACGTTGAGACTTCTACTTCTGCGATGAATCCAATTGAGGCAAATAGCAAAGATGCATTTAAGGGGAAGCTAGGTAAGTATGTGAGGGAGGAAGGAATAGAATGATATGCTGATAGGGTTAGATAAAGTAGAGTGGGAGGGGTTTCGTGTGGAGCATAAACACCGGCATAGACCAGTTGGGCCGAATGGCCTGTTTCTGTGCCGTAAATTTTATGTAATTCTATGTAATTGAGATAATTCACCAAGCTTACTTCAACAGCACCTTCCAGCCTTGTGACCTGTAACACCAGGCAGGACAAGGGCAACACCATCACCTCCAAGTCCCCCTCCAAGTCACACACCATCCTTAATTGGACATATATCACTGCCGTTCCTTGATCATCGCTGAGTCAAAAATCCTGGATCATTATGAGACACCATCACCTCAAGGACTGCAGTAGTTAAAGCAGGCAGCCCACCACCACCTTCTCATTGGCGACCAGGGACGGGTAATAAATGCAGTGATGCCCACATCCCAAGAACAAATTAAAAGAAACAATCAAACTTTAAAATTAATTCAGAGGGGCAGCAGCATTTCAAATGATATATACCTAATTTGGATTTACATTCAATTAATTAAATCTGCTCCATGTACACTCTCGCCTTTCAACCTAATTATCGAAGAATAATCTTCCCTGTCAGAGGTCCTAATCCTATCAGGTCCCACCACCTGCAGTAGAAACACTAAAATGAAAGACATTGAAGAGAGTTACTGGGATTTCCTGGCACAATCCCCTGATTTAAGCATCAGTACCTATGTCCAATCAGTGTTATTGTATGAGCTCTCATCTGGCTGTACAGCGGGAACACTGTTTCATGCATTATGCTTGCTTAATTCAATGTTTCCCTTTAAGTGACTTCTGTTTCAACGTTTATTGTGTCTCCTCAGTATCACGTGCCCTTTTTGTCAATCTACTCACTGGCACTGGAGCAGGACCTGGACTACGGACATAACATAATACAAGGAGTCAACATCCTCCAGAACCAAACCTTCCTCCAGGTAACCTACAGTTAGGACAGGAAACCATAAATTAGAATAGGTCCACCATTCTATGGTCAAATGACAGGTGTCCTCACTGGAAATTAAAAACTATTTACATTTCTTAAAATTACATACATTTTGTGATAAGGGCCTATTCAGGTGTTATAAATATATAAAGTTAATATTTATTTTATGCTAGTCCATCTCCTGTAGCGTTGCACACAGTGAATCAAGACCAAGTGGACTATTCAGGTCAAGCAGGGTTAGAGGGTGCGGGATATGCAGACCCAGGCAACAGAGAGGACAGTGGGAAGGATAGAGGAGTAAGGAGGGGATGGATGGGAGGGGAAAGAATAGTAGAGGGGAGGGGCAATGGAGAGAGGTGAGGATGGGGGAAAGGTGGGAGAAAGGAGCGGAGTGGGAAAGAGGATGTGGGAAGGTGTTGGGGGATAGGGAAGGGGACGCTGAGGAACAGGGAAGGGGATGGAACAAAAGTTGAGAAAGTATCTCAGTGGTAGGGGGAGTTCCCTTCCCTCATTAGAAGTTCCTGGTACCTCCTGGTCTCCTAACAGGTGGCATGGTGAGCAGCACAACATCCCATAAAATGTGTGAGTTCAGTGCCTCCACCCTCCTGACCATAGCATGGATATACATCATTCCACGTTGAACAGTGGCTCCACCTGTGGAAGGTTCAGAGTTTGAGAAGCGGTTACTTACCTCTCTGCAACCCCATTAAGTTAGGTACAGTATCCTGGATGTACAAGTCCAAGTTCTCAAACCCAGCTTCCTAGGTAACACTTTGCAACAGCCATCGCTCCACATTTGAGTGTTTCCTCATCAGTTCTACAATGGACACATATGCTCTCAGCATGATGATGGAACGTGCGAGGAACAGCTTATGATGTGCCGGCCACCGTGGATGTTCTAGACATCCAAATCCAATATCACATAACAGGTTTACTCTTCACCAGCTGCCTAATCCAGCTCATTCTGTGAGGGGCTTTGCTGAGGAGACATGCCTGTCAGTGATGGGTTGGTATAGGCTAGAGGTCTCCGTTCTCACAGCTATTTCCCATTTTGCGACAAATCCACCTCACAGCTTGGTTCTGGATCTAGCACATGGGCCAAAGGAAGCCTTTCATTGAATACCAAGGAGTTCTGCACCAGGGAAAACCGTCTTATATGCCAAAAGTCGAATTTGCATTGGGACTTATGGAATATTTTGTAATATTTGATCATTTTTGCCGATGCTTATCCCAGTAGTCTTCAATCTGAATTTTAGACAAGCAGTTATCCAGCTCTTATTGAAAGAGTTGGTTGGTTTCGCACAAGTTGCTTTCTCTGTTAATCTGTTCCAAATATTCACCAGTCTATGGGAGATGGAGATGTCTTCTAATCACTACTGTTGCTTGAAGCTTCTTAATTTTGTACTCGCATTCTCTCAATCCAGTAGGGACCAGCATTCATTCAGTTATTTTATTTTCCCCCTGAATGTGTAGTATGCAGAGTGAGTGTATTTCATAATCTGCCTATCGGAAATTAATTACTGATTTGGGGTCAGGATCAGTCAGTTCAGACCAAACCCAAAGGCCAACAAATCCTATAGCCCTGATTTTTACCCGTCAGCGCGGAGTGCGCGGTGGGATTCATATTGCGGCAGCGTGCTACACACCACCAGCCTCGTGCCACGTGCCATTTTAACCAACGTGTTTTTTGGACAGCCCCAAGCGGGCGAGGGCCTCATTGAGATGCAATAGTCTGATGATGCCATTCAGACCCCAGCGCTATTTTTTTACCTCGTGTCACGCATTCGCCACCTGGTGTTGGCTTCACCAGGAACACCGGGAGCCAAGAAGCAGGAGAGGGCTGAGAAGGTTAAGTGAGCCTTGTGAGCCAGGAGGAGCAGAAGGCCTTTCCTGCCCTGGGCTTCCTCCCTCCCTCAACCGCAATTGCGTCTGCCTCCCCCCCCCTCATCCCCGATCCACGTGCATGACTGCTAGGACCATTCCCAACCGTGGCCTCCTGATACATTGGCCCAGCTTCTGCTTTCCAACCATGATCTCCACCCACCAGTAAATGGCAGGACAGGAGAAATGGAGCAGAATCCTGGCAGATCTGAGTTCCACCCCACTTTCTGCCTGCTCGATCCAGAGATCCTCCGTGTTTGCGCTTTGACCCTGACCGGAATTTCAACCCAATGGTTCTGTTACAGCATTATATTCTTCTTCTTAGGCAGTAATGTGTGTAAGAGCTATTCACTCTGAACTTGTGCGATTTTTTTTTTACACAGCCGTTAGCTGGAAGAAGACTGGATCATGAAAAACGCAGAAAAGAAATTAAAGAACTGTGGCACCGAGCACAGAGAAAGCTGGTACGAGAAACTACCATGTACTGAATTACTTGTCTTTCAATATTCCCCATGTATTGAAATATTTGTGTGTTTTAAGTGGAGGGGTTCAGTTTCACTGTCACTCTAGGCTTTTTACAGTGTGCTGTTTTCTGCCCGCCTTTAGAAACATAGAAAAATAGGAGCAAGAGCAGGCCATTCGGCCCTTCAAGCCTGCTCCACCATTCAATATGATCATGGCTGATCCTCTATCTCAATACCATATTCCCGCTCTCTCCCAATACCCCTTGATACCTTTTGTGTCTAAAGATATAACATAAGAACATAAGAAATAAGAGCAGGAGTAGGCCATACGGCCCCTCGAGCCTGCTCCGCCATTCAATAAGATCATGGCTGATCATCGACCTCAACTCCACTTTCCCGCCCGATCTCCATATCCCTTGATTCCCCTAGAGTCCAAAAATCTATCTATCTCAGCCTTGTATATACTCAAAGACTCAGCATTCACAGCCCTCTGGGGCAGAGAATTCCAAAGATTCACAACCCTCTGAGTGAAGAAATTCCTCCTCATCTCAGTCTTAAATGGCCTAACCCTTATCCTGAGACTATGCCCCCTAGTTCTAGATACTCCAGCCACGGGAAACAACCTCTCAGCATCTACCCTGTCAATCCCCTTCAGAATCTTGTATGTTTCAATGAGATCACCTCTCATTCTTCTAAACTCCAGAGAGTATAGGCCCATTCTACACAATCTCTCATCATAGGACAGCCCTCTCATCTCAGGAACCAATCTAGTGAACCTTCGTTGCATCGCCTCCAAGATAAGTATATCCTTCCTTAGATAAGGAGACCAAAACTGTGCACAGTACTCCAGGTGTGGCCTCACCAAGGCCCTGTACAATTGTAGCACGACTTCCTTACTCTTATACTCCAACCCCCTTGCAATAAAAGCTATAGCATTTGGAGTAAATCCACTGATAACTGAAAATTAAATCCACCTCATCCATTGTTGGCTTCCTGAATTGAAAGCCAGACGGAAATTTCCTGTGCTTTCAGTGTACAGTCTTTACGATGGTTCTATCTCAAATGCGATTCATTTGGATTTTTTTTTTAGAATGGTTTCAACAATGTAATTTACCAGTTGATCCATCTCCCTCCTGCAAAGGTTTGAACACCCCTCAGTGATAGAAATAGAATGCAAACACTGCCTAGCAAAAGAATTTTCACTTGCTTTGTACTCTTTCGATTCACCCCCTTCATTTTTTTTACATTGTCGTTATTTTATTTGCCCGTTTCCTCCCTTCCCCCTTCTCTCTGACTCTTTGCCACAATAGAGCCCTGAAGAGCTAATCATGCTCCATTAGCCTGTCCAAGTACCTATTATTCATTGTGTGAGCCTTAGCAGTGAATGTTTGCAGGCTATTCGACCACAAGGTATCTGGAAGTCAAGTGTGATTCTATCCTCACCCGAGCTTCACGCTTGGTCAATTCTATCAGCAGTCCTGATTAGTGACCGGGAACAGGAACCCTGAATGATTTCTTTTCAGAAACTCAAGGGTACTGAGGCCAACTGTAGTGACTGTAGCGCCCGAGATCACCAGGGAGCAAACCCGAATCTTTCCTGGTCTGTATCGCTTACTTATTCACTGGATACACTTGATGAGCCATCAGGGAAACCCAACTGTAGCTAATTCTTTTTAAAGGGATCTACCTCTGATTGATGCTACTTTCACCAATGGCAGCTCTGACTTCGGCAGTTGTGCTATAAAGTAAGTGAGTTAGGAACATTGGAACAGGAGGAGGCCATTCAGCCACTGTAGCCTGTTCTGCCATTCAGTTAGATCATGGCTGACCTGTACCTCAACTCCATTTACCCGCCTTTACTCCATATCCCTTGATACCCATTCCCAACAAAAACCTATCGATCTCAGTCTTGAAAAGCTCCAATTGTCCCAGCATCCACAGCCTTTTGGGGGAGAGAATTCCACATTTCCACTATCCTTTGTGTGCAAAAGTGCTTCCTGAATGGCCTAGCTCTAATTGCAAGACTATGTCCGTTCGTTCTTAATTCCCCACCAGAGGAAATATTTTCTCTGTATCTACCCTATGTAATCCGACACCTGGGAATCCCTGGCCCAAGACCGCACAAAGTGGAGGAGAAGCATCCGGGAAGGTGCCGAACACCTGGAGTCTCTTCGCCGGGAGCAAGCGGAAGCCAAGCGGAAGGAGCGCACGTCAACCCAAGCACCCCACCCACCCGCCCCTTCAACCACCGTCTGCCCCACCTGTGACAGAGACTGTAGGTCCCGCATTTACAATCAGTCACTCATTTTTAGTGTGGAAGCAAGTCATCCTCGGTTCCAAGGGACTGCCTAAGAAGGAGAAGAAGAATCCTTTTAACATTTTAAACACCTCGATCAGATCACTCCTCAATCTCCTGTACTCAAAGGGAATATAAGCCAAGCTTGTTCTCCTAACTTAACCCACAACGCCCGATAAGCACGAGGCCTACTGAAAGAGGCGGGTGTCACTGGCACCTCTGAAGGCAGCATTGCCCCAACAGCAATATAAACACCACCACTGGAGAGAGAGAGAGATCCCTGTCCTTTCCGGCTCAGCCACACCCCCATACGCCACATCAATGCCATTTTCTGCTTGCTGTTCTGTGCATTCCCTCTCCAGCCACTGGGGAAGGTCTGGCAGCCAGAAAATCAAACTGCAATGCTGTGGAACCCGCCCTGCTATCCAAATGGAATGGATTCCACAGCAGCGTCAGTCTTGGGCATTGTGTTACGCAACTTCTTCAGGATGTGTGTCTGTTATGTAAAGTCAGCAGAAGTTATAGGCCAGCTTTTTGCAGCTGAAAAACAAAGCAACTGTCTGAATAAATGCTGGGAATATACAGCAGGGCATTCAGCTTCTGTTGGGTGAAAAGACAGGTTATCATTTTGTATGTGACCCTTCCTCAGAACCCAACTGCCCACCTTGTTTAAAACACCAATGTGTTCGTTCCACCTTGCTCAATCTCAAATGTTTTATTGCTACTTTCTTGCTGCATCTGGTCTGTAGTGACCTGTTGCACCTGTTCTCTACCCTGCCGATAAGACTCATTTTTCACGCGTATTTTATTACGGATTAATTTCCTCTGCTTAAAGTTCAAATACTGTTTCGCCCAATGACTCATCTGGCTAAGACATGGAATAGTTGAGTCACACTGACCAGGAAAGTCCCAAGTTCAATCCCCATGCTGTGCTCAGTTAGCTGGTATCAAGCAAGGTGCAGGTGTCCAGTTAGCCTCAGCTTCTTTGGGTTAGGGAGGGGAATATAAGAATTAGGAGCAGGAGTAGGCCATACGGCCCCTCGAGTCTGCTCTGCCATTCAGTAAGATCATGGCTGATCTTCGACCCCAACTCCATTTACCTGCCCAATCCCCATATCCCTTAATTCCTCTGGAGTTCAAAAATCTATCTATCTCTGCCTTGAATATACTCAATGACTGAGCATCCACAGCACTTTGGGGCAGAGAATTCCAAAGATTCACAACCCGCTGAGTGAAGAAATTCCTCCTCATCAGTCTTAAAAGGCCGGCCCCTTATCCTGAGACTATGCCCCTTGTTCTAGACTCTCCAGCCAGGGGACACAATCTCTCAGCATCTACCCTTTCATTCCCCCTCAAAATCTTATATGTTTCAATGAGATCACCTCTCATTCTTCTAAACTCCAGAGAGTATAGGCTCAATCTCTCATAGGACAACCCTCTCATCCCAGGGATCAATCTAGTGAACCTTTGTTGCACCGCTTCTAAGGCGAGTATATCCTTCCTTAAATAAGGAGACCAAAACTGTGCACAGTACTCCAGGTGTGGTCTCACCAGAGCCCTGTACAATATCGGCCAATATTTCTGCTTATTTTTCCCTTTTGCGCATCAATTTTCCCCCTTCTCAGAGAGGCATTGACCTCCTGCCAGAGAACATTTCCACTGTGCTAGTCAGCCTCCTCTTCTTGTCCCAAGTATCCATTCTTCATGTGTGAACTTTGACAGAGCACAAAGCCCAATCCTGTTCTCACCTGCTGTCCACACATGCATACTTCCAACGGGGATCCTGAGCAACCAGAGCAGGAACTCGAGCTCATTTTTCCTCTCCTTTACACAGGACACCATAGCCAATTATCGTACCCCTACCGCTACCCTGGCTGATATCAGCTGACTCGTGGTGCATTTTGGAGTGAAAAATGAGGAGAGGCAATATAAATTAAATGGTACAATTTTAAAGGGGGTGCAGGAACAGCGAGACCAGGAATGAGTGACCTCAGTTATGTGGAGAGACTAGAGAAGCTGGGATTGTTCTCCATCGAGCAGAGAAGGTTAAGGGGAGATTTACTAGGAAGTGTTCAAAATTATGAGGGGTTTTGATAGAGTAGATAGGGAGAAACTGTTCCACTGGCAGGAGGGTCGGTAACTAGATGACACAGATTTAAGGTAATTGGCAAAAGAACCAGAGGGGAGATGAGGAGAAATTTTTTAACATAGTGCGTTATGATCTGGAATGCATTGCCTGAAAGGGCAGTGGAAGCAGATTAAATAGTAACTTTCAAAGGGGAATTGGATATATACTTGAAAAGGAGAAATTTGCAGGGCTATGGGGAAAGAGCAGGGGAGTGAGACTAATTGAATAGGTCTTCAAAAAGAGCTAGCACAAACACAATGGGCTAGAAATTCATTATAGCCCAGGAATGGGCAGTAAAATTAGAAAAGCTGGAGAATTAGCGCCAGGCGCTAATGCTTTAGACTGCACACAAAATTCATTCTCACTACTCAAAGAAATGATTGGGGCGTTAAATCAAGTCTTAAAGGTATAGCTCAGTGGCGTTACACTCAAAGGGTGGACCAATATCGGGTGCAGTCTAATCTCAACTCATCATTGCCACAGGCTTTTCCCAGTACTTAAAGGGGAGGTTCATTGATACTGCAGCACCTCATTCTCAGCATTGCTGGCTGTGTAGCTGCCTCAGCAAGGAGAAGGAACCGGAGGACTGGAGCAGGTGTGCTCATGGCAGATCCACCTCAGTCGGGTGGTCAGGGTGATTGAATGCTTCACCAAATGCTACATACCTCCATCTGTACCACAAGCTTCACACACTGCCCAAAGCACCAGACCCCCAGCACTCACCCACCAACAATCTCTACCTACCAACACTCACACCCACATCTCTCACCTTGCACACAATGACAGCTATTCAGCTATGGCAGGCACAAGGGTTATTAGTTATTAGAATGAATGTGATATATTTATGCATACATTTATTAATGGAGTTTGCAAGATTTTGCGGTCTCTCTCATTTCACCTTTGCGCCTAGGAGGACACTGATATGGCATGACAGAGGGATGGTATGATGGGCATGTGGTGAGCAAACGGGATCTGGGGTTTAAGTCATCCTGCTGTGAGGCTGGAGGTCTGTTTGGAGGAGGTGGCAGAGTTCTGTGACCACCACCGTGGTGATGCGGAGCCCTCTAATATACTGCTCCTCGCTTAATTGGAGGTAAAATTGCTCTCGGAATACCCTCGGAAGGTATGGCCTCCTGTTGAGAGGCCTCATGGCCCTCCTCCTCCCTCTGCGCACGTGTTCCAGTCTTTCTTGCTGCCTCCGCTCCCTCCGCCGTAGATCCTGGAGGGCCAGGTAGACTGCCAGTACAGCCCCCATTAATGTAAGCCAAAAGTGTAGCGGTTTGTTTTTTAAGGAATAAATGTAGCTTTTTTAGTTCCCACAACACTCCTGATACAAAATAACCTTTAAATTACTGAATTAAACTGTTGCACAATGTCAAACTGATAAGAAAGCACTGAAACTCCACTAACCTGACAGCTGCGACTCATTACTCATGATCCCTTTAAATAACGTCCCTGGAGCCAGCTTCTGCCTGCTTGACGCCTCCTCTCCTCTTACTGTCTGGTTGAGGCGCTAAGGTAGGTGGTGAAAATCAGTTTTGAAGATCGGGTGCCCAGTGCGTCACGATCTGCCTGGCGTTGAAGTCCCCGGCGGTACCTCGTACCAGCAGCGCAACGGGGGGGGGGGGGGGGGGGGTCCGGATTTGCCATGCATCGCTAGATTCGCCTCGCCCCAGCGCTACTGCATCAGTGCCCCGTTAGCACCAGCTGCTGGCACTAACGGGAGGCGCTAACCAATTGAATTTTTCCCCCAATGGGCCTTATGGCCTCTTTCTGTGCTGTATGTTTCTATAAACTTCGGTATCAAAGCTGGGGTATTCCTGGTCTGTATGACACAACTACTCACTAGATAAACTCAGCACCATTGAGTTATTGGAGGGTTGAATAGTTTTTAATTAAAAAAAAAAATCAAAGTTTCAAGAAAGTACAACCATAATGGCTCCTGTGCAAAGAGTACACAGTTATGGTAGGGTTCTTGGTACGGCTGTGCAGTAGCTGGCAGTTATGTGTGCGTATGAATTGGAGAAGTTTGTTTGGTCTTGGTGCCAGGGGTTGTTTTGGGTTAGGGGGTCCAGCCCAAATAGTGGCCCTATTGGTAGGAGGTCATCCCCTTGCCTGCTTTCAGCTAGCCCATTGCTGCTGGGTTATTTCCCCTCCACCAGCACCTCCTGGATGCCAGCAGCAGCATAAACCCTTACAGAGTTAGTCACGTGCAGCCGCTGGAGGGAAAGGCCACCATCATATCTAGCTCAGGCCACCCATACAATATAGTCCTCTTGGGATGGTCTGCTTTCTGCTCCTGGGACTTGACTTGGGCATTGGAAGTTGGGGAGCTTGTGTTGAGAGCCCTAATACAGGAAACTCTTTATTAACCGGCACCGACGGGACCGGCGTGGTGCCGGTTAATCAAAAAGTCCGGATAACGGAGAGTTATATCTCCCAACGTACGAGAGCCCCGTACACATTGACATGCGCCTGCATTCGGAGCTCCGTCTTTCCCGGGGACCGCCAGCTGACCATCTGTCGTGTCCGCTGCCTACCCGGGCTGCACATTCCCCTCCCAATCTACACACTCCGATACAAGGCAAACGCCTCGGGGTTTTTTTTTAAAGTTAATTTTAAACGAGAGATGAAAGAAAACCCCGGTTACCTACTCAAGAATTTTGCCAGTTAAGAGAGATTTCCGGATATTTGGGTGCCGGTTAATAAAGAGTTTCCTGTATCCCCTTGTGTAGCTCGGTGTCAAATTTTGTCTGATAACGCTCCTGTGAAGCACCGTGGGATATTTTACTACGTTAAAGATGCTATATAAATGCAAGCTGTTGTTGTTGTTGAGTGGGATTCTAAGAGGCTGCACACCACCTGCTATTTTCCCAGTTTCAGGCAGAGGATGCACATCACTTATTCCGATTGAGAGATATCCCATAGATGTTTCAGCCACAATGGAGACTGCAACTCCTTGCAGCTAGTAGAGAGAGTTGTGTGCTCCAGAGGCCCTCACTGCGAGTAGGCCCAGCAGGCCTGGGACTAACTCTGCAAGGGTTTGTGAGGGCAGTCACATTCCCTGTGCTTTCCCAACTGCATGTATCATTTTAATAAATTAAAAAAGACACTCAAGAACCACACCCTTCTGTTTTTTTTCACATGCAATAACTGATGAGGCATGTTTCTAATTTAAAAAAATTCATAAAAGGAAATATGTTGTATGAGCTTATGTTTCAAAATAATTATTTTAAAAAAACAGAAAGGTGACATGAAATGAGGCTTTCATTGTTTAAAATTGACCCACACTGACCACAGAAGGGAATCGTGGAGCTTTGAAGATGCCATTTTCCTGTGCTGATCAGCTGCACTAACAGTAGGTATCAGATAAAACAACTGCAGGAAATGGGTTCCTTATGAAATTGTGCTACAGACAGAGGAAGTGCACAGGAAATACTCAGACTGCTGGCAGATGAGCCTGCACTTACTATGACCCACGCTAAAAGTATCTACGCTTCACAATGTGAGCCGCCATTTTACGGTCGGGCTCTTTACTGAACTCCAACCTATTTCTCTCCCCGCTCAGTTCTGAAATATGGAAAAATGGTGCCGAGTTTGTAAATTGGGTAAAGTTTGTAAAGTAGACTATAATACCCCCAAACGCTCCTCTATTTCCAATTAGGCAATTCCAATTTTCTTTCCTCCCCTCCCCCCTGAAGGCATTGACTCCCTTGCTGCAATATGGTTTCGCCAGCACCGGTTGCCCTCCATTACCTGGCCCAAGTGGTCATTGAAACATGTGAGTCTCCATGAGGAGTGCCAGTAGGTTGTTTGACTTTGGGGTACACCTTAGCCAAGCCCATTGTGCACATGTCGACAGAGGTAGCATTGAACAGTGACCAGGAGTGGAAAGCCTGGACAATTTTCCTTTCCCGATCCCTGGATGGGTGCGACCAATTGTGGCGCCACTACCACTGTCCCGGCTGAGATCAGCACAGACCAGGAATTTAACCTGGGATATTCCTGGTCCGAATGAGTCAAAAGGTGGCGAACTACCCGTCAGTCAATGGGAGAGCCAAGAGGAAAGTACTATTTGAGTTATTGAGCATAGCGTGTGGGAGCCACAGTTGGGACTGGGGTGGGGGGGGGGGGAATTATGAACGGATTGTGTAAAACTTCATAAATAATCGGGAGTGAATTTGCAACAAAGTTGCTGGATCCTATGAGTTTAAAATAAATTAGATAAACTTATAATTTACAGTTTCTGATGTCACATCGTGATTGCTGCTCACATCAAAGGAAGTGTGAGAAATTCCACAGTATCAATACACAGCTACATGATAACCTCTTGGAGTTAAATTTTGACTTTAAAGGGAAAGTCCTTTGATAGGATTTATTTCAACTGGCTTTGCCTTATTTTTGCTAACTTGTGTTACCGTTTGTAAAGAAATACAAACTCATGTTAGAATACCAGCGCATAACACGAAAACGTTGGCTTTCTGTATTTCTTGTGTGAAAGTAACAGTTAGAAGGATTTAAAAAAACAAAATCAAATGTCTCAAGTATCCACAATATGAGTCAATCCAGTGGATTTTGCTCAGTTAAGGTGCTTACGTCAATGTGAGGCCACTTTGTCTTTTCACTTTGTTTTATCTCACTGCGTAATGAAAAATACAAATATAACCGCATGGGACAACTTCTAAATATATTTGGATTGAAATTTTGCTGCTCAGTATTAATAACACATGCCTTAGCACTTTTGGTAAAATAGCAGGAGTTTCATCTGACCTGTTCTGACCTGGACCAGCAATATCTGGCCCCTGTCCAGTAAATCAGTCTGACTTTCTGTTATCATCTTACAGCAAGAAGCTGAGACGAACCTTAAAAAGGCAAAGCAGGCGTACATGCAACGTTCTGAGGAGCATGAGAAGGCCAAGTACCTGACGGTGAAAGCAGAAGAGGAACAGCAGAGCACAAGCAGCAGCAACGCCAGCAAAACTCTGGACAAGAAGAGGAGAACAGAGGAGGATGCGCGCAATAAGGTAAGGAGAGCAGGGTGAATGCCCAGTGCTGGCTCGAAGAGTGTTCATGAGCGCTTGCTCCTATATGTAAACTTGTTGGGCTAAAAATTGAGTAGCGCCCCGGAAGAATTAGCGCCCCCGCGATGGAAATTGAGTGGTAGCACCCCAAGAGGGAAGCAGCGCGCTACTAGAAGCGCCCCACCTCCCTCTTGGGGCGCCACGGTATTGCAGGCCTTCCTCCCCTTCTTAAGGGGAGGGGCCTTGCGCAGCGCGACTCGGGGCCCAGCTGGGCCCCCGGGGGTCGGGAGTGCCGGCAAAAGAGCCGGGCTCTTGGAGCGCAGCCGGCACTCTGCGGGGGGGGGGGGGGGCGGGGGCGTTCAGGAGGCCGGGGACGGGAGCGCAGGCAGGTGCTGGCAGGTAGCCAGCAACAAAAATGGCCGCCCCGCACCTCGCCTTTAAATAGCGTCTCCCCAGCCGCAGGTGGGACCCCAGGGGGCGCTCCCGAAGATCGCGAGTGGGGCGCTACGCATGGCGATGACGTCAGCGCCGCGGGGCGCTACCGGTTACCACCACCGCTAACCTCCCCCTGAATTTCGCGGGAGGCGTTTGGCGGCACCGCGCCCGGGCACTAGTTGCTTTGCGCCCCGTTAGCGCCCTCTTAGGGCGCTAACGGGGCGCAAAGCAACCCAATTTTTTCCCCCATAATGTGTTAAAAACTGATCTTCCCTGTTCATCTATTTTTTTTTTTAAATAGCCTCTGGGCCTTTTTATATACCCCTTCACACCCCCTACTAATCTTGGAGACCCTCTTGTGCCACACACTATTCTACAGCGACTCTAAGGCCGGTAGATCACCTACTTGCAGAGCTTTACTTGCATTTATATAGCACCTTCCAGGTCCACAAAATGTTCCAAAGCACTTCACAACGAATGAGTTACTTTCGAAGTATAGCCACTGTTGTTTTGTAGGCAAACGTGGTAGTCAATTTGTGCACAGCAAGCTCCCACAGACAGCAATTAGTTGATCGGTTTTGCTGATGTTGGTTGAAGGGGGATTGCTGGCCAGGGCTTTTCTTCCTTAATTAGCATGTGAATGTACTAGTACATCTACCAGGAACTCTACATTATAGAAAAGTGATCCCGAAGACTTGTTAGGTATTAGATTTGTGCCTCAGATTATCTTACAAGTGGCGTTTATTTTTGTAACATTTAAATTACAGTTTGGCTTCCTGCACTTCCTAATGTGCACACTAATATTTGGGGAGATTAAAGTCTCTGCTGTCAGTCACAGTGTCATTGTGATAATGACAGCTGCACATCTCGTATCCTGAACAACTTAATCAGGGAGCAGGTTTGTGCGACAATCTGTTTACTCAATTGGACAGCTGAGATTTCAAAATCAAACCAGATTGTCAAAACCAAATTTCTCCAATTGCTTAATGTGAATTTTAAAGCAGCGTTCTTTGGGTTCAGGTTCAACTTGTACAGGGTATGTGGATAGGGGCGTTTCTGGCTCTCTGGTTGAGTCAGACTGGTTTGTCTGTCGATGTGCAGTAAGATTACTGTAACGGAAGGGGGTTGAATTTAATCTTCTGTATTTTTGTGAGAAAATGGCAAAATCAATTTTAATCTGTTTCAAAGGATTTTCTAAGGCAAAATATGGGATTTATTTGCCTGGGTTTGTTAATTTTAGCAAAACTGTAGAAGTGGGGAACACTGCTTTATACTACAGATAGTGAACAGAAGAAAATATACCTCCAGGACCACTCATTTTTATTTGTCATTTAAAAAGATTTTACTTGTCAAATTACATGGCAGAGTAATCTTAATCAGAGAGTGGGACCAACATAATGTGCCAAGTACAAGAATCTGACAGGCACCAGGTGCATTGGATGTTGGCAGTTAAAATGTACAGATAAATATCCTGAGATCATTCAGACCAGAAACAAGATTAAAACCCTTATCTCAATGAACAGAAAACAGACAACTGTAAACAGGCCAATGTGATGTATACCATGCATACACTTGTCTTGAAGTTAAGATGATCTGGTGCTACTGGGAACTGGCTGTACCGTTCCATCAATGGGATGACAACCTCAGACACATTGTGACATATTACACTGTCCCTAACAGAAATTCAAAGCAAAAAACATGTCATTTTGCAGGTTTCTGATGGCATATTAATATTGCAGAATTGCTTCAATAGGAGATCCTGTCCCAGATGGTGAACAAACCTCTGCACTTATATTATTATATACGGCAGTCATATCACATGTCTTTGTTCTCTAATTTAAGAGGTGTTAGCCCATTTCAAATGAACATGTAAATACCTGCAGTACTTCATTGGCTGTGAAACGCTTTGGGACATCCGGTAGTTGTGAAAAGCACAATATAAATGCAAGTGTTTCCTCTTCCTTTCCTCTTCCTTTCCTCTTCCTTTCCTCTTCCTTTCCTCTTCCTTTCCTCTTCCTTTCCTTCTTCCTTTCCTCTGTCCCTTCTTTTCCTCCCTTCTTTTCCTTCCTTCCTTCTCTCTTTCCTTTTTCCTTCCTTCCTTCTTTTCCTTTCTCTTTCCTTTTTCCTTCCTTCCCCCCCCTCCCCTCCCCTCCCTCAGGAGGGAGGAATGTAATATGAACACATGAAGCATTCTTCCACTTCTGTTGCCGATGGTAATTTTATAATACAGATATAATGTAATTCTGTGTGCCTGTAAGATTATGAATGTTTCATATTATCTTAACAATGTTCATATAGGTGTGAATGTGCACCATAATGTACAATGGCCTCACAAAATATATATGAATGTACCCTTAAATTTACAAATCCTTCTTGAATGTACACCTATATATAGAATAACTGCATAAAATACACGTGAATGCACTTCTCTTGAGAACCCAATTAAAAAAAAAAGTTCATTATGAAAAAGTGGCAAAGCTCACAAGTGTCACTGTATTTAAATTGAATATGTAGAGCAAAAAGAATCACAATTGTGCTTTGCTTTTTTCTATAATCTTGTGTGTTTTTACAATTCGTTGGCTCTGATGTACTTGGTGACAACCTGCGATCATGAAGGTGCTATATCAATGTCTGTTCTTTCTGTTCTTTCTTTCTCCACTATATAACAGGACATTAAATTTTGTAGTTTGCAACTAGATATTGTAAATTGTGCATAATTATTCTGCATGATCTTTCACTGATCTATGCCTCAGTAACATTACAAAAGCTATCATATGAAGTTAGTATGAATCCAAGAATGTTCTTCCTTAAGACCTAAAACCTAATTGGTTAAACTTTTTTTTTATGTGTGAGCATTTAAAATAAACAGCTAAGAACTGCCTTAAGGTGATGCTGCTGGGAATTTGGTGCAAATACCGTAAGCCAAAAAAGATCACCCATTGGAAAATTTCCCCATATATTTCATAAAACACAATGACCTCATTGAAGATCAGTATAAGATTCCATAGGTCGCATTAAAAAGCTGTCAGTGGAGTAACACACTGTTGGTGCATGCTTAACATTGCGATACTGAAAAATTCTTTACTGTAAAATTCTTTACTGTAACAGTTGTCACTGCAAGGCTAGTTACAGTAGCAACAGCCAACTCCTGTGTTCGGTTAAGGAAGACTCATTTTGACATCTAATGCCGAGGAAGGTTCCCTTATGTCCTGTAATTTGAATATCTGTATTCTTGGAAAATGGAAATTTAGTTCATACCATGATAACAGTAGATTGAATGTCAATTTACTGGATTCAATACATTCTGGCACTCTTCTTAGTAACAAGCTAAACTTGTGCACCTAATTATTCACAATACAATGTTAATAGGTTTATGGAATTGTGTGATGCCCCCTTTAAGCTCTGCTTTTTCATGTGAATCTACCATAACTCTAGTAGGAGATCAGCAGAACCGCCTGACTGAAATTGGTCAATGACGCCCTTTCGCCGGTGATTCCACTGGTCCCCCACTGGAATTACGCGGGGGGGAGGGGGGGGGGGCGACTAGAAGCCCCACAGAATTTCAGGGCCATGGTGCTTGCAGCACATGGAGTGTCTTTCCATCAGTACAGTATGGTTTTTTTTCCCTATGCTATTTGTCACTCTATGCATCTGTCTTAGCTTATCCGGTGTCTCACGTGCTCTTTGTATTTATTTCAGTTTATCTTCTACACCTTCCCACTCCTGCTGCTCTGATGCAGGGTCTCTTTAATTCATGGTCCTCTTAATTGGCCTTTTAACAAGTTAAGCTATAGTTTCACTACTACTTCAGATACCTAGGAGGAATTTGGATGAAAGCGCAAACACACTGTGAATTTTCTTTGCGTTAACACATACTATGCCCATGGGCTAAATGTAATGCACAGACAAAACTTCCTCCATGTCTTAATCCATATTGACAGGGCCCTTCACACACGAACCCCTAAGCTCCTTAACCATGTTTCATTCTCATTTTCTTCAAAAACATTTTGATTTTAACCATTTCTTGACAAAATTCAGTATGAGATCAGTAAGTGGTTATCTAGAATCACATTTTGTTCTAGCACGTTGGAACAGGAGTAGACCATTCAGCCCCTTGAGCCTGTTCCGCCATTCAGTTAGATCATGAATGATCTGTATCTTAACTCCATCTACCCGCCTTGGTTCCGTAACCCTAATACCCTTGTCCAACAGAAATGCTATCATAACACAAAAACAAAAAGAACATACTGCAGATGCTGGAAATCTGAAATAAAAACAGAAAATGCTGGAGACACTCAGCAGGTCAGGCAGCATCTGTGAAGAGAGAAACAGAGTTAACGTTTCAGGTCGATGACCTTTCGTCAGAACTGGAAAAAAGCAGGAAATGGAACAGATTTTTAAGCAAGTGGAGGGGCTGGGAAAAGGGGGGAGGGGATGAAAGAACAAAAGGGAAGGTCTGTGATAGGATAGACGCAGGAGAAGTTAAGAGACATGAAGAGATAGTCAAGGCAAAAGGAGATGCTATCATTCTCAGTTTTGAAAATTTCAATTGGCCTAGCCGCAACAGCTTTTTGGGGGCGAGTATTCCAGATTTCCACAACCCTTTGTGTGAAGAAGTGCTTCCTGACATTTCTGATGCTTCTTAATCCCTTCAGCTCATATTGAAATTAATATTTTCTAATGCTTGTATTCTGCAGGCTGATGAAGCGGAGGCAACGTACAGAACCTGCATTGCAGATGCCAAGACACAAAAACAAGAGCTGGAAGATGTGAAAGTGAATGTACTGCGACAGATCCAGGAAATCATCAGACAGAGCGACCAGATACTGAAATCCGTACGTGTACCTTCGTCCACTTTAGTTTTAATATTGTTATTTCTGTTCGGGCTGAAAGAGGAAGCAACAGAGACAGCAGACATTCACAGGAAGGATGAGGGCTGGCCAGAGTTCACCATAGAGGCTAAAACGTTCACTTTACACTGCCACGGTGAAAGGTTTAATTGCTGCCAGTAGTTGGCACATCACATGCATATACCAGTTCAGCAGCTTCTGCTGTTCTCGTCTAGTCTGCTAGCTGTCACTTTATTTCCTTGACCTCACACTCAGCAGTCCGTGTAGCGACTTAAGGAGAATAAATGAAGATGCATGCAAATATAAATTTAGCCCAGGTAAAGTGGTTGATAGCCAGGGCCAGACATGCATTTTCAGGAATATCTTTGGGAAATGAGTGACATCCACACAATGGGAGGTGGATGGGGCAGCGGGCAGAGCATGCAAACCTTGATTTGGATATCAGTGACTGAGAAGACATATTTTATTATGTCTGGGCTGGAAACAAGAGTATAGTTCCAGACCCCAAGAATAGAGACCTGGATCCAGTCAGATGTCTCCAATTACATAAGAACATAAACAGGAGCAGGAGTAGGCCAATCGGCCCCTCGAGCCTGCTCCACCATTCAATAAGATCATGGCTTATCCAATCTTGGCCTCAACACCACTTTCCCGCTCTCTCCCCATACCCCTTGACTCCCTTGTAGTTTAAATGTTTGTCAATCTCCGCCTTGAATATATTCTCATTGACACATATAAAATTCTTAAGGGGCTTGACAGGGTAGCTTCTGGGAGGATGTTTCCCCTGGCTGGGGAATCTAGAACATGGGGGTCACAGTCTCAGAATAAGGGGTCGGCCATTTAGGACTGAGATGAGGAGAAATTTCTTCACTAAAAAGGGTTGTGAATCTTTGGAATTCTCTACCCCAGAGAGGTGTGGAGGCTCAGTCGTTGAGTATATTCAAGCCTGAGATTGATAGATTTTTGGATGCTAAGGGACTCGAGGGATATGGGGATAGTGCGGGAAGGTGGAGTTGAGGTAGAAGATCAGCCATGATCTTATTGAATGGCGGAGCAGGCTCAAAGGGCCAAATGGCCTACTCCTGCTCCTATTATGTTCTTATGTTTAGATAAAGTCCAAATTCCACTTACTTTAAGTCTCTTTTTTGGAATTTGCAGGCCACCATCTCCTACTACCAGATGATGCACATGCAAACAGCACCACTCCCAGTGCACTTCCAGACACTGTGTGAGAGCAGCAAGTTGTACGACCCAGGCCAGCAGTACGCATCTTACGTCAAAGACCTCCAGATGGAGGCTGAAACAGAATCGCATTATGATTTTGAGTCATATTCATCTCAGATGACATGGTATGTACCTGCTTTATTACATCTCCGATTCTTTATTTTAGGTAGGGCCATTCATGTGAGAGAGAGTCAAGGGAAATGACCAGATGGATGTGTTCTTTTTCTTTTCTCGGGATTTCGGGATGTGGCCGTCACTGGCAAGGCCAGCATTTATTGCCCATCCCCGAGTTGCCCTTGAGAAGATGATAGTGGGCCTTCAGTCCTGTAATTCAATATCAATGTGATGTCAGGCTGCATCAAGTAAAGTGTGACTTTTAGAGTCACAGTTCAACTTGACGCCAGGACAGAGATGGCCATTCCTGTGACCTTATGTTCACTTGTCTATCTGTTCCTGAAGAACTACCTTATCACAGAAGAGGTGGAGGAGCAGACAGTCTCATCCCCTTTCAGCACTGTGGGTTTTAAGGAAAGGAAAGTTTTAAGGTGTAAGAAACACAATATGTTACAGATATTTACATCATGTGAATATGAATATTATATTCATTATAAAGTGTAGATCAGGAACATGTAGTTAATGGGTATTTTCCCAAGACCCTCCTTAGGCTGAATGGTGAGTTGAGGCCCACTTTAAAATAAAAATTTCCTGCATTTCAATAATGCTTTATCATAGCTGAAGAACGTCTCATAGTGTTTCACAAAATATGTTATTCTTTTGGAGTGCAGTTGTTATGTAGGCAAACATAGACCTCTATTTGACAAGTTAATGCCAGTATTTAGCAAAGTTTGCACTCTCTATTTGATATCCAACTAAACCTCACCCGTACCACAGCTCTCACTATTCCAAGATCAAAATTGCATTCAGCAACATGCTTTGAAGTCTCTTTGCAGGATTAACAAATTCACAAAAAGCTTTGTAATTGTAAAGCCATTCCTGTTAAACACAAGTCTAGTTATAAGGGGGATGGGCCAAGTGAAAGCTCATCAATCACAGGTGCCAGTAAGTCAGGTCCCACTTCTGTTTTATGTCTGTTTATTCAGTGACATCCTATCAGCTGTTGAGCTAATCTGCTCTAACTACCTGCACCAGGCTGGCACCATCTAACTACATGACACTAAACAGAGAGCCTGAGGTAATCCATGCTACTGCTGGATGAGATCCTCAAGCATTCCAAAGGCCTGGAGAAAGATAAACAGTTGGGTTAATAATGAAGGTCTTGAACCTCGGAGAAAGGCTTCTTCCATTCTCAGAATCTTTTATTTCAGGATAACGTAATGGCAGCTTGAAATGAAAAGTTATTCTGTGGGCAGCGTGCATTGCTGCCGTGTAACCTAAGAACATAAGAATGTTTCGGAACAGGATAAGACCCAACAACCCGTCTCCTTATCAGAAATCAACCTTGTCTACCCACTTTCTCGCCAAATCCATCAATCCCTTCTTTCTCCAGAAATGCATCCAACTGTCTCTTGAACCCATTTATACCATCTGCTTTACAGAGAAATTACTGCAGGTACATAACCGGTCTGTCAGCATCCTGATGGGTTGTGTTTTGGGGTTTAGACCCGATGAAAACATTAACCTGTTTTTTCATCATTTCAGATGCTGATGGACCTGCTGTGCATCTCAGGCATTTTCTGTTTTTGTTTCAGATTTCCAGCAAGTGCACCGTTTCCTTTTTTATCTACACTGTCTGTTTCAGTTGCCTTCCCTGGTAACTTGTTGTACAAATCCAGTATCATTTGGGCTGATGTTGTTCCGTATGACTTCGATGCTTTCGTGCTTTTCAGACCGGGAGGCTGCTTTCGGGCGTTCGGTTGTCGTCTTGATGACATTAGCTGGCAAGTTCTCGGTGAACTGGCACACACAGGGAGACCACGTGTAGGTTGTCATCAGCTCCCCATCATTTGGGTGAAGAAGTTCCAGCTGGTCACTCCATACTTCCTCATTATTAAGAAAGAAAGAAACTGCATTTATATAGCGCCGTTCACAACCTCAGGACATCCCAAATCGCTTTACAACCAATTGAAGTACTTTTGAGGTGTAGTCACTGTTGTGTAGGAAGCAATGCAGCCACTTTGCACACAACACGGTCCCACAATCAGCAATGTGATAATGACCAGATAATCTGTTTTGGTGATGTTGGTTGAGGGAATAATATTGGCCAGGACACTGGGGAGAACTCCCCTGCTCTTCCACGAAATAGTGCCATGGGAACTTCCACGTCCACCTGAGAGGGCAGACAGGGCCTCAGTTTAGTGTCTCATCCAAAAGACGGCACCTCTGACAGTGCAGCACTCCCTCAGCACTCAGCAATCCCTCACTGCTGCACTGGAGTGTCCGCCTAGATTTTGTGCTCAAGTCTCTGGAGGTGGGACTTGGACTCAAAACCTGACTCCGCGGCGAGAGTGCTACTGACTGAGCCACGGCTGAGACACTCGTATGTTTATGCTCCGGCATTTATATCCAGCAATGCAAAGGTCCCACCGCATAATTTGAAGAAGAGTAGGGCAGTTTCCCCATGCGCCCTGGCCAATATTCATCCCTCAACCAATACCAACAAAACAGATGCACTGAATATTTATCGTAATTGCTGTGTGCGGGATCTTGCTGTACACGAATTGGCTGCCTCGTTCATTTGCAACACAACAGTGACTACACTTCTAAAGTGGCTCATTGGTTGTGAAGTGTTTTGAAACATTCTGAAGGTGTGAAAGGTGCTGTAAATGCAAGTCCTACCTTAAAAAAAAATTGTCCTCAACTATTTTTTAATATTTTTTTTACATATATAGTTTGTGTATGTAGGTGTATAATCATACACATTTTGTGAGAGTGTATTTCCTATAGACTAGTAGCTGAGATTTGTGAACAGCTTTATAGGCCAAGTTCACTAGCCTGCTCCAGTTTCCTTTAACACGCACAGTGCCGCTGTGCTTTCACAAGCATGTGTTTAACCCATGACATAATTTGTATTGGCCTATACATGTACAGTGGTTTGGAGGAGGTTAAACTGCCCGATTGTGTGCAGCCAGTATAAGCTGGTGATGCCTCCTCTCAATGGGGCACAGCCACCCAGTAAAGCACCTTCAAAATATGTGACTCTGTTAAATTAGACTTTGAAATATATTGAAAATACCTTTTTGTAGTACCAAATAGTTACTGTGAACTGAGTCAAATTTCACTCCCTAAATGCAAAGCCTAAAAGTGAGTCTGATTACGATTTCATCGGATTTTTCTCCTCTTGCAGGTCTCCCCATATAAGGGCTCGTAAGGGCAGCTTCAATGCTCACGACTTTTCTTCTAATACCCCGAACGAGGTGCAGTCCCAATCCTCAATGGATGAGCCGGGCAGTCCAGAGGGAGGGCTGACTCAGAAGGAAGCACGAGGCGGAGGCCTCACCGAGAGAAGAGGTAAACCTTAATACTCGGTCCCAGTCTCCAGTTGTATCGATTTTGTTGGGAATGTGTCTAACCACAGTTCTACACTCACCCTTTGCAACACTTCCAGTTTAAGCATAAGTCAGCAATCCAAATTGTAAAAATGATATAACTGTTTAGTTTTTGGTCGTGTTTGATTGTAAGATTAGATTTTTTATTAGGCAAATAGAATGTCCTATCTACCAGAGCAATACAAAGCAAGATTTCAGAGCATAACTCTTAGAAGAAAAGCAGAAAGGGACATTCTCCTTTAGGCGCTGCTGCATTTTAGTTGCTTGCACCAATCGCTGACAGTGCTTAGCCTATTTTAAACTTAATGATGTGGGAATGGCTGTTGGAATTTTAGTTTAACCACGACATTGCAGTAAGCAAGCATAACTCTCCTTAACAAAGCTAGGTGGGAATGTAAGTTGTGAGGAGGATGCAAAGTGGCTTCAAGGGGATATCGACAGGCTAAGTGAGTGGGCAAGAACATGGCAAATGGAATATAATGTGGAGAAATGTGAAGTTATCCACTTTGGTAGGAAAAATAGAAAAGCAGAGTATTTTTTAAATGGTGAGAGACTGGGAAATGTTGGTGTTCAGGGGGACCTGGGTGTCCTTGTACACGAATCACTGAAAGTTAACATTATGGTACAGCAAGCAATTAGGAAAGCAACTGGTATGTTGGCCTTTATTACAAGAGGATTTGAGTATAAGAGTAAAGACGTCTTACTGCAATTATATAGGGCCCTGGTGAGACCACACCTGGAGTATTGTGTACAGTTTTGGTCTCCTTACCTAAGGAAGGATATACTTGCCATAGAGGGAGTGCAACAAAGGTTCACCAGACTGATTCCTGGGACGGGGGATTGTCCTATGAGGAGAGATTGCGTAGACTAGACCTATATTCTCTCGAGTTTAGAAGAATGAGAGGTGATCTCACTGAAACATACAAAATTCTTACAGGGCTTGACAGGGGAGATGCAGGGAGGATGTTTCCCCTGGCTGGGGAGTCTAGAACCAGGGGTCACAGTCTCAGAATAAAGGGTCGGCCATTTAGGACTGAGATGAGGAGAAATTTCTTCACTCAGAGGGTGATGAATCTTTGGAATTCTCTACCCCAGAGAGCTGTGGAGGCTCAGGCATTGAGTATATTCAAGACAGAGATCGATTTTTGGATATTAAGGGAATCAAGGAATATGGGGATCAGGCAGGAAAGTGGAGATGAGGTAGAAGATCAGCCATGATTTTTTGAATGGTGGAGTAGGCTCAAGGGGCCAAATGACCTACTCCTGCTCCTATTTCTTATGTTCTTATTGCAGTAAACAAGCAGAACTGTCCTGTATCCCTACACCCTGTCATGATCAATGGGATTTGCAAACTTTCTCTTAATGAAAGCAGTCTGCAGTGTTAATTAAGCTCCAGTTCCTTACAAAGTAATAAATAAGTATGCCGAAACACTTAAATAACTTTATTAAAAGCATCCTAAACAATGAAAGCTGCTCCGTTCCAAAATCATGCATTTAGCCGTTTATAGTGTGAAATCTTACACCCCCTGCAGTAACCAATGCAAAGCGGTATTTTATAGATGTGCCAGCTTTGTGGTTGTGCCTCTCTGCACAGTTTGTCTATCATCTTTGTAAAAGGGAAGCTTGCACAACCAATTGTCTGCAAATGTGCACACAGCTGTTGTGAATCTAAAGCCCAGGTTTACAACTTCACCCGGTTCACCTACCAAATGCAAATCATTACCTTTTGCTTGCAGCAAAGTCAAAATAAATTTGCAGATTCCAAATGCTATAATCAGATATAACTCCAGCCCATTCCTCTTCCTGAAAATGTGTTCAGCAAACTTCTTAATGTTTGAGAAGGGAGAATAGTCAGAACACGGAACACATTAGGCATCATGAAGTTCCCAACAGTAACTTCTAAGGTCATCTTCTTGCTGAAGTTGCAGTTACCAGGAGGGGAGATTTCCGCTCTCCTATTCATGTCAACACTTTGAACATCAGCATAAAGAATGCATTTATACTTTTACTATAAATAGAAAGCAATGGAAAGCTACCCCTCCCTCCCCCCAGGAGTTGTGGGCCGGTGTCAGGAGACCAGGACTATGAAGGCAGGACACACTGCAGAAATGGGAGCTCTGCGGATTTGACATCAATCTAGCAGAAAGGTCACCAACCAGACCCTCGTGACGTGACGGGGCTGTTGCGGACCTACAACTCTGAGACATCCTGGGTTTAACCTTACGTCAGGTGATACCCAGCTGATGATCATGAGCGACTGTGATGTATTGACGTATCCAAAGCATTACATATATAAAGGCAGGCAGACGATCTATACTACTCGTATACATCCATATAGTAAATTAATCAATATCTTGGACAGTACATCACCATGTACTTCTCATCAGAGTATGAAATATGTAATCTTGTTTATCTATTGCCATCCCAGTGCCAGTTATAGCCAGTTATTAATAACCAAAGTAAACTGTATTTGACAGCTGACATCTAATGTGAAAGCTTTGGTCTCTCCTTGAACCAATGGACTTGCTTTTTTTTTATTTGTTCATGGGATGTGGGCGTCGCTGGCAAGGCCAGCATTTATTGGCCATCCCTAGTTGCCCTCAAGAAGGCTGGTGGTGAGCTGCCTTCTTGAACCGCTGCAGTTCGTGTGGTGAATGTACTCCCACAGTGCTGTTAGGGAGGGAGTTCCAGGATTTTGACCCAGCGACGATGAAAAATATTGTGTAATAAAAGCAGGAAATTCTGGAACTGTACAGCAGGTTAGTTGGGATCTGAAAGAGGAAGATTAATGTTTTGGGCGGTGTCCCTCATGAGTTCTCAATAATGGTCCCCTCATAATGCTACTGATCTTTCTCTTTCAGATGATGCAGGATGTGTTATGTTTTATTTCAGATTTTCTTTATTAATTAATACATTCTAGTACAATATTTTGTATAGGGCTGTCATTAATGAGGCAGACTATAGGTCAAAGGATACAAGTTTATCACAAATCAGTCATTGATCTACAGCTAAAACAGATACAAAACATTTCTCACTCAATAGGAGTTAGTGCCATAGAAACCAAGGGGGAATCACTGCATACAAACCTATGAAAAGCAGAACAGGAAAAGACCATCAGGCTCAACAAGAAACAGTGCAATCACATACACCATTTACCCACCCCTTAAATATTCAGCCTCTCTCAAAAAAAAAACTTGCGGCCAATTTCGGAAAAACTCTTGAGAAATTCTTCTCCGAATCCCTGAGGCAAACAAGCAAAGCTCCAGAAGACCAGGATAGTCCATTACTCATGATCATCCCAGCTAACTGACACCTTACCTTCTATAACTGGAACTATCCTCTTTACTGGGGAACTTGGCTAGCGAGTCCATACCCATATGTTTTGCTAGTCTGCGACAGTGGGTGATGACGCTGTGTGAAAAGAAATACCTGGGATGTAACATTACTCTTTGCCTCAGGACCTTATGAGCCATGATCACTCGTCCTGCCATCCCTATCTATCTAAAATAACCTCCCTATCTATCCCAAATAACCTATCTAACTGGATTGAATCCAATCACTTCATCATTGTAAAAATCCCAATCATGTTCCCTCTAAGCTTTTCTCTACATTGATTAGCCCTAACTCTATGAGCCTGCCCTTATAACTAAGAGTCCTAAGGCTAGGTATCAATCTAGTAGCCCGCACCGTATCAAGAGCCTTGAGAACGGCATGGAACAAACTCGGTCTTAAACACAATTCACGCTTACGTGGCTTCCTGCTAAATGGAGAAGCAGTTGGAGAAGTTCCTGCTGAATGGTTAATTATCGTGTATAATTAAATAATAAAGCATTTAGTTTGACAGTTTAAATAAAATATACTATCCCTGTATAAACATTTATAAATTTAAACTGCATGTAAACAAATTGTAACTACCAGTTATATAATCGTGCTGAAGTCTATTTAAGTACATTGGTTATTGCACAAGTAAATGGCTAATAAATAGAGAAAATGGATGCTCAGGAAGGATTCAGCAAGTAATCTCATTGCGGGGGTTCACACAAGATTATAGGAGTGAAGTTCAAACACTTTATAACAGTCAAACCCCCAAAGTCAGATTATTGCCTTACAATCACTGTCTAGTATCCAATTTTTAATACCTTTTTACAATGCAATTGGTGAGAGCAGGTTTTTATCTTCAGTTCATGGATGTGGGTGTTATTCTAGAGACTGTGAACCATGTTAAAGTCTTCACTGAAGGAATAATGACTGTGATGACCTGCAGTTGATAACGGGATATAACAGTCAGAGGGGGAAACATTCGGTCGCTTTGCGCCTCCCGTTAGTGCCCTAAGAGGGCGCTAATGGGGCGCAAAGCAACTAGCGACCGGGCGCAGCGATGTTTGCGCAGCTCGCAAAATTGACCAGACATTTTGCGGCAGCGCTAAACACTGCCGCCACGATCTCCTGCACCCGCAGATCGTGACGTCAGTCAAGCGTGCAACGCCCCGGTAGCGCCTCGGACTGGATATTGAGTGGCACCCCCTGCCTTACTGCCTGCCACTAGCAACGACAGGTTGAGGGGAGCATTTTGCAGTCGGGAAGGGACTGGGGGAGCGCTATTTGAAGGCGACCACTTCCTCTCTTTTTTTGTCGGTGACATTTTTGCACCATGCATTCTGAGAGAGAGAGACTGACTTCTGGAGAGATTCAACGCTGTGTGAAGGAGTTTTGGGTACTGAGCAGCACTTTGCAGGTTCATTTTGATTTGACCTTCTTTGCATCGATTTAGAAGAGACTTTGGGGGCTGCACTCTGAGCTCTTTCCCTGGGCCTCTCCATTGTTCTTTCCAGCATAATTGATGTACAGGTCTCTCCAGGCCGAGAATCAAGGCTGCAATGAGCAGGGTGTGGATGGAGAGCAAGATCGACATTCCCCTTTAAGAACTGGCCGGCGCCAGTGTGTCTGTGTTCCATTGCTAACTGACATCACCTGAGCTTCACCAGCGCTCTGAGGTAGCGCCTCGCTCCTCAGCGTTAGCGCCTTAAGAGAGGTGTGTAGCGCCTGATTTAGCGCTCCAATCACCTCCAGTGGCGATAGAAGCCAAGTTTGCAGTCAGAGGCGATAATTAGCGCCAGGCGCTAAACTTTGCGCCCGGCCGATAATTGCGCCCCAAACGGGGCGATACCGAATTTCTCCCCCAGAATATATTAAGTTGAATTAAAGTGAAACATTAAAAAAATTTACTTCATTGCTTTTTTGTATATTTATATAGTGTACTTGAAAGAATAAAAAGCAGGAGCTGAGAATTAAGGATACATTTTCTGTGTATGGGAATGCTAACTAATGACGTCAAATCTGCATCTAAATTGTAGTCAGTAACTAGTCGTCCTGTTTGGCACTTTCAGGAGTCCGCAGTCACCAGGTGCACAAATCCTGGCCCACTACCATGAGTGATGCAGACAGTGTTGGAGGAGGCAGTGGTCTGGATTCTCCCTCTTCTACAACAGGTAGGATTACCAAACTTTCACAGAAAATATACAAAGACAAATTGAATCTAAATGATTTAGAAGGTGACCGGGGTTATATAATTTAGTTAAATTTACTTTAATCTATTCAGCTTTTCCACATTATGCCCTCACTTCTATTGCCCCTTTCAACACATTTCTTTTCTGTCAAGAGGGTAGGGTTGGTGGTTCAGACAATGGGCCTTTAATGGTTCATAACAAGGTCAATGAGTAGAACATTTGATGGTGCAGGACAGAACCCCTGCCAGCATCTCCTGTGATCCAAGGTATAATATCGCCTCATGTCTTGGAATCCATCAAAAAATTTGCCAAAATTCAGCTGTTGAAGGAAGCCAAATTTGAGTGGCACTGAAGGTCGGGATTTGGACTTGGGCTGCCTAACTTGGAGTCCAGTACTTTTCTGCTGCATTTACATGGACCACCCATCACTCACTGATTAGGGTCAGGCTCAGAGTCATGTGGACAAATAAAATATTTTAGGATGTGAATTGTGTTTGTTTTCCAGGCAACCCAACACAGAAGTCTGGCAGTCAAATATGCATTTGAGTTTAGTTCCTGCTCTGGTGGGGGAATTAGACGGCACTCTTCTGGTAGTGTTGCCTTCATCTGTGGGAGAAAGAAACACAAACTCTGGGGGGTGGAGGGGGGGATTTTAACTGGTAGCAGGTTTTGGGCAGGCAGGGGGCAGGACAAATGTCAAACCACCCCCTTCCCCCCCCCCCCCCCCCGCCCGCCCCCCCCCAACTCCCGCGACGGCTGCAATTTGAGGTACGGGCTACTTTTGACTCCTGGGCCTCATTTACATACCGCCGGCCAGCTGCCTGCCCGAAAAAGGCAGAAACATAGAAGATAGGAGCAGGAGAAGGCCATTTGGCTGATCATCCAAATTCAGTACTCTGTCCCTGCTTTCTCCCCATATCCCTTGATCCCTTTAGCCTTAAGAAATATATCTAACTCCTTCTTGAATATATTTAATGAATTGGCCTCAACTGCCTTCTGTGGTAGAGAATTCCACAGGTTCACCACTCTCTGGGTGAAGAAATTACTCCTCATCTCAGTCCTAAATGGCTTACCCCTTATCCTTAGACTGTGACCCCTGGTTCTGGACTCCCCCGCCATCGGGAACATCCTTCCTGCATCTAGTCTGTCTAGTCCTGTTAGAATTTTATAAGTTTCAATGAGATCCCCTCTCATTCTTCTAAACTCTTGCGAATATAAGCCTAATCGACCCGATCTCTCTTCATACGTCATTCCTGCCATCCTAGGTATCAGTCTGGTGAATCTTCGCTGCACTCCCTCCATGGCAAGAACATCCTTCCTCAGATAAGGCGACCAAAACTGCACACAATACTCAAGGTGTGGTCTCACCAAGGCCCTGTACAACTGCAGCAAGACATCCTTGCTCCTGTACTCGAATCCTCTCGCTATGAAGGCCAACATACCATTTGCCGCCTTAACTGCCTGCATGCTTTCCTTCAGCGACACCCAGGTCTCGTTGCACTTCCCCTTTTCCCAATCTATTGCCGTTCAGATAATAATCTGTCTTCCTGTTTTTGCCACCAAAGTGGATAACCTCGTATTTATCCACATTATACTGCATTTGCCATGCATCTGCCCAATCACCCAACCTGTTCAAATCATACTGGAGTTTCTCTGCATCCTCCTCACAGCACACACGCCCACCCAGCTTTGTGTCGTCTGCAAACTTGGAGATATTACAACTAGTTCCCTCGTCTAGATCATTTATATATATTGTGAACAGCAGGGGTCCACGCACAATTTTTTATGACAGCTGATTTTTCAGTGTTTGACAGCATTGAGGTGTTGCAAACACTGACAATCACTGTACAAAGGTGAGCCCTTGCACCCTGGCTCTCCAGTGACTCCCTCCTTAGGCTAAAACAGATGGCAGCTGCAGGTGAGGTTACAGAAGCGATCTGTCACTGGTGAGAGAGGTTCTCCCAATGAGGTGGGACTCCACAAAGAATTCAAACCTTGTTACCTACAGAAAAGTCTAAATACAGGAAACTCTTTATTAACCGGCACCCAAATATCCGGAAATCTCTCTTAACCGGCAAAATTCTTGAGTAGGTAACCGGGGTTTTCCTTCATCTCTCGTTTAAAATTAACTTTTAAAAAAACCCCGAGGCGTTTGCCTTGTATTGGAGCGTGTAGATTGGGAGGGGAATGTGCAGCCCGGGTAGGCAGCGGACACAACAGATGGTCAGCTGGCGGTCCCCGGGGAGATGGAGCTCCGAATGCAGGCGCATGTCAATGTGTACGGGGCTCTCGTACGTTGGGAGATATAACTCTCCATTATCCGGACTTTTTGATTAACCGGCACCACGCCGGTCCCGTCGGTGCCGGTTAATAAAGAGTTTTCTGTACATTAAAAATGATTTTCCCAACATTTTCTTACCTCTGAAACTCACCAGTATACCATTGGATCCTTCACACCACTTCTGCAGCTGTCATCAATGCAGAAACATTACAGTAGACCCACAGCACGCCACACTTACCTGGCGTGGTGTCCGGTCGTCGGGAAGCCCGCAGTAGACCTGTCAAAATTGCAAAAAGCCTCTTAACTGCCTGTTAACAACCTGTTAACAAGCAGTTAAGTGCCTATAATCTTCTTCCCGCCGCTAGGTGTCGGGTCCATGCGCAAATTGGGGACCGACACCCGGGAAGATTGTTTGGAGGCGGGTTTCCGACCCGCTGTCAATCTTTGCAATTTTGCCAGATGTCCCGCCTCCAAACCTGCCCCTGAGCGCTGGCAAAATGTATCTAGAAATGCTCATTGAGAACATTATAATTATTGAGTTCAAGAACCTTTAACAGCATATTTTACCTGTTGCTTTTAACTAAAAATACATTTCTAGTAAATGATATTTTTACCAAATAATATCAATAAAGTTTTATCTCCAATGTCTCAATCCATAGGTGATTTTTCCAGAAAGTTGCCCAGAATTCCCTCTTCTGGTACCATGTCATCCACAGAGGAAGTGGAGGATAAAGACAGCAGCACCAACTTTGAGCAAAGTAAGTTAAATGGAATTTGGTTCCAAGCCACGATACAGAAGCTGAGATTATACTGTGTCGGTATAAATCCAGGGCTCAAAACAGTGCCGTTAGCATCCGCTTGAACCACAGTAAATGTCAGGGTCTCGGTTTAACGTCACACCCAAAGGACAGCAGCTCCGACAATGAATCATTCACCCAATACTGCACTGAAGTGTTAAATTAGATTATGGCCCCAAAAATCCGCACGGGTGACATCCCTGAGTCGGCACCAGGAGGCACCCACCAGGAACCTCCACCACTGAGCCAGAGAAACTTTCTCGGGTGGGGGGAGGTTCCCTGCTTTCAATACCAATGGTGGGCACACACGCCACTTGGACTGTATTGGGCGCCCACCAGTTGGGGTGGCCAGAGTGCCTACTCTGGGGAGGGGGGGGGGCGGGGATTTATAAGGGAGCTTGAAAAAAAACGTGAAAAATGTTCCCAAATCTTTGGGGTTTGAGGGCAGAATCTGCAAATGAGCCACATTGGCACCAGCCCAAGAAAGTTGCTGCACCTCGTTCCAACCAGTTGATTGTTAACACCGCCCATAGATTTTCTATTGTCCCAACCAAAATTAGCAGCCGTGAAGCAGTTTTACATAAAGATGAGCTGCAGTCCGATACAGAGCAACCAGTTTTGGCTTTTGAAAGAAATTTGTCTGTCGCTATTTATTTAATCGCCAGGTGGTTTATTTTCAAACAGGTATCAATGGGATGGCTCCAGAAATAGCGGTGTCGACCGGCCCGTTCAAAAATGTAGGCCTTTCGAAGGCCGCACAAACTCATCGCCTCAGGAAACTTCGTACCCCATCAAAATGCAGAGAGTGTGACAGCTACGTCTATTTCCAGGGGGCTGAATGTGAGGAGGTAAATAACATGGAATCAGAGAAGGACTAAAAGTAGCTGTGGAATCTCGTGATTTTTGTTATTCGGCAGAGCGGGTTAGGTTTCTCTTTTAACTCTATCATTGTCTCCACAATAAATATTCTTGTTAATCCTTCACACCAGTTACATTACACATTTTGCACTGGTGTAACAGGTTTTTAAACTTTTTGGTGTTAACAGACAGATGACTGTCCCGTTGCTTTTTTCTTAATGTCCTTTGAATGAGACATTAAAACAAGGCCTCATCGTTCAGTTCAGATAAATATTAAAGGTCCCTTTGAACTATTCCTGGAGCAGGGGGTTCTCTCCAGGTCTCAGTCAACATTCCTCCCTCCGCCAACATCACCAAAACAGATTAATTGTCTCATTCATCTCACAGCTGTTTGTGGAACCTGCTGAGTGCGAAACGGCTGCCTCATTTACCTACACAGAAACGGTTCCTACACTTCTAGGCAATTCATTAATATAAAACATTTTGGGACACCCTGAAAGGCATGATTAGACACTATGGGCTGGATTTTTCCAACCTCGGCAGGTCACGTCTGTGGCATGTGCGGACCTCGCATCTGTCTCGATCCCAGCCTCCCAACAAGATTTTACGATGATGGGGCTTGTTAAGCCCGCCCTGCGAGGTTCCCGGCCAATTAATAGGAAGCGGGTCTGATGACGTAATTTGATGACGCGTCATCAGCCGGTTTCCTTAAAGGGGCCACGTCCAAATTGATTTTGACATTTCTGCTGTCAGTTCTACAGCATTGAGGTGCAGCAAGCACTGCACAAAGGTGCATGGCTGCACCCAGGCTCTCCCATGACTCCTTCGATATGCTTATGGAGGGAGTCACAGCACGCAGGGAGGTTCTCTTCCCTTCCAATGGGCGGAAGAGACCTCCCCAGGACACCAACGCAGCCTGGTTGCACATTGCACAGGAGGACACAAGCAGGGATGTCGTCAGGAGGACCAGCCTGCAGTGGCGCAAACCTTTCAATGATCTCAGTAGATCACAAAACGTTACTGCAAAGCCACACTCAATCTCATCCTGCTGTGCCTCTCATCACATCCCCATCACTCTGCCTTCCCTAGCCTACTCCTGCACATCCTTACACACACCAACTTACCTTGCACCTCCACCCATCCCTCTCTATCTCCATTATCACTTCCCCATCTCACTAGCCACCACTCACACTCACCCTCATCCTATTGCAATCATACCAACTAACAACACACAAGGGTAGGCACTTGGGTGTTTTAGCCAATGTTCATGTAAACTTTCTGTTAATGTGTTGTCAAGCATTGAAATCCTTATTGTCACCACTTTGTATTCTTGGACAGATTTGTGTGCACCTTTGAAAGTGTGTTCGTGAGTTCCAATAAATGGTGAGACATAACGTCTCCCCCCCCCCCCCATCCCCCCCCCTCCCCCCCCAATAGTGATGAGTGAGAAAGGAATGGCTTGGACATTGGAGGGATGCTTTATGGTGCTGGTGTGGGGTGGTGCCAACCTGGTGCATCATGTGGCAGCCAGGGTGTACAGTGTTAAGTGAAGCAAATCTGGACATGGTGAGGCCATCGCTGGCGTCCCAGGCAGCAATGTGCACGGGTGATGATGCCCTGTGTCCAGTGCAGCATCAGTTGATTGCGGAGAAGGTTGGTGTGGATGTTGGTGCTGCTGGTGTGCCCGGTGATGCTGGTGTTGGGGCTGATCGTGTTGGGATTCTGAGGACCAAGGTGAGATTTTTTTCAAGGGCACTGATGCTGATGGAATAGATGGCAGGTGAGGTTGAGATGACAGAAGTAATTTGTCAATGTTGAGATAGGTTGTTCCAAGGAGGTGACAGTGGATAGAGAGATTACTCCAAACACTTCAAAAGTGCATAAAGTTCAAAAGTGGGTTCCAAATCATTATTGCTCCAGCTTCTAAGATTGGGAAGTGAACAGCTGTAAAATGGTAGGTTTTAGACCACTTTTGCAGCTTTCACCTATTCACAGCAATCCACAGTCATTGAGAACCCGACATACTTACCTGACGTGATAGCCGCTCTCCGGGAACCTCGTTGAAAACCTGGTAAAACAGTAAGTACATGGGAAAATGGTTCTTAACCACCTTTTAATAAGCTTCTAACAATCTAACTTGGCTGACCCGCCGCTTGGTGCCGGGTCTGTTCAGGGATGACAGACCCAACACTTGGGAAACTGACAAGGAGGCTGGTTTACAGTGGGATACCGACCCACTGTCAATCTTCGTGATTTTGACAGTGGACCCACCTCCAAACCCGCACTCTGAGCGCCAGCAAAAATTCAGCCCTGTATAAATGCAAGTTCTTTCTAACATTAAAATTTAGCTAGCTGTTGGATACAGGTGAGTGGAGCTCCTTACTTTCTTGGCTTTGCTCAGTATTGCCGGCTGGTTATCTCTCTAAAGAGAGAGCGATCTTATACTGGTACCTGTCTGAGCAAGTCTACTGTTCACCACTCAGATCCATTCAGAAGCCAACATTTTCACTGTGGGACTTTTAATGCAAAAATGCAGTACTCGAGCAGCAAATCGAGCTATGCATGGGTCATTTTGGAAATGCAAGGGATTTGTCACCGGATGTCATGATCACTTCCCCTGTGTGTAGTTATAAGAACACCCTTGTACGGCTGGAATCCGATTACAACTTCTCCTTTACATATAGTCCAGAAACAGCAGCGAGAAGGGCTCCAACACCAATCTCTGTCCCACTGTACCCCTGAAAGAAAATGGAGCTTGCCTTCTGCTCTTTGCTGCCTGTTCCTGTCCAGTCAGCGAGGGGCTGGGAACAGGGCCTCTTCTTCTGAACGCACCTCAAAATGGAGAACCTTTTTGGTGTTGGGAAGGAAAATGAGTCGGGAGGGGCTGGAAACTCCCATTCCCACCTCATTACCATGACTGCTCTTTGCTTGTGCCTGCTGCACATCCCCTTACAGGGCAAGCCAGGTAATGTAAAGGGGGCAGAGCCCTGGCCTCACGGGTCTTTCCCCCCCCCCCCCCCCCCCCCCCCCCCCCCCCGTTTCCTCTACTTAGTGCTTGGGAACCGAGAAGTCCCTGGGTACGTTGGACAAGAGAAACATAGGAGCAGGAGTAGGCCATTCGGTCCTTCGAGCCTGCTCCGCCATTCAATATGATCATGGCTGATCCTCATGAATAAACCCTATAGGTAAGTTTATAAAATTATAAAAGAATATTGCCAACAAAACATTGCTTTATAGCATGTGTGGTCTGATAATACCACATCCAGAAATTTCACAAGGATTATTTTAATCGAAATGTTGTATAAATGAGACACAGATTAACGAGTATGCAATCTGATTCCCCTCAAGTGAATATACTGCAAATTTGTCCAATTACTAACGGGGATGTAATGTGCCCTACAGTGCAATCTGGCGTGTCACAAGAAGTGTCTGGAGACACTGGCAATTAAGTGCGGACACAAGAAGTTACAGCGGAAGCTGCAGCTGTTTGGCAGGGACTTTGCCCGGACGTCACGCGACAGTCACGATGGAATCCCGTTCATCATCAAGACGTGCATCTCTGAGATTGAGAGGAGGGCTTTGAACATGAAAGTAAGTAAATCCTCAGCAATCAGGAGCAGCCTTTGAAAGCCATCCGCCGAAACCTCCACATTATATCAAAACCATTGCGTTCAAAGAAGAATTGTTTGAAATAATTAACGCCGATTATTCAAAAGGCCCTAAAATGGAGTTTTAAAAAAATATATATATTTATTCATTCACGGGATTTGAGCACCAGCATTTATTGCCCATCCCTGGTTGCCCTGGAAATGGTGGTGGTGAGCCGCCTTGAACCGCTGCAGTCCGTGTGGTGAAGGTATGCACATTTATCTGAAACTCTTGATATTTTAGCAGAGATGGTAAGTTAATACCTCCATTAAAATAGCAGAGAGAAAATTTTCAGATGAACTCCTTAATAGTTCGTACCTTAGTTATTCCAGGGCCTTGGCCTGTCATTTTACAGTATTTATTTATATAATTGTTTACCTCAAAACAATGAGATTGTCGACATTGTATTTTCCTAACTTTCTGTCTGTTCGTTTTCCGATGTTCAATTTTCTTCTTTTCAGTCTCTCTCACCTTTTTTCTCACTAAGAAAGAAAGACTTGCATTTATATAGCGCCTTTCACGATAAATATTGGCCAGGCCACCGGGGATAACTACCCTGCTCTTCTTCGAAATAGTGCCATGGGATATTTTACGTCCACCTGAGAGGGCAGATGGGGCCTCGGTTTAACATCTCATCCAAAAGACGGCACCTCCGACAGTGCAGCACTCCCTCAGCACTGCACTGCAGTGTCAGCCTAGCTTTATGTGCACAAGTTTCTGGAGTGGGACTTGAACCCACAACCTTCTGACTCAGAGGCGAGTATGCTACCAACTGAGCCACAGCTGACACTTAAGCCCCCACCTCCTTGTCTCCGAGGTTTCACTTTCTGCTTCTTGCTGCGTAGGATTAAGGATGGCTTGTGCTATTGCACATCCAGGAAACCTTGGCACTCCTCTTAACTTTTTGATTTTGCATCTGTAGGGAATCTACCGTGTCAACGGTGTAAAGACCCGAGTTGAGAAGCTGTGCCAGGCTTTCGAAAATGGAAAGGAACTGGTAGAACTCTCTCAAGCATCACCGCATGACATCAGCAACGTACTCAAGCTATACCTGCGACAGGTAATAAAATATCTTCAGTTTCAAAAAGCTGGTGCACCAAGTCGCATTTGATCAGGATTTGTCCAAACATGCGAGAACATGTCTGAGCTTTACCAACAAGGTTATCAATTGCCATTTTTCATTATGTTTCTAAATGTTGTTGCTTCCACAGTATTTGATATATCTGCAACATAGAGAGCAACAATTAGCTTTTCTAAGGCCGTTAGCCTAAGTATAAATCCTGAGATCCTGTTATTCTGAATCTCATGCAGTCAGAGATTTTTTTAAATGGAGGAAATTCGGGATCGGCCTCTAAAGTTGGTCCTTAGCGCAATCAATCCGATTGCATCATTTTGTTATACAAATGCATTAAACGTTCGCCGCATTCGCCATCTCCAGGTTAACGTTAGATGGTTCAACTCTGACATTGCACAGCGCCACATACAAAACTCTAACTTGGTTCTTGGAATGTAGATCACATTGGAGATTAGTGCCTGTTCATTAGCCAATAACATTGAATTCTTTGAATAAACTATTACTCGTTAGGGTTGCCAGCCCTCCAAGATTGCCCAGGAGCCTCCAAGAATTAAAGACTGATCTCTGGGCCCTGGAAAAAGGCAATAAAAAATGTGTGTTTTAAAAAACATTTCTTTGAACACTTTTGTCTACTAGTTACAAAAATATTGGACTTGGGCGATGGGGGGTGGGGGGGGGGGAAGGCTGACAGTCAAGTATCGTCCAATTGGGGAATGAAGAGTCTGATTGCCATGGGAACGCAGGGCATCACAAGGATGGTCATGTTGGACAACCAATGGCGGGAGTGTGGGGGCAGGGTGGTTAGAGGCAGGCGGTCATGTGATGAAACCTCCAGGTTTATATGTCCGACCAGAGTTGGCAACCCCTAATTACTCGCACGTAAACCTTGTCAAAAAGGCTGCTGGCTTCTAAAATCAAAATGGCTAATCTGTGCATCTAATGTTAGCTTCCAGAACCGATTATGCTGTTCCGCCTCTATAATGATTTGATGGGCCTGGCCAAAGAAAGCATGCAGGGCGCTGGGGATGAGGAATCTGTACTTGGGACACGACTGAAAGACCTGCTGAAGGATCTGCCGCCTGCAAACAAAGCCACGCTGCAGTACATCATCAGACATCTCAGCAGGTGAGTCCAGGCACGGCAGATACTCTAGGCAGTTGCTAAGTACACCCTTAACCTTGGCCTATTGGTGATGAGCGGACGAGGAAGTCTAAGTTTTGTAATGCTGTATTTGTCAAGTTACTTGTTTGGGAGTTTTTTTTTTTGCATTAATTGTTTTTTCCAAGGAGCAGGAGTAGGCCATACGGCCCATTGAGCCATCTCAGCCATTCAGTAAGATCATGGCTGAACTTCTACATCAATTCCACATTCGCACCCTAGGCAGTATTGCTGCCGTGTGTGTATGTATCTATGTATAATTTATCTATTAGTATAAATAAGTAAAATAGTTTTGTATCTAATGTGCACACTTGTGTCAGATGTCACACTTCACAGTGTCAAAGTATTAAAAAAAAGCTCGTCATTCCCTGCAGTTTTTTCCCAGCCTAGATATAACCTGACCTTTACCACAGGATTTACGAGCAGCAGCCAACTTAAAGAAACTTTTCTCCGGTAATTAGCCTGTAATTGGCATTATCATGTATCTATTTAGACCGCTTCACCACAGAAAGTCCCTGCGCAACAGCCTTAAAGGGACAGGCCAGGTTCAACCTGCCATCTTACTTAGCAGCTAAATATCACAACGATGCTCCAAACCCCAGACTACATGTGAGCAACCAGTCTAACAAAAGTCTTGTGTAAACAGAGTCACACTTAAAATATGTCCTTAGCACAAGAAAATTTGTCACGTTTAATGGAGGAATCCAAAAGCTGAGCTTCAGATCACCAGATTAACACTGAACCCGAAGCTGAATTCTCATCCCTAACACAACTTGGCTGCCTTTTCTAACATCCAGATACCATCATCTTTAAAATACTGTCCGAAATTATAGTCAGATTTATACCTTATCTGGATTTTGAATCTCGTCTAGTCACAGCCAGTGTACACAGAAGATCGATGGGATTAACTGACTGGAGTTCCCCGTGTGATTTAGTGGTGTTGGCTCTTTTGCTAGAGCAATCCAAAACTATTCCCACTGCCCTGCTTTCTCCCCGTAGGCCTGTGCTTTTAAATTTATAAAAAAATATTTTTCCCCCTTCAAAGATGCAATGGTCTCTGCCTCGGTTACCCCTTGCGGCAGAGCATTCCAAGCTCCAGTAAATTGCTGTACGATGAAATTTGTCCTAACCTCTCTCCTCACTATCTTAGTGACAATTTTAAATTGATGACCTCCTTGTCACTGACTCCCCAGCCAGAGGAAATAGTCTTTCCCTAGTACCACTATCAAAACTGGATGTTTTTTAAAACCTCTGTTAAATGTCATTCTCCTCTCCGGAGGAAATAATCGCGGTGGTCCGAATTCAACTCTTTGGAAATTATGAACAGAGGAACAGGAGTAAGCCATTCAGCCCCTTGAGCCTGTTCTACCATTTACTAAGATCATGGCTGATCTGTATCTTCACTCCAGCTACCCGCTTTGGTTCTGTAACTCTTAATACCCTTGCCGAACAAATATTCTATAAATCTCAGTTTTGAAGTTTTCAATTGACCCCCAGCCTCAACAGCTTTTTGGGGGAGAGAGTTCCAGATTTCCACTACCCTTTGTGTGAAGAAGTGCTTCCTGACATCACTCCTGAACGGCCTAGCTCTAAATTTAAGGTTATGCCCCCCTTGTTCTGGACTCTCCCACCAGAGGAAATTGTTTCTCTCTTTGGGGCAGAGTTTCAGTGGGGTGGTACTTCTGCCCACCCCTTCATACCCGACCCAACCTCGACCCATTTTCCTGATGGGGCCTCATTCGAGATACATGGTGGGCTTGGGGAGGGATTCCCACCATCAAGAGAGAGGCCGGCAGTGGGGGGAGCAGAATCCTGGAGGTGCTGCCACTGGTCTTCTGCAGCACCGGAAGATCCGATGAGAGACCTTAAAGGGGAAGAAATGCAGTGAAGATTGCAACAAAGGTTCCTACTGAAGGCCTTGGCCATGAATGAGGCCTTCAGCCAGATAAGTCTGTGGGGCTGTTTGGAGGGAAAGAAGACCCTCTCTCTCCATTTGGGTATTTATTGCTGCTTCCCGTGATCTACCATCATCTGCCACATGGCGGCCTCAGGAATTGGTGGGAAGTGTTGCTGAAAGCAGAAAAAGCCACCGGTACCCAAGTCCCATTCCCCCCTCCTTCCCCATCACTGTCATTTACATGTGGCGTAGCGGCGGCTCTGGCAGGGGTAGGGGGTTGTAAATCTCGGTTGGGCAGTGAGGCAGCAGTAGGCCTCATTGCCCAAAATTTCTGATACTGTCCATCACAATCCCGCTCGGTTTCTGGCAGGATCATGGAAGAGAATTTGCCCCAGTATCTTCGGACATTGGGCATTGAGTAATGTATATTTATTATGTTTAGAATTTCAGAACTTGAACAACATAATAAGATGTCTCCGAGTAATCTTGGGATTGTATTCGGGCCGACACTGATGAGACCCAGACCTACAGAGGCAACCGTGTCCTTGTCATCTCTTGTTGACTACCCTCATCAGGCTCGCATTGTGGAAACTTTAATTGTCTCCTACGCAAAAATATTTGAAACTAAAGCAGAGTTTAGTATGCCTTCAGATGAAGATACTGTAGATGAAACATCAGCAACTGATATTTACAATGTGGTAAGAAATTTCTCCAATGTGAAAGCTGCCGTAATGAACTGTGGTTTATTGCCGATGCAGAATTCCTTGGTACAATCTGCTAATTTTCTTCGGTTATAAACTGTTCTAGATTGGTACCTAGTTTCTCTAAGGATTAGTTAATCACACAGTACAAATTAGGGAAATTTCCATTAATTATAACCGCATTTTGGGGTTCCATTTAATCATGTAATTGTTTCATTGTGACCTGTTGAGTAAGTTGCATGAGTTTAATTGTTATGAGGACTGTAATTGATTCATGTGATGCAAGGCTTTTTAATGTGTGATGTACAATATAATTAATTTATGTATGGCTGGAAACTGGAAGTGTCCTATTCTGGACTATATAAAGTCTTGTGTGTTCAGAGTAGCGGAACATAGGAACAGCAGTAGTCCATTTAGCCCCTCGAACCTGTTCCACCATTCAGTGAGGTCATGGCTGATCTGTGACCTAACTCCATATACCTGTCTTTGCCCCATATCCCGTAATACCTTTGGTTAACAGAAACCTATCAATCTCAGATTTAAAATTAACAATTGACCCTGCATCAACTGCCGTTTGTGGAAGAGAGTTCCAAATCTCTACCACCCTTTGTGTGTAGAAGTGTTTCCTAACTTCACTCCTGAAAGGCCTGGCTCTAACTTTTAGGCTGTGTCCCCTAGTCCTAGACTCCCCAACCAGCAGAAATAGTTTTTTTCTCTCTCTATCTACCCAATCAGTATAATCAAAGAATTGTTGGAAGTGTGGAGGCAGTAATTAAAGTGGTTTTGAGCCAGCAGTTATACAGTCGCTCTGCTGTTAACACCTGGAGTGGACACTCAGAGCTTGAAATTACACTGTGCGTCGTATGAAATTCCTTTATCTGCTATTTTACTATCAACTCATTTATTCTGAATGAGTTAAGGCTTCCATTTAAAATAGTAGGCAAAGGAATTTCATATGAAAATGTTATGTGTTTGTTCATTAATATCATACAGCACAATTTCAAGACCTTAATTTTGCTTCAAAGATTTCCTGAATCATATAGACTATGGAATTGTGATACCAACACAGAATAGTGCATGTATAAGAGGATGTATGAGTCTGAAAACTCTACAATTGAGTGATGCTGCCTATTTAAAGTATTTCCGAAATAACAACAGAAAACGCTGGAAAAACTCAGCAGGCCAGGCAGCATCCGTGGAGAGAGAAACAGAGTTAACGTTTCAGGTCGAAGACCTTTCGTCAGAACTGGAAAAAAGCAGGAAATGAAATAGATTTTAAAGCAAGTATAGGGTTGGGAAAAGGGGGAGGGGATGGAAGAACAAAAGGGAAGGTCAGTGATAGGATAGAAAGCAGGAGAGATTAAGAGACATTGAGAGACATTAAGAGATATTCAAGGCAAGAGGAGGTGGTAATGTGACAGGTTGAGGAACAAAGGATGGCTCTAGATGAAGTGTGAAATGCGCTGGCAGAATGAAGGACAGCTGCCAGCTTCTGGGAGGGAAGAAAAAAAAGGCCAAACAAAAGGGTGGATAAAACATTTAAAAAAAAATATATATATATATGTGTGATGGGGGCCGGGGTTATGATCTGAAATTGTTGAACTCTATGTTGAGTCCAGGGGGCTGTAGAGTGCCTAAACGAAAGATGCGGTGCTATTCCTCGAGCTTACGCTGAGCTTCCGTGGAACAATGCAAGAGGCCAAGGACGGTGAGGTCAGAGTGGGAGTGGAGCGGAGAATTAAAGTGACAGGCCACCGGGAGCTCGGGGTCCCCCTTACGGACTGAACGGAGGTGTTCCGCAAAGCAGTCACCCAATCTGCATTTGGTCTCCCCAATGTAGAGGAGACCACATCGTGAGCAGCGAATACAGTATACTAAATTGCAAGAAGTACAAGTAAATCGCTGTTTCACCTGGAAGGGGTGTTTGGGGCCCTGGACAGTGGGAAGGGGGGAGGTATAAAGTATTTCCTATCTGTTCTTTGCATTATATACTGAGTAAAACATAGCTTTATAATGCACTCACATCTAGCAAGATATAATTAGCATGTGACCAGTGTTCATCTCCTGTCCAAGTACACTGTAAAACAAATGATAAATGAGAACAAGACAAGCAACGCTGGTGGTGGTGGTGGATACAGGATTCTCTCATGTCGAATGAATACAACTGCCATATAATGCCTTGACATTCAACGGCATTACCATCGCTGAATTCCCTACCATCAACATCCTGAGTGTCACCATTGACCAGAAACCTAACTGGACCAGCCACATAAATGCCATGGTGACTAGAGCAAGTCAGATGCTGATCATTCTGCAAAGTGGCTCAACCCATGACTCCCCAAAGCCTCCCTGCCTACCTGCAAGGCACGAGTCAGGAGTGTGATGGAATAATCTCCACGTGCCTGGGTGGGTGCTGCTCCATCAACACTCCAGAACCTCAACACTATCCAGGACAAAGCAGTTCGCTTGACCATCACCCCATCCAGTGGCTTAAACATTCACTCCCTCCACCATCAACATACCATGACTGCAGTATGTACTATGTACAGGATGAACCGCAACAACTCGCCAAGGCATCTTCGGCAGTACATCCCAAATCCGCGATCTCCACCATCTAGAAGGACAAGATAGCAGATGCATGGGAAAACCATCACCTCCCATTTCACTCCAGGTCACACACCATCCTGACTTGGACACATATCGCCATTCCTTCATTGTCGCTGGGTCAAAATCCTGGAACTCCCTACCTAACAGCATTGTGGGAGCACCTTCACCACAGACACACTGTTCAAGAAGGCGGCTCACCACCACCTTCTCAAGGGCAACTAAGGATGGGCAATAAATGCCGGCCTTTCCAGCGATGCTCACATCCCAAGAATAGATATTTAAAAAATATAAGCCGCATACACAGAGTGTATGTCTCCTGTAGAAGTGATGTACTGTTCATGTTTGATGTATGTGATACTGTATTATTCTTTTGCTGTAAAGACAATAGTCTAGAAATTACTGTTGCCAGTATTAGTGGGAAAGTGCTTAAATGTGTTCTTATGGCATTTCTTTGCCCCCTTCCAGAATGATGCCAGGGATGAGAAACTATAGTTATAAGGAGACACTTGAAATACTGGGACTAATTGCACTGCAGCAGAGAAGGCTCAGATATTTAATGGAGGTTTTTAAATTATGATGGGTTTTGATAGACGAGGGAAAGATTATTTTCTCTGGTGGGGAGGTCAGTGGGGGGTGGGGGTCAATTTAAAATTGTCACTTAAGAGGGTGAGGAGTGAGGTTCGGAGAAATGTCATCACGCAGAGTTGTTCAAGCATGGAGTGCTTTGCCACAGGGAATGGTTGGGGCCAAGACCATTGTATCCTTTAAGAGAAAATTGTATAAAAATTGGAAGCAGATGGAGATGCGAGAGAGTGGGGCAGTGGGATTAGTCTTGGATTGCTCCAGCTAGTTGCTTGCAGAGACACAGTAGGCCAAATGGCCTCCTTCTGTGCTGTAAGTTTCTATGGTTCTATTTTAGCAAAGTCGCAACCCATTTATAATAACCAGGCTGACGCCTGTGTCAAAATATGGTCAGAGAATATCATCCGAACACATTAAGCATTCATCCATTAATATCACCAATTTCTAGGCTAATATGTTTGCGCTAAGTGCGTTAGACCTTACAGGAGATATTTTGTCTGAGATTTCATGAATTAATTCTGTGTTTCAGAGAGGGTCTTCTGCAGCAAGAGTGGGATCAGGGAGTGATTTGCCTTACCTCGATGAGACAGTGGAGTTTGACAGAGACAGGCTGTACTCTGATGCACTCTGTGGTAAGTAAACTACAAACTGGTGTGCTTGTCTCGTTTTAATTGAATATATTATTAAAATAATGCTCTCTCTTTATTTTGGACAAGAGCACCTTAGGCTGGCCGGAATATCGTGTACAGTGCACAATGGGTGGAGGTTCAACTAGATGGATTTCTGACCCAAGTCCCAATCTGATCTAAAAGTGTCCAGAAAATGCAGCCTAGCATTCTTACCATAGTGAAATAACTTGCTTAGTGTCAGAAGAAGTAGTGAAAGGAGACCCCAGGTATATGTGTGCTGATTGACTATTGAGAGCTCAGTAGTGTCAGCTGTGGCTCAGTGGGTAGCACACTTGCCCCTGAGTCAGAAGGTTGCTGGTTCAAGTCCCACTCTAGGAGACTTGAGCACAAAAATCTAGGCTGAGACTCCAGTGCCATCTTTCAGATGAGATGTTAAACCAAGGCCCCATCTGCTCTCTCAGGTGGACATAAAAGATCCCATGGCACTATTTCGAAGAAGCTGGTGTCCTGGCCAATATTTGTCCCTCAATCAACATCACTAAAAAAAATTAACTGGCCATTATCACATTGCTGTTTGTGGGAGCTTGCTGTGCACAAATTGGCTGCTGCGTTTCCTACATCATAACAGTGACTGTACTGCATTGGCTGTGAAGCACTTTGGAATGTCTGGTGGTCGTGAAAGGCGCTATATAAATGCAAGTCTTTATTTCTTTTCTTTTTCTCTGTTATACCTTTGCTGGCCTGGCTCAGTGTTAACTCCTTACACCAGAGGTGAATTAACCTAAAATGTAGCATGTTTTATTGCAATGAATTTCCTACTACCGACCAAGCAAACTGCAGATTTACTGAACAGTGCACATGTGGCAGTTAACATGTACGCATGGTTTTGGAGGAAAGACTTTTAAACATCCAAATTTACTGCCAATGCCTCACTTAGTGATTGTAGTTTGATTCAAGTTACTTTTGAAGCTGATTTCTATTGGTGTCCCCAGTGGTTGAATGGTTTTATCCAGTGACTATCTCAGGCATGCAGATTAGAAAGGTCCCACGTTCGATCCCGGAGTTAATTGATCACCCAGGGTAACATTGGGACCTCTGCAAATTGACCTCTGTGCTTTGGATTAGGGAGGGGAAAATAGGAAAGGATTCCCACTCCTGATCATTGTCCAGCGATCCCTGCTGGAAGCCACGTGTGGATGCTGTTGAGTACAGAATCTGGCTTAACTGTGATGCCCCTCTGGTCAAATAGTCTGCTAACATTCACTGGAAAGGCTCGCACACAAATAATTGCCACTTGGATGAGGTACTGGAAGCTGCCATGAAGCCATATCCCAGCAAGAAGTCAACCCGTTCAGGAGAGGGGAAGAAAGGGGCGAGAAATTGGTGTGAAAAGGATTAAAAAAAAGGTTTGACTCAGTCAGACTCCTGTCAAAACAAGCACCCGCTGAAAATGTTTGTACAGTACTCCCAAGTGTCAGCTTGGCTCAGTTGATCTCATTCTTTTCTCTGAGTTAGAAGATTGTGGGTTCAAGCCCCGCTCTGGTCCTTGAGCACATAGATCAGGCGGACGCTTCAGTTAGAGGGAGTGCTGCGTTATTAGATGCGACCTCCTCTGTGAGACGATGTAAAAGATCCCATGGCACGATTCGAAAAGCAACAAGGGAGTTCTCCTGGTGTTCAACCGCTATCACCAAAAAAAAACATGAACTGACCATTCAGCTCAATTTGCAGTCTGTGGGATCATGCTGTTCACAAATTGGCTGCTGCATTTGCCTATGTAAAAAGTGACTGCATTTCCAAAGTAATTGGATGTGAAGCACTTTGGGACTCTTATAGACACCTGACAAGATGCTATATAACTGCACATTCTTGTGGTTCATAGTATCATATGAAAGAAATAGTGTAGCTCTAGCTGTAGTGGTTCATGATCATCATCTGAGCCCCAAGATCTGTCTTACATTCACTTACAGGTGCAACCACAAGCGTACATCAGGTTGTTGTTCAAAGTGAAATTTCGCCATATATTGTGATCCATTTATTTGTGGTGAAGGTTACTCGGGTTTGTTTGAAGCCGGAGAGAGTGCCACGTGATATAGGGCAAAATGTTTAATCATGTGATGGCATTTATAGTATTGTTATTACTACCTTAGTCGTATTAATAGAAATTATTGGCAGTGGATTTCACTGATATTGCTGTCCCACGCTATCAACAGCATGTTAATAACTTACATATGTCTTGTTTCAGAAAACTCTTTAGGATCAGAAAAGTCTTCAGAATCTCGCGAGCGCTCACTGGATTCTGACTTTGAGCTGGAAGACGGGGCACCTGAATGTGGTGCTGGACAGACAGAGTCTGAGGAAGGGGTCCAGAGAAATCGAAAGGGACGTTTGCCAAAACAGGAGAGCGTAGCTAGCGCTGATGAGCCTCCATTCTACGGTGACAATGCAGAGGAAGAGTGCAATAGAGTCTCAAAACAGACTGAGAAAAGTCGGGCTCAGGGTTCAGATGCTGACGTGTCACAGACTGAGGGATTGGCGTCTGAAAAGACTGACGAATGTTCTACGGCTTCACCTCGACAGCCGAAGAAAGACGGGCAGGAAAATGCTGGGGACGAGGAACTGGACCAAGCGGCTAATTCCAACAAAAGTCTGGCAGACTTTAATACAAACCAGTCAAATAATGTGGACAGAAATACTTGGCTGCCTGTCCATTTCAGGAGGCCACTGCTTGTGAGAGAGCGGCGCAATCAGTTGCCATGGGTACGGATGCGTCATGGGAAAATAGACATTGGTCTTGAACATCGGGACCCGGAATTTGTCTAATCATATTTTATTACAAATTTGCTTTTAGAGTCTAGTTTTCCACAATCAAGCGCTAAGATGCTTTTTGCTGGGATAAAGAAAGGGCTGTATTAATGGTGGCGTGACCTACAATCCAATTTCATGACATTTTCAAAGTGTTTGCTAGTTCTTATTTTGAGGCAGGGAGGTGCAGCACAATACCAATGGCTACATCTAGAGGTTGTTTTGATTGAAACGTGAATGAATTTGGTGAATCCAAAACTTGAAATCACCCTCACAATTTTCAGAAGTAATATCATAGTTTTAGCATCTACAGCTTACAACTCGTGGAAAGCAGGTAGATAAGGATCCTTTGAAGAACAATCAAAATCTTTTGTACTTTGTGAGTGTAAGATGCAGATAATTGAATAGTTGAAGCCAGTACATGAAGCACTGGGAATAGATTTATCTATGATTTTTTTTTTTCAATTATTTTTTTAAATTTCCTAACTTCCCCCTCTTTCTCTCTGAAAGCCCTAGATTCATGGTGGGCCTTGGCAGCCCTCTTCATGGCCATGCTTCTTATGAGTCTAGGCTATTCCATCACTGAGGGCACCACAGCCATGCCCAATCCTGTCCTCATCCAACGTCTACACACGCGTGCTTTCCAGCAGGGGTCACTGGACAGTGGCCAGGAGCAGAAACATGGCTACCGAACCCAAGATCCCGGTAGACCAATTGTAGCACCATGTCTGCCACCCCAGCTGAGGTGCGATAGCTTAACACAGTGCAGGGATTGAACTTGGGCCTTCCCGGTCTCTGGGACTTGGTACGACATTGGGTGGTGCGTTTGGGCAATGAGCTACGACTTTGACCATTTCTGTGCGGAACTCGCCACCTATTGCCTGTACTATGGCCGCTGTCCTAATTACTGCCGAAAGGTTAAAAACGTAGGATGGTGAATCCTGATTAAAGTTTAGACAAAGAAGTTGGGCTCCTCATGTTAAATCAGAATGTTAGTTTGGACCAAATCCTTGGCTCCAACACAAATCTTTTACTATAATCAAAGTCTAGTTCAATCAGTTACTGGTTCCAACTCTAGATTTTACATTTGTGATACAACACATTGTGATCTCATTAGAATTTAACTGTCTCAGTAATCGCTATATCCCGGAGCATAGTCCACTGAACCCTGCAACAAAATCTGACTAAAAAAACCTTTTTTTTTGTAAAGGACATTTAAAAAGCCATTCAGTAGCCTGAAAAAAATTAGCGCAACAGGAAATTAATCTTCTTGCTTTATACAGATTTCTGGAAGTCAGACAGAAAATATGGCTTTAAATACGCTGCATTTTGTTATTAAAACAATGAACCAGACACAACAGGTAAAAGTGTTGCTTCATGAAATCATATCAACATTAAGCAGCAGATTTTTTTTTAATTTTTAGATAGAAATGTGAGCTGCACGCACTGGCAGATGGATGCTGGGATTTTGTGCGAGAATTTTTGAAAGATATTTTCCCTTCTCTCCTGACGTCGTTGACTCTCGCAAGGAGATGGTTCCACAGGCAGTGCTTGCAATCTGGTACCTCACCCAAGTAGCTATCTTTCATTTGTGAACTAAGACACATCTTGCTTTGGAGAACATCACAGCCAAACCACAGGAAGCTAGTAACACCCCATCACTGCCCTGGCTGAGGTTTGCTAAGTTAGTGCAGACAAGAGATTGAACCTGCAACCATCTGCTCTGTATAGCTCAGAGATTAAGACTTCATCTTTGAGCCATTGGGACAGCGGCAGCAGATTATTAAGAAGGCTTGGGGGTGGGGTGGGGGGTGGAGAGGAAAGGGCTTGGAGCGATGGATAGGATTTAGAGTGCATAAGAATGGCCAACTATCATTTGAGGAAGGGTATAGAGCAAGAATGATCAGGCAGGGTATGGTGGCCAATACTCCCACTAGTTTACCCTCAGCATGTTGTAAGGACCACAACTGCAAGGAGGTCTGGTAGATCCTGATGACCTACGAGGTGGGCACAGCAGCAGTTTGGCTGTTTGTGAGACATAGTAGCAGATTTGCTTTTTGTTTTTTACATTGGACATGGCCAAGCAAATTTGTTGCAGTGTGAGTTCATGATTTGTTGATGTGCAATAGGAAACGTCGGCTGCTTAGGGTGAAGTAAGTGACTTGTCTCCGAGGAGCTTTGCAGAATCCAGTTGCAGCTGTTTAGCTAAGCTCAAAATGGAGCAAATTACAGCTGGCTTTAGGTGCATGTTTTCTGTGCATATGCGCTGGTTGAGTGCTCTGACCCAGCTTGCAAATGTGGACCTAGAAGTTGTTAGGAACGCAGAGAACCATTAAACCCAACAGATCCATCCCTTTTTGATAGATCTCGGTCACATCTATCTACCTTCTCGCCATGGGTGAAGATTTCCTCTGTGTGCTAGGTGTAGCAAACGTGTAAATCTGTTCTTTAAAACGTGTACGATTTTGTACCGAGGAAATCTCCATCACCCCCATCCTTCAATCTTTTCTTTATTCAGAAACACAACTAGGCACCTCACAACAGAGTCTAAAATTGTCTAATTGCACGGCCTTCTTTTCGGTGTAGCTGGTCAGAACTGTAAATATTAGATCTATTTATCCCAGGCTGATTCAGGTGAGAGGGGCTGAAGGAAGGTTCGTGTTGTGCCATTGTTTTTCAGTTACAAGTGATATTCTTTATTAAATAATACATGCAGCTTAAGTGTGCAGAATATTAAATTAGTGTTCTTTGACAGTAGCCAGCATGTTTGTAGGAGCCTTTAGTTACATGAGCAACTCTGATTTGATATTTCTTTGTAAAAATCAAAGCAAATTTAATTTTGTGCTTATATGTGAATGAGATAAGTACCTGAGTGTATTTTTTTAAATTCCTTCTCGGTATATGGGCATCGCTAGCAAGACCGGCGTTTATTGCCCATCCCTAGTTGCCCTTAAGAAGGTGGTGGTGAGCCACCTTCTTGAACCACTGCAGTCCGTGGGGTGAAGTTACTCCCACAGTGCATTTAGATAGGGAGTTCCAGGATTTTGACTCGGCGACTATGAAGGAACGGCGATATATTTCCAAATCAGGATGGTGTATGACTTGGTGGGGAACTTGCAGCTAATGGTGGTTCCATGTTTCTGTTGCCTTTGTCCTTCTAGATGGTGGAGGTTGTGGGTTTCAGAGGGGCTGTTGAAGAAGCCTTGGTGGCTTGCTGCAGTGCATCCTGTAGATAGTACACACTGCAGTCACGGTGCGCCGGTGGGGCAGGGAGTGGATGTTTACGGTGGTGGATGGGCTGTCGATCAAGCGGGCTGCTTTTTCCTGGATGGTGTCCAGTTTCTTGAGTGTTATTGCAGCTGCACTCATCCAGACAAGTGGAGAGTATTCCATCATACTCCTGTCTTGTGCCTTGTAGATGGTGGGGAGGCTTTGGGGAGTCAAAGTGAGCCACCCGCCACAGAATACCCAGCCTCTGACCTGCTCTAGTAGCCATGTTATTTACGTGACTGATCCAGTTCAGTTTCTGGTCAATGGTGACCCCCCAGGATGTTGGTGGTGGAGGATGATAATGCAATTGAATGTCAAGGGGAGGTGGTTAGACTCTCTTGTTGGAAATGGTCATTGCTTGGCACTTGTGTGGCACAAATGTTACTTGGCACTTAACAGCCCAAGCCTGGATGTTGTCCAGGTTCTGCTGCATGTGAACATGGACTGCTTCATTATCTCAGGAATTGCAAATGGACCTGAACACTGTGCAACCATCAGTGAACAGCCCCACTTCTGACCTTATGATGGAATGAAGGTCATTGATGAAGCAGCTGAAGATAGTTGGGTCTAGGACGCTGCCCTGAGGAACCCCGGGATTGAGATGATTGGCCTCCAACAACCATAACCATCTTCCATTGTTCTACGTATGACTCCAGCCATTGGAGAGTTTTCTCCCTGATCTCCATTGACTTAAATTTTACTAGGGCACCTTGGTGCCGCATTCGGTCAAATGCTGCCTTGATGTCAAGGGCAGTCACTCTCTCCTCAACTGGAATGCAGCTCTTTTTGTCCGTGTTTGGACCAAGAATGTAATGAAGTCTGGAACAAAGGTCCAGGCGGTATCCAAACTGAGCATCGGTGAGCAGGTCATTGGTGAGTAAGTGCCGCTTGATAGCACTGTTGACGACTCCTTCCAGCATTTTGCTGATGATTGAGAGTAGGCTGATGGGGCGGTAATTGGCCAGATTGTCGGGAAGATGCCAGTGTTGTAGCTGTACTGGAACAGCTTGGCTTGAGTGTGAAGTGCATTCGTCTCCTTTACAAATGACCTGGTAAAACAAATCTCAACCAAATTCTGTCAATGAAGAAAATATATACCTGAACTCTTCAGTGTCTACAGTTATTCAGGCAGGCTGGATTTAGCACAACTGTGCTTCTCTGTGTCCTAAATGCATGGGAAGAGGTCAGCTGAGTAAAGCAGCCAAAACTGCGATTTATTTTTTTTATTGCAGGAAAAGAGATTTAATTTACCAGTATCATGTTTTTAAAAGATAATAAATTAATAGCATTGACAGCTGTAATAACAAATTATGAATATATTGAAATTATGATGGAGGAAATCCATTCTATTTTTATCCAATCTGCTGTAGTTTAAGAATGTATAATAGCAAACGATTCTTTCTGAAGATTGTCCGATGGGAACATTATTATACGAAACATTGATTCCCTCCCAAAGCATGCATGTTTATTTTTTTTCAACCAAACTTTGCTTTATCCCATGCTGGTGCTCTTCTGGAGGCAGCCACTAGGAGGAGCAGGAGAGGAGACCAGGGTGATTGACCTTTTTCCACCTTGCAACAACAACTTGCATTTATACAGCGCCTTTAACGTGGTAAAACCTCCCAAGACGCTTCACAGCAGCGTTATCAAACAAAACTTTGACAACGAGCCACATAAAGAGATACTAGGACAGGCGAGGTAGGATTTAAGGACCGTCTTAAAGGAGGAGAGAGCGGCGGAGAGGTTTAGGGAGGGAATTCCAGAGCTAAGGGCCTTGGCAGCTGAAGGCACGGCCACCAATGGTGGAGAGATGGAAATCGGGGATGCGCAAGAGGCCAGAATTGGCACAACACCTTCCAGTGACAGGTGAGATCCAGAACTTCCCTGTTCGTTGAATCATGAACACAAATCCTACCACTTTGCGGCTCCTTGCTTTGGAGTACTGGAATTCTGTGTCACAATTTTCTGATGAAGGTCTCCGCCAAAAGCGACAGCCTGTCTTTCCTCTTTTCAGCCGCTGACGCACCTGCTGTGTAATTCCAACATCTGTTTTGATTTCATGTTTTGCAATTGCAAGATACAACGGTATTCAATGAGTATTCCATATCAAAGGAAATATTTTAACGAGTTTACATAAAGGAAGGGTTGGTGTTTATTTCAGACTTCTCCATCTCTTGTTTGAATCACCTTGTTTCCAACTTGGTAATTCGGTTCATACCACCTGCTCATGTGGTACAGTTAGTGAAGGCCCTATGAAATCATTATTCAGGGTGACAAAATAATCCAACTAAAATAACCCTCATCATCACATGACCACATTTGTTGTACAGTTATAAGGTGATTTAGCATCTTTTAATACAGCCTTTGATAAGCTTTATTGATATCTAATGATACAGCACTTGTATTTTTAGCGTTTTTACATCAGGGTATTGAGAGGGTCCTCGGCATGGACTCTCTTTGTGGCTACATTTACTTTTTGTTCATTTGCTTCAAATTCATCAAAGATACTGTGTACGAGCGTTTGTACGATGACGTGTGTGTGTGTGTGTGTGCAGCAGAACAGCAGCACGTGTGTGTAATTATTCAGCAGTACAAGCAGCTTCATGTGTGAGATCTCATCGATGGAGTACAGTTTAATTCCCAGCTGTACAATGGTAGATGTGTATATACAATAGAGAAGGGGGAATGTATTCTTTATTTGTAAAAGCAATTGTTCTGTATAACAGGGTTTGTTTTATACATTTTTATTTGATTATGTAAATATAAGAATTTGTTTTCTTATATACTGTACTTGCATTCATCCTGGGGAAAAATGCTGAAATGGATTTATATTTCTGATATTATATTTCAGTCTGTTTAATAATGGATGTGTCTGTCATTATTTATTCTCTGCCTGCATTGTTATTACTGACCATATAATACTCTAACCTCAGAGCCACATGAGGATATTGCACACACCTATTGTCTGGAGGCCGTTGAATGTGCCTTTCCAGTTTAGTTCGCTGACATTTACAGAGTAAATTTACAGGCCTTCAATTCTGGCCTCTTGCGCATCCCCGATTTCCATCGCTCCACCATTGGCAGCCGTGCTTCCAGCTGCCTAGGCCCTAAGCTCTTGAATTCCCTCCCTAAACCTCTTCATCTCTCTACTTCCTCGCCTTTCTTTAAGGCGCTCCTTAAAACCTACCTCTCGCCTGTCTTAATATCTCCTTATGTAGCTCTGTGTCAATTTTTTTTATAACGCTCCTGTAAAGGATGTCTTACTACGTTAAAGGCGCTATATAAATGTAAGTTCTCATTGAGTATAACACCTGTTTACCTTGTTCCTATTATTCACTGCACAGTTCTCAGGAAAAAAAAACTAAAGCTTCTTCTGACTGTGACACGTGCAAAATTCAAATTAAAATCAGGAAAATCAAATCAAAGAAAGCACAATATTAAAATGAGTACCACAGCGGAATATATCGGTGATTCCCTGTACACCCTCCCACCCCCCATTCCCAAAAGAAATAAAGCAAGGTCATGGCTGTGGGGGGTGAAAGGGACTGACTTTAATGGAAGTAACGTCACCTAACAATGGGTATACTAGAATACGCTGACGCTAAATAATTTAAAAATGGTGAAGCTCTGTTTTGAAAAGGTTTCTTTAGCTGACATGCAGAATTGTAACCTGTCAGTTGTAACTGATCAACCGTATCCCACATTATTTGTCATACTGCAAGAGATGTGACAGCCCGCATATCATTTACTTAATCTATTGTCTTATTTTTCTTTGACAATTTCTTCCCTTCACCTCTCCTGTCGGCAGTGACCCCCATGCTGGGGTCCATGGGGACCAGCAACAATGTCAAAGGGCCCATCCGTCACGCGTCAGGCTAGAAATGAGTGCGGTGGGGCAGAACTCCCGCCTGCTGCTTTTATCCCGCCATGACCATGTCCCAAATCCCCTGGGACGGGGTTATTTAAATAAAGGGGCGGGTGCCCTCGCTTGTAGCAGAACGACAGGGAAGATACCCCACGGAGCCAGAGTATTCTCAGAGCCGCACCTTGCCACTCCAAGAGATCAGAGCCAGCGGTTGATCAGGCTGAAGAGGCAAAGATGCCACATTTTCAAATTCGTGATCTCCCTCAACGTTAGGCTCTTGTTCAATGACAATTGGTGCCTCTGCGACTGTGGGGCTCACTTTAGGCCAAGTAAGGAAACTACGCGTGCTCTCAGCAGACGTAGGTACCGCTGAGCCAATCAGAGGAGAATCTGGTGGGACTACCAATGTAGCCAGGGAACACTTCATACCTAGCCCTCCAAACTACTGCCACAATATAAGGGGGTGGGCTAAAAAAAAGCACTCATCCCCCCCCTCCCCCCACAGAAGAACTTACTGTCCGAAAAGAGCGAAAGACTTGCATTTATATAGCGCCTTTCACGATCTCAAGTCGTCCCAAACCACTTCACAGCCAATGAAATACTTTTGAAGTGTAGTTACTGTTGTAATGTAGGAAACACTGCAGCTAATCTGCGCACAGCAAGCTCCCACAAACATCCATGTGATAATGACCAGATAACCTGTTTTTTTGTTGTGTTGATTGAGGGATAAATATTAAGACAGGATACCAGGGATAATGGAGTGTCAGCCTAGATGTTGTGCTCAAGTCCCTGGAGTGGGACTGTGAGCCCACAACCTTCTCACTCAGAGGCAAGAGTGCTACCAACTGAGCCACAGCTGACACTTAGCCTCAGAGGCCAGTTGTGGTGACTCACTGTGTCCCTATCTGAGATAAGTTAACTCAGCCAAGACTTTGGATCGAACCTGGAACCTTCCTGTGTATATGGCTCGGTACCACCGCAGCATTTATGTTTAACAATAATCTCCGCTATCTTGTGCGATATGAAACTCTCAAGATGAAAACAAAGCGAGATATTTAAAAAGGTAATGTCATCAGTAATTCACTAAATTAAGGTGGACCCTGGAACTCTGCTAATAGAGCCTTGGACTCCCAACCAAAGTACATCACTTCTCCTGAACTGTGATTTGAGGATCTCTGTCTTTGGGTGAGTTTCATCAATTCTTGGACTGGGTGGCAAATCAAATGTTCCACAGTAGCAAAACACTCGATTAGAAAAATGGGCACAGCCTGCCATGTCCTACAGAAACGCACTGACTGGTCACACAGACATAAATGGCCCTTATATCCCTTGGTTTTAAGCCGATTCAACTGCAAAACACAACATTATTATTTCTAAAGCAACAGAAACATCTGTCGGTAAGTGACGAGAAATATGCAACACTGGGAAAAGCTGTGGCATCTTACATTTTAATGATCCTGTTAATATAGTCTGAGGTTTTTCTTGGGTGACTTGGCAATTAGTCACAGAATGATACAGCACAGAAGAGGCCATTCAGTCCATCGTGTCTGTGCCGGCTCTTTGAAAGAGCTATGCAATTTGTCCACTCCCCTGCTCTTTCCCCAGAGCCCTGCAAATCTTTCCACTTCAAGTATTTATCCAATTCCCTTCTGAAAGTTATTATTGAATCTGCTTCCACCATCCTTTCAGGCAGTGCATTCCAGATCATAACAACTCGCTGCGTAAACATTGATTTCCTCATGTCGCCTATGGTTCATTTGTCAATTATCTTGAGCGTATCATTGGTGGAGCCAGTTACAGAATAAAGGTTCAAAGTGATCTACTTTAGAGTGGCAAAACAAAGTTGGATCATCCCAAAGTGCAACTTATCTTTGCCATTGACAAACTGCCTGCCTCTACCAGTCTGAATTGATACTGAAATAATTGAGATTCACTTCAGGGGCAAAAATTGATCAATCGAACTTGGGTTGATATTAGATTATTGGGGTGTGCTGTAGCTAACGTTTGTAAAAACAATTGATGGCTAACAGGCACTTAATGCTATAGAAATAAGCTGGTAGAAACCCCACAACAGGACTAAATTGCTTTTAATTGGAAATTAGTCCAACTGTGTTGTATCTGGGCTGGCATATCTCATTAACTTCTCTTTCTCATTCAAAATTTCTACTGTATGCTAGTTTTAAAGTTTCAAATGCATTGTGTCAGGCGAATCTAGCATTGTATATTTTCTGTGTTCACTGCTTCCCAAATACATTCTATTTATACCACAAAATTCAACAGATAATCTCAATGCCTGTACTCGGTTCCATGCAAGTCCAGTGATGCTAGGACAGCACCTATTTATGTGGCTTGAAGTTGAGTCACTGCTACTGCCTCCATATTTTGTCATCAATACTGGACATTGTCCAAGAGTATAAGGGGCCACTTTCACAATATATTCACTGTTACTTCGTTTGTTTAAATGAAACATGCCAATGCTCATTGCCACATTCTGTTAATAGTAAACTTGATTCATAAAAGCCAGGAGAAGCTAGGAACCTTGACAGCGAGCAGCCAGGTCAGGACTTGTTTCCTCTTGGTTCCTGGGGGACAAGGGAGAAGGTTGCGCAACATTAATGAAGCGCACTGCTATTGCTATCCCCAGAGCACTTGATATTGAAAAGTAACCCAGCTGATAACTGTTACATTTCTCATCCCTAAAATTTCTTTGATTTCAGTGCTTTTTTTAAACCCACAAGGCATGATTCATCACAATTATGGGAACACCACCGCCTCCAAGTTCCCCTCCAGGTCACACACCATCCTTCATCGTCGCTGGGTCAAAATCCTGGAACTCCCTCCCTAACAGCACTGTGGGAGTACCTTCACCACACGGACTGCAGTGGTTCAAGAAGGCGGCTCACCACCAGCCTTCTCAAGGGCAATTAGGGATGGGCAATAAATGCTGGCCTTGCCAGCGACGCCCACATCCCATGAATGAATTTTAAAAAATTAGCCTTTTGTTATGGTTTAGTAAAGCCAAGTTATAAATAATTTTTAAATAAGTTTTATGTCAGACTCAGTCCTATCCTTTTAACGATTAACTGCAAACTCAGGCTGTTACATTAACCATGAATGCAATGCAGGGCATCAAAAGAAGAAAGAATTAAAGGCTTGCAGATCAGAAATTACTTCATTAAAAATAATGGCAAGCTTGGAAAGAACCAAAGTTGAAACACAAATTCACTGCAGCTTATACAATAATACTTTATTGAGCAGGTTCAAGTTTCAACATAGGCAAATATTTTCACAGCACTTTTATCATAAGAATTGCAACATTTCCACGACCAACTTGCTCTCCCTTTTTGATTCATTTACATTTTCTGTCCATTTTCTCCCCATCTCATTTGAAGGTATTGATTTCAAACTGGGCATAATTCCACTGGCATCTGTCCACCCTCCAGTACCTTGCCCAGGCAGCTATTCTTTATGTCTGGCTAAACATCACAGTGTGCAAACCTGCCCTCAGCTGACCTTCACATATGTGTACTTCTGTGCGGGACCACTGGATAGTGAACAGGCATGGAAACCTTGACCGATTTTCCACTCCTTAACCTATGGGTGCAGAGGCTCCAGTTCAGATCAGCTAGTTCACACTGAGGATCATACCTTGGACTTTCTGTATGGCTCAGTTTCTCACTGGGTGAACCCCTTTTACCATTTGGGGAACTCATAACATGTTTATTGTAAAGCCTATGGCATTGACTTACTTTTCCACCAGTGCCATCTTTTATACCCTGGAACTAGTTCATGTTGAAGAACCTCCTTTTATATAAATATTGGCAGGCTTGGAAAACATCAAAGTCAGAGGCAAAAATACAAATCCCCTGGTTTTTATAACAACATTGTTTATGGGCTGTTTTTAAGTATAAGTGGTGACGTCAAACTAGTCAGATTTTAAAAAATTTGCATAATTGAGTAGAAAAACACCACAAGCTTAACACTGGCTTCATGTTATCCTGTTCCATTTACATTACAGATAAGACAATTTCTTTTCTAAACCATTGTTTAGATTTTTGTAGCACGTTTCTGACCAATTTCAATCCATTTCCTAATCAGCATGAAACTACCCATAATTCAACATGAAATGATACTTAAGAATTTAACGCCATCTATTTAATTCTGAAAGATTTTGGGTTTACCATGCACATATGTCTGTCACACCTCAAAATTACACATCTCAAAGTAACATAGGAACAGTAGGTCATTCAGCCCCTGGAGTCATTACATCAATTAGATCATGGCTGATCTGTAGCTTAACTCCATCTACCTGTCTTGGTTCCAATACCCTTGCCTATCATACTTGAGAAGCATGTCACACTTATACCAGATTGGTTTAAATATATATTTTTATAAAACACGGACCAAACACAACTGAACAGGTATAGGATGTACCAAGCAACACGTAGCAAGCAGGAACAAAATCTGCTAATCGGCAATGAGCAGTGAGCTAAAGCTACCAATATAAAAAGGGAGGGGGAACCAATGAAATTGTGCCCAATATATTTTTTAAATTCTATCAGCCACTGCCTCTGACTCTCACTGGACCAAAGAAACTGATACTAAAGAATTCAACTCCATTGGTCTACATATAAACGATTTGGGTTTACTGGGCCCCTATGTCTATCACACCTGTAAGATTTGGGTCACAGGTCACACACAGATTACCCAAAGGGTCTTAGGAGTTGTAAGGCTTTTTATTAAAGAGCTACAGTTTAAAGCATCATCAGATATTACTACATGCGATTGAAATAGATACAGTAGACATACAACCCGTGACAGATGAGGGCGATCTACGGCCCTGGAACAGAATGAAACATCTGGATGGACAGTTGTTGGAGGTGTTAGGCCGTCAGCTACCTCAGAGGCTAAACTTGACCAAGATGTTAGGCCGTAGCCACCTCGGGGAAGCCTTCGCCCCTAACTGCCTGATTTCCTCTCTCAGTCGTCTATATTTATAGTTATTTCGGTGGGCTGGTGATTACCTGGTGTCAATCATTTGTTCCCCATCCTATTGTCCAATTGTGAAGCGAGAAGGCATCCCTCGCCGTCCCTTTCCTCATGGCTGACGAGGCCTCTCTCTTATCTTTCTGAGGAATGTTTTGTTATGTTTCTTTAAGGACATTTTATGACTTTTCGACTCCATTTTGTCTATTATCCCACCACCCTGTGTTGTTTTGCATTTTACGATTCCCTTATCACTTCTATTTTTCTTTTCGTGCTTGTTATTCGACCTCGCTGGCATTTCTGCCATTTGTTCCCGGCTGCATGTTGTCAGTCTCTGTTCTAAGAATTAAAACCCCATCTTTGAATCTAACAGCTATTTCTTACACACCTCAAAGTATCACATTTCCAAAGTATCTCACTTGAAAGTGTAAAAAAGTGAGAAGTCGCACAACACCAGGTTATAGTCCAACAGTTTTATTTGAAATCACAAGCTTTCGGAGCTGCTGCCCCTTCGTCAGCCGCTCCGAAAGCTTGTGATTTCAAATAAAACTGTTGGACTATAACCTGGTGTTGTGCGACTTCTCACTTTTGTCCACCCCAGTCCAACACCGGCATCTCCGCATCATTGAAAGTGTAAGATCTTACCTGAAGAGACTCAACAAGATAGTATATCTCTAACTCCCAGCATGTATCTGTGCTGACATCTCCCAGGATTGTTTCAATGATTATTGAAAGACTGGCTATTCACAGAGAATGCAAAGATTTGCTGTTTGTAAGACCCATTCACCTCCCTCCTCTCTTGCCCTCTCTAGTGATTGGCAGCATAAAGTCAGGAACTCATTATTAGAGGTTTGAAAACAAATGTTAATTTTTTTGTAAATAGTAAGTCATCTTTTGGCAGAAAATAACAAAAATAATATATACAAGAATTTTTTTTTTCAATTTCTGTTTATTAAAGCAGCCATGTATTTATATACTGTTCCACAGACAGATTCAACCCACTCCCTCAATCACTTTCCTCACCCCTTCTCAGGAATACTATTCTGCTTTGATTTTTACTCCCAATATGCAGGCCTTACTTTATGCATCTGGGTCCTTGACCTTCCCTGCATCGTTCCTAAATCTGATCAGTAAATGTGGTTCTGATCTCTTACAACACTGCTGGATAAAATAATAATGTGACCACATGGTCCTAAGTTGCTTTTCTCCTTTGAGCTCCCCTTCTCCTCCATGTTACATGCACTAATTTATTTATTTATGTTACTTTTGTATGTAAGGGGAAACATATCTATCTGCAGTCGGTAAGAAAGATATTATTTATTCATTCATTTTCCTATTTCACTTTCTGTACATATCTTTTACAAATTTCTTTCAATTAAAATTTCCACTCAAATCGCCACATCTCAATGGATTAGGATCAATAAATGACAAAAAATGGATGATTCACTTTGGAAATAGTTCTGTCAATATTTTTTTAAATCTGTTCTTTTAAAGAAATTTTTTCTGAAAATGTAGTCATCGCAAAGCTTATAGTTTGCATTTTATGGATACAGATATTGATTGGATAATTTATGCACTTTTTAAAAAAGGATGTTTAGGTGTTCCATAGTTTGTGTGAACAATTGAACATATTGAGGTAGAGTTTCCGCTTTGGGTGCAATCGGGAAATTGCGCCCAAAATGCGCTTGAAATTGCACTGGTTAGGTTACGCTTCAAGTTTCCAGAAAAGTTTATTTGCATAATCACAAACGTCAAATCTTCCATGAACCTGCACAGTTGGGCAGCGTAATAGAACGTAATCGTTTCTTTTTTTTCTTGCCATTGAAAAGTATTCCTTTTTGTGTTTAAGAGTGGTAACCTGGTGCAGTTTTATTAATATGGCTCAAAATGGGTTTATCACAAAAAATAAGCATTTTTAACAAGTGTCCAGTCCTCCACCTGTGAGTAACCTGATTTAAAATCACTCAAAATGACTTTAAAAAAACTATACTGAACCATTTAATAGTTTCATTGCCGTACATGAGTCAGTTTCGTAGTAAATTAAATCTTTTTTGACATGAAAAACCTTTTAAAATGTGCCTACTGGTGCCTGTGCACCTAAGAAAATGAACGCAATTTGAAGAGCCTTCCCGAACCAGCACAACCAGCGGAATCTTACCATTTCAACCGGGGGACAGGGCCAGTTTTGTGGGCGGGACCTGATTCGGGTGAAATGAATCTTGAACCAATGTAAAAGATTGCAGCTAACAGAGTAAGTGGTTTTGGTCGTAACTCACATTTAAAATTCCCCGGATTCCGTCTGGATTGCTCTGATATAACTAGTGGAAACAAGCGGAAACTTGACTCCATTTAAAAAAAATAATTCTTGGGATGTGGGATTCGCTGGCAAAACCAGCATTTATTGCCCATCCCTACTTGCCCTGAAAAGGCGGTGGGCCTTCTTCTTGAACTGAAGCAATTTGATACAACTGAGGGCAGTTAAGAGTCAATCACATTGGTGTGGGACTGGAGTCACCGATAGGTCAGATCTGATAAGGACAGCAGGTTTCCTTCCCTAAAGAACATTAATGAATCAGTTGGGTTTTTATGACAATCCGACAGCATCATGGTCACTTTGACTGATACCAGCTCTTTATTTTCAGACTTTTTAAACTGAATTCAAATTCTCAAACTGCCATGGTAGGAATTGATCTCACTTTCCCTGGATTACTAGTCCGGTAACATAACCACGACACCACATTGTACATCTGTCAGGTGTGCTCACTGCATTTTCAATAGCAAAGTCAGCAGAATCCAGTAGCGCAGCGCATGTCCCACTCAGAGTACGTGTAACTGTATGCCTGGATGAGCTAAGTGCAATTGCTTCCATGGCAACCTGGTGGTTGTTAAAGGCAGCAACATTTGTCTCATTGCTCCATCAGGCAGCGTGTTACCAGGATAACATTTCAGTAATCACTCGAACTGCTCAACTCCGGCCTCAGCAATTTCAACACCGAACTTTTTTACCCAGAGGATGGACAATAACACTGAGAAAACGTATCCCACAATTGCAGCTCGCGAGAGAGGTAAACTTTTACTCTGGTAACTTGTCGCATTAAGAATGACCTTATCGTCATTGTGAACCTACATTAACTGCATTAGGTTGTAACTGGAATTAAGAAAGGAAGATGCACTGAATAAATCCAACCATAATTATTCAAAATAAATATGTAACTGCGATTACTACCGTACAACAGGCTTGAGTGTAAGAAGTTATACAGTGGAATGAAATTATAGTTTATATTTAATGCTAGATGTTTAATTTTGTAAAGCTCTTTCACCCATCTATGTAAAATTGTTTCCACTGGCAGGAGGGTTGATAACCAAAGGGCACAGATTTAAGGTAATTGGCAAAAGAACCAGAGGGGAGATGAGGCGGTTTTGTTTTACACAGTGAGTTGTTATGATCTGCAATGGACTGCCTGAAAGGGTGGTGGAAGCAGATTCAATAGTAAATTTCAAAAGGGAATTGGATATATAGGTGAAAAGGAAAAATTTGCAGGGCTATGGGGAAAGAGCAGGACTGTGGGACCAATTAGAGAGCTCTTTCAAAGAGCCGGCACAGGCATGATGGGCCGAAGGGCCACCTTCTGTGCTCTAGAGTCACAGAGTCATAGAGTTAGACAGCACAGAAAGAGGCCCTTCGGCCCATCGTGTCCGCGCCGGCCATCTAGCCCTGTCTATTCTAATCCCATTTTCCAGCACTTGGTCCGTAGCCTTGTATGCTATGGCGTTTCAAGTGCTCATCTAAATGCTTCTTGAATGTTGTGAGGGTTCCTGCCTCTACCACTCTTTCAGGCAGTGAGTTCCAGATTCCAACCACCCTCTGGGTGAAAAAGTTTTTCCTCAAATCCCCTCTAAACCTCCTGCCCCTTGCCTTGAAACTATGCCCCCTGGCTATTGACCCCTCTACTAAGGGGAAAAGTTCCTTTCTATCTACCCTATCTATGCCCCTCATAATTTTGTACACCTCAATCAGGTCCCCCCTCAGCCTTCTCTGCTCTAAGGAAAACAACCCCAGCCTGTCCAGTCTATGATTCATCCAGATACTGTACACAATATTCACGTGTCTATACAATTCAACTCAGTGCCACAATGCAGCCAGTAACTGCAGTGTTCATTCTGTATTGGGCTTTCATTCCGGAAGCAAAAACTCATATTCTGTTTTATAATTGTCACCTCTAGGATACATGGTAAAGTGCATATTTTGAGTAGCATGTCAGTAAAATATCAGTACTGCAACAATTTGCAACAAGGGCAGAAAACATTGTAGGTTAGAAATTAGGAGTGTGTCATTACTGAAGTATAAACGTATCCATTTGATCAGTAAATTATGTACTAGATAAGCATATTAATATTAAGATAATTACACTTCATTGATACAGGGAGCCTTAAATGAAGCCCTGTCCTTCCTGTTCATATAGCCAGGGTTATAGTGCCATTTCTATTCAAGTGTATGTAATTATTTATGCATCTTGTACAACTTGCTTGTAGACTGTGAAGATCTTTTACACCAGTGAATGAACATCTGTTGTATGGTGCACAGTTCATATTAAAGGCTTAAATGGGAAGGATAGTCTAAGGGGGTCACTTCTTGTTCAAAGTACTCTTCCATTTTATATAAAAAAAGGGGTATAACATTTTTCATTGACATCAAATTTCTCACCAGTACAGAAGCACCGTATATCAGGTCTTACATAGAAACATAGAAACATAGAAACATAGAAACATAGAAACATAGAAACATAGAAACATAGAAACATAGAAACATAGAAACATAGAATCTAGGAGCAGGAGTAGGCCATTCGGCCCGTCGAGCCTGCTCCGCCATTCAATACGATCATGGCTGATCATCCAAATCCAGTACCCTGTCCCTGCTTTAATCCCCACAGTACACATATCCCACCCTACCCCCGTAACCCCACGTCTTCTTGCTTGTCGCTGCTCCAGCGAAGGCACTGAAAGGACAGCATTCTGGAATGGTTCCAGAAGTGCTAAACCAAATCAGAATCATCGGCAACAGTTGCCATCCAAAAAATTGGGGCCCAGGTTATGATCTGAAATTGTTGAACTCAATGTTGAGTCCAGAAGGCTGTAAAGTGCTGAATAGAAAGATGAGGTGCTGTTCCTCGAGCTTACGTTGAGCTTCAATGAAACAGTGTAGGAGGCCGAGGTCAGAGAGGTCAGAGTGGGAGTGGGATGGAGAATTTCGCTTTTGTGCAAAAGGTAGCCCCTTGGTTGTAAAATGCTTTGGGACATCCTGAGGGTGTGACGAGGCACTATATAAATTACTCATTGGGTGCACTGCAAAGCTTCATTTCACAGAAAGCTGTTACACAGACAAGTTGTTTGACTGAAATTAAAACCTGTCAGACCGCAGATAAGAAATGGAAATCATTACATGTTCTTTCATGCAATGTTGTAGTATCTATTGTATTGTTTGCATATTTAACTTCTATATTGGCCCTGATTTTATTCTTTAATAATGGTGAACGCTGATAGCCTCACCGTTATTTTTACCGCAAAAGATCAATTTTCTAAGATATCACAATATGCTGGTGTTCCTCAAAATATAATAAAGTGACTCCTGTTTGAAGGTTTCAACATATTTGAAAATCATTTTGTAATAAATTTAAACCTGACTTATTTGTCTAAATATTTTCTGCGATTGAGATAGAAAAGTAAACCGGGAATGATGCAGCACCCATTTTATTCCACTTGTGATGGTGTTGTTTATAACTCATTGTAGAGAAGAAACTTTGAGCTGCCAGGTTTGTCTGACTTATTCACACTGAGACTTCTCTATGCACATGGCAAGACTTCCCCACAGAAGAAAGTGCACTGGGATGATCAAAACTGGGAATCTCAAACACTGCGTGTAATTTTCCCCACATTTTACGAGACCTGAAATTCATACCGACTGCTCGTAAACCTCAGATGAATACAGAATGAGTCAGAGATCCACACCATTCTTTGTTTAAAAACTTTGCCAGCTGTAAAATGACGGAATGTCTCGTAAGTGATTTGTGTTATTTCATAGCTCATGTGGGGCTCAAAATGAAACCCTTTTTATTTTGATTTTTGTCTTTGTTACCTGGAAGATATCCAGGCTGTGCACTCAGGTCTCTGGCCAGAACATTCTTCTCAAAATTCACTCTCGGACAACACTCGCAAGGTGGCATTTATTGCCTATCCCTAGTTGACCCGAAAAAGTGGTGGTGGGCCTTCTCCTCGAGTCTTTGCAGTTCATGTGGTGATAATACTTCTATGATGGTGTTAGGTAGGAATTTGACGATTTTTGTTCCAGCAACAATAAAGGAATGGTGTCGTTTGTTCAAGTCAGGAGAGTTTTTGGCTTGGAGGGGAACTCGGAGGTGATGGTCTTCCAGTGACAATTGGCCCCAATATTTACTCGGGCGGGATTTCCAAGCCGGTGGGGGTGCTGGGAGGATGGGAGTTCTGGTCGGGAAACCTGGAAGTTCAGGCTTCTCTGTACGCTGTGGATCCCTGCCCGGAGGCCAGCCTGATTGACAGGCTTGGCTCCCTGTCGGGCGGGGAAGACAGCAGCAGAGGCCGCAGCCCAGGAGCAGGTAAGTTCGTGCTGCTGGGGTAGCGATCGCGAGGGGGGAGGGGGTGGTGCGTACAGAGTGGTTTGTAGGGTCAGGGGGGTGATTGCAGGGGGTCGGACAGAGATCATGGGCAGAGATGGGGCTTGGTGATCAAGGGGGGAGTGAGGGGGGAGGTGGGGTCCGAGCGTGTAGGCAGGTCGGTGACTGCGGGGGGGTGTCTGATCGTGGGGAGAGCGATCGCTGGGGCGCTCTGACCAGGGGGAGGGAAGCAGGATAGCTTGGGGGACTGGGGGGAAGCAGTCCTGCTCCTCCTGGCTCACAAGCAGTGCTGAAAAGGCACTTACCTCTTCCACACAGCAGTCTTCGCCTCCCTTTAGCTGCCGGGTTAAATTCAAAATGGAGATAAAATCTGAGGCACGCAGCCTCATTATAATATTCAAATGACCAACCCGCCTCCTGGGAGCGGGTGGGTTGCCCGCCTCCCATCCTGTGTCCATTAAAACCGGAAGTAAGCAGGTTTGAGGCGGTTTGGGTTCAGGTTTGAGATTTTAAATTTTTTTACATCCCACCCGACCCAAACCCACCCGTTTTTGGGGGTTAAAATTCCCCTCATTGTTGCTCTTGAAGATCCCTGCTTTCTCCATCGCTGCTGCTTTGTGGAAAGTACAGAGTGGTAAAATGTGGGTCAGTGGAATCCTTGCTGACTTTACCTCACTCGTTGTTGCAAAGTGTGAATATCATCTAAGAACAGAATTTGACCCAATTTCTTCCAGTATGTAGCACAAAGAAAACAGACTGGATCACTGAGTTACCTCCCAGCTGAAAGTTAACAGCTAATAAGCTTGTTCTTTCACATTTCAGCTCAAGCTTCAGAGATTTTGCCCCTCTTCCTTGGATGAAAGCTGGAGATGTGGTCAGAATGATATATTCATCTGCACCATCTCATCCTTCCCCCCCAAATCCAACCATTTTACAAAGTGATCTGGGGTGCCACAAAGGCCATGATCGGCATTACTGTCTCCTCAGATCCACTCCCTTGTCTACTAGTCTGTCCCGAGGGGTGCAGGATCTAATTGAGATGCACAGACTAACACAACACTCACTGTTCGTGGCAAGAAGGTGCATTCACTCTCTATGGCAAAATCCTATATCTCCCACCACAAAGATGTGGATTAGATACCCGAGGGACAGATGCCATTCAGAGAATGTGATGTGTGGCCTCTGCCTAGAGCGGGGAAAATATCAAGCAGTCTAGACTCCCTTCCAGGAGACTAATACAACAGGTCCCCTCTTACAAACCCATAATAGAACTCTGCAGATGGAGAAATGTGTTAATGCCCACGCTTGCACACCATTGCGTCCCAGATTTAGACAGTGACCCAATCAAAAGACTTTCCCGTAGGGGCTGAGCGAGCCCCTCTGCATCCTATCCAAACTGCTGCCCCCCCCCCCAACTTATGTTTGCCTCAAATCTAAATTACTGTACAAATATTCACAACTGAGCTGTCAACGTGCCCTGTAAGAAAGGTTGAGCAGGTTGGGCCTATACTCATTGGAACTTAGAAGATTGAGAGGTGATCTTATTGAAACATAAAAGATACTGAGGGGGCTCGACAAGGTAGATGCAGAGAGGATGTTTCCCCTCGTGGGGAAATCTAGAACTTGGGGGCATAGTTTCAGAATAAAGGGTCGCCATTTTAGAACTGAGATGAGGAGGAATTTCTTCTCTCAGAGGGTCGCAAATCTGTGGAATTCTTTGCCCCAGAGAGCTTTATAGGTTATAGAATAGAACAGTACAGCACAGTACAGGCCCTTCGGCCCTCGATGTTGTGCCGAGCATTGTCCGAGACCAAGATCAAGCTATCCCACTCCCTATCATTCTGGTGTGCTCCATGTGCTTATCCAATAACCGCTTGAAAGTTCCTAAAGTGTCCGACTCCACTATCACAGCAGGCAGTCCATTCCACACCCCAACCACTCTCTGAGTAAAGAATCTACCTCAGACATCCCTTCTATATCTGTGGAGGCTGGGTCATTAAATACATTTAAGGTGGAGATAGACAGATTTTTGCAAGATAAGGGAGTGAAGGGTTATGGGGAGCGGGTGGGGAAGTGGCTTTGAGCCCAAGATCAGCCATGATCTTATTGAACGGCGGAGCAGGCTCGAGGGGCCAAGTGGCCTATTCCTGCTCCTATTTCTTATGTTCTTATGTAAATGTTGCGTTGAGAATATGCACCACTGCTACATCAGTGTGAAAATTAGTGTATGACTTTTTTCTCTGAGAATTTTAAATTTAGAAATGTATTACACCTGTGCTGTACTGTAATTGTTAACTGCTTGTCAGTTTTCTCGTTTACACTTACAACGTTTGGTCTCTTGGGGGGAAAAAAACTGTCACATTCATGAGGGACCTCCTGTAGTGCATCTGTGCAGAATCCAGATTAGATATTTATTCGAAATGTACCTCATGCAGGCAAGTCACGATTTGGCTCAGACCCAAGCTCAGGCATTGAATCCAGTCAGGGCTAATAATTAAAGTAGCTGTGACCATCCAACAAATTAAGAAAAGACAGAAAGAAAGACTTGCATTTTATATCGCGCCTTTCACGACCACCGGACGTCTCAAAGCGCTTTACAGCCAATGAAGTACTTTTTAAAGTGTAGTCACTGTTGTAATGTGGGAAACGCGGCAGCCAATTTGCGCACAGCAAGCTCCCACAAACAGCAACGTGATAATGGCCAGATAATCTGTTTTTGTTATGTTGGTTGAGGGATAAATATTGTGCCAGGACACCGGGGATAACCCCCCTGCTTTGGCTTCAAATGTACGTTGACACACGGTTCATTTATTAAAAGAAGAAACAGAACAAAACTATGCTCCTTTTAGACGAGAGGTGAGAAGTAGTCTGAAATGCCACAGTCTGAAAAGTCACACGTAGGTCCACTGAAAAAACTTGAACTACTGTGAGATCTGAAGCAAGCGCTCAGCAGTCGGGCGCGCTTGTGGCAGCCATGTTTTTTTTTTCAGTTGACGTCTCTGCTGCTGGTGACATCCTCCATCATGCTGGCATCATCATTGGTTAAACATATCAACATATTATGAAAGTAGTACGGCATCATTCCACAGGATGAATTTATATTTTCTTAGATTAGGGTGCTTCCATTTTGTCATTTTTTCATGACACAAAACCCTCCAGCCGTATAGGACTAACCACCTTATGGACTGGTATAAAGCTGGTTACAGCCATGGAAGGAGTGTTCATGCTGTGGCCTGTCAGACTGCTAATCAGCCTGCAAATCCTTCCACTACTTCACACTGTACCCCAAAGGCAAAGTGTGAAGATATGAAAACAACAATTAACCATTTGATTTGAAGAGTTTATAAGAACATAAGAATTAGGAGCAGGAGTAGGCCATTTGGCCCTTCGAGCCTGCTCCACCATTCAATAAGATCATGGCTGATCTTCTACCTCATCTCCACTTTCCTGAACTATCCCCATATCCCTTGATTCCCTTAATATTCAAAAATCTATCGATCTCTGTCTTGAATATACTCAACGACTGAGCCTTCACAGCCTTCTGTGGTAGAGAATTCCAAAGATTCACCACCCTCCGAGTGAAGAAATTTCTCCTCATCTCAGTCCTAAATGGCTGTCCACAGATGTATTCTGATTATAATAATGAATTACATTGAAAAACTTGTATTTTCTGTTTTGGCCCCCTAACAACCCCAGCACACTACTGCTGAAAGAGAGGTTAGGCAGGATACCTGTTCCTAGGCTTCTATGAGTGCTGCTTTGTATCTGGTCACTAGAAGGTCCTTTAGTGCACTGCAAGCTAATTTGCCAACTCTGAGAAGTATCTTTCCTGTGACCTTCATTTTAAGAAGACTTTTCATTCTCTGATTTTGTAAAGGGCCTGGACCGGGAAGATATGGATTACCCCCGGCAATTGGGTTTGTGGGCCATGATTATACCAAACACACCAATCCAGCTTACACTTTTGGGAAAAAACACAGCAGTGCATGTAAGTGATTATAATTCAAATAATAAAACAACTGTCTGTTTCATCATAGTGTGACAAAGCAAAGAATTTTAAACATGTTCAGTCAAAAATGTAGTATTAAGAGGGCTATATTAGTTACTCATTGCTTTGGTAAAATGACTAATATTGCAATTCTACTGCCAATAATTTGCCAAACAAAAATATTTAATAATATTTTTTCTTTAAATTATTGTTTGCATATATATTATGTGCCAACTGTGATGAGGACAGATGTTCCTTACAAAATTGCAACTGGCAGTTTCTAAGAGCGCAAAAGGCAGAAGCAGGGCAGTATTCCTACTACACTCATTTTTTCATCCACCCTTTTGTTTGGCCCCTTTTTTTCTTCCCTCCCTGAAGCTGGCAGCTGTCCTTCATTCCGCCAGCGCATTTCACACTTCATCTAGCCTCAACCTGTCACATTACCACCTCCTCTCGCCATGAATATCTCTTAATGTCTCTCAATCTCTCCTGCCTTCTATCCCACCACTGACCTTCCCTTTTGTTCTTTCATCCCCTCCCCCTTTTCCCAGTATTATCCTTGCTTTAAATCTATTTCATTTCCTGCTTTTTTCCTGTTCTGACGAAGGGTCTTCGACCTGAAACGTTAACTCTGTTTCTCTCTCCACGGATGCTGCCTGGCCTGCTGAGTTTTTCCAGCGTTTTCTGTTGTTATTTCCTACTACACTACCTGGGCTGCCATTTTGCCAATTGGCTGTTTGAGTGACTACAGCCTAACTCCATTATCCAGGCAGTGCGTGCAACAATATCAGATGATGATAGGCTCACCATCAAATTTGTCACTTGACATGACCTGGCTGAAGGTACGTGAATGACCAATAAATCTTTTTTGGGGGGAAATAACACAAGCAGCTGCTTTAAAATATTTGAACGTAAACAAGGTTGAAATATTTTTTTTCGTATTTTGAGTGCAAATCACAAAGTTCAACTAAATGTTCTTTCCACTACATTTAAAAATAAATTGTTGCTATATAAATAATAGATTCTATACCTACCTTTTAAACTTTGAAATAATCTTTTGAAAAACATATACATGTGACTCTGTAAATTATTGTATACGTCTAAATGCTTAATGCGTGCCTGTAATTACTTTTTCCATTATTTTAAAGGAGGTTTAACCCATTTTGGACAAATTAATGTGTTATTAAAAATATGTTAAGTGATTGTACGTTAATTCTCAACACGATAATTCCTGGGCTATACTTCTGTAAAAGCTTACTGTGTCTGCGGCAGAGCTTCCTAGTTTCTTCCCTTTCTGTGGAGCCATATAATATTAATGCAGCTACTTGAAGGTAATAGCATTGCCAGTGACAATATTAGTTCAATCTACAAACATATCCTGCAAGCCGTAACAAATGTAGAATATGTAAAAGGAAGTGGGAGCGTGACCTAGCTTAAATTCAATTTTTTTTAATTATTCGTTCATGGGATGTGGGCGTCGCTGGCAAGGCCAGCATTTATTGCCCATCCCTAATTGCCCTTGAGAAGGTGGTGGTGAGCCACCTTCCTGAACCACTGCAGTCCGTGTGGTGAAGGTGCTCCCACAGTGCTGTTAGGTAGGGAGTTCCAGGATTTTGACCCAGCGACGATGAAGGAATGGTAATATACTTCTAAGTCAGAATGGTGTGTGGCTTGGAGGAGAACTTGGAGGTGGTGGTGTTCCCATGCGCCTGCTGCCCTTGTCCTTCTAGGTGGAAGAGGTCGTGGGTTTGGGAGGTGCTGTTGAAGAAGCCTTGGCGAGTTGCTGCAGTGCATCTTGTAGATGGTACACACTGCAGCCACGGTACGCCGGTGGTGAAGGGAGTGAATGTTTAAGGTGGTGGATGGGGTGCCAATCAAGCGGGCTGCTTTGTCCTGGATGGTGTCGAGCTTCTTGAGTGTTGTTGGAGCTGCACTCATCCAGGCAAGTGGAGAGTATTCCATCACACTCCTTACTTTGTGCCTTGTAGATGGTGGAAAGGCTTATGTAAGCTGACAAAAAAACCTTAAAGTAATTCTCTTCTTTCTCTTGTCAGTGTATTACAACAACTGCAGCCCAGGACCTCAGTATTATGTTGATCCAAAGATCACACGATTCGGCAGAAATGGAACACCGGCCTACTCCATATTGGGCAGAGTGAAAACCTCTGGTGAGAAAAGCTGTCATTAAATATTGTTTAAATCCGGAGAAAGTTTCAAACAAAGACTCCATTAAAGTGTCCTCATCATTTGGTTTTAAGGGGCTTTTATTTATTTTAATACCTTGGAGCACTGGCTAAGTTAAAGTAAAACAGAAAATGAAGTACAAAATGTTAGAAAAAAAACATACAAACTACACTGGAGTTCTGTACTTGGATAAAACACATTGCTGGGGCAGTATTGCTGATGGTATTAATTGTGGAGTCAGGAGGAGCATCAATACCCTTCCCCATGCCCCACAAAAATCGCATAAAAGACTTTTAATGAAATTATTTTGAGTGGCCTGTAGCGGTCCCTTTGACCGTTGGGTAGGCCGCTCAATGCCAAGTATCAATGGATGCCCCATGCATGGCGCATGCTCTGTCCATTGGTACCTCAATATTGCACGTCATTAGGTCCCTGATTTGAATGGGCTAATGAGGCTTCCAGCCCATTTCTGGTAGAGCATCTGGACCACCCATTTCAGGACCCCCAGAGTGGTGGGGATCTTGACGTTGGTAGAAACGGGGTAGTAAGTGATGTGCTGCTATTCTCATTGTGCTACCGTCCTATTCCCACCCAATGGGAGGATGAAAAGCTGACCCAATGTTACTCTCTTCTCCACTTCACTGCCAATGGTTCTCTGATGGCTTAGTGGGTAAATGCACGGCGCCCGGTGTGGTACTAAGCCCCAGGTTTGATTCCCTAATCTGATCCTGGTCTGTGCTAAGTTAGCTGTGCTGACTAATTTCCATGGGGGGTTCTCCTGGTCTCCAGCCGTAACTGGAAGAGTGGCGGAAAAGCGTGTAAATAGCTGTTTGTGCTGTTTCCGCCAACCATTGGCCAAAGTTATAGTGGACAAGCGGGAAACTTCAATGGAAATTCTACCCCATCTCATCTGGAGCAGCAATTTGGGTGATATAATCAGCTGGTCTAGGCAAGTGAAAAATACACCTAGGATCCTGCTCCTGATTGTTCCTTGTGTGTGAAGCAGTAAAAGGATTCTCAGGCTGATTAGTAGTCTGAACGGCTGTAACTATCAGGAGAGTTTTATGGGCTCCCACAGCCCATACAATGGGGAGTGTCCACCCAGACCCACCGGGTGCGAGTATCCCTCTGTGTGGGAACCCAGAATTCAGAGCTGGAGCTCTGATCTCCACATGTCAGGACTGTCTGGAGCGGGGTTCGAACCCTGTACCTTCTGAGTCAGAGGCAGGAATGCTACCATTACGCCAAAAGCTGTGGATGTTGAGTGAAGTCAAGTGCCCAGCCCCCATCCACAGTCTAAGTTCATGCATGAAGAATGGTCACTTGATTAAGGTACCACAGCAGTGAGAGCACCTATGGAGCCTTCTCCTAACAAGAGTCAAGGGAGAAAATAACTGTAAGAAAAATATTGCAATCTAAAATGGAGTACTTGCTTTTACAGTGTTCCAACTTGTTCCCTGGTTAATACTAACTTTTTGGATTATTTAGATATTTCACGGACACTGGGAACACCTGGGCCAGGTGCTTATAATCCGGAGAGTGCACCTCACCTCAATGAACACAGATCACCAGCATATTCCATGGGATCCCGAACTAGATATCGCAAGTTGGATGCAGTTCCCGCTCCTAATAGCTACACGCTTCCATCCCTAATGGGACCCAAGGTTCCTACCAAGCCTTCCAGTGCTAGTTTCTCAGTTACTGGGAGGACGAAAAGAGAAGATCTGTCCAAAACCCCAGGGCCTGGCAGGTACAATCGCACCGACCCCAATGTTTACCTGCAGAAACTACCAGCCTACTCAATGCTGGGTCGATATGATTTGCCCACCTATTATACTCAGAAGCCAGGACCTGGAGCACACAGCCCTGAAAAAGTGACCATCAATAAGCCAAGTGTCCCAGCTTTCTCTCTGGGAATGAGGCATTCAGAGTTTGTCACTCCGCTTATCATTGATATTTTAGATTGAAGTCAATCTTAGTAACTAATACCTAGAATTGTGATCAATAACAGCTTAACTCTGTCTTGAAATCTTTGTGTCTCTTAAAATATGAATTCTGTAACTTACAAAGCTAATATCTAACTTATATATTATATTAGTATATTTTTATTGATTCCTTTTAATGTATTTAACCAGGGTAGTGCACGTCAGTCTTCTCATTTATAGTAGTAACCTGGAGTCAGTACATTGAATGGAAATGCATTGATTAAATGGTACAATGATCAGGGCAACAGTTTGAAAAATGCACCACAGTATACAGTTAGTGGATATTGGCTTTAAAATCATTCAAACCAGAAAGTCATGTATGTAATACCTTAGATGGTAAGTGCTTACATATCTGTCTCAATCGTTACAAGATTGTTTCTGAAGAAGTTAAAATTACTCTTTTCTCTACCAGGAAATGTATAACTGGTTAAGAAACAACTGACATTTTCTTCCTTACTTCATAAATATTTGTAACTCTTCAGAGCAATGCTTACTCACGGTATTTTTTTTCCTTTATAAAATGATTCTGAATGTTACTTCATGTATTTATTTTTTAATTCATTTTCCTTCCCACCATTGCACCCTGCAGGTGGCAAATCATGCGAAGGGACAACTTGACCAGCAGTTGTGCCCATTTAGTACTTCCCCAATACCCATTCTTCACACACAAGTCCCAATGGACTACTTTCTATGGAGTCCATCACAGCCAAACACAGTCAAACTTCCAACAGGATCATCAAACAAAGATCAGAAGTGGGAACATTAGTCAATTTTTTCCCATTGGAGGCTGGTTACTTAAAATTGGCTAACTCACTTAACCAAAGAGGCAATAGAGGAACTTTTCCACCTATGCATTACATCTGCCCGCACCGCTCTCTCTCTGATTAGGAAGGTGACAACTGCACTCAACTTTTATGGCACAGACTCATTACAGGGGATCTGTGTAATATCAGCCAGGATGCAGTACCAGCATGTATGGAGCAGACACGTACCCCTATCCTACGTATTAGCCAACTTTAAATGTTATTCACTCTTAACTCCAGACTTTCAAATAAAGTGACATTGAAGTTGAGACCTTCCTTATGGGATGGATTAGCAAAGGTCAGAAATCGAACGTGGAACCTTCCTTGAGATCCGAGCCATCAGTACCATACCGTGGAGTGCATTTATTCTCTGATCCATCAGAAGAGCTTCTATTGTTTGGATTAGTGCAAATATGAAAGGTACAGTTAAGGCTAATATCAATGTTAAGATCAAAATCATTCACCAACTATTTTGGAACACTAGTCTCACAGGGTTATTCGATTGCCATTAATAAATTGTGTGAATTGACATTAGATATTTATTTCCTTATTGCTCCCTGGTTCTGCTCCTTCGTTATTTCTTCCTGTACTCATTGATACAGATGTCATATGAGTCCATATTTTGTTCTACAATACAGCAACATTGGGCTGACTACTTACTATTCTAAATCTTGCAACCCATTCTACGTCCTTTTGCTTCAAATAGTACATAAGCATATAACTTCCCGTGAAGGACAGTTCGTAGCCTGGTAGGTGAAAGCTATAAAAAGGGGACGCAAAACCGGTTAAAGTCGGAAGTGACAACCAATTGCTTTACTTAGCTTACGGTCTCTATTCCAGAACTGAACCCATCTACTCAGCGTCTGGAGCCAGTAGTAAATTAGATGGATGCATATGGTGCTAGCTTTTATTTGAAACAGGTTACTAGAATCTATCTAAAAACATTCTTAGTGTGCATGATACCGACCAACCAGACAATGATTGTTGGGTACCAATAAACTACTAGCTGGTAAAGTTACCATATTTACACCAGTTAATCAACACAGTGATTCCAATAAACATCAAACAACAGGGGGTACTTTAGTAGCTTTAATTCAGTGTCACTTTATTTGAAAGTCTGGAGTTAAGAGTCAATAACATTTAAAGTTGGCTAATACGTAGGATAGGGGTACGTGTCTGCTCCATACATGCTGGTACTGCATCCCGGCTGATACTACACAGATCCCCTGTAATGAGTCTGTGCCATAAAAGTTGAGTGCAGTTGTCACCTTCCTAATCACAGCGAGAGCGGTGCGGGCAGATGTAATGCATAGGTGGAAAAGTTCCTCTATTGCCTCTTTGGTTAAGTGCACTCTTCTGATACACATCTACTCACCAAGATTCTCGTACGACCTGTATTGCCTGCTGCTCCTCCTCAATACAAGGGCATGCCCACCAGGAATGCAGTAACTGCTCCTGAAAAGTCTCACTGTGGGTGGTGGGGATGAAAATCTTCTGGCGGTCTCACTCTGACAGAAACAGTAAGAAGCTTAAGTCCAGGTGTATGTAGGCAGAATGCCACAATAATCGCTCCAAAAAGTTGTTCCCCGTTTCACAAATCGCTACTGAAACTCGCCACACTATTCTGGTTCGCAAAGTAGGAGCTAAGAAAAGTTTCTCTCAGTGATTGGAAGTGGGTGGCAGTGTCCCATAGGGTTCTGTTCTGGGGCCACTTCTGTTCACTGGATATAGGGAGAGAGGGAGTGGTGTCCAGATTTGCAGATGATACTAAAGTAGGAGGCATTGTAAATAATTCTGAGGAACAAATGAAATTGCAAGGAGCCAATAGCATAGAATGACATTGAATATACAGCACAGAAACAGGCCATTCGGCCCAACCAGTCCATGCTAGAGTTTTTCTCCACTCGAGGGGGGAATAGTTGGATACTGCAGAAGAGCAGGGGGATTTGGGGCTGGTAAGTCGAGTTTCGAGTTCACAAAACGTTAAGTGGATAAGGTCATACCTAGAATGCTGTGTTTTATGGAAAGAGGCATAGAATATAAAAGTTGAGATGTAATAGTGAATCTATATAAGTTAGTAGCACTCTCGCCTCTGAGCCAGAAAGTTGTGGGTTCAAGACCCACTCCAGAGACTTGAACACCAAAAATCTAGGCTGACGCTCCAGAGCAGTGCTGAGGGAGTGCTGCACTGTCGGAGGTGCCGTCTTTTAGATGAGACATTTAACCGAGGCCCCGTCTGTTCTCTCAGGTGGATGTAAAAGTTCCCATGGCACTATTTTGAAGAAGAGCAGGATATTTATCCCTCAATCAACATCACTACAAAATACAGATTATCTGGGCATTGTCACATTGCTGTTTGTGGAAGCTTGCTGCACTTCAAAAGTACTTCATTGACTGTAAAGCGCTTTGGGACATCCTGAGGTCATGAAAGGCGCTATATAAATGCAAGCATTTCTTTTATAAAACCTCCGTAAGCCCACAGTTGTAATACTGTGTGCAGTTTTGAGATTCACACATATAGGAAGGATGTTGAGGCAATACAGAGGGTACAGCGCAGATTCACGAGAATGTTGCCTGGTATGAGGAAATAGAAATATGAAGAAAGTCTTGAAAAATTGGGGCTGTTTTTGTTAGAACAGAGGAGTATACTGGGTGATTTGACAGACGTCAAGTGCCTGAAAGGGTGGTGGAGGCAATAATAACTTTCAAAAGGGAATTGGATAAATACTTGACGGGGGAAAATTTGCAGGGCTATGGGGAAAGGGCAGGGGAGTGGAACTAATTGGATAGCTCTTTCAAGGAGCCGGCACAGGCACGATGGGCCAAATGGCCTCCTTCTGTGCAGTATCGTTCTATGATTCAATAAGTGTAATCTACTTGGGTAAAACAAATGAAGGACAGAGACACGATGAGTTGCTAGTCCATGTGCTTGCTTTATTAGGCCAGAGCGAACTGAGCATGCTCATACATGTGATCATACATTACACTGCTTTCCCCCTTAAAAAAAATGTATGTATTCCCCTCTCAGATACAACAAATCTATGGTCTCACCTTTCCCAACATTACATGTACCACATAACAAAAACTCCTGGCTTTTTTTCTTTTAAATGAACTACAAATCCAGTTTAATAACAGGTTTGCGGAGCCTCCCTGATCTGCTTACAGAAAGTTTTGGTGTTGAACCAATTTTCGGGCTGTTTTGTTTTGGTTCCGAACTCAAAGATGATCCTGTTTCGATCTCAGACTTGTTTGAACCTGGTACTTCAGTTATTGAAGTCTGAACTGAGTCAACCACATCAAGTGGTTCAAGATCACTGTCCAATCCAGGCCAGTAAACAAAGCTTCTTGCAATTGATTTCATACCGACGATCCCTGGATGTTCAGTATGAAGTTCAGCCAGAATTCTATCTCTCAAAGAAGTAGGTACCACCACTCTGTTTCCCCACTTGAAACAATCTTGCTCACAAGACAATTCAGTACGACGGTTATGGAATGGTTTCAATTCTGTGTCCATACACTGATCAGTCCATCCATTCAAGGTGTTTTCATACACTCTTTTCAGTACTGAGTCCTTTTGAGTCTCATCTGCAATCTCAGTTGCATGCACGGGAAAGTCTTTGTCAACTGCACCTAGCATAAAACTAGCACCTTCACTCCCAACACACGAGTCCTCATGTGGCAACCTGGACAAGGCATCTGCGATTGCGTTTTACTTTGAAGTGCGATATTTAATCGTGTAGTCATATTGTGACAACAACACTGCCCAACGTTGCATTCTTGGTGAGGCCATTGCAGGGATGGCAGATTTGGGCCCCAATATTACTAGGATCGGTTTGTGATTGGTTATCAGGGTAAACTTTCAGGAACTGTTGGAATTTATTGATTCCAAACACTATGGTGAGTGCTTCCTTTTCAATTTGCGCCTAGTTCCTTTTGCCCTTTGTGAGGGTTCACGATGCGAACGCGATTGGTTTCTCTTGGCCGTCATCCATTATGTGGCTTATGACAGCTCCCACACCATAGCTGGAAGCAACACACGCTCACTTAAGCTCACGCTCTGTGTTGTAGTGCACAAGTAGAGCATCGCTAGAGAGATTTCTCTTACAAGCATCGTAAGCTTCCTGTTGTGCTTTCATCCACTTCCACTGGACATCCCTCTTGAGGAGCTCGTGCAATGGAGCTAACATCGTCGCTAACACAGTTAAGAAACGTGTGTAGTACTGGACCATTCCAAGGAAAGATCTTAACTCAGACACGTTCTGCGGCTTTGGAGCATTGATGACAGCATCGATCTTTTCCTTAACTGGTTGCAAGTCATTTGCATCAACTTCAGATCAAGGTACACAACCTCAGGCTGCATAAAAGCACATTTGCTCCTTTTCAATTTGGCATTGTGGGCATTCAACCTTTGAAGCACTATATCTGACACTTCTAGATTTTCTTCCTCGCTGCTTATTGTGATCAGCACATCGTCTTGATTGCATAAGCATTTTGGAACTCCTTGCAAAATCTTATCCATTGTAGCCTGGAAGATTTTGGGGGAGGACTTTACACCATACAGCAGCTTGGTGTATGAGTACAGTCCCTTGTGCGTGTTGATGGTGAGATACTGTTGACTCTCTGTCAACATTCAACTGAGCGTAAACTTGGAGAAAACCTTTGACCCAGAGATTGCTGCATACAAATCTTGCGATGTAGGTAACGGGTACTGCTCATCGTCAACTGCTTGGTTAATGGTAACTTTGTAGTCACTGCACAAGTGTACAGTATTGTCTGCTTTGGGCACTACCATGATCAGGGTAGCCCATTCACTTTTGTCAGGTTTTACTAGCACTCTGTTCTCTTTGAGCTTTGCTAGCTCTTCCTACACCTGACTTTTCAACATATAGGGGACCGGCCTTGCCTTACAATAGACAGGCTTTGTGTTGGATTTGATGTGGACATGTGCGTCATACCCAGTGATGCCCTCATAACTGTCTGTGAACATGCTTTCGTACTTGTCCAGCATTGTGTCGAGTCGCTTCTTTGAAGCATCTACACTGAAGACGTTTTTTCAGTCTAGTTTTAACTTTCTCAACCAATCTTTGCCCATGAGAGTTGGCCTGTTGTTGTAGGTCGCTACAATAATAGGCAACTTTACTGACTGACATTGTGTAGAACTGTACATTCCATTTGTCCACATGTCTCTAGGATTTCTTCAGAGTAGATTTTTAACTCTACGGTACTCTTTGTAAGTGGTATTTGATGAAACTTACTCTCATATGTGTCCTTACTCATGATAGAGCAGTCTGCCACTTTGTCGATACACATCAATATACTGCTCGTTGATCAAAAGTTTTGTACGGAAGTCTTTCTCACAGCTGCTAGTGTTGCCACTAGTGGCATAGATACTGTGGATGCCTAGTTCTTTAGGTGCGTTCACTTTAATATTTTGAACTCCTCCCTTTTGTTGTCGTTGCTTTGCATTGCCACTAGAATGGTTCTTACTTCTTGCTTTCGATCTAGCTCTGCAAGCTGTTGAAATATGGGCTTTCTTCTGGCAGTGAAAACACTTTGCATTTCTGTATTGGCAGGACTGTGGTGAGTGATTTCCATTGCAGTGATAACAATTCACTGAACTGCTCTCACCGACATGCTTTTGACTTGGTCTCACAGCTTTAGGTTTGGCGGTGGCTTTGTGACTGTAGACCTCAGCTGCATGAGTCACTTGAGTTGGACGGAGCTCCCTAGAATTCATACATTACAATAAGTGTTTAAAATTATGAAGGGATGGGACAGAGTGATAGAAACAGACTGCTTCCAATCATTAAGAGGTCTAGAATGAGGGCGATATAGATACAAGATTAAATGCAAGATATTTAGGACAGTAGGCAGGAGAAACGTGTTTTACACAGAGGGTTGTGAGGATGTGGAATGCACTACTGGAGTTAATGACTGAAGCAGTGACTACATCAACATGTAAGAATAAGTTAGATAGGCGGTTGAAGGAAAAGGGATTAAATGGGAACAAGACAGGCACATGGGATTAGGACTACTGCTCGAGTGGAGTACAAACACCAATACAGGCTGGTTGGGCCGAACGGCCTGTTTCTGTGTTGCAATTTCTATGAATTTCTATGTAAAAAGAGCCTCACTTCTGCCTGTTCCACCTGATCCTGGCAACAGCTGCACCTTATAGTTCTCAGTTGAACTTACCCCAAGTGCATTGAGTGTAAAAGCAGGAAACTTGGCACTGTAGCACCACTGGCCCTCATTATAGCATAGTAAATAAACTCACTTGGGATTTGGCGGGCAGATCACGGGAAAGGCCAAAAAGCATGAAGGAATTAGGGGAATTCATTTTTGGGGTAGAAAGCTGGCGGAAACAGCCCCGTGTTGTCGCCAAAAAATGTTACTTGCCCTGATTATACACTGAAATTACACTGAAAAAAGTGGAATTTCTGGGCCCACATCTACTAAACCCGTATAATATTTTTGTTCACGTTTATTTTAATCATGGATACACAAAGTTAGGAGACCTACTCTAAGCTGCTTGTTAACTCTTACTGCATTACTAATGAAGAATTAACATTTAACCTGCACAGCATTCACAAGCCTACCTACAAAATTCACCTTACCCCATGGAACTCTGCTCCCTCGGATATCAAGAGTTTTCCGAAGAAGCAATTAAATGCTTCACCAAATAAGAGTTCAACATTTAGGTAACGGGCAGCAACAGCGCCTTAATATATCCCCAGGAATAAAGTAAGATTGTGAGGATAGGTCTTCACCCATTAGATTTTTACAAGAACGCAAATTTTATTTATTAAGTTTAACATCTACTTTATTAGCCATTAATTAATTTGCTAAACCTTCCTCACAATTGAAATCAAATCCCAGGGCCGGCTTAAATCAGCACTCAGCTGTCGTTAGTTATCAAGATCTCTCAGTTTAACACAAAAGTGAGAAGTCGCACAACACCAGGTTATAGTCCAACAGTTTTATTTGAAATCACAAGCTTTCGGAGCTGCTGCTCCTTCGTCAGGTGAAGTGAAGGAATACGAATCGGCAAAGCATATATAGACAGAGAACAATGCCTGTGTAGCGTACAATGTCAGACGACTACAGTTAATCTTTCTGACTGCCTTTCATCACACCTCGGCAGAGAAACAATCAGGTCAGCCAGGAAGGCACCACAGGGGGTCTAATGTGTCAAATGCAGTCTGTATGGAAAACCATAAACTTTAAAAAAAAATTTTTTTTTTTACTGGAAATCACATCTGTGAACAAGCCAACGACGACTCGAGTCTGGATGACTCTACGTCATGTAGCGTGACATGAACCCAAGATCCCGGTTGAGGCCGTCCTAACACAGGAAGAAAAGCCCAGGTTATTTTCTTTTTATTCTCTTTAGTTAAAAAGCAAGTGAGATACAATTGTTGCTGAGGTGATGCCAGCGACACCTAGGGGACATGTGATCTATCAAAGGCCATTGATTACCTGAAGGAGTGTTTCTTTTTTGTTCTTCTAAAATATACGTAAATGTTTAATGAACGCTGGAATAAAAGTTCCCATGTGTTGGATTCTATATTTTATCAACAAAAAAACCCACATTTGACTAAGTTGGCACCAATGCATTGGGCCTCCAGTACTCAGCACAGAGTGCTCGGCTCAAACCTGACCTCCCCTGTACCCACAGGGGAAAGGCCCTTCCTCTAGGGAAGGCTCCTGTATCCCCAGGCCACTCTTGTGCACTCGTTAGTGGCTAACTATACTGGAAGCAGGTCAACATTTTCAGCTAGGGAAGGTGCATGGTACATTAAGAGTCTGTGAAGGAGGATAATCAAATTAATCAGCAATATACAACCCCGGCAGAGCATTCGGTGTGCACCACCTCCCAATACAAATTGGAGGTAGTTAAAGCCTAATCTTCGGTCAGAGATTAGTCACAGTGCTCAAACTGGCAAATCTAGAAATATCAGGTGAGGAACGGCCGTTAACTTTATCTACTTTTTGCTGTACTAGTGAATTATTAAAAACACTGCTGATTTATGATTAAGATTTGATGGTAAACTTACACTAATAAAGTACCTTTCATGACCTCAGAATGTCCAAAGAGCTTTACTGCCTTTTGAAGTGTAGTCACTGTTGTATTGTAGGAAACGCGGCAGCCAGGTCCCACAAACAGCAATGAACCAAAAATTTTTTTTAAACTGATGTTGGTTGAAGGGTAAATATTGGCCAGGACACCAGGAAGAACTCCCCAGCTCTTCTTTGAAATAGTTCTATGGTATCTTTTACATCCACCCGAGGGGGTAGACGGAGCCTCGGTTTAATGTGTTATCCGAAAGACAGCACCTCCGACAGTGCAGCACTCCCGCAGTACTGCACTAGAGTGTCAGCCTATATTTTGCGCTTAATTCTTGGAGCGGGACTTGAACCCACAACCTTCTGACTCAGAAACAAGAGTGCTATCCACTGAGCCACGGCTGACACTTGATACTTATAAGGTCAAGAAAACTATGCCGAGAATGGAAGATAAATCATATCCATTGAGTGAGATCTATCAGCACTAGTTTGCATACGCATAATAAGTGTCCTGTATGTCATTACGATAGCTGGACCCCAGGGATTGTTTACAAAGCAGTATTCACAAGTGTCTGGGAACAAGTTACCTGCCTAACCTCAGTGTAAAGCTCCTTCTCTACCACAGCAATGTGCCTTGCCTCTAACCTTATAGCAGCACCATCTGTTAAACCAGTGTGACATTTCCATTGCCCATACAAACCATCATCGTGTCCCGCCTGCCAGTTTAGTGACCAAATTATGACCACTTTTGTGCCTGCACGCTCATGCTAGATTGACGTTGCCCAAAACTTAGTTCAGTTCGGCCCTTCAATCTGGGCTCGATTCAAACTCAGGTCATGGAGGTGAAAAGGAAATGTTCTATTCCACTGCAGCAGGTTGCACAAAACAACTTGGTCTTCAAAACAATGTTCGTCCATGCAAGTCTATTTTTGCGCAATAAGATACACTACTTTACATATATTTGTGTTGTGTGAACTCCTGTTAAGTGTCTAACGTATTCTGGAAAATGAATTAATATTTATTGCTATAATGGAAACAAAAATAATTGAGAAACCCTCATTCTTGGCCTTGCCTATACGGTACAGCAATACTCTGGGCAGAGGAATGAAGACAAATACAGTGCAAACAATAAAAGAAACATTGTTTTATTCATCAAGTAAAGGAAATTAAATATAAATATTAAAAGAAACTCTGCAACGAGGTGATGTCTTGCACAAGGCTTTGTTCTGTGAAAATTCTGGTCGATAGTTTGGATACTGGATAATAGGAGTGTGGATAATGAATGGTACGGCATATACACACACAATAAGAGTGTCTTGTATCTAACTATGATAACTGCATACCAGAAATGGCTGTCATCAAAGGTGATTACTCAATTAATCAAATACAGGAAAACATAAATATCTCAAAATTATTTTCATGATGTGGAGATTTTAGTTTAGCTCTCCAGATTGCTCAGAGGGCAAATTCCCCGTCCATAGTCGCACGGAGTCATACAGATTAGGTTTGTTTCTTATCTGTGTTCAGTTAGCTGATTTCAGTCAGGGTGGTGGCTGAAGGGTTGCAATTGGTCTTCCCGCTCAGGGCAAGAAAGGGAAAAAAAATTAGCAATGGTCCAATGACCATTACTACAAGGTATGAATGTGAGGATGTTGGGTGCGGACAGACTCAGCTGTGATGCTCTATACAATTGAACAGCCTGCAGCATAACAAATGTTAATAAAGAAAGAACGTACATTTCTATAGCACCTTTCACGACCTCAGGACATCCCAAAGCACTTTACAGCCAATGAAGTACTTTTGAAGTGTGGTCACTGTTGTAATGTAGGAAACGCAGCAGCCAATTTGCGTACAGCAAGCTCCCACAAACAGCAATGTGATCATGACCAGATAATCTGTAATGTAGGAAACGCGGCAGCTAATTAATTACCTTCACAAAAGCAAAATACTGTGGTTCATTAAAATCTGAAATAAAAATAAAAACAGAAAATGCTGGAAATAGTCAGCAGGTCAGGCAGCATCTGCAGAGAGAGAAACAGAGTTTCAGGTTGTTGACCTTGCATCAGAATTGGAAAAAGTTAGAAATGTAACAGGTTTTAAGTAAGTAGAGGCAGGGAAAGGGGGAGGAGAGGAAAGAACAAAATGGAAGGTCTGTGATCGGGTGGAAGGCAGGAGAGATTAAAAGACAAAAGATGGTGCAAGGCAAAAGGGGGTGGTAGTGGGACAAGTAAAGAAACAAAAGTTGGGTCTAGAGGAGGTGTAAATGGCAACAGCAGAATCATTATCTGCACCTGCTGTCTGAAAAAACTGGAGCAGAGGTTGTGGTCTGAAATTGCTGAACTCAATGTTGAGTCTAGAAGGCTGTAAAGTGCCTAATCGAAAGATAGGGTGCTGCTCCTCGAGCTTACGTTGAGCTTAATTAGAACAGTGTAGGAGGTCAAGGACAGAGTGGGATGGAGAATTAAAATGGTAAGCGACCGAAAGCTCAGGGTCACACTTGCAGACTGAACAGAGCTGTTCAGCAAAGTGATCACCCAATCTGCATTTGGTCTCCCCAATGTAGAGAGACCGCACCGTGAGCAGCGCAAACAGTATACTAAATTGGAAAAAGTACAAGTAAATTGCAATTGCTGTTTCACCTGGAAGGAGCGCTTGGAGTCGGGACGGGAGGACGTAAATGGACAGATTGCACAGGAAGGCTCACACGCATAATGGTCCCTTACATGAGGTAAGGGTGGGGTACCAGTTCCTGTTAAACTGTACCCCACCAAAACTGAGTGACTTCAAGAGAGGAGAGAAAATTGGGGAATAAATAAAGAGTTTTCTTCAAACAGTATCCATACTTTAGTTAATAACCCTTCCTCAATGTTAGTTTTACAGAAATTACTATAAAGTTGTACATAGATATCAGGAGGTCCCTGGCCTATGTTTATAAGAGTTTAGAAAGTGATAGACGTCACAGATCGTTGTGCAACAGGTGTCGGACTTGAGACAGGGAGGAACTGAACCTATACCAGTGCTCCAAGTATTGCACAAAACCAAAGTTTGCAATAGCTCAGCTGAACATTAGAAAAGGAACTAGAGGAAATAGAGCAATGCACTTTCGTACAAACAAAAACAGCTCCTGTGATGTTTCATGTTGAAAAATAAAAGCAACAGGTTTTGTGACACTTCTGCACACATAAATTTGTGGTTGACTACTTTTGCAGTATTCATTTAATTTCTTTTAAAACGCATAAACCATTAGCAACATGCACCAACAGGGCAGCTATTGTGCTTCACCTTCTGCCTTTGCTCATCATTCAAAAGATAATTTCCAGACTATTTGGCTCTTTCAATATTAGTCTCCTTCAGATTCATGTTAGAATTAGCTGACGGGCTCTTAAAACTGATAATTGCAACATTCCTTTCCAAACATACATCATGGAAGAAAATGTAATTCAGTTCATATTGTGTTATGCCTGTATGAAGCCATTTGTCCTACACCCTCGTGAGACACCCCATTCATCTTCAAACTGAAACTACAATTACAGATGGGAATTAAATATGGGACATTATTATTACCTAGTTTTTATAAAATCAATGGCTTACATTATCATTCAGATTCTTGGTTGGTCTCCTAAGTCTGCTTTTTTTTTTAAATTCATGTCTCAAGTCAAAAATCTTAGCTTTAATTATTCCTGGTCACTCTCTTCTCTTTATTAATGCATTAAAGTTTAGGAAACAGAATAAAGTCTGAAACGTTCTGTTAACCGTTAAAACACACGATGCATCATCTGAACCATCAGTTCAAGAACGTGCTTCGCTTGCTACTTGATGGCCTGCAAAACTGCTCAAACATGCCCCCTCTGGTGGACTCAACTAGGAGTAGCATCAACAGTGCTAGCAGGATGCAGTATGAGGCCAGTGTGTATATCTGGCGCCAAGGTGCAGGAGAAACGAATAGGGGAAGTACATTGATAGTATTTACAGTACAGAAACAGACCATTCGCCCCCAGCAGGTCCATGCCGTGTTTATGCTCCACACCTATACTTCGAAAGATATATATAATCAAATACCAGAACTGAAATGTTAAAACTCGATGATGCTAGCGTTTTGCTTCACTGTTTCTTCAACCATAGCTTTGGAGGGAAATGGGTGGTTTTAGAACAATTAAGCCACTTCATCTTTAGATTATAAAAACTCAAAAGCAAAATCTGGTGCATTTCAGCCCTTAAAGAGCCACACACCACCGCTAAAGGGAAGCAGCCAATTAAAAGGTAAGTGGTCGCACGTGGGGACAAATTCAGCCTTTCCAAAGGGTGTATGGTGCAAAAGAAGTGGCTGGCAAAAAAAACAAACAGTGGATGCCAAACAAATGTGGAGGCAGGAATTAAGAATGTGTGGGCAAGTGATGGATTGGCACACCACCCAAACCCCGTTTGATGGTTGGTGAAGTGGAGGTGCTGCTGCACGAGGTGGGAGTGAGAAGGGTAGCCCTATCGGCTACTCCATGCCACCATGAGGACAACAATGCAGTATATGCCTGGCAGGTGGTGATGCTGAGGGTCAATGCTGTGTATACTACCCTGTCGGGGGAGCTGAAGTGTATACCTTAGCTAACGTTTATACCTTAAGTGTATAGGGTTAAACTGGATATATTCACATATTCGAGTTAGACAATATTTAGTTCTGCCAATTCAGCAGAAACAACAGGCGCACGTAGACAGGACAACAGGCCACAACTCAAGATAAGGGTGGACAGCGGCCTTCACAGTTGTGTAGGGAAATCAGCTGTTTAACTCGTGACAGTGGCCCGATGGGCTCCCCGTGCACCAAGGACACCCTGTGTGTGCGGTACTTAGCCTGTGGATCCAAAACTTATTTGCGCACGCAATCACCCAGAATATACCCATACATGGTACGGGAAATACAATGTAATCTCTATAAATATGGTGCTCTAATTGTATTAAGTCGAGTCGGTGGTGGCAGACAGCCATACCGCACCCCTGCTAGCTTGTAATAAAGGTCGCGTGATTTAACTTGACATCTGACTCGGAGTGGTGATTTCCCACAACAATTGGCGTAGTCGGCAGGATCTCCGGAAACTGACTTTTCGGGAACCGAGAGGTCGGCAGCAATAGGGGAAGTACGATATATACGACCCATAGTTAGGCTGGCCGACCTTTCGTTGAAACCCCGACCGGTGTCTGGAGATTCTCGAACAAAGTAAAGGTCAGACTGCGCGTATCGACCGACGGCGCAGCGCGTGAAAGAGGGCCACGAAACGGGCACTATACGGGAATAGGACCCAGGTTCAGGGGAGCCGACGACAAGCCGTCGAGGGTTTGCGAGTAGCCGGTGCGGTGGCTTGGTCGCTGGGATGGCCAAACCACTGGGGAACCCGATGGGTTCGGTAGTTGAGAATTTGCTTAAACGATATGGTAAAACTCAAAGAAAAATGGAAAAAGGGGAGTGGCGCTCGGGACTGAGTCCTGAATGCCAACGGGAATGGTGGAACAAAGAGAGTAAACATAAGGAAGATAAAGCAATTGTGATGTTATGTCACGCACATTTGCAAAACAAAGAAAGGCAAAAAGAATTGATAACAGAACGATCAAAACGGGATAAAAATACAACAATTGGAAAAAGAAAAAGGAGAGGCACAAACAAATATCAAGCAATTGGAGCAGGAAAGAGAGGGGGATAAAATAAGAATAGAACAATTGGGAAAGACTATACTCAACTAAGAGAGAGAAAGAGAGGCAGCAGCATGGGAGCGAGATGATGATGTTATCCTCACGCAGGATGATAAAATGTTAGAACAACAAAATCAGATCGAGCTTCTGCAGTGTCAAGTTGCCTCCTTGGCTGCGATCATGCAGCAGCAGAGTGTAAACATGGTTCAGGCAGGCTCTGCACTGCAGAATCTTGAGGAAGCCAGGTGTCTGTTAGCCACCCTAACAAAAGATCTAATTTGCAGGCTAACTAATCTGAAAACTCAGCAAAGGAAGAGGAAAAAAAACCAGGGATTTGGAAAGCCAGGGAAAGCTGCTGAGACGCCAATTTAAAAAAAAAAGAAAAAAAAAGAGAAACTTAAAGTTTTACCGACATGGAAGTTATTAACGTCTGTGCCGAGACAAATAAAACACAAGATTGCTGAGTGAAAGGAACCTTAAAAAAATGCTGGAATTTCAGTTTGTGTTAAAGTGTGAAAGTTTTCCTGACTATGAATGTTTAAGAAGTTACAATATTCCTTTGTCTGAAAGTCTGTCTTAAAAAAAAAAATTGTCTGTTGTTTGTGTTTTAGCTCCACCCACTTCTCTGTTAAAAAAGCGTTTAACCCTTTTGTCTTGTCTTGGATTTTGGAAGTTTTAAGAATGTGCGAATAAGATTGTGCACCCAGAATTGGAAAAAAAAAACTTTGAACTACAATTTAAGTTAAGCTGGTGTGGAAAAATGGAGAAAAACAAAAAGTTTGTTTAACAAAAGATTAAGTTCCAGTCTAAAATTTAACCTTGGAGTTGTGGTTGCTATGGTTAAATTTTCCACGATGCGGAGATGCCGGTGTTGGACTGGGGTGGACAAAATTTAGAGGTCGCACAACACCAGGTTATAGTCCAACAGTTTTATTTGAAATCACAAGCTTTCGGAGCTATCGATTGCCCCTTCCTCAGGTGAAGTAAATTAGATACAGAATCGCCAAAGCATATATAGATAGAGAACAAAGCATGTGTACCTTACAATTGCAGACCACTAAATTAAATCATCCTGACTATCTGCCGAGGTGTGATAAAGTTAATCAAGTCAGCCAGGAAGGTACCACATCAAAGACATAGCAAGATACAGCTGAGACAATGAGGTGTAGTCGCAGGGGTTCTAACGTGTCAAAAGCTGCCGTCTGTATGTAAAACGAAAAGCTTTAAAATTTTTACTTTTTTACTGGGAAAATTTTTACTTTTTTACTGGGAATCACATCTGTGAACAAGCCAACGACGACTCGAGTCCGGATCACGTCATGTATCGTGACATAAACCCAAGATCCCGGTTGAGACCGTCTTCATGAGTGCGGAACTTGGCTATCAGTTTCTGCTCGATGATTTTGCGTTGTCGTGTGTTTCTAAGGTTGCCTTGGAGAACGCTTACCCGCAGATCCGAGGCTGAATGTCCTTGACTGCTGAAGTGTTCCCCGACTGGGAGGTAACAATCCTGCCTGGCGATTGTTGCGCGGTGCTCGTTCATACGTTGTCTCAGTGTCTGCATGGTCTCGCCGATGTACCATGCCGCGGTGCATTCTTTCCTGCAACGTATGAGGTAGACAACGTTGGCCGAGTCACATGAGTATGTACCATGTACCTGGTGGTTAGTGTCCTCACGTGTGATGGTGGTATCTGTGTTGATGATCTGGCATGTCTTGCAGAGTTTGCCTTGGCAGGGTTGTGTGGTGTCGTGGTCGCTGTTATCCTGAAAGCTGGGTAATTTGCTGCGAACGATGGTACTTCTGAGGTTAGGCGGCTGTTTGAAGGCAAGTAGTGGAGGCGTGGGGATGGCCTTAGCGAGGTGTTTGTCGTCATCGATGACATGTTGAAGGCTGCGAAGAACATGGCGTAGTTTCTCCGCTCCGGGGAAGTACTGGACGACGTAGGGTACCCTGTTGGTTGTGTCCCGTGTTTGCCTTCTGAGGAGGTCTATGCGATTTTTCGCTGTGGCCCGTCGGAACTGTCGATCGATGAGTCGAGCGTCATATCCCGTTCTTACGAGGGCGTTTTTCAGCGTCCGTAGGTGTCCATCGCGTTCCTCCTCGTCTGAGCAGATCCTGTGTATTCGCAGGGCTTGTCCATAGGGGATGGCTTCTTTAACATGGTTAGGGTGGAAGCTGGAGAAGTGGAGCATCGTGAGGTTGTCCGTGGGCTTGCGGTAGAGTGAAGTGCTGAGGTGTCCGTCTTTGATGGAGATTCGTGTGTCCAGGAATGAAACAGATTCTGAGGAGTAGTCCATGGTGAGTTTGATGGTGGGATGGAACTTGTTTATGTTATCGTGTAGTCTTTTCAGTGATCCTTCGCCATGGGTCCAAAGGAAGAAAATGTCGTCGATGTATCTGGTGTACAGCGTTGGCTGGAGGTCCTGTGCAGCGAAGAAGTCTTGCTCGAACTTGTGCATGAAGATGTTGGCGTATTGGGGTGCGAATTTGGTCCCCATGGCTGTTCCGTGTGTTTGGGTAAAAAAATGGTTGTCGAAGGTGAAGACATTGTGGTCAAGGATGAAGCGGATGAGTTGTAGGATGGCGTCTGGAGATTGGCTGTTGTTGATGTTGAGTACTGAGGCTGTTGCAGCGATGCCGTCATCGTGGGGGATACTGGTGTAGAGTGCCGATACGTCCATCGTGGCAAGGAGTGTTCCTGGTTCAACTGGTCCGTGGGTGCTGAGTTTCTGTAAGAAGTCTGTAGTGTCGCGACAGAAGCTGGGGGTTCCCTGTACGATGGGTTTCAGAATGCCCTCGACGTATCCAGAGAGGTTCTCACACAGGGTTCCATTGCCTGATACGATAGGACGTCCGGGTGTGTTGGCTTTGTGTATCTTTGGGAGGCAGTAGAAGTCTCCCATGCGGGGAGTACGTGGGATGAGAGCGCGTAGGATGTTTTGAAGGATGACTACTCCTCAGAATCGGTTTCATTCCTGGACACACGAATCTCCATCAAAGACGGACACCTCAGCACTTCACTCTACCGCAAGCCCACGGACAACCTCACGATGCTCCACTTCTCCAGCTTCCACCCTAACCATGTTAAAGAAGCCATCCCCTATGGACAAGCCCTGCGAATACACAGGATCTGCTCAGACGAGGAGGAACGCGATGGACACCTATGGACGCTGAAAAACGCCCTCGTAAGAACGGGATATGACGCTCGACTCATCGATCGACAGTTCCGACGGGCCACAGCGAAAAATCGCATAGACCTCCTCAGAAGGCAAACACGGGACACAACCAACAGGGTACCCTACGTCGTCCAGTACTTCCCTGGAGCGGAGAAACTACGCCATGTTCTTCGCAGCCTTCAACATGTCATCGATGACGACAAACACCTCGCTAAGGCCATCCCCACGCCTCCACTACTTGCCTTCAAACAGCCGCCTAACCTCAGAAGTACCATCGTTCGCAGCAAATTACCCAGCTTTCAGGATAACAGCGACCACGACACCACACAACCCTGCCAAGGCAAACTCTGCAAGACATGCCAGATCATCAACACAGATACCACCATCACACGTGAGGACACTAACCACCAGGTACATGGTACATACTCATGTGACTCGGCCAACGTTGTCTACCTCATACGTTGCAGGAAAGAATGCACCGCGGCATGGTACATCGGCGAGACCATGCAGACACTGAGACAACGTATGAACGAGCACCGCGCAACAATTGCCAGGCAGGATTGTTACCTCCCAGTCGGGGAACACTTCAGCAGTCAAGGACATTCAGCCTCGGATCTGCGGGTAAGCGTTCTCCAAGGCAACCTTAGAAACACACGACAACGCAAAATCATCGAGCAGAAACTGATAGCCAAGTTCCGCACTCATGAAGACGGTCTCAACCGGGATCTTGGGTTTATGTCACGATACATGACGTGATCCGGACTCGAGTCGTCGTTGGCTTGTTCACAGATGTGATTCCCAGTAAAAAAGTAAAAATTTTCCCAGTAAAAAAGTAAAAATTTTAAAGCTTTCGTTTTACATACAGACGGCAGCTTTTGACACGTTAGAACCCCTGCGACTACACCTCATTGTCTCAGCTGTATCTTGCTATGTCTTTGATGTGGTACCTTCCTGGCTGACTTGATTAACTTTATCACACCTCGGCAGATAGTCAGGATGATTTAATTTAGTGGTCTGCAATTGTAAGGTACATATGCTTTGTTCTCTATCTATATATGCTTTGGCGATTCTGTATCTAATTTACTTCACCTGAGGAAGGGGCAATCGATAGCTCCGAAAGCTTGTGATTTCAAATAAAACTGTTGGACTATAACCTGGTGTTGTGCGACCTCTAAATTTTCCACAGCAGTTTAAATGTGAAAAACTAATTTTTCTCCAGTTGTATTCAATGTTTTTAGTCATTTGGAAAGGTATCTGAAGAAAGGACAATAAGAAATATGACATAATGTACTGTTTTCTGCAAGCATGTGCTATTTTGTTTTGTTTTATCTGTTCTGTTCATGTTTAGTTAAAGTGTGAAAAACACAACTGTCTTTTTCGATCGGGAAAGTTTTTTTTAAATTTACATGAAGTGACGCAATTGCGTGCGCCTGAATGTTTCGCTCCGCCTTCTTAAAAAACATTCAAAGTAGTTAACCCTTTCCACTGACAGCAGTTTAAGTTCACCAAGCAACAACTTTAGTATTGCTGAATGAAATTTAAAGATATTGGACATTATTAAATTTAAGTTCTTAATTTTAAGTTAATATTTCCCCAGTGACAGAAGGAAAAATTATGATTTGATAAATTAACCCCTTGGGCTCTTAAGCAGAACCACAATGGATTCTCTGCTCTCTTCTGTTATATGGAAGTTACCTTGTAAACTAATTGTAGCACTTCTGTCTCTAATGTTAAAACACCGTGTAAACCACCTAGCCTGGGAATCACTTGTTTCTGAAATTGGAATTGATAGAAATGAAATTGAACATTGACAAAATCTGTCAGTTCAACAATACTGCTGTTTGGATTTTGGGATAATTTTGAAATGACAAAATGGACTCAGGCACTATATATTGGGTTACTTTTGGGAAAATAAAAGATCCTCTAAATAATTATAAATAAAAAGTGTTAATAACTTGGACTAAGCGAAAACGTTTGATCTAGGTTTTCAAACCCATGCTTCGGATCATTTAAAATGGAGGTGTATACTCTTGAGAGAGGTAGGAGAACAGGAACCAGTGTTTTGATACCACACCATATTGGAATATAGGGCCATTCTGGGTCAAGGTGGCAAGAGGTTGGAATAAGAAAGTTAGGACAGCCTGGGGGCATAAACGAGGTAAAAGAAGTATAACTGGGGGAAAGAAAGCACCAAGGGGACTTAGGGGTACACCCGAATAACCTTTAGTAAACCAACGGACAAGGAATTGAAAGAATGGACTAATTTAACAAGGGCTTATTGTGCACCCAAGGGTTCACTAGCAAGTGTACAGAGAGTCATGGCAAAAAAAGGATGGATATGTGTAGGATGCGCCCCAATGTAGTAATTCTAAATGAAGGATTTACGAGAGATAGTACAGAGTCAGAGGGAATGGGCAACAATAAAAGAGGAAAGGTCCCAGTGGATAGTATGCGTAGGGAAGGTGCCAGACGATGGGATTGACAGAGGTAGCTGCGATTATGGGAGACGACTGTTGATCCTTAGTGAACAGAAGGAGGGATCTATGGGGACCCCTATCAATACCCGCAGAACGAGGGACATACCAGTAAAGGTGACACAGGAGAGGGGCATGGCATGGACCTACCCACAAGGGGTGGGAGTAGAATGGACAGATGAAAGACAGCATATGATAATATGGGATTACCAAAGAATAGAAGAGGAGCTGCCATGTGTGAAAGAGAGCGAGTGGCCTCACCCAGCTGAGGTAATGAAGGGCGAGAATATAACCCAACTAAACATAGACTCGGACAAGGAGGTGTGTATTAAGTGTCCAGCCAGCAAAGTCATAGTAAAATGCGGCAACAAATTACGTGTCGCTACTTGGGTAAAGAGTAAAGGCAAGGAGACAGTAAGAAATATGAATAGTCCCTACACCCTGGCCCCCAATTTTTTTGCCCAGCCACGAGGGTAGCGATTGTCAGAACCGAGATAGCGGAGAATTGTTATTATTTTTCGTAAGTAAGATAGAACAATGGGGAGAACAGCAATGTGTCAAAGAGGTACAGGATGGGACTATGTTTATGTGCGTAGCGCCGAAAGGACCGGTTGTACTAATAATCACGTATAAGAGGAAGCCGACAACTCAATCCGCCACGATGTTCCCCATCAGGGAAACTACACGGCCCCAGAAATGCCCAAGGTAGACCCCGGGACCAGAAAACGGGCTGGTACTGGTCCCAACGGGAAATGTAATGTATGATAATGTACACCATGAGTTGGTACCCGTGGTGTTGGACTTGACGGACATAGGCCTCCCGCAGTGGTGTTCAAATGAGACCCGAGGGCTATACCAAAGATTGACTAGGCAAATACTGCAACAAGGGATTAAGGGAAATGGCCACATCCCGGGGCAACGCCACAAAAGGCGATACTGGAAGAGACACACTTAATGATGCCGCAACCATATTTAATACAGGAACTTCGGTAGTTAATACGATTGATTTGACAACCCTGGACAGCAAAATTAGGGATCTGGGCTCCAGAATTAAGAAAATCCTAAAGGAACAGAGTCAGAACCAAGATTCTCAGTTGACCGAAGATCAGGCCCTCACTAGCTGACTTCAGGATATAGCAACGGTCCTTGAAGCACATGCCCAGACAATTAACAAAATTATTGAAGAGGATCACGAAGCCTCCGATAAAGCTGCACGGAATGATAAGAACATAAGAACATAAGAAATAGGAGCAGGAGTAGGCAATCGGCCCTCGAGCCTGCTCCGCCATTCAATAAGATCATGGCTGATCTGATCCTAACCGCCAATCTACTATCTACTATCACAGAACCATCTCCTGCATCTAACAGAATTGCACACACGAAATAGGAGCAGAATCAGGCTACACGGTCCCTGGGCCCGCTCCACTACCCACAGGGCCATGACCGATCCGAACCTAGACTCATGTCCAAATTCCTGCCCGCTCCCCGTAACCCTTAATGCCCTTTACTTCTAGGAAACTGTCTATTTCTGTTTTAAATTTATTTAATGATGTAGCTTCTACAGCTTTTTGTGGCAGCATATTCCATGGACCTACCACCCTCTGAGTGAAGTAGTTCCTCCTCATCTCAGTTTTGAAAGAGCAGCCCCTTATTCTAAGACTATGCCCCCTAGTTCTAGTCTCACCCGTCATCGGGAACATCCTCCCCGCATCCACCCGATCCAACCCCTTCACAATGTTTCAATAAGATCGCCTCTCATTCTTCTGAACTCCAATGAGTAGAGTCCCAATCTACACAACCTCTCCTCATATGACCACCCCCTCATCCCCAGGATTAACCGAGTGAACCTTTTTTGCACTGCCTCGAGAGCAAGGATGTCTTTCCTTAAGTAAGGACACCAAAACTGTATGCAGTGTTCCAGGTGCGGTCTCACCAATACCTTGTACAACTGAAGCAATACCTCCCTATTTTTATATTCTATCCCCCTAGCAATGAAAGCCAACATTCCATTTGCCTTCTTAATCACTTGCTGCACCTGCATACTAACCTTTTGAGTTTCGTGCACCAGGACCCCCAGATCCCTTTGCACTTCAGTACTCTCCAGTTTCTTGCCATTAAGATAATAAATTGCTCTAGGATTTTTCCTGCCAAAGTGCATCACCTCACACTTTCCAGTGTTGTATTCCATCTGCCAAATCTCTGCCCACTTACTTAGCCTGTCTATGTCCCCTTGCAGGTTTTTTATGTCCTCCTCACTCACTACTTTCCCTCCCATCTTAGTATCATCTGCAAATTTTGATATGTTACACTTGGTCCCTTCCTCCAAATCGTTAATATAGATTGTAAAGAGTTGGGGACCCAGCACTGACCCCTGTGGAACACCACTAGTTACTGATTGCCAGTCTGAGAATGAACCATTTATCCCAACTCTTTGCTTTCTGTTAGATAGCCAATCCTCTATCCATGCCAGAATATTACCCCCAATCCCGTGATTTTTTACCTTAAGCAATAATCTTGTGTGGCACCTTGTCAAATGCCTTTTGGAAGTCTAAATACACTACGTCTACTGGTTCCCCTTTATCCACTCTATATGTTACTTCCTCAAAGAACTCCAGCAAATTTGTCAAACATGACTTCCCCTTCGTAAAACCATGCTGACTTTGTCCTATTAAATTATGATTATCCAAATGTCCTGTTACTGTTTCCTTAATAATGGACTCCAAAATTTTACCTACCACAGATGTTAGGCTAACCGGTCTATAGTTACCAGCCTTCTGTCTACTGCCCTTTTTAAATAAGGGGGTTACATTAGCAGTTTTCCAGTCTGCCGGGACCTTAGCGGAATCCAGGGAGTTCTGAAAAATTATTACCAATGCATCTACAATCCCTACCGCCACTTCCTTCAAGACTCTAGGATGTAAGCCATCAGGTCCAGGTGATTTATCCGCCTTGAGTCCCATTATTTTACCGAGTACCACTTCCTTAGTGATTTTGATCGTGTTTAGCTCCTCTCCCCCTATAGCCCCCTGTTTGTCCAGTGTTGGGATATTCTTAGTGTCCTCTACTGTAAAGACTGATACAAAATATTCATTCAGTGTTTTTGCCATCTCCATATTTCCCACCATTAATTTCCCGGTCTCATCCTCTAAGGGACCAACATTTACTTTAGCCACCCTTTTTCTTTTTATATAACTATAAAAACTCTTACTATCTGTTTTTATATTTTTTGCTAATTTACTTTCATAATCTATCTTCCCTTTCTTAATCAATCTTTTTGTTATTTTTTGCTGCCTTTTAAAGTTTTCCCAATCCTCTGTCCTCCCACTAGATTTCGCTACCTTATATGCCCTTGTTTTTAGTCGAATACTATCCTTAATTTCTTTACTTAGCCACGGATGACTGTCCTTTCTTTACACCCTTTTCTTTTCAGTGGAATATATTTTTTTTGGAAGTTGTAAAATAACTCCTTGAATGTACACCACTGATCATGTGTCGTCTTACCCTTTAATCTATTTTCCCAATCCACTCTACTCAATTCCGCTCGCATACCTTCATAGTCTCCTTTATTCAAGCTTAGCACGCTTGTTTGAGATCCAACCTTCTCACCCTCTAATTGAATATGGAATTCAACCATGTTATGGTCACTCATTCCAAGGGGATCCTTTACTAGGACATTTTTAATTAATCCTGTCTCGTTACACAGGACCAGATCTAAGGTTGCTTGCCCCCTGGTCGGTTCAGTTACATACTGCTCAAGAAACCCATCCCTAATACACTCAATGAACTCATCCTCAAGGCAGCCCTACCCCATTTGATTTGTCCAATTAATATGATAGTTAAAATCCCCCATAATTATAGATGTTCCCTTATTACATGCCTCAACTATTTCCTGATTGATACTCCGTCCAACAGAGTTGCAACTGTTCGGAGGCCTATAGACTACGCCCACTAGTGTTTTTTTCCCTTTATTATTCCTTATCTCCACCCAAACGGTTTCATTATCATGATTTTTTGACCCAATATCATTACTCTGTATTACAGTGATTCCTTCCTTTATTAACATAGCCACCCCACCTCCCCTTCCTTCCTGCCTGTCCTTCCTGATCGTTAAATAACCTGGTATGTTTAATTCCCAGGCATTGTCACCCTGCAGCCATGTTTCTGTAATGGCCACAATATCATAACCATATGTAGTTATTTGTGCCATTAACTCGTCTATTTTGTTACGAATGCTACGTGCATTCAGATAGAGAACTTTCAAATATGCTTTGTGGCACTTAGTTCCTGCTTTTTCACTTTTTACCACTTTACCTTTTACTCCACACACTCTGTCCCTTCCTGCCACGCTCTGATTTGTGATTCCCCTACTGCTACCTATGTCTATGACCCTCTCGGTTGTCATTTTTATTTTTTGCTCTCTTGTAACCTCCCCCCCACTAATTAGTTTAAAGCCCTCTCCACAGCCCTAGTTATTCGATTCGCCAGGACATTAGTCCCAGCACTGGCCAAGTGAAGTCCGTCCCAACGGAACAGCTCTCTCCTGCCCCAGTACTGGTGCCAGTGTCCCAAGAAGCAAAACCCATTTTTCCCACACCAGTCTTTGAGCCACGCATTCAACTCCCTGATTTTATTTACCCTAGCCAAATTTGCTCGTGGCTCAGGTAGTAATCCAGAGATTATTACCCTCGAGGTTCTGCTTTTTAATTTGGCCCCTAGCTGCTCAAACTCCCTCAGCAGAACCTCTTTCCTTGTCCTATCTATGTCATTGGTACCAACATGGACCACGACAACTGGATCCTCCCCCTCCCACTCCAAGTTTCTCTCCAGCCCAGAGGAGATGTCCTTAACCCTGGCACCGGGCAGGCAACACAGCCTTCGGGACTCTCGCTCTTGGCTGCAAAGAACCCTATCTATCCCCCTAATGATACTATCCCCTACCACTACAACATTTCTTTTTACTCCCCCCACTTGAATGGCCCCCCTTACCACGGTGCTGTGGCCAGGTTGCTCATCCTCCCTGCAGTCCCCGCTCCTATCCACACAGGGAGCAAGAGCCTCGAACCTGGAACCTGTTGGACAAGAGCAAGGGCTGCGGCTCCTCCAACACTACCTCCTGGATCCCTGTACCTGTCTCACTCGTAGTCACACCTTCCTGTCCCTGACCACGGGCTACTTCTGAATTAGTTACTCTAATTGGTGTGACTACCTCCTGAAACACGGAGTCCAGGTAACTCTCCCCCTCCCTGATGTGTCGCAGTGTTTGAAGCTCGGACTCCAGCTCATCAACACGGAGCCGGAGTTCCTCGAGCAGCCAACACTTACTGCAAATGTGTTCACCGTGAACATCAATGGTGTCCACCAGCTCCCACATATTGCAGCAGCAACACCTCACCTTCTCTCCCATTCTATGTAATTAATTAAAAATGTATTATTTTCCCTTCAGTTAATTTATGCCAGCAGTCTCCGCTACACCACAGATACCCGAGAAACTATAAACTATGGAATTGAAGTTTTGTATAAAAAAAGAGAAATACTCACCAACCAATCACTTACCTGCTTTCTGGTGATGTCACACTTCGATTATTTTTACCTCTCTCCTGCTCTCGGCTTGGTGAAAGCCTACCTGGTCGCTGCCGGCTTTTACCGCCGCCGCCTCGCTGCTGTTGCTCCACCCAGGTCCGCCGCCTCTGTGGGCCTACCTGGTCGCTGCCGCCTTTTACCGCCGCCGCCTCGCCACTGTTGCTCCACCCAGGTCCGCCGCCTCTGTGGGCCTACCTGGTCGCTGCCGCCTTTTACCGCCGCCGCCTCGCCGCTGTTGCTCCACCCAGGTCCGCCGCCTCTGTATGCAGTACATTCGGAAATTGGGTAGTAGAACAGGCCAGGGAAAACCTAGCCCAGATAAAGGAGGGTGAGGAACCATTATGGATTAATAATGAGCATCTGACTAACCTATCCCGGCACAGAGGGACCATACCAGGGTGCCAACTCAGGGGAATGGTGCGGGTATACCCCACCCAGATCGAATGTAAAATAAGCGGCGGAAGTATACTAGGGTTGATACTTCCAATACCCGTAATTACGCCAGAAGCGCAACCTCGAGAAGTATATAACGTTCAGAATATAGGGATCATTAGGGAAAATACCCACATAATGTACCATGAGACACTACCTTATGCAGTAACTTACGAAGACAGCCTGGTAGGAACTAAACTGGAGGGATGTGCCACCCGCCCGGGAATAACAATTTGCCCCCATAAAATAAGCTTTGACCCAACTGCAGCATATGGATTTAACATGTCCAGGGGGAAAATAAATTGTACAATGGAAGCCATCGGGGCCCACCTCACACACACAGGCTGCATATGTGGACAAGGGAGAGTACTGTGTAACCACTAACCAGAAAACTTTTGAGTACACAGATCAGGTTTGTGAGATCCCCAGCCCCGTGTTCTGCTTTACCCTGGAAGTACCGGTAATGATTGGACGGGTAGAACTGGTCGACATACACCAACGAAAATCCACCTCGATCCAGGTGTCAGAGGACATCAAAACAGAACTCTCTAACTACATCAACAAATTTGGATACGAGGTGCCCCCGTTACTAGAAGAACTGGCTGAATTACGAGGAAAAAAAAAAAAAATCACCAAATCCCAGAAAGTGTATTACACACTGCAACAACAGAACAAGGACATCGAGGAAGAGCTAGAAGACATCGAGATTACCACTCGGTGGGATGACTTATGGGACTGGGGGCTAAACATCCAAATCTATCCGTGGATAAGAATAATATCGCACGTGCTGGTGGTGGTCCAGCTGATAATTGTAATATATCTCCTTTGTAAGACATGTGCGGCACGCAGACAACAGAAGGCTAGACAGCTGGCTAAAGAAATAACTATGAGGACAGAAGTGCAGCCCCAGAAGGATGGCAAGGGGGAATTTGTTTAATTGGGTATATAGGGAAGGGTCCAGGAACATTTGGGTATCGGCCAATACCCAATCACTCCGTCAGTGACCTATAAAAGCTATGGGATGATGCAAAACATTGTGACTACCGGAGGATCCCCGGTAGAAGGCCGCATGTGGAGCATCTAGGTGTCCAGCTTGTGAAGGAACTGGAAATTCCTGACAAGCGCCAAAAGGAGGGATTGTTGGGGGAGCTGAAGTGTATACCTTAGCTAAAGATTATACCTTAAGTATATAGGGTTAAACTGGATATATATACAATATTTAGTTCTGCCAATTCAGCAGAAACAACAGGCGCACGTAGACAGGACAACAGGATGCCACAACTCAAGATAAGGGTGGACAGCGGCCTTCACAGTTGTGTAGGGAAACCAGCTGCTTAACTTGTGACAGTGGCCCGATAGGGTGTCCTTGGTGCGCGGGGAGCCTGTGTGTGCGGTACTTAGCCTATGGACCCAAAACTTATTTGTGCACGCAATCACCCGGAACATACCCATATATGGTACGGGAAATACAATGTAATCTCTATAAATATGGTGCTCTAATTGTATTGTCGAGTCGGTGGTGGCAGACAGCCATACCGCTACCCTGCTAGCTTGTAATAAAGGTCGCTCGATTTAACTCAACATCTGACTCCGAAGTGGTGATTTCCCACAACAATTCTGAGGACCAGAGGTGGAAGCAGCCAAGGTTAAGACTATCCAATTGTATCATTTAATAAGTTGATGGTCCAAGCAGGCATGTCACAAAGTTCTGCCTGTTGCACATTTACTGCTGATTCTGCTTACCATGCTCCAACAAGACATGTAAATCCAAGCTGCAACTTACAGTTGAAAGCTTTAGCACACTATCATTCTCGAAAGGGTATAGGCTGGTGCTTTTGTGGCATATAATTAACCTAAAGCAGGTTACAGACTTCCCTATAGAACCATAGAAGTTTATAGGGCAGTAGACGACCATTTGGTACATTGTGTCTGTGCCAGCTCTTTGCTACTGCAATCCAAAACTAGTCCCATTACCCTTACACTGTCCTGTATTTTTGCTTAAAATACTTACTTCTGTAACCTCCTCCAACCCTCCAAGAACTCTGTGTTCCTCCAATTCTAGCCACACTCCTTTCGCCCACCATTGGCAGCCATGTCTTCAGCCATCTAGGTCCCAAGCTCGGATTACACTTTCCTCTGAAGCGCCTCGAGACTGTTAAAGGCACTATATAAATACAAGTTGTTATTCAATTTTCCCTTTAAAAAAATGCAATAATCTCTGCCTCAGCTACTTCCTGTAGCAAAGCATTCTATGCTCCAACTCTCCATGTAAAGTAAGTTTGCTTAATTTGTCCCTCACTCTCTCAATGACCCAAGTCACTGACTCCCAAACCAGAGGAAACAGCCTTTCCCTATTCACCCCATCAAACCCCTTCCTGTATGAAAGGAGGAAAATGTGCTTGTGTGTGGCAGGTTTCTGCTGCTCAATAAATACTGCTTAATTAAATTCTAACACTTAAGCAAAAACAACAAGACTCAAAGGTTTATGAATACACAGTTTATTTAAAAAAAGACTAATTAAATCACAGGGCATATGCAGTTATAGAACTAACTGAAAGACCACCCTTTGCTCAAGTTAGGAATCAGTACAAAGCGGCAACAGCTTGAAGTTTTCAATGCTTGCCTTCAGTCGGTGTCATTTTCATGCCTAGAGCAAAAAGAGAACGATTACTGTGCTGCCTTCTGACATGTGTCAAACTGGTGTAACTTGTGAAGTGGGGCTTTAGAGCTCTACTATGATTAAAGGGTTAAGAATGGGTCTCAGGAACTAAATGAGCTACTAAGTCTTTTTCCAGAAGTACGCCTTTCGCAGAAGCTGTCTTAAGTTGCTGAACTGATAGTTGAGATAACGCTAAGAATGACATGTTGATTTTGCAGTAGTGTTAGAATGATTAACTGTGGCAAGCTGTGTAACTTGGAGATAACTGCAACTAGTCGAAACCATTGAACCACAAGAGGTCTAGAGGGGCAGATAAGCAGAACAATGAGTCAGGAGTCGTCATCTTAGAAAAATGTACAATGTTGGTGAAACCCCACCTGGCATAAGCACAATGTCATAGCTGCAGCAACAGCTTGCAGTGATAATGGTCATATGCTTTTCCGGGAATGAAGGCGGTATCTTGAGGTCATGCGTTGGTAGGCGTTAATGTAAGCTCTGCTTTATTTTATATAACCAATCAGTAAATGTGCACCGGGGCAAAACCCAATCAAACTGCCAAGATGGATCATGCACAAAAGACTGCTTAAAACTTTCTATCAGCAGAAAGAAGCCTGGCTAGACAGATAGCAGGTTGTCTCCTCACCGGTGCGAATAAAGACTGCTTGAATCTTCGAACGCAGACCTGGTGTCGAGTGTTTATTTCAAATACTCCACTTCAACTTGCCATGCTACTTAGAAGTAAATAACAGATACATCTAAAATAATGTTCTAATAGAAGTGTTACATTTTTCAGCATTCTAAAGGGGGTGAAAATATACTTTTTACCCTATTTGATCTATAGATTCTAGTGTCTAAACTTTCTGATGTTATGGTTAAATATGATTGAACCCAGTAAGTTGAATTCCAAAATTAGGGTCAGACCAAATAAAATCTGGGAACATTAATGTTGGCATACAGCAGCTGCTTCCATTTAAGCACAGGGACAGGGAGCACTTCATCTTTTCTCTATACCAAAGGGCAAAAAAACCCTTGCATTTATATAGTGCCTTTCACAACCTCAAGACATCCCAAAGCGATTTACAGCCAATGAAGTACTTTTAAGTGTAGTCACTGTTGTAATGTAGGAAATGTGGCAGCCAATTTGTGCCCAGCAAGTTCCCACAAACAGCAATGTGATAATGACCAGATAATCTGTTTTTAGTGATGTTGATTGAGGGATAAATATTGGTCAGGACACCGGGGGTAACTCCCCTGCTCTTCTTTGAAATAGTGCCATGGGGTCTTTTACATCCACCTGCGAGAGGGTTTAACGTCTCATCCGAAAGACAGCACCTCTGACAGTGCAGCGTTCCCTGGAGTGTCTGCCTAGATTTGTGCGCTCAGGTTTCTGGAGTGGGACTTGAACCCACAACCTTCGGACTCAGAGGCAAGAGTGATACCCACTGTGCTACTGCTTACGTCACTTTTAAAAAGTCTGCTTTCTCATGATAACCTAAACCAAAGTCTGATAAAGTGTTTGTTCTTCCACTGTCTGAAGTCTAGGAGGTCGCAAAAAGACTTGGGTCATATCCAGTAAGGTTCATACAGTAACAATGATGCATTACCAGACATTGTGTACGTAAAGACACAGTCCAGTTTCAAGAGTGGGAGCGATTGCTTACAGAAGTGGCCTTTGGTGCAGAGCATGAAAGAAATATTCAGTTAAAGCCTAGAACTGCAACATCGTGGTCAGCCACAAAAGTGTCAGTCACTTCACGAGTGGAAAAATTTAGGCCACAGCTCTTTAGGACATATCACACATTTACAGGCTTTCAACTGCGAACATCTAGATGTAGTTAGTATCTAACCCAAGAAAGTCTGTGAACTATGTTTTACTGTGCTACAACAACTCGATGCGCGATAGAATAAAAGGAGCAGAGTTTTGAATTAGCTAATGTTTAGAGGATAGAGGATGGCCAGGAAGGCATTGGAATAGGCAGGTCTGGAGGTGACAAAAGACATGGACGAGGGTTTCAGCAGCAGATGGTCTGAGGTAGGAGCGGAGACAGGCAAGGTTACAGATGTGGAGCAGGCAGTTTATGCGATGGAGTGGATAATGTAGCTTTGCAAATATGATCTTTATTTCCACTGGCTTTTCTCCCACATGATTATAAATACTAGCGATAAATGGGATGCAACAAGCATGAGGAACAAATTAGTAGGTACATTTGTCACAAAATTGCAAAAATACTTACAGTATGCGTCACTGCACAAGTCTGTAGGTGATGTACCTTCCTGCCGTCTCACTGGGTCTTATAATCTTAACCACCTATAAGCAGGAAAAAAAACTGAGTGCCACTCGCAGATCTTATATCAGCAGCAACGATGCACCACAAAATAAACTTGCCAATTCAGGAATTGTACAATGTATTACAACAAACCTGTCCTCTTTTCAATCCAAAGTATCGTGCCACAGGATCACCTGCTTGTATTCTTGGCAACTGGCTCTCCTTTAATTTACTAGTAACATACTTAAGGCATATAATGATTATTTATCAACATACAGAGCTACTGATTAAATATTTTGTTCCAATAGGCCAACTTTCATTGCATTATAATGTAACTTTTGCTCGGTCATGTTAAACAGGCAAAATCGGAATGATCTCTGCTAGAGCACAATCAGGAGGTCTATTAACTTGCAGCTAATCTCCGATTTACCCCAGGCATAATATTTTGTGTCATTTCCAACGTAGCCAAAACAAAAGCATGCAAAATAGATTATGAAAGAGCACAAAGTCCATCAGTTCTACACAGTAAAACTGAATGTAAATTGGACTTCTAAACACATCCTGTATACGATAAATTCCAGAGAATAAGAATCATAATTCAGCCACTGTACTCTGCTAAAGTTAAAATCTCTCAATTAACTTTGGTGCTCACATTGATAGTGGAGAAGCACAATTTTAATACACCACAGAAAGACCACAGTTGCCATCATTTGAAATATTAGAAATGTTTACAATTTAACACGTCGAGAAAGGATACTATCGTGCCAGCAGCTCTGTAACTTCCTCCTTGGTCATGACTATGTGCTCTGGAACAAGCTAAGATACATAACTGGATTAACTTCATTTACAGAAACAGGGTCCGCTTTAGACAGTCTGACAATGCACATATTCCATCCCCACTTCTTTCAAAATCTTTCCCCAGTACATGCCTAATTATGTCAATTGAAAAGAAGTGTCACGTATTGCACTTGCCATACTTGTCCATTGGGTCGGGGGTAGAACACTGTATTAGAGATTTCACATCTGCAAGTTTATTTTTTTTTAACTCAAGGATTTAAAGTATTGTTCAATTTATATTGATTTTTTTTCTTATTAAAACTGACATGGTTGCTCCAAGTTGCCTTTTCCCCCTTCATTTTTTATAAGAAAGGTCATCTTGTGAGGAAGGATTGTCCTGGGCAACTAAAGTTTTCACTTTCAAACACTCCAGGACATATGTAGTATAGCCAATGTATTATGTACAGCTCTCAACCTCACTGAGAAGTGGATGCTTCAGTGGAATAGTCCTTGTTGAGGGACCTGAAATAGGCAGAAATACCAACTGTCCTGACCTTTATGCTAGGTAACTTCTTTTATTATATACACTCTCTTCTAAGTTCTACTCTATAACAAAGAAATGGATCAGTGCAAATAAGAACTTGATGGAAACAAGGAAAGTTAATTTATTTGCAAATCATTTGTAAAAATTTGCATTAAGGCAGATGGCTTATGTACCAGGTTTTTACAATACTTGTGCAAAACATTTATAAACAGCATTCTGCTGGACTATTAGCAAATTTATGGCTGAGAAGCCAAAAATAGCCTTGATGGAATAGTACAGCCAAACAAATGCCAAAGTTACACTATGACCCCCATCATATACATTATTTGGAATAAATTAAAAACTAATGCAATTCCAAAGGATAGTACGTGACCAGATGGATTTATCGCATTTAAGAAAAAAAGAAACCAGATGCAGTTAGGTTAAGCATCTCAGATCCTATGCACGTGACTACTGCCCGACACCGCTTAGTGGCATCTTTACTCTTCAAATCCACATTAATTCCATAGAAAGGCTTTTCCAAACTTACCTCATGTTCTGTAATGTTAATTAGGAGTTCCTGCTGCAAGAATTGCTCAAGGATGTATTTAGGAGCCATGTCAACGAGGGACTGGGCAAAAAGAAATCAAATAGAAACATGAATACTTTAACTTAGAAAAGCTTATGCTCATATCATATTTTACTCTCAAGAACCTTCTGATATTTTCCTCAGTTGTGCATCTCACTTCTCTTTTATGCCTCGGTATCGTAACCGCTCCACAAAGTATTAGCAGGCCACCCAGACTCAGGAGCTGGCAATAGAGATTTCCTCTTGCTGTTCCAGAATTTCCCAAAGTCTTGCATAACCATGTAAAGGGATCCAAAACTAATACAACAGTTAACACAGTGTATTTGATGATACTGAAATTTTCCTAGTCCTCTCTTCCAGTAAAAGGGATGGATGGTCTGTGCCATTGGTACCCTTCAGGCCAAACCACAAGTTGGCTAGCGGTGATATTCATGACAAACATACTTCACTGAGCACAATATTTCACTATACGACATCCATCTAGTAGTCTGTCTTGAACAGACACCACTTAAGTAACTAGGTTCAAGGACCAGGCAGGCCTGGAATTTGAACTCATTATCTTGTGGCGGTTTCTTACACCACCTAATTCCCAGCTTGGCACGAATTTGCATTTTGACACATCTGGATGATTTAGTTTACTTTTCATCCTCTCATTTAAAGATTCGATACTTACAAATGACCGAGTTGACAGAAGAAAAATCATTAACAGCAAGTTTCTGTAACATAATAATTAAACTGCCACTTTGTACCTGTTTCGCTGATGGCGTCATCCCTTGTTGTACCACAATGATGGCTCTGGTAATATTTTCTTCCTGCATGCGCTGACAGTACATTTTAATGGTTTTAATCCCAACTTTAGGCTCCTCTGATAACAAATGAACAATTTTTATATCAGTCACATAAACATAGCCACACAGTTGATAGGAAGAATTGCTTTGAGAAGCAACAATATGCTTGTTATTCATCTACTCCATTGAGACATATTGTATGGTGTGACTGGTAAACACAAGGAAATCTATATTGACACGTTTTCCTTCAGGGACAAGTACTGCACTAAGGCTGTATTACAAAACAAGTTTATCGTGCATTTCCACAATCCCACCCCAGCGGAAATATTCCGAAAATAAATTTACAATTGAATAAACTTTAAAAAAAATAACTGTATTGCCCATTTAAGTCCAACTTGCACTCATGTTACTTACAATTAAGTAGCATTAAAAATAATTTGAACATGAGGATTTAATGGAAGACACACATTCACAACCCCACCAATTAAATAAGTCAACAAGCCTGTTGCTCCTGGGTTGTTGTCATGTTGCCTGGTAGTCGACTTAGGGCAGCATAGGGAGAGGGGATGGTAGCGAGGCCAGAGTGCTGTTCATATCTGGATCAGAGCTCAAACTCTAGGCTTGCGATTCTAGGGAAAGGGTGGGCTAGTTATACAGTTAATCTCTGCCTAAGGAAGGATGGAGAGCTACCAAGATGGTGCAGACGTCCCTTCTCACATTCAATCCTGGTTGCTTAACTAAGAACTGACATCTGCATCAACTAATATATCCATGGGTTCCTCCCCGCCCCCTCCCCAAGCTAATGATAATAGCGCTGACCGGCAGGGGAGGGGAAGATTACAATTGATTCAACCCTAAAACCCAGAGGAAAAAGATAAAACCCCAAATAATTTAGTTTGTGTACCTGGAAAGAAAACGAACATCTGATCAGTGGGGTCATCATTATGAGCAACAAGCACAGTCAGGTCTGAACGTCGTGGCCGTCCTTCACTTGGCTTATCTCCAAACTGACCCCTAAACTCTTCCAGTGTCTGATCCAATTCATCTTGTGTCACTAAATATCCACGATCATGGCAAAGCTAGGAATTACAAAGGGTAAGCATTCCTTGAAGTTCTTTGTCCTTAAGATGGTAGTTTTCTATCTGTCCAGTAATTATTCATGGTAAATGAAAGACACACATGCACATGGAAAAATGGTTTGTTGCTGACAGTCTATGATTGAATTCAGAATCCAACTTTAGCCTTAGTGCAAAGTGGTTTGACTTTGCTGATGCTGCAGTTACAGGTAGATGCAGATTGAATCAAGGCCCGAACTGACACCGGAAGGAAGCTGATGGGACTGTCTCACTTTGCTTCAGAGTCAGTTGGCACCCAATTTGCACTCCAAGTTTAACATTAACACTAACCTTGGAGCATGAAAACACCCTAACAAACAGAGATTTAATAGAGGTGTTCAAAATGATAACGGGTTTTTAGTAAATATGGAGAAACTGGTTCAACTGGCAGGAGGGTCAGTAACCAGAGGGGAGAGAATTAAAGTAATTGGCAAAGGAACAAGAGTGGAGATGAGTTGCAAGTTATGATGATCTGGAATGCATTGAGAGAAAGGGTGGTGGAAGGAGATTCATAAGTAACTTTCAAAAGTGAATTGGATATACACTTGAAAAGGAAACATTTGCAGGGCTATGGGAAAGAGCAGGGGAGTGGGACTAATTTGAGAGCTCTTTCAAAGAGCCGGCACAGGCACGATGGGCCAAATAGCCCCCTTCTGTTCTGTATGATTCTATGATTTCAGTAAAGTCTAATGACTGGCTCTGAAATTTTCAACCACAAACCGAGAAAGGCACTCACTTGTTCTTCCAAATATATCATTCAGGTGAAATACCGATGGTGGTGGTAGTAGTGCAAGCAGTTTGAGGTCATGAATTAAGAGTACTAGTACCAATATGCTAAATAAACAATGTGACAACACTGGTGTTCGCACTAGACTTATTTAGCATATATTAGTACCATGCTTTGCACATCAGTTCCAATACATAGAGGAAAAGTTAATAAAACTTACTACATTAAGTCAGAAATACTCATTATAAAGGATGATACCAGAACTGAGGGGTTAAAACTATAAGGAAAGACTGAACAGGGGCTCTTTTCTCTGGAGAAGGCTGAGGAGCAATGTTCAATGTAATTTTTTTTCCAATTGAGAAACCGGCAAGCGGCCTGCGCAGGAACTTCAGACAGATGCGCAGCCGTGCAACTAAACGGGAACATTGCCGAGGAGTGACCCAATAGAGGTCTTTAAAATTATTAAGGGGTTCAATAGGGTAGACGTAGAGAAGGTGTTTGAACTTGTGGGGTGGGGTGGGGTCCAAAACTGGGGGTCATAATAAATCAAATTAGAAATTCAGGAGAAACTTCTTTACCCAGAGAGTGGTCAGAATGTGGAACTCGCTACCACAGGGAGTAGTTGAGGGGACTAGCATAGATGTATTTAAGTGAGAAGTCGCACAACACCAGGTTATAGTCCAACAGTTTTATTTGAAATCACAAGCTTTCGGAGCTGCTGCTCCTTCGTCAGGTGACTTCACCTGACGAAGGAGCAGAGCTCCGAAAGCTTGTGATTTCAAATAAAACTGTTGGACTATAACCTGGTGTTGTGCGACTTCTCACTTTTGTCCACCCCAGTCCAACACCGACATCTCCGCATCATAGATGTATTTAAGGGGAAGCTAGATAAACACGAGGGAGAAAAGAATAGGATATGCTGATAGGGTTAGATGAAATAGGGTAGGAGGTAGAAGGGCAGAAGTGTGGGGATTGGGGGGGGGGGGGGGGTAGTGGGGGGGGGGGGGTAGTGGGGGTTCCGGGTTCCAGCTCTCACGCCCCCCACCCCCCCCACGGCGCTGCAAACACCAGCTAGGCCTCACTCCCCCTCCCCACCCAAAGCCCCCAGCCTCTGTACACACACCTACACTTCCTCCGTGTAAACCCGCACTGCGCTAGACCTTCAAGCCCAGGCCGCAATGCCAACACCATTTCGGACACCCACCTGCATGATGGTTTTGCGGATCTTCCACAGTCGGTAAGTCTCCTCCTCATCGTCCATGGCCACCCGCTGACCGACTGCCGGGCCGTTCGCGCCGCTTTGTGACGTTAATTTCACGCGACAACCACCGCCGACCCGCGCACGCGCGGTAGATCAGCGCCGCCGAGACGCCTATTGCGCATGCGTGGCGGATTGTCTCCTGGTCAACAACACAGGAAAAAGATTAGGCAAGTGGAATATGAAATGGCACCAAAGAGTGTCTCATAGCGAATAGGAGATGAAGTTATTTCCTTTCATTTAGCTTATAAGCCCTTATTATAGTGTGTCCTCCATAAAATCTCATCTTTGGCAATGATGTTTAGTTTATTTTTGTTTGGTGATTGTGTCTCACTCTCATCAGCCTCCAGATTGAAGGAAAGACTTGCATTTATATAGCCCCTCTCACAACATCAGGTCGTCCCAAAGCGCTTTACAGCCAATGAAGTACTTTTTGAAGTGTAGTCACTGTTGTCAAAAGATGGTTAAAATAAAGTGAGAAGAACTGCTATTAAAAATGAGTTAATCTGTCTGTACAGCAATGCACACAGTGTCCATAATAAAACAGGGGAGCTGGAGGCAATCATGCGTTGCGAGGAACCAGACATAGTAGGGATTACTGAGAGGTGGCTACAGAAAAATCAGGACTGGGAATTAAACATTGCAGGGTATGACATATATTAGAAAAGATAGAGAGGGGAAAAGGGGAGGTGAAGCATCTGTACTTATTAGGGATAACATAATGGCAGTAGAATAAAGTGACGCAGCTATCAGCAAGACAGAAATAGAATCTATGTGGATAGAGATAAAAGATAATAAAGGATTAATCACACTAATAGGAGTAGTCTACATACCACCTAATAGTGGAAAGGAGGTGGAGGAGGAAATATGCAGACAAATTAGGGAAATGAGTAAAAAACATCGAATAATAATCATGGGGGATTTCAACTACCCAGATATTCATTGGACAGAAGAGGTAGGTAAAGGGATAAGGGAATGGAGTTCCTACAATGTGTACAGGACTCCTTTCTAACCCAATATGTAAAAAGTCCAACAAGGGAGGATTCGCTATTGGATCTAGTAATGGGGAATGAGCCAGAGCAGATAAGAGAAGTAGAAGTAGGGGAACATCTAGGCAATAGTTACCGTAATATAATGTGCTTTAAGATAATAATTGAGAAGGACATAGGTGTAACAAAGACCAGGGTAATAGATTGGAGAAAAGCTGATTTTGAGGGGTTCAGTATAGAACTTGGGAAAATAAAATGGACAACAATATTGGTAAACAATGATGTAGAACAGCAATGGGAAACATTTAAAACGATGTTCAACAGAGTCCAGGAAAAATATATTCCGCTAATAAACAAGAACAAGCTAAACACTAATGAGACACCATGGATGAATAAAGCCATAAGGGAAAAATTGAGGGTAAGGAAAGAGGCATACATTAAGTACGTAGACAGCAGGGGGGAGCATGATAAGGGAGAATATGAAGGGATTAGGAGAGAAGTCAAAAAAACAATTAGGAAGGCAAAGAGGAACTATGAAATTAAATTATCAAGGAACATAAAACAAAATAGTAAAATATTTTACAGGCACATAAATAAAAAAATAAGGTCGGCATGGGAATAGGGCCACTAAGGGATGGAGAGGATAATACTACAGTCAACAATAGAGAGATGGCAGATATATTAAATAATTACTTTGCTTCAGTATTTACCAGGGAGATAGAACAGGTGAAGATGACATCGGATGATGAGATTAGTAATGAGTTAACTGCATTTAAAATAAAACAAGGAGATATACAAAATAAACTAATGAAACTCAAAGAGGATAAAACCCCTGGTCCGGACGGATTACATCCACGCATTTTTTAAAATTTAGGGAAGAAATAGCAGAGGCATTACTACACATATTTAGTAATTCGTTAGAAAAAGGTGTAGTGCCAGAGCTAACGTAATACCTATATTTAAGAAGGGAGATATAACATGTCCAGGGAACTACAGGCCAGTCAACTTAACATCGGTGGTAGGAAAAATAATGGAATCCCTACTAAAGGAGAAAATAGAAGAACATCTAGAAACGACAAATATAATAATAAATAGTCAGCATGGATTTCAAAAGGGAAAGTCTTGCTTGACCAACCTAATTGAATTTTTTGAACTGGTAACAGAGAGTAGACAAGGGTAATGTATTAGATGTAATTTATCTAGTTTTTCAAAAGGCCTTCGATAAAGTACCACATAATAGACTAATGAATAAGGTCAGGGAATGTGGAGTCGGGACAAGTAGCAGAATGGATAGCTAGCTGGCTTCAAGACAGAAAGCAGAGAGTATGGGTAAAGGGTAGCTATTCAGAGTGGCAGAAGGTGGGAAGTGGTGTTCCACAAGGATCAGCGCTGGGACCACTGTTGTTCACAATTTATATTAATGATTTAGACCTTGGAATCAAAAACACAATTTCTAAATTTGCAGACGACACCTAATTGGGGGGGGGATAGCCAATACTGAGGAGGACTGCAACAAATTACAAGAAGACATCAATAAACTTGCAGAATGGGCATATAATTGGCAAATTAAATTCAACACAGATAAATGTGAGGTATTACATTTTGGTAAGAAAAATAGGGAGGTCACATATTACTTGGAAAATAAGAATCTAAATGGGGTAGAGGAACAAAGGGATCTAGGAGTACAAATATACAAATCACTAAAAGTATCGACACAAGTTAACAAGGCCATAAAAAAAGCAAACCAAGCACTAGGGTTTATTTCTAGAGGGATAGAATTGAAAAGTAGTGAGGTTATGCTAAACTTGTATCGAACCCTGGTTAGACCACACTTGGAGTACTGTGTGCAATTCTGGTCACCATATTATAAAAAGGATATGGAGGCACTGGAGAGTGTGCAGAGAAGATTTAGAAGGATGATACCAGAAATGCGAGGGTACACCTATCAGGAAAGGATGAGCAGGCTGGGTCTCTTTTCTCTTGGCTGAGGGGTGACCTAATAGAGGTCTTTAAAATCATGAAAGGTTTTGATAGAGTAGATACAGAGAGAGTGTTTCCACTTGTGGGGAAGAGCAAAACTAGAGGCCATCAATATAAGATAGTCACCAAAAAGTCATATAGGGAATTCAGAAGAAACTTCTTTACACAGGGACTGAGAATGTGGAACTCGCTACCACAAGGAGTGGTTGAAGCGAATAGTATAGATGCATTTAAGGGGCGGTTAGATAAGCATATGAAGGAGAAGGGAATAGAGGGTTATGCTGATAGGGTTAGATGAGGAAAGACAGGAGGAGGCTCGAGTGGAGCATAAACACCGGCATAGATCGGTTGGGCTGAATGGCCTGTTTCTGTGCTGTATATCCTATGTAATCCTATGTAAAACATTTTGCAGCAAAAATACCAGTTGTTTTGGTTGTATGCTAAGCCATCTGTCTGACAGATTACAAGTTTAATCTTATCTCACTGATAACAGCTGTTCCTTAATTTGCTTCAGAGTGACACAGACAAAATTACAGGAAGAACACATATATTTTTTCTCTGTGAGCTACCTCCTCCTAGGAGATTGTTGGCTAGTCTTTTTCATTCTTAATTCAGACGGACTTGCTTGATGTATTTTGTATATGATGAGATACAAATGAGATGGGAGAATATTGTATGGGAACATTTGAATATAATCTATGAGAAGAGCACATACTGGTATATATTTGAAGAAGCAACTTTGGCTTCTTAACTTAATTTTCTGTATTAAGTCCACTGTGCTGAGTATGGTAAATGTTACTCTATGATCTTAGAGGGAGGACTCCATGATGAATCTTTTTTGTTGTTTTTCTTACCAATTTTTCCTCCTCGCCTCCTTTCTTGAAGGTCTTGGTTGCTTGATGGGACATTACTGCCAGGCTCTGGCACCTCACCCATTATTCTCACAGGAGCCTCAACAGTGAGTGGGGCAAGGTTGGGGAAGATTACAGCCAAGCTTCATCCCATCCTCCCCTGATACATGTGCTCTTTCAGCAGAAGATGCTGGATAGCAATCAGGGACAGGATCACTGGCTTCCCCATCTCTCCCCCCCACCACCCCCCAACCATAATCTGGGGCACTGAGCTAATTGTAGCAATCTTTTTCATCACCCTGGTTGAGCTCAGCACAGACCTGGGAATATCCTGGGATTTTCTTGATATGTATAGCTCAGTTAATCCCTGGCAAACTTGCTGAGCCATCAGAGCAACTTGATACATCTTCTATATACGGTACTCGGAATAAGTATTTGTGAAGCTTACACTCATTTTTATTTCAAACAGATTGCAGTGCTGAGGGAGCGCTGCACTGTCGGAGGTGCCGTCTTTCGGATGAGACGTTAAACCAAGGTCCCTGTCTGCTCTCTCAGGTGGACGTAAAAGATCCTATGGCATTATTTTGAAGAAGAGCAGGGGAGTTATCCCCGGTGTCCTGGCCAATATTTATCCCTCAACCAACATAACTAAAAACAGATTATCTGGTCATTATCACATTGCTGTTTGTGGGAGCTTGCTGTGCGCAAATTAGCTGCCGCGTTTCCCACATTGCAACAGTGACTCCACTTCAAAAGTACTTCATTGGCTGTAAAGCGCTTTGAGACATCCGGTGGTCGTGAAAGGTGCTATATAAATGCAAGTCTTTTTATTATTTAAAAGGATCTTTCTATTTACCTATCAAGCAGTTGGTGGAATCATCTGAAGTTAAGTTCAATCTACTGAATTTATATTAGTTTCTCAGCCCAGGCCGATGACGGTTTGCCTATAAGCCTGTATAACATGTTACAGTTGACTTGATGAATATAGTGTGCAATACCGGAGAAAATATAGCGTTTGAGCTTTTTGTAGATCTCTGCTGGACATTCCAAAAACTCATTCATTACTAGTATAAAATAACTTTGAACTGTCTTATTGGATTCCTTGTTTATGGAAATTAAAAACATTTTACAGCCTGTAGCGGTGGTTCCTTGCAATGGACGTATTGTCTTGGCTTAAAATCCTCAACATGTTAAGCTTAGCCAGTTTTTCACTTTGAACTGAAACTCTTTGACTTGTTGATCTGCATCAAATTTAGATGTTCCACATCACTTTTGCCCTTTCCAGAATAGACCAGAAATGGTTTACATTTCTTAACTACAATGCACATAATTCATTTAGAATTTACAGTGATCCTATTGACATGGGTGAAGATTACGCCACCTTCAATCATCCCGTTTCAACTTTCTTAGCTTGACTAACATAAGCAAGTTCGCCTTATCTTTCCCTCTTGAGGTCACCGGACCATTCTCTAATTAAGTTTTAACTTAATGCAGTACCATGCATGGAAGTTCTCAAACCTCAGAGAATGATATGACTGCCAAGTAGTATCTGTCTGTCATTAAACGGTGCTGCAGCATAGAATGCTGTGCTGTTTCTTTATTTCACTGGGGTCAGCATTCTGCATTCTGCATTCTTACCCTTCTTCACCCATGTGTCCTTGCACTAGCATTGCACCTAAAGCTATCTAACCTACTAACAGTTGGAAAAACTGAACAGATGTCACAAAAATTGTTCAATTTTTCCAACAGTTAACAGGTTAGATTAGATAGTATTTTTACAGCTTTGTTCATTTAATATCCATCACAACTGGCATATTGCTTTATATGCAGATTTTTGATTGAGAAACTGATGACTAAAATTTTAATGTTAATTATGTATCCATTATAGCTAATAAATATACATGTGTTATATCTCATTAACTTTCTATTCAATTTGTATAAAATTATTTAAGAGAATTTAAGTCGAGTTCTAATATTTACACAAAAAATGTTTGATCTACATATGCAAAATTAAAAGGGTGTATACATTTAAGCCTTTTGCTTCGTCTTGTCTTAGTGATGGTTGAGGTTTTAAAGCCATTGACAGTGTGAAGATTTAGCCAAAATGTAGTTTCTTGTGTTTAAACAAGAAATGGCTTTAAAAGGAACTAGGTTTTCACCTGGGCAACACCATTTTTTGCCTCATCTGCAACATCAGAAGGGCGCTTCCTACTGTATTAATGGTAATTTTTCAAGTTCCCGCAGTAGCCATCTTTATTATTAATTATACAATTAATTTTTTTTTACTTTTCTGGTTGAGAATGCAATTTGATGGCAACACCTACAGAACAATTTGCTTTGTTTTGTGCATCCCACCCATTAGGCTTTGGGTTCGAAGTATCCAAATTAATTTAATGTAAAATGTTTATAGCCAGCAGAGATTAAAGTTTTGTCACCACTGTCTGGTCTGGATTTAACTCCATACAAGAACTGTGCTAATTCACTGTGCTGGCCTGTCCTCTAGGGAAACTTAATACATAATAAAAGACAGCAGAGCAATATTATAACCCAGATTAATCACTAAATTGCTGCTCAACTATAGGCTTGAACACAGCATAATGATACAGTACACACTGAATGATTACAAGCACAGTTTTAATCCAGTATATACGTGCAATAACTTGAGCAATCTGATTGGGCGAGCAATAGTTTTGCTACAGATTATGGGAAATCACATCATGGGATGAGCAATGTATTCTTAAAAAAGGCAATTTCAGCAACAACAAAACATTCTCCCCTTTACAGCCTTCAGACATTGTAATCCCGATTTTAACCTAATCCGCCTGGTGGGAACGGGGTGAGTTTGGATTGGACTCGTGTTTTACATCCCACCCAATTTTATGCTCTGTTGACTTTAATGGTATTAAACAAGAATCCAATCCGAACCTGCCCTGGGCAAATCGGGGCTAGTGTGTATGTAGCACAAGGGGTTTTGATAAGGTAAATCAGGTAAAACTATTTCTACTGGTAGGTGAGTAGAGGGAAGAAATGTTTATGATCATTACTAAAAGGACAAAGGCAGAGGGTAGAATTCTTTTACACAGAAGTTAATAAGAACATAAGAATTAGGAGCAGGAGTAGGCCATACGGCCCCTCAAGTCTGCTCCACCATTCAATAAGATTATGGCTGATCTTCGACCTCATCTCCACTTTCCCGCCCGATCCCCATATCCCCTGATTCCCCTAGAGTCCAAAAATCTGTTCATCTCAGCCTTGAATATACTCAACGACTCAGCATCACAGCCCTCTGGGGTAGAGAATTCTAAAGATTCACAACCCTCAGGGTGAAGAGATTCCTCCTCATCTCAGTCTTAAATGGCCGACCCCTTATCCTGAGACTATGTCCCCTAGTTCTAGACTCTCCAACCAGGGGAAACAATCTCGCAGCATCTATCCTGTCAAACCGCCTTAGAATCTTATATGTTTCAATGAGATCACCTTTCATTCTTCTAAACTCTAGAGAGTATAGCCCCAATCTACTCAATCTCTCCTCATAGGACAACCCTCTCATCCCTGGGATCAATCTAGTGAACCTTTGTTGCACCCCATCGAAGGCAAGTATATCCTTCCTTAAATAAGGAGACCAAAACTGCGCACAGTGCTCCAGGTGTGGTCTCACCAGAGCTCTGTACAATTGTAGCAAGATTTCCTTACTCTTGTACTCCAACCCTCTAGCAATAAAGGCCAACATCCCATTTGCCTTCCTAATTGCTTGCTGTACCTGCATGCTAACTCTGTGTTTCTTGTGCTAGGACACCTAAATCTCCCTGAACACCAACATTTAATAGTTTCTCACCATTTAAAAAATATTGTTTTCCTATTCTTCCTACCAAAGTGAATAACCTCACATTCCCCTACATTATACTCCATCTGCCACCTTATTGCCCACTTACTTAACTTGTCTATATCCTTTTGCAGGCTCTTTGTGTCCTCCTCACAGCTTACTTTCCCACCTAGCTTTGTATCATCAACTGACTTGGATACATTACACTCGGTCCCTTCATCTAAGTCATTAATATAGATTGTAAATAGCTGAGGCCCAAACATCGATCCTTGCGGCACCCTACTACCCCACTAGTTACAGCCTGCCAACCTGAAAATTACCCGTTTATCCCAACTCTCTGTTTTCTGCCTGTTAACCAATCCTCTTATCCATGCTAATACATTACCCCCAATCCCATGAGCCCTTAACTTGCATAACAACCTTGTGGTATCTTATCGAATGCCTTTTGGAAATCCAAATATACTACATCCACTGGTTCCACTTTATCTGCCCTGCTAGTTAGATCCTCATAAAAATCTAATAAATTTGCCAAACACGATTTCCCTTGCATAAAACCACGTTGACATAGTGTTAGTTCTTTTTTTGGGTTGAAAGTAGTATACTTGTACCATTTAATTGAATTATGATGGTCCTATGTGATTTTGTACACTGTGGTGTTAAACTAGTCTTTTATGTAGAATTTACTTTGAGATTTATTACTTTAAATCTACAAAGTTTGTGTGGGACTATTTAAGGGTATTTGTACTGTAAATATTATTGATTTATTTGTAAAATTTATCATTGCATTTATATTGTTAACCATAAAGCCGTTCCCAAGGCTTTATTTTTTATTGTGGTCAATGAATATAATGGATTTACTATGTAATCGATGAGTTGTATAAGTACTATTGTACTTGAATAAAATATTAACAACACAAAAAAAACCACGTTGACTCTGCCTAATCACATTATGATTTTCTAAGTGCCCTGTTATTTGTTATGCTATGGAATGCCCCGCCAGAAAAGGTGGTAGCAACAGAATCCATAAATAGCTTTTAAAAGAGAGGTGCAAAAACATTTGGAAAAATAATTAAGAGTACGGGGGGAAGGGCAGGGAATGAGATTCTGATGTAAGGTTTTACAGGAGTAGCTGCAGAGCAATACAAAGCTTTCCGTTTTGCCGGAGAATAGGCGGTGCCTCTGCAGTTCTGCTGATGGCGATGGGCCAATGGACTGGCAGCGGAGGCGGATTTAAGGCTCTCTGGTCCCGCCCCAGGGGTGACTCACTTGCTCGCGTTGTTCCAGGGCCATGATCAGCCGCAGTCGTCACTTTATACAGCGAGCGTTTCGCGTGGGTTTAGCAGCGGTGAACGAGCAGGCGAGGGCAGCAGCGACGATGGTGAGTGTTTCGCATCAGTGACACATTGTTGCCATGTTCAGATCACGGGGCGGCGGCGGCTGGGAATCATTGTATCGAGTTGCAGAAAGAATGTTTTTGTTACTTTTAGAAGGACCGGTTACACTCAAATCTTCCGCAGTTTGCACTGCGCTTGCTGAGCCCCTCGGGGCTTGTAGTTGTCAGCAACGGGGGAAAAAAAAAGCAGAAGCGGTTGGGAACACCCGGCAGGGTCAAACCGCATGCGTGGGGAGAACCGAGCAGGCAGGCAAATCGTGTCTGGTGTGTGGAGCCTTCCTCAACACGCGGCCGTGGCTGTCGGTGTTGGGTCGGGCTGATCCTGGTCAGGAACCCGGGAGAATTCCCCCTGGACCACAAAGCACTGCCCCAAATCCTGGCGCATTGCTGCATTCCTCCTGTTTCGGGCCTGTTAATGCTGCCAGCCGCCTCCCAAAAGCTTGAGCGTGTTTGATTGGATTTGCTCTCCTTTTCAGCCCAGTGGGGTTTAAAAACTGCAGCATTTGTTAACCCGACTGAAGGGGGCTGGGACTCGGACTCTGTATAAAGTCTGATTGTACCAGGTTTAATAATTGCCGGTCATTTTCCTTTTAATCGCAGTGTATATACTGGCGGTTTATGATCCAGGAGACCCCATGACCTTCATTGGAACAAAGTCTCTAATTCATTCTTATATTAAAGCTCTCGTCAGTTTCGAACCGCAGGAGAAGTTCGCTATACCGGGAGCGAGCTGAGCGCGAGTCGATGATTAAATTAACAAAACATTTGCTTTGCGTTCAGCAGTGCTGGAATTGCGGTCAAATGCAACTCTTGGTCGAACGGAATAGTAGATTAATGGACAAATGTATAACTGCGATATTGCAACATGTAAACCAGGCTGCCTTCTCCACACCACCCCGCCCCCCCAGCCTGTGCAATACCAGGCAGTTGATGTGTGCATGTATACAAAACTACTGCAGATGGCGTTTCAGAATGCATGTTGCCGTGCCATAACTCATCCAGGACATTCCCCCATCTTGTGAAATGGGGACTAAAGTGCATCTGTTAAGTATTTTGGTAACTATCTTGCAATCTTTATTGCGGTCAGGAAAAGGTTCTGATTGGCTAATTCAAGGCCACTGTTTTATCGTTTGATCTGATTGGAATTATGATTTTTTATTTAATTTCCAGATTAAAATATGACAATTTCATGGAGGGTAAATTGAGCAAAAGATACTCACTGCTACTGTGCAAGCTGTGAGTTTTCTTGTACTATTTGAAGCCACTTTTTGTCAAATATTTTGCCCTCCACAAACTTCATTGAGAGCCACTGCACCATTGAATGATGAGGTGTGAATCTATGCTGACACATGTTTGAGCTCACTGTTCAAGTATGCCACACTATATGTACAGTAGTTGCTGACTCAAGGGGGGAGAGAGGATGAAATATAGGGACTGTGATTTTTGTCCTTCAATTCTAATGTTTTTTCACTTGCTTTAGATACTGGGGTAGCAGCCCCTCCTTTTTTGTCCAGTTTGAGAACAGCAGTGAGTCCAGCTCTGGTGACCAACTGTAGTGGGTGGATCATGAATATAGGATTAGAGACACATGGCAGCAGTAGGTCAGTAACTGAAGGAAATGAGCTATAACTGACCCTTGGGCAGTATGAATACAACAGCTTTAAAGATTCAGTGGACCTATTTCACCAATCCAGTCATGTTTGTTTTATTTTCATGCAAGGGGTGGTGGAAGTGAACATATCTGAACCTTTTTATATATAACATGCTCATGGAATGTGGGTGCTAATGGCAAGTTACATTTAGTGTCCTGTCCTAGTTGTCCTGAGAAGGTGATGGGCTACCACATTGAACCATGGCAGTCCTTGTGCTCTTGGTGCTCCCACAATGTTGTTGCGTAGGGAATTCCAAGATTTCGGCCCAGTGACCATGTAGGAACAGTTATGCATGACTCAAGTCGGGATAGTGCGTGACCTGAAGGGTGGTCTTTTGCTATTGCTGCTCTTGGTCTGTTTGGTTGGAGGTGCTGTTGAAGCAAGGTTAGTGAGCTGCTACAGTGCTGTATGTGCTGCGACAGTGGTGGAGGGGGTGGCTATCGAGTCCAATGGCAGTCATGCCAGTCAAATGAACAGCTTTGTTCTAAATGATGATTAGCTTCTTGAGTGTCGTGGCTGAACCCATCCAGGCAAGTGGTGAGTTTTCCATCACACTCCTGACTGGAGCCTTGTAGATGTTTGGTGAGGCATTCGGGGGTTAAGATGGGAGACACTCACTGCAGCGACCCAGCCTCTACCCCAATCTTGTAGCCACAGTGACGTCCCTGTTCTAGTTAAGCTTCTCGTCGGTGGTGACCGCAACAAATGTCTGGGGTAGATGGTTGAGCTTTCTCTTGTTTGAAACTGTTATTAGTTGGCACTTGTGTGGTGGGAATGTTACCTGCCACTTGTCAGTCCAGTGGTGGATGTCCTGCTGTAGGCTAGGATGGGCTGTTTCATTATTGAAGGAGCTGTGAATGAAGCTGAACACTGACTAGTCCACACAGTCCCATTCCTCACTTCAGGAGTCATTTGATAGCAATCAGGAGAGGGAACTCTGGCTTGCAAACCTTCCAATAGCCTGATATTGAGCCATAGGAGACTTTTTTTGGGTGTCTTATTAGTGCCATACACTCAAATTTCACGTATGTAAACCTCCTATGGGAGTCATTTAATCTTGCCCACTCGGTATTGATTTTTAAACGTTCGGCCACTGGACTCAATCATAGTTTTATTGACTTACTTAAACATATATGTTCCTACCAATTACAAGCAACACTCCACATACAGGTATGAACAGTGCAACATCACTATCTGTGTCTAGGACACCGGTGATCATTCTTCCTCCTATCAATGGCACTGGTGTCATGAATCGCCCAGAGCTCAGCCTGACTTGGGTGCTTGATTTATTTGAGTTTTTCTGCATGTCTTGCACAATTACCTGCCCCCTTTTTTCCACCCTATACAGTATTATTCTTTAGTATGGAGATGTTTGTTCTAATTCTTATCTTGTCTGGAATTCTGTGCACTGGGTCTGGAGGCATGAAGATCTCACTCTCCAGGACAATGGATCCTTACAACCACAAGGCCAGCTTGTTACAAGGTGCATTAATTGAGATAAGTTGTAGAAAAAAGACCTTGTGCTGATAACACACCAGACATCTCCCCTCCCTCCCCCCCCCCCCCCCCCCCCCGCCCTCTCGTGTAAGCTGCTGGGTTGGCAGTTTCAAACTTGCTTCACTACCAGTTTTCTTTTAGTAAAGGCAGTAAACACATTTCTCATGACATTGCTTTGACATTTCAATCCTGTTTTGACTTGTTTTTCCAATCCTTCCTATTTCTGAATCAAAATATGGCACGGTTGACTGGTAAAAAGGCATTTACAAACTACCTGATCACATGCTGGTATTTATGCATTGACAGATTTTGCTTGTTTCAGAAAGGAGAACGTTTTGTGTTTTTGCTGGGAAAGTTGGGTGATTAAGTGATTCTTAACTCTTGTTTGTTTATGTTCTCATGACTCCAGATTCAGTATTATTTGGATTATTTGTCATGCAAGGCAGATTGTAGATGGTCTGGGATTCACTCCATACCAGCACAAGTAGATCTTCTAGAAGAATATTATTTTGTGCACTTGTTCCTTTTTAGTAAACTATATCTAGCTAAACTTTGGGCAGTCAATTTGTTTGCTATATGCTTTAAAATCCAGGCTATTTTTTGTAGTCTTTTTCCAATTTCACCTGAGGCACTAACACTCTGGAATTTTGTCAGTGTCCAGTCTCTCAGATGTCAGCAGGGTATCAGCTCTTAATCTTATCCCTGCTCACTGTCCACGCACGCTCCCAACAAGTATAACGGATAGTCTTCTAGAGAAGGAACTCTAGCTTCACCCTTGGAAGTGGGGGACAGCTGAGGCCAGTCTGGAGGCCCTGGCTGAGATCTGCCATCAGTTCGATTATGAAATGTCTGCAAATTAACTATGTAGGGGATGGGTAGCCCAAGAATTATGAAGATCATCTGCTTTGTTCTTCCTGATGAGCACCATTTTGAATCATCTAAAACACACATGCAACCCTAATGCCATACTTGTTCCACTGATCAAAATATGACCCATGGCATGCTTTTCAAAGTTTACAAATAAGCTTGCAGACAATTTGGTATTAAACTAAAAGAAAAGTCTAGCTGTATAGCATATCAATGTTGCTTACTGTGGCGTCTGATGTAGTTGGAACACATCTATAAGTTTGCATTTCATGCACTCCTTATTTGGGTGTCACCATTCTGACATGGTCATGCCTGTAGCTGCACACTTCAACTACTAGATGAAGCATTAGAAGCTGCAGATCCCCATACCTATAGATACAGCATCACCAATGCATTCTGAGAGAAAGTCACTTTGTGCTGACCTGTGGGCAATGTCACAGGTGATCAGCTAGTTTTACATTAATTGGTTTGTTGCATAGTAACCCAACTACTCTAATTAGTAACTGTTCCCCAAAGCTGGGTTTAGATAGGAGCAAAGAGTTGATTATTGGGTAATATAAATACTGGAGTTTCAGTCTTTTATCTTCTAAAGAATGTGTCCTTCAGTAACCCTTGCTGTACAGATGGACTTTTGGTGCCATGTTAATGATGTGTTGTATGATGCATTGTCCTAAAAGTTAAATCTTAAACTTTGTTTTTAAACTGTCTCCATCTAACTTAATTATAGCCGTCTAACTATAATGGCTATTACTTAAACTCCTTTTTGAAGTTGCTACTTGTGTCAGTAGCTGACTGTTTTGAAGCTGGTTCAATGTTGCTTTAGTTTCCTTCACGATGACTGGAGTCTAAAAATTACTGAAATGATTAAAGATGCCAATTGCAGTAAACCACTTGGAAATATTGACTGAAGACTTCATCTAAGATCCTTTCTGACGTGAGGTTTTCCTTCACATCTCAAACGTATGTGGACTGAAATGCTGATTTGCCATCTTGCTGCTTGCCATGGTCTGAAAACTTCAAGATCTAGATTTAAATTTGCAATGTAAGAGTTGCACATTGATTGACTGGTGCTCTATCTTGCAAGAGCAGCTCTACCTTCCCTTTTGGCTTGTACCATGTGATTGACCAGGATCAAGAAGGCAGAGGTCAGTAGCTAAAGTCCCTATACTGAATAAAACTCAAATTTCTTCAGAGTATTGTGAGGCTCGCTCTGCATCTCTGACGGAGGTGGTTACCTTAATGGCAGCTGAGCGCACACGGCTCAATTCTCTGCTGAATCAGTTGATCTTAGTCAGGGTGACAGGGATGCTGCAATTTAGCTAGGGTTGTGACTGGGCTTGGTTGTGATATCCCACAGGCAAATAGCACTCACTTCTCTGCGCTCGTACATAAAGGATGGCGAGATGGGCAAAGTTGTGTGGAGAGTCTCTGCTGACAGACCCATAATCTAGAAGGAGAAATAACCGAGCCACAGTGACTTCTAACAGATTGCCTCTTTGAATCATATTCAAACCTGAAGTAGTCCATGAGTAGGTGGTTAGTGGTGCAATTTCTTGCATAAAATCCTATTAAAGAACTAAATGATTTATTGGGCCAGAAATTCGGCTCTCCGGCTTCTTGCGGGTGCAAGACCTGTCAAATCTATGAATAGAGATTGGCCCCAAAACCGCACTTAAACTTCAAATTTTTAAAAAAAAAAAATCACATTTTTAAAATAACCAAGTTACATAAATTAACTACTTTAAACAAAAATTTAAATTTTTGAAAAAATTAATTATACTTTAACGGTGCTAAAATAAACTTCCCTTTCCTTAAAGTATGTAAAAAAAATAAAAATAAACCTGTTTGAAAAAATGTTTAAATTGTAATTAACCACTTAACTTGTTAAACAGGCCTTGCGCCTCCTTTTTAAAAGTGCAGCTTTGCCATACTTACCCTCACGGAGAAACCTGAAGTTCGCTGCGTGCGCGCTGCCTCTACCACGCACGCGTTCGACTTCTGAACCCCTTCAGGGGAACGGAAGTTCTGGTTTCCCGTGCATGTGTGAAACTGGCACTTCAGGTGGCCTTACGGGTGAGTACACAGCACGTACTCACCCGACGAGCTGAATTTCTGGCCCAATGTGGCTGCTCAGATGGGAGTTAACTGCTGAATTGGGTTTTGATTTGCTAGTCTAGTGGCTAGGAGTCTCTGTGCTGAGGTTGGCAATGCAGATGTAAGTTGGGTTTCCTTAATCAAAGCTGTTGTGACTATCTGGTGAATGGGATTGAATTAGTACTACATTGTCACATGTAAAGAATTTGCTGTCTAAAATGTAAAACTGAATTTGTTTAAGTAGTAGGGATTAAATGGGAATTGATTTTTAAGCAGAAGTCTGTTGACCGCTTTGACCAGTCTGGAATGTCTGTTGGCTAATGGTGGATCATAATGAATCCATCAATGTATTGGTGCCCTGTTCAACCAATTAACACTAGGGCTAAAACTAGTTGAGCTAGTTGATTTAGGGAAGACTAAACCGTGCATCTTCTGTCAAAATGCATGACGTGCATTCGGGCTGTAGACCAAGGATGAAGAAGAAACAGATGAGTATTTCAGTACGAGGCTTTGGACTGCAAAATGCCTTCAGCATTTAAGTGAAATATCTAAATTTTTTTCAAACCTAAATTGTTTTTTATAGTTCCTAATAATTCAACATCAAATGATAAGAATTTTGTTTTTGAACAATTTTTTACATTTAGCACCTCACTATCTGTTTACAACTTGCAAAGTGACCGCCATGAACAAACTGGATCCAACTGGCTGCTGAATTATAATGATACAATGCTTGTAGGAATGTCCTTAAATTCTTGTGTTCTAACTGATGTATCCATTATTAATGTTCACAAATTCTTCTCTTAGGTTGGCTGTATTGGACTTGTCTTCATACTCTACAATCTCTTTCAGAGTGCACAACCAGCAGACTGGCAGAAGGCCACATCCATTTTTGAGTTTGATGCCAAGGACATAGATGGCAATGAGGTCTCTCTGGAAAAATACAAGTGAGTAGATAAGCATTTTGCTCTGTAGCTCAATCCCAATCACTAGATAACTGCTTCTAATAAAGCTTGCTTCCATTTACATCTCTCCGCACAAAGACTCTTGGGCACTAGGCTTTCCATTGTAGCAAATGAAAGAGCAAAGCCCAATTCAACTGTCATTTCCCATCTGAAACAGTTGCCACAATAAATCTTTCATAAAATCCCACAAAGAACTAAATGAAAGTCCTACTCATGGACTATTTCAGTCAACTCACCAGGCTCATATGATTGGAAGAGGCATTCTTTTATAAAGTCACCATGGCTGTTATTTTTCCTCGTTCCCTTGAAGTCAAACTCACTGGAGTATGGTTCTTCAGGTAGAGACTCTCCTACTTTGCCCATCTTTCCACCCTTTTCTGTATGAATGTAGACATTTGCTGCTATTTACTTGTGGGACAGCACAGCCAAGCTCCATCACTACCCTAGCTCACTTGTAGCATCCCTGTCCCCCTGGCTAAGATCAACTAATTAATTTGGGGAGGATCCAAGAGTTGGTCTCATTATCCCAACAATCCTACTTTCTCTTCTCCCCGCCCACCCCATGAACTGATGCCACACTCTGTCAAATGCTGCCTTGATGTCCAGGGCAGTCACTCTCTCCTCACCTCTGGAATTTGGCTCTTTTGCACGTTTGGACCAAGGCTGCAATGAGGTCTGGAGCTTGATTGCACTGTTGATACCTTCCATCACTTTGCTGATGATTGAGAGTAGACTGATGGGGTGATAATTGGCTGGGGTGATAATTGGCTGGATTGGATTTGTCCTGCTTTTTGTGGGCTGTTTTCCACATTGTTGGAGAGATGCCAGTGTTCTAGCTGTACTGGAACAGCTTGGCTAGAGGCACAGCTAGTTCTGGAGCACAAGTTGGGCTGTTGTTGGGGCCCACAGTCTTTGCTGTATCTAGTGTGCTCAGCTGTTTCTTGATATCATGTGGAGTGATGGTGGGGACCTCATCCACTCTGCACTTCTGGCTGAAGATGGTTGCTTCAGCTTTGTCTTTTGCACTCATGTGCTGGGCTCTACCATCATTGAGGTTTGATCTGATCCATTGATTGTGGGTCTGGAGTCACATATAGGCCAGACCAGTAAAGGACATTAGTGAAAGATGGGTTTTTACGACAATCCAATAGTTTCAAGTTTTTATTCCAGATTTATTTAATTAACTGAATTTAAATTCCCCAGCTGCTGTGGTGGGATTTGAACTCGTGTCTCCAGATCAATAGTCCAGTAACATAACCACTATGCTACCGTTCACACTCCCATTAATGAAGTTGCTATTCTCCAATTGGTGTCTGTCTTTGGTCGGTAGGTCTGTCCTATATATTTGGATCTCAACCATAGATTTAAATTGCCAGACTTGTCTATCTCCACAAATGCTAGGCAGTAGAATCTCCTCACAGCACTTTGATTCTGGCCCATAAACGTGTGGTGTAAGATGATGCATTTTCTTAATTCATGATTAAACTGATTAGACTTTTCTAATAGTGTCTTGATTTCCAATCTGAGCTGAATAGTGTTGCTGACCCTACAGAACTACTGACGACAATATCCTATTGGAAATGAGGCTAGCTGCTTTATAATTGTTCAATGTACTGTCTAACGTTCCCGATGGCTGAATTTTCCTGGTGTCCTTAAATCTATTCCACATCCACTAAACTGACCATGAGACTCTTGAAGCGAAGCATCAGCAAGGCAACAAATGTCCAACTGTCTACAGCAATATTGCAAAAGGAAAATTTAATATAAAACCCCGGCCAATGATGTAGTAAACAAGGAGGATGGTAGCAGACTTCAAGAGGACATAGGCAGACAGATGGAAGTTAATGCAGAGAAGTGTGAAGTGATGCAATTTGGGAAGAGTGGCAGGGCCTTGGCGAGGGTGCAGCAGAGGAGATTTCAGAATGATGCCAGTGATGAGGGACTTCAGTTATGTGGAGAGACTAGAGAAGGTGGGATTACTCTCCTTGAAGCAGAAGGCAAAGGGGAAATTTAAGGTGTCTAAAAATTATGTGGGGTTTTGATGGAGTAAGTAAGGAGAAACTGTTTCCACTGGCAGGTAAGTCGGTAACCAGAGGACACAGATTTAAGATAATTAGCAAAAGAACCAGGGGGGAGCTGAGGTTTTTTTTACGCAGCGACTTATGATCAGAATGCGTTGCCTGAAGGGGCGGTGGAAGCAGATTCAATAGTAGTTATTAAAAGGGAATTGGATTTATACTTGAAAAGGAAATATTTGCAAGGCTATGGAGAGAGCAGGGGACAGGACTAATTGGCGAGCTCTTTCAAAGAGCAGGCTCGATTGGCGGCCTCCTGTAAGATACTGTGTTGGTGTAATTGAAGGGTTACTCTGATTTTTTTTTTACTGCCTATACACAGATGCATTGAGAAAATGAACACTAATGAGTTTATAAAGACAGTGGTTAAATTGGGCATTGCAATTAGATATTGCCACTTAATGTTTGGTTTTTCAGTCTATTCTAACTTAGTGTCTCTCCTTCCTTCCCTCGTAGCAACAACCCAAAATTAAAAAAACTTGTGTTCTGTGTGACTTTCTAACTGACTGACTGAATAATTATAGTCTGTAGAAATGACTAAGTAGTGTGTCTTGATTAGAAAACCACGTAATCAAACATCCACTAACCCCACAGCTACCTGGACTACACTTCCTCCCACCCGCTTCCTGTAAGGACTCTATTCCATTCTCCCAGTTTCTCTGTCTCCGCCGCATCTGTTCTGATGGTGCCACCTTCCATACCAGTGCTTCTGATATGTCTTGCTTTTTTCTCAACCGAGGATTCCCCTCTACCGTGGTTGGCATGGCTCTCGACCGTGTCCGTTCCATTTCCCGCACTTCTGCTCTCACCCCTTCTCCCTCCCAGAACCATGATAGGGTTCCTCTTGTCTCACCTTTCACCCCACCAGCCTCCACATTCAACAGATCATTTTCCACCACCTCCAACGTGATCCCACCACCGAACGCATCCTCCCCTCCCCTTTTGGCATTCCAAAGGGACCGCTCCCTCTGCAACACCCTGGTCCACTCTTCAATAGCCCCTCCCCTACAGCACCGTCCCATGCAAGCACAGGAGATGCAACACCTGCCCTTTTACCTCCTCCCTTCCCACTGTCCAGGGCCCCAAACACCCCTTCCAGGTGCAACAGCAATTTACTTGTACTTCTTGCAATTTAGTATACTGTAGTCGCTGCTCATTACGCGGTCTCCTACATTGGAGACCAAATGCAGATTGGGTGACCGCTTTGCGGAATACCTTCGGGTCGCTTGTCACTAATTCTCCACTCTACTCCCACTCTGACCTCTCTGTCCTCGGCCTCTTACACTGTTCCAATGAAGCTCGACATAAGCTTGAACAGCACCTCATCTTTCGATTAGGCACTTTACAGCCTTCTGGACTCAACATTGAGTTCAACAATTTCAGACTATAACCCTGGCCCCTACTTTTTTTTTCAGGCAGCTGCTGTTAATTCTGCCATCTCCATTTGCAACATTTAATCTCTCCTTCCTTCCATCCTAGCACAGACCGTCCCTTTTATTCCTCCACCCCTTTCCCTGCCTCTGCACCTGCTTAAAACCTGTTACATCCCTAACTTTTTCCAGTTCTGACGAAGGGTCACAGGCCTGAAACGTTAACCCTGTTTCTCTCTCCATGGATGCTCCCTGGCCTGCTGAGTGTTTCCAGCATTTTCTGTTAATCAACTTGCTTGCTGCCTTTTCTTTGTCTCTGACGCTACCAATGCAGAAGCAGATACGACTGGCTTCCGTCTAGATGTTTGTGCTACAAGATGTAAGAATCTGAAGTAGTGGTGTTGAGCTGAGTTTTTTCACTGTCTTTGATAGAATTTTTTTCAAACTGAGTTAGTTCAGTTTCAGCTGACTGGTTTATGCCGATTCAAAATCTTGTGACAGGATGTTGAACAAGTTTTTAAATAAGGAACTGTCATAAGGGAAACATGGTCAATGGTGTTTAATATTGCTAGCTCCCAGGGAGCCCAAAAATTGGTTGAAGGTGATTCTGACAAGATGGGATTTCAAAAGTCTAAAGCATGGGAATTTCATCTGCCTTTATAAACCAAGAGATGGTAAAGCTTTAGAAGACCACCAGTTTCCAGCTTTAATGTTGGTATCTGAATTAATGCACTAGGACAGAAGTGTTTTCACCAATCTCAACCAAGGTTTGAAAACCTTGATCACCTTGTGTAGTGTTGGGATCCAAGGCTGTTTTGGCTCTTTTTTAAAGTTAGTTGGATTTCAAAAACTGCTCCTTGGTGAACAAAGGGAATATATTTTGTTTTGGCAAGACTGCGAAATACTGAGTTTTAGCACAGTAAATTCCTCTAACATTGTATTTGTCTAGAGTGCAAAATTGCAGTTGTTTGTTTAGTCTGATGCAAGTCCCAGCTATTAAAACCTCCCCCTGCCCCTTGTACTTTGATGCAATACAAGTATAACCAAGCTTTTTTACTTTGTGCTGTGCAAATACCAGTAACTGCCCTGAGAAGTGGTTATGCTTTCAGTGCATGCATCTGTTAATATGCCCTGTGTCGTCTCCAAACAAATCAGCAGCAGTCTTTTAAATCTTGTTTTTTTTTAGGGGATTTGTTTCCATCATCACAAACGTGGCCTCCAAATGAGGAAAGACTTCCGTAAACTACGCTCAGCTTGCTCACATGTATACCCAGTATGCTGACGCAGGTTTACGGATTTTGGGTTTCCCCTGCAATCAGTTTGGCAAGCAGGTAAGCTATGGGGAAAATGCCGAAAGTTGAACATGCAATGTATGCGGATTTCTTGCGCATTTCCATCCTGTTTGTATTTTAATGATTTGAGTTGGGAGTTTCCTGATGGATAGTCCCAATGAAGGATAAATTTCAGTGGCTTACTGTCCTTCCATAACTTTTTTTTAAGCCAGGTGAAAAGAAATTGCCTCCATTCAGAAGTCTTGACTTTCCATCATCTTTCACAGAATCTTTTATTCTTGCATAGTTTAAAATACTGTGCCAACAACTATTTAAATTTGGTCCAGAATTTTAGGAAGTTAGGGTTTGTAAGTTGTCATTACATTTCTGCTTTGAACCTAGTTTGAACTGAATGAACTATTTAAAATCATAGACGTGGTGTAGTCTTGAGTAGTTAATGATTTCTAAACACTAAAGAAATGTCATCCTTTTTTGCTTCCCCCACCCTGTGCTCGCATGTTGTCCACATACAAGATGCACTCCAACAAATCCTTGATGTAAATCTTTAGTTACTAAATTTCGACTATTATATTTGGGACACTACTGCAGTCTGATGTATAGAAAGCTGAATTGAATTCAAATTTTCTAGTTTGAATTAATACATCTTGAAATGCTGTCATTTATTTCCAGGAGCCTGGAAATGAGGAAGTAATTAAAGAGTTTGCAAAAGGTTACAATGTAAAGTTCGACATGTACAGTAAAATCGATGTAAATGGGGATAATGCCCACCCTCTCTGGAAATGGATGAAGGAGCAGCCCAAAGGGAAAGGGCTCTTGGGAAAGTAAGTATAAATCAATAAGTAACTGTACCCAATTTAAATGAGGAATGGAACGTTCTTTTTAGTAAGTGTGGAATCTTTCTTGCATGGGAGGTTGACGAGATTAGAATGATTGTTTCCTCCCTCCCCTCCCCCACCCTAGTTCCGTGTTTCAGTTCTAGAGACGATGGCAACTCCTGAAGTGGTTATGGACACTTTCAACCCAAAGTGTGGTGGTATCTTAAAATTGACATGGTGTGCTTAAGAAGCTAAATCTCTGGTTCGAAGAGTGTTAAGCCCCTTAAAGGTGTGCTACCCTGTTCACTTGATTTTTTTAAACTTCCATCAGTTTGTCAGGATAATTGGATAAACATGTTCAATGTGGAATTGTCACAACTCTCATTAACCTCTGCATGATGTGTCTTCAAGGAAATCTAAGGCTTTCACTTTTCTTTTACAGTGCCATTAAGTGGAACTTCACCAAGGTATGGCAGCTAGTTGCTCTAATATCCATTGTGTACATATTTCTACAGAACTTACAGTAAAACATTCCAGTTTTGAATTTTTATATTTATGCTTTCAAGATTTAACATACAATGATCCCAGGTGACTTGCTAACATTTTCCCCCTCTTCTTTCTAGTTTCTGATTAACAAAGAGGGTCAGGTTGTCAAGAGGTATTCTCCCATGGATGACCCTGTGGTAAGTAAATTGAAACCAACCTCTTCATGTGAACTGTATTCATGCAACTTTAGGATGGGTGGTCAATAGACCATCTACAGACCCAATCTGTACAGCTGGAAGTCTTTGGTTTGAAGTAGCAACCAAATTGAAGCCTCATACTAGCACTCTGTTTTGAAATGGCTACCACGTTTGTGTTGTCCCACACGAGTGTTCCAGATTACTTTCAGCAAGCTTTTTTGTTTCCATGTGAAGTATATTGTCCAGGATCGGTTTTTGATCGATAGATGCTTGTGCAAAAGTTAAAATCAAAGTATTTCTAGTGGTCTCTAATAGAAAAAGAATTGACTTTGTTGCATAAATGTCTGGTGCGAAGAAAACTAGCATGTCTAAGTCAATCCAGTGTAATAATTGAAAGTGACTTGTAGCAGCTGACTTGGTTTCCGTTCACCTGCTGCAGCATAATCCATGTCTATATGGCTAAAGTCATTTGAAATAAAATTCCCCAAAAGGAATAAGTATTCTAAGGGGTATAATGACATGCTGTGCTACTGTTGATGTCTTTATGAACTCTTTATCCACAAACACTTGAAGCTCCAGCTATTATATTGGGGATGGGGTTTCTCCTTGTGCCCTCCCCCACTCCTGGAAAGTGCTAATGTATGGTTTCATGGGCACTAGTCAACCTCCTGGGAGCTCACCCAAACGGCGCTTTGTGTGGGAGCTCCTGGCAGGCTAGTTGATTGGCTGCATCACATGGTGGCTGATCCCCGCACTACTTCTTCTCTGACCCTTTCCAGCAGGAACTGTCGTAGTGAGTGGAGGAATTCTAGTATGTGGGTTTTCTCTTCCTCCTTTCCCTTTTTTATAATTCCACCCTCTTAGCTGAAGAGCATTGATGCCAGTTGTAGCCTCTCGGGTGTTACCCTAGCAACAATCGGCACAGACCATAAATTGGACCTGGAGCCTCTTAATTAGTCTGGATCAGCTACATGTTACATTGCCAAGTGAGCCATCAGGGGTTTGTATTTAATAGATTTATGGATTATGAAAAGTTCCTGTACCTCTAGTCCCCTTCTGATGCTGCATATGTGTAGAGTGACAATCAAACTTTTTTTGTTAATACCCAATTCAGTTTTGGGGAGGTTTTTTCCCTAATTTTTGCATTTGCAATGACTTCTGATATGCAAGCATAATTGAATGTGGAAACTAAGAGCAAAACGAAGTTTTCTGGTGTGAATGTTTTGAGACACTTTATTTCCCATTAGGGTTGTTGAGGACTTGATTGCAAGTAATGAGGGTAGCTCAGTGTTCCTCTGTCCATGGGTTTCTGAATGCGCTGCAACGAACTCGCTTCTATGGTGTTTCCATGCGGAGTAAGCTCCTGCATTTGAATTTTTCTACTAATTCATCCCAGAAGAGATGCTTTAGTGGTCTGTTAGAAGGTATCGTAGTTTTGGCTTTGTATCCGGAGTAGAAAATCTTTGAGCAACTTAGTGCAGTGAGAGGCAAGAAAGACCAGCAGGCAACACAACAAAAGAATTGACAAAAGGGAGCAGAAAACCAAGTAACTAGAACGGACAGACGCGGGACTAAGAAAATCAGGTAAAGGAAAATGGTACTTGGCTTGCGATCTAGATGAACATCTCTACATTCTCATTTATAATTATAAAATGCAAGATTCCCCTCCCTGGATGGAGTGACTTGAGTTTGCTCCACCCAGACACTGGTTCAGTGTAATCCTAATTCAGAATGGGGATATTGTCAATCCAAAGATGTTAATTTCTTTGGAGAGAAAGCACCAGTTAACATTGCTTTTTAGGTCTAGTTTGAGTCCATGTATACCAGCCCCATCTATTGTAGCTTCTTTAGTTTTTCTACTGCTGCCCTTGAGTTTTCAGACAGTGGGGACAGAAATTTGTATTTTGAGGTTTTATAAATGGCATGCAGCTGCTTACCTATTGGTGCAGGAAGCATTTCATATCTCCATACTGACCGGTAACAGTGGGCTGTATTTTGCAACCCCCACAGGTGCATATGAGGTGCGCACGTGCCCATAGGGGCCGCGCAAGTTCCAGGTTTAGGCATGCAAAGCGCATGCGCTGAAACCCAGCACTTGCGATCTGTCAAAAATTCTCTTGACAGATCCTCCGCATCCTCGGGAGATGGGCCTCTGCGGGTGGAGAGTTGCGCTATTTGCACAACTTCCGCCCGCAGAATGCCTGTGCAATTCTTGTGCCTGGTAAAAGCAGGCGTAAGGCCTATTTTTACCAGCATAAGAGTTTAAATAAATTAAAATTTTATCACTCATTTATAAATTAAAAGTACTCTTCAAAAGGGTAAGTTTATTTTTAGCCCCATAAACTTTTTTCAATTAAATTTGTTTAAAATATTTAAGTGGCACTTTCATTAAATTAAAAATAATTTTAAATTATTTAATGTTTTTTAGGGGATCCCATTCATACTTATGACAGGTCCATATGGACAGAACTGTTAAAGGTATGAATGGGGATTCCCTTTTATTGGTTGGGCCGGCCCACGTGATCCCAGGAGCGCCTACAATCCGCTTGCACCCCTGGGATACGTGGGTCTCTGCCCGTGCGGACCCGGAGACGCCCAGGATCGCAAGCCTCCGTACCTCCCCGGGCCACCAGGTACTTTCGTAGACATTTTGCAGGTCGGAGGCATCCGCCCGCGGGAAGCCTCCGATCGCAAATGTTGGCCCAGTATTTTCAGTCACCCTTGTCACACAAATGGCTGAATGAAATTCTAATTGGGAGGAGGTGTTGAATTGAGGATGTATCTAATGTGCATTTCATTTTTAAAGTATCTTGTTTGTTTTGGTTTGACTCAAAAGCAGGTATTTGCTTGCAGCTGACGAGCTTTTTTCAAAAAAGTTTGCCCAATTATATGTCCATAGCTTCCTCCTTTTTATCATCTGCACACATGGGGTCAGTTTCCACACGGACACCAATTTTAATGTCTAACCGGCCTCTCTGCTGTCTGACAGTCAGACTTTGATGGATCTTTGCTTTCACCAGCTTAATGTGGGAAGACCCAAAGCCATTGTCTTCAGCCTGGCCACAAACTTTGTTTCCTCACCACTACTGCAGGCTGAACCAGACCATTTGCATCCTATTTGACCCTGATGTAAATTTACGTGCCATAACCTCGCCACCAACTGACTGCTTATTTCGGTGTCTCTCCTAATTTGCCTGTTTCAGTCCATCTGCTAAAACCCTCAATGCGCCTTTTATTACCCTCCAGACTTTGTTTTTTTTTTACTCCAATGCTCTCTTTGCTAATCTCTCATCCTGACAGAACTGTCATCATTCATGCACAACCCATAGATTACTAGGTCTTTAATCATAAAATGGATTATACTGCTGGAAAAAGTTTGGGAGGGTGGGGTCAGCATTGCAGCTATTTTTTTTTAAACTGTCTGGGTTGGACTGCAGAGCTGCGATTGTAACTATAGTTTGTAATAGGCTTTTAAAGAAGCCCTGCCATCTGGTGGAATCTTTCAGGTTAGCAAATGGAAGCCTGTGCTGACTGGTATGATTACAGCTGACATCCACCTTTATTTAAAAAAAAATACATCTCCAATCTGTTGGAGGTTGTCTCTCTCGAAATACAGTTGTGGGCACCGTTGTAGCCTGCTAATGACCACTGACCATTAATCCAGTCCTAGGTCATGAATAAAAAGTGATGTCAAGCAATAGGTTGTAATAAGTATTTGACATTTACAGTTTGTCTTTATTTCAAACAGGTGATTGAAAAGGATCTTCCAAAATACCTATAAATGACCAACAGCTGGTTGGAAATCAAACTCAATCTACTGAATTTATATCAGTTTTTCAGTCCAGGCCAATGATGGTCTGCTTTTAAACCTGTTGACACGTGGAAAAGTGGACCTGACAAATGTGATGTGCATACCTGGAGGAAATTCTGATGTATATATTGTTTGCTTGAGTTTCTTGGCAGATCGTTGCTGTATATTCCATTAACTTGCTTGTAATACTAAATTGTATAGAATAACTTGGACTGTTTTGTTGAATTCCTTGTTTATGGCAATTAAAAACTGTTTCACATCAACTGGCTTTGGGTTGGATGCTTATTCTCTTGACCATGAAACAAAGTGGTATTTCAGACAGCTTTCCTCAACTGAAACCCTAATGTTCCTCCCGTTCCTGCAACTCCATGTTTGAAGCTCTCTTGCATAGTTTTTCTGTGAAATTTAAATGTACACTCATTCCAGAATGAAGCTGAAGTTAGTTATTTAACTGAACTGTTTTTAAACCCTGTTTGTGCCTTTCTGATTAGTGTTTCTTTCCAAGAACCTTCTGCTCTGCCCTTGTTCAATTTTTCTTTCCCAGCATGAGTGAGACTTGCATAATTACAAGTTGATCGATCTCATTTTGGTGAACCAAGCATTTGCCTGGAGATGAAGCCTGTGCATCTTAAATGTTCTGAGTGGCTGTCTCTACAGTAATGCTAAGCACTCCATTTCCTAAATCACAAGACAAACTCTTAATTATGAATTGCTATTTTTTGGGTTTATATGAAGTGGCTTTATTTAATCTCTAACAAGTCACAGCTCTTTACAAAAACTACATTACAAAACTTTTTTAAAAATCCTACCTGTTATCACCACTCTTCACTTGGTGCCCAACACAACCACCATGCAATGCAGTCCTGCCAGCTGCCAACCAAAAGTAAGTGCCCAAAAATCAAACCCCTTCCCATGGAGATAGTCACTATCACCCCCCCCATCCCAATAAACATTGTGATTTGGAGATGTGAAAACTTCTCTTCCCTTCAACAGGATGGTAACACTACAGGTTCAGCAACATGCCTGTTGAAGACCTCCCCTGCTCTTCCTGGAGTGGGATTAGGCTCAGCTGCTCCTCTTGAACACCGGCACAGTTTCAGGTGAATCTTTTCAACCGGCACAGTTTCAGGTGTAACTCACGGCACAGCTGCTGAGTGTCTTGGGTATTTCCCCTCCCCCCTCTGCTGTTTGTGCAGATCCAGTTTGAGAACCACTGAATTATTCTTCCATTATCCAAATAGGGAGGGCTGCTGTCGTATCCAATTAGCAAATTACAATAACTAGTGTTCTGATGGGCCTTGGGCAATACTACATTACTGGCATATAAAGTTACTTCAGTTAACTGGGTGAGTGGGGTTATCTGCAGAAATGACATGAGTCACTGGACTCAAGAAAACCATCTGGTGCAGCCCAGAAATTTGAACTTAAACTTGGAAAAACTTCCTGTTTTCATTCTCTTCTTTCCCTCCCCAATCCATCAATCTGTCTCCTCCCATCTTTCTCCCCCCCCCCCCCAAAACTTGTCTCTTTTTTTCTCCCCAACCCCTCTGGTTTCTCTTCTGCCCCATCCTTCCATATGCTCTCCCTTGCATAACAATCACTCTCCCCTCTTTATTTCCACTACCTGTTTCTTTTACTCATGTTCTCCCACCCACCCTTCCTCTTTGCCCTGTATCTCACTATCTCCCTCCATGTAGTCCTCTCTCTCTCTCTCTCTCTCTCTCTCTCTCTTCCCCCCCCTCCCCCCCCCCCCCTGCCCAGTGTGTGTGTGTCTCTCTCTCTCTCTCTCCCAATCTGTCCCACACTCCTTTCCCCTCCCCTGGCTGCGTCAATCTCTTCCTTTCACATCTCCATCCCTCTTCTCTCCCTTCCCCCCCCCCCCCCCCAGTCTTGTCCTTTCTCTGTACCACCATCTGTCTCCCATTCCACTCCGTACCCCCTTCTCTGCATCAATCTTCCCCCACCTTTGTACCTCCATCTGTCACTCTTCCACGTTTCTCTGTACTCCCGTCTCTCCTCTCCTTGCACTCTCTCTCTTCCCCATTACATTCTCTCTACTTTCATCTCTCTGCTGCCACCTTTTCTCCGTCACTCTCTTCCCCAATCTCTCTCTACCTCCATCTTTCTAGGTTTGTTTTGATACCTTGGTAGGCCTTCAATCTAAATTTGTTATTAAACAACTAGGGCAAACTATTATTCTATATGGTATATACGTCCAAGAGAACTTCAGTTTACTGGTGTTTTGGACAGTAGGTAAATGTACTTCATGCATGTATACTTACACATCTACCATTCAGTAACCAAAGAAATAAAACACTTTTTTTGTCTTAGCATTTTACCAGCAAGCACATAAAGGTTAAAGTACACATGCATAGGCCTTTGAGTTGTGATCACCTGCTCAATCACTATTACTCTGTTTATTGCATTTTTGATTAGTAAATAAATGTCTGGATTCCCAATTAGCCACATATGGTTAGTATGTATTGGACAGCAATGCTGTAGTTTACTCACGGTGTACTCACTTGCTCCTTAATGGTGGAACAAGCAATAGACATCAAAAGTTTGTTTTCTGGGAGCCAAGGTTGCTGGTGAGTCATATTTCCAGCTATTTCAGGAAAAGTGGAGGGGGTCATCTACAGATGACTTACCCTTCACACATTATTCAACTCTGCACAACACACTTTTTCCAGTCTTTCCTCAATCTTACATTTGACTTATGTTTTTTTTATCTAAATAAAATTTAAACTTTATATTTATAGCTTTCAAATGAGGATCTACTCAAATTAGGAAGGTTTTTTTGAATTCTTGTGTGTAAAAGTTAACTTTTTGGGAAGGAAAATAGCTTTGTTACTGGGATGCCACATGCAATGTGTGTGGCATTTGTACACTTGTTCCCACCCATTTAGTTGATGGTAGTTGCACACAAAGTAACCCATCAGCTGTATTATTGCCACATGGTCAATAAGTCCTTGCAATGAGAACTATTAACTTGAAACTAGAAAATGCTTGTATTTAAAAACAATCAAGCATAATTTGTATCTGCATGTGAACGGTTGGCTGTACAGCTTTAAACCTGTAGACGCCATAGGTTTGAAAGATGACATCAAATTTGTGCACAATTTTTCTTTAGGAGGGAAGCTGTTTTAATATACCTAGTTCCTTTTCCTGACTTGGTGAAATAAAAGGCAGAAATAATTAATTAGCCAGGAGTTCCTAAGGATACAGTTAACCACACAGACTTGGATCTTCTGATACGAGTCTCCTTTTTGGGTCCAGTTCAATAAAACAAAACTCCTGAAATACTAACCTTCTGAAAGGTATTTTAAAACGGAGTTGGCTTTTGCTAGTTTATCTTTCCACTATCCACACACCAAGCTTCCACTTTACCCAGAAGGACTGACATTCCTGAGAATGTCCTTTTAGTGGTAGCTGTCAGTGGATGCTGCACCCAATGCTACTCTACATACCTTGTCTGTTTTCCTTAAACCTAAATTTTTATCTACTTTGTTCTGACACATAGCCAAGAGAATCCGGATTGAATTGGCTCAATTGCCCGACCAAATGGAAAGGAAAACTATGGGTTTAAAATTGGCAGAGTTCCTTCATCGTCGCTGGGTCAAAATCCTGGAACTCCCTCCCTAACAGCACTGTGGGAGTACCTTCACCACACGGACTGCAGCTGTTTAAGGTGGCTCACCACCAACTTCTCAAGGGCAACAAATGCTGGCATTGCCAGCGACGCCCACATCCCATGAACAAATTTAAAAAAAAATTCTAAGAATGGGTTGCCTGCTCTCTCACTCCGACAGGAAAAGATACATGTGTGGGACTAAGGCCTGAATGAAAAAAAACAGATGCAAAAGAACACAAGGATAAGATATAGCTGCAAGAAATGTAGATATTCATCCATTCCATTCATTGGTGCTTTCAGAACTGAGATATTTACCCCTGAGGCAATCAGCAACATAAAACATCTTTACTGAAACTTTATTATTTTATGCTACAGAGTAATATAAAATTTTGTAAAATGAAGATATTTCATTATGGATACATAGACGTGTAGTGCAACTGTCTTGTGGGACTGGCAAGGTACTGGTACTAGAGAAGCAAACTGTTCAATTAGTATCTGGTAGATATTCTCTTAATATATTACAAAAAAATTATTGCTGAACAACAGGCACGCATTCGGAGACAGTGAACTGCAAGTTGTAAAAAAAGATAATTGTAGTTTTTTTTTTATTTATCATAAAAATGAAAGCATGCTACTATATTCCTTCCTTGAAAGTAGAAAATTAAGAATAATTAGTTTAAGGCACATTTTGATAATTTTTTTTTACATATATACCACTTCATTTCCTACACTTATAAATACAAATAGAAAACAAAGACAACCCAGTAATTTGTAAGTAGGCAAAAGTGCTTGCATTGTTTACAGATACCCACAGCATATACAATAGCTACAATCAATAGAACCATATCGGTTAACAAAATAATTTATGTAAAAAAGTCAAAATGTACTGTTTAATGAACAAAAAGCAACATGAATCTTTTAATTCATGTAGACAACCCTGATATAAAAGGTAGAAAAGGGCTATTGGATCGGTTCCTGAGGCAAAGAGATTTTATAGCAGGCAACTTAAGATGGTGAATACTTTGGTATTTGTGTTCTATCCTTGTTAGAATACTTTGTGAAAGTAGGGCACAAAAGCAATTAATCTCTGGTTTCTAATATGACAGTGCATCCAAAATTTCTAATGGCAGATTAAAGCAGTTTTTTAAAGCTTTACAGCAGTCCCTGAATTAAATTTGTTTAAAATTACTTTAACAATTACTCGATAGAACATTTATAGTTGGGTGTTTCTAGTCCGCAAAAATTACATACATCTTCCCTATTTCACCATCTGCTCTTCTTGCTCCCTGCCATATACACAACCACCTGTATTAGGTGTTCCTTTCTGTATGACAAACAAGCAAATATAACTGGGCCTGTGGGTTATTGAGTATAACTAATGCTATGGCTTGAGCCAGGCTCCAAAATGGATTGAAGCACACAGGAATGCTGGCAATGATCTTGTGGGTGTTTTAAAGTGTTCTTACAATCCATTAAATAGGTCGAGGAAAGGGCCATGATATCTATTTTTGATCCATCAAATAATAGTGACTTCAGCAAATCTCCATCAATTACAGAGTAATGTAACAGTGTTTGCTTTGATGCTTCGTTTTCTAACCTTCCTGTCTAATTCACAGAACCACATTGACCCCCTCCATTTAATGGGTTTCTCTTTACCAAGTAATAGCAGCGACCATATTGCTTGGTTCAAATATGTTAACCCGTAATTCACAAAGGTGAAACAACAGCCATTACACATAACCCTCTGACACACTGAATCAAGTTTCCATGTTTGTCACTTTTGTTTAAATGTCTGGTTGAAAGTTAAAGGTCATTATTTGCTCTTGATATTTTTCCTCCAACCATCCTCGTCTCTTGCCATCATCCAAGGCTTCAATAAGCCAGTTATTACTGTGACCTATTTATTATACTTTTTGTTTTAAAAACTAGAGTTTCCATTTGCTTGAATTTACTTCCACCAGAACTCTGGAGTAATCAAAGGGAATTAATATTTTTAGGCACTGGATTAGTCATGTTGGGGTTGTAACCAATGTTTTATTGTAACCCTTACATGCTACCAAAAACAGTTACTGAATCACACAAAACACACAAACTGAGGTTCAGACTTGAATAAAGTGATTCATACAGTACTACATGCATGTCAGTTTAACTGAAAAATTGTGATGCAGATTTTAGGCAGCTATGGTGGTAATAGAGACTATCATGTCAGACCATAATTTAAACCCACAAAAGATGGCTTCTCAAATACCACCATTCTGACTATATCTTCTTCCAGTCTATATATCCACTGGATCAAGATAATTTTACTGTACCTGAGTAAGTGATGCAAGTGTTAGTATAAAGTCAATGTAAGAATGACTAAACTGCTTCTTGTCCCCAATGATTACTCCCAGTTTTGAATGGCTGGACAGTGAAAGGAACTTTTTTACCTGTAGCAAGGAACCTGACTTTCATAAAACGAGTCTTTGGGGTCACTCCAAATGGATTGGTAGGTTTACAATACCAATACTGACAATAACCTGAGCAACAGATTTTATTTTATAAAAAACTTCCAGCTTAGAGTCTTTGAACTAAAAAAGTTGCATATTTATTCCGACCATTGCAGCTTATCTGCTCTACAGTGGCACTGCTAGTGAGTTGCTGAGCAATTGAATAAAGAGAAAGAACAGAAATCTTTCTACTGCAGTTCTCTGACCAGAGCAGTTACTGGCGAGAGGAGGTTAGTGCAGTGAAACTCGCAGGACCAACATGAAATAGAGAGGGGGGAAAAAAGCGATAGAAATAAAATTTAAGGAAAGAAAGTAAATTAAATAACATAAAATATTACTTTATTTCATTTTAAAATAGGAATAAAAACAAGTTAAAAGGCTCCCTGTTCGGCCAGAGCTCACATTCCTGTCGATTCAGTTATGTTTTGAGCACTCTCAACCAGACTGCTCTTCTGTCTCCCATCAGATATCAATTTGCCCCACACAGATCTTACAGGGACAAGAAACAGACAGAACAACCCAATTTAATTTTCTTCAACTCCCAAAATTAAAACCAAGGGTTGTAAACCACCACATTCATCTGGAGTGGCTCTACACAAGAGTGAAGTTTCCAGGTTAAAGTAAATATTTCAAGGGGGACATATATAAGCATATAACGAGACTTTAACCAGCACTTTCTGTAACTACACTTTTATAAGCTATTGCATAGTTGCTCCAATATAGTTAAAGAGGACATGTCACAGCCAGCAGGTGATATGACTAATATCCACAAGTCAGGCAGAGTTCGTAACTCTGTGGAGATATTTATCATGTCTTGCTGCTTTCCACAACATATATTTATACCACATGCTTAAAATATATAATTTAGAAACAAATTTACATCTTTATGATATTACAAGTGTGGAGATATGAAAAATATCACCACGGTTCCCAGACCATGTGTGGTATAAAACCTGTTACAATCTTTTTAAAAGATGACGGAGTTTATATTTACAGTCATATAGTTGTACGTTACAATGTTGCACTTTGTTAAAGCATATTAATAGTACATGAATAGTTTACTACACTGTAATTACACTGCTGTTAAGTGCTTATTTAAGCCCCCCAAAAAATGTGTTACATAAAAGGTGTGCAGAACAGCAGTTACTCGACAGCAGAGAAAATGGTACTCTTCCTCAGAAATACAGCTTTTCTAGCAGGTTTCCAAATGTCATGGCGAGTGCTGGGAAAGCTGGCTTTCAGTTTCACTAGGTTGGGACGAACTTTATTTTTCAACCATTGAACCTTATTACCTGTTACTTTGTACAGTTCTCCCTTCTCGTCGGTTTTTGACTGTGCAGATACTCATTCCAATCTCCAGTTGTAACTGAACAAGTGCTTGGTTGATTACAACACCAGTACCAAAATACAGTGAGAGGAGAAGGATGTCAGCTTCTGATAACGCCACACCAAAGATTCAAAGGTTGAAGAAATCTACCTTCAAAGCCCACATTATTGAAGAAAGCTTCAAAGAAAGCAGCTTTGTCCCAGTCCTGGTCTTTATGTGCAGGCAGTGTCATTGAAGGGAAAATCTATTTTCAGCCTGCATGTCAATATGATACGAAAGATTTCAACTGGAGTCAGGCACTTTAGCATAGCAGCATGCTAGTCTTTTGCTATTCAGCCAGCTTCCCAGAGGTGTGATGGTTGCCCAAACTGAATAACACTTTGTCGATCTTGACTTAGCATTTGATCCTGCTCTCCAAATTGATCATAATCAATCCCTAACAACTCCTGTAAAACTTGTACAGGGTCGAAAGTTTCTGATAAAATCTGAGGATTGTTGGTAAAGGCTTGTTCCCCAGATAAACTGTCCTGTGCATCGCTTTGACATATTTGCAGTACTTGACTTGCCAGAAGCTGCCGATTCTCCTCCTGTTTTTTCTTTACCGCCATGTCCATTTTCTTCAGCTCTTCAATGACATTATAAACGCAGGCTTCAGGAATCTTTATACCTGTAGAAATCACCAGACAAAAAGTTTGCTTAGATTAGAGAACAAACACAGTCAATGCTGAAGTCAGTTCCTTTATCAGAAGAGACTATTATAATTTAGCAACTGTCAATTCACAATAAGCACTTGAGTACAACTTGCACTATCTGATGGGGCTGACAGTGTAATAGGGTTGTTTAGAGGGCCTCCCTCCCCATAATGTGACTGGAGCGCTTGAGTAGCGTTCCTGTCCCTAAGCGCCCAGTTGGAACGGGTGCAGTGTGGTAGGATTGAGGGTGTAGAATTTTGCGGCTGGTAACAGTAGAGTGGTTATGTTACTGGACTAACAACCTAGAGGTCATGGGTTCAAATCTGGTCATTTGTGGACTGGTACCAAAAAAATGACCATGAAAGTTGCCAAAAAGTCAACTGGTTCACTAATATTTTTTAGGAAAGGGAACCTGCACATAACTTCAGTCCCATGCTCTGGCCTCAGAGGGGGCCTACCAAGGTTTTGTCAGGGAAACTAGGGTTGGGCATTAAATGCTGGCTAGCATCATCATCCAAAAACAAAAGCATAATGAACTGGGAGTCTGGATCACAGTTGAGCATGATTGCTGTTCTCACCCAACATTCAGATACATTGGACCAGAAAATCCAGAGGGAGGGAGGTGCATAAGTGCTGGGATATGCTCACCCGCAGCCCCGGCCTCTGATCCCGCGGGGCCAGGAGGAGCAGGCCTTTAGCGGATTTGGGGTGCATCTGTGGTGGCCTCCATCAGAAACACTGGCTGAAGCTTGCCAGAATGGGGTGCTGGGCCCCTTGCCCCAGAGAGGTACAAGCTCTGCCCCAACAGCCCCCCTCTCAGGGAGCACTTTAAAATAAAAATAAAATTGGGTCCCCGATCTTCAGGGGTCCATGCTCCAATCCCAGCCTGGACCCCCACCCACCAAGTGGGCCCGGGTGTCGGTGATGTATGCTTGTGCTGATCCAATGCCAGGTCCCAACTGAGGGCCAGGGCATGGGAACTCCTGACTTAGAGAATCTCCGTACTTGGCACCTGATGAGAGCTAATTAATTAAACCAAAGCCTAGGAAACTTAAATGGTTCACTGCAAACGGTCAAGTTATGTGTTCAAGAAAATCATGATTCCCAATGAATTTATGTGGTTCGAAATGCCTAACATTGAAATTAGGCCAGTGTTGACAGGCCGATCCCAAAAATCAGTACAATGTTGTCTACTTAACAGAAGGTGTTAATTTTCTTTGCAATAGAAAAAATCTGATCTAATAAGTAATCTAAAAAAATTCCATCTTAAAAATGACTGTGTGCAGTATTAGCATATGAATCCTTAGCAATTTTGTATGACATTCCTTTGAACATTATTGTAACATGTGTTAATCTATTTTAAATGAGCTAACAACTAAGATAGAATGAAGGACAAAGGATACCATATAAATATGTTCAGCAGTCACAGCTAATTTTGCACACAGCAACTGGTAAGCACCTATCTTTTTTTTCCACCACAAGCATATTATCTACAACAAAAATTTAGTTCTGTTTCTTGATTTTATTACTCATTAAGGTTTTACAGTTAATGGACAAAATCACTAACTCCAAATGAAATATATCAAATATATTTTTTAAATTCATTAACTAACAAACAGTTTGGCAGACTATATTTAAACATTGATTGTAGAAATGTAATTTAATTTCAATCAATATATTCTGCCAGAATAATGAGATCGGTGCATTGAGAACACGCACAAGAGAAAGTACTGGAAATACAGTTTGTTAGACTGAGTGAATCAGTGCATCAATGTGGATAAATTAAACAGATAAAAATACCACTGATTGCGCCACCTAGGGGCAAGTTGGTATATGAACATTTTTCTCAGCAGAGCATCTCTCAAAGCTAAATCCACGCGAGAACAAGTAAACTTTTACTCACCAACTTGCTTCTTCTGCTCCTTGGTTTTGAGGCGTACAATTTGTAAGTGACTGGAACTTGTAACATCAGACATAATGTTTCCAACTTTGTTCCAAACCCTTAGTAGAGCGCCACACAACATATAGTAGTGGCGCAGCCGCATGCCTTGAAAACACTCCTTCCCTTGTTGTACTATTTTACACTTCCCATTCCTGTGGATGACAGAAGATGTATGGACACATTTCAATAATTATTTCAGCCTTGTGCACTTCCCTTCCCATGCTGTTGTTTCCAAAAGATATACAATAATAATTATGACCCACCACATATTGTGGGTATGAGACAGACAGTGATCATATAGTGACACAGTAATTGTATAGCGATTGTATGGTGATACAATGACTGACAAGCTGATTCAGAAATCGTGACATTTCTTTGTGTGCTATTTTAACATAAAAAATTAATTAACAACTCGGTTAAAATAAAGGACAAATGATGTCATGTAAATCTGTAGAGCAGTCATACTCTAATGTTGAGCACAGTAATGTGTAAGCTCCTATCTTTTATGTTTAACTATATCCATAATATCTAGAGGGATATGGCGATCATGTAGGATACAATGATGGCGCAGGCACACAGCACTCGTACAGAATACCAAGAAGGCGCGGTTTCTAGCTGGTCATTATCATGGAAATTGTGCCCAGCCAATCACACCCAGACTAAAGATGAGCCAACAGAAATAACTGGGGGTGGGTGGGTAGAGTCACACCTAGAGTCTTTAGGATTGAATTCAGCTCCTTCTGATTTGCTCATATTGCCAAGTTTGAAATCAGCAGCTTAATATATAATTATATATCGTGAGAATTTTCAGATAATGTGGAAGTCAGTATTAGCTAAGAAAATGAGAAGCAAACTAAAAAAGACAAGGACCACATACAATGATCAAAAGCTTTTGTTTACAAAATGGTAAATATCAAAATACAGGAAACTTTCGTTTATCCGGCACCCAAATATCCGGAATTCTCGCTTAACCGGCAAAAATCATCCTCCGAAAACTCCTCTCAAATAACCGGCAATGTTGCCGAGTCGCAGTCGAGTCTCCGCGAACGCCGAGTGCTCCGAAAAATCCTCTCAAATAACCGGCAATGTTGCCGATCCCGAGTCCGAGTCCGAGAACGCCGATTTAGTCAGTAGGGGTACTTTTCAAAAGTGCCACTACTCGGCCTCCTGGCGCAAGTCCGAAACATTGCAGTAGCAGGAGTAGATTCTCCTGTGCTGCTTGGAGTCTCTTTGTTAAAAATAGACTCGGTAGATATAACTCTCTGTTATCCGGTACTTTCGATAAACCGGCACCACGCCGGTCCCGTCGATGCCGGATAAACGAAAGTTTCCTGTACTAACATAAGCAACCCTTTTCATCAGGGCTTATAGTGAATCTAAACATAATGTGGTAAAAATCTTTTCACACAGTGGTAATTTGGTCACTGTTCACATGTTCTTCCCAAATATGAAAATAGTGCACCAGCTACTCCAGTGTTAGATATCACTTTAAGGCTGAATTTATTTGTGTGCAACAAATCTGCACCTACAGTACTACAATGTACAGGGAATGTCAATCCGACACCACCACAATATATATGAAACATTCTTTTACAAAACTGCTTAAAGGATGTTTAAAATGAAATAAACAAATGTAAAGGAGCTGTAACAAGACCTGGGGTGATGAAATTACAAATCTGATATGACCTCTGCACTAACATATTGTTCTATCCCCACATACTATAAAACATTTTATTAAAAAACTTTTATCTACACCCCATCTTTTTAATGCAATACACTTCAATAATGTGCATACCAAACTATATGAACCATTTGCACAGTTTTACTAATTGAGTTTCTGAAGGACCTATTATGAAAGGGAAACTACTTGAAGCATACCCATTCAAACTAGCAAAGCCTTACCAAGCTGCGTGACTGCATTTTTGGAAGGAGAAACTATACAGGTTTCCCCAAAATTCTTTGGCCTCTTCTGGTTCAACCTAAGATATACAAGGAAAATAAATAAATAAAGTATTAAATGAAAAATTGCAACACTGCTGAAAAGAATAAAGAAAGCTAAAAAGATTAAATTTTTTCACTTGCCTTTAATTTGATTTTGTAGAAATAGCAAATGTGCCAATAAATAGTATAAAACAATCAAAATTAAAAAGCCAAAAATGTAAATAAAAAGTAATGCTATCCTAAGTGAAAGTTTAGATCATTTTGCAGATGAGAGTTAACCATAAATGTTTACTGATGTATCTAAACTTTTCCTGTGCAGATTTGTTTAAAATATATTTAAAGCATTTTTCCAAAGAAACTAGTGTCCATGACACCCACTTAAGTTTCACTACAGTATATTTTTTCAGTACTAAATCTAACCTTTGTGATTATTCCTCTATTCCTTCCTCACAAAAATGTTCCAAACTGTTGTTTATCAACCAATATTCCAAGAACAATGGTTCATAAACAACAGGAAAAAATTGGTTGTTGTACTCCAAATATAGTCTAACTGCTTTATAGAGAATCATTCTCTCCACAAGGTTTTATTTCTTTGATTACCAAGGATCTATCCTTGGCCCCCTCCTATTTCTCATCTACATGCTGCCCCTTGGCGACATCATCCGAAACACAGCGTCAGTTTCCACATGTACGCTGATGACACCCAGCTCTACCTCACCACCACTTCTCTCGACCCCTCCACGGTCTCTAAATTGTCAGACTGCTTGTCCGACATGGATGAGCAGAAATTTTCTCCAATTAAATATTGGGACGACCGAAGCCATTGTTTTCGGTCCCCGCCACTGACTCCATCCCTCTCCCTAACATCTGTCTGAGGCTGAACCAGACTGTTCGCAACCTTGGTGTCATATTTGACACTGAAATGAGCTTCCAACCACATATCCACGGCATAACTAAGACCGCCTATTTCCACCTCCGTAACATCGCCCGTCTCTGCCCTTGCCTCAGCTCATCCGCTGCTGAAACCCTCATCCATGCCTTTGTTACCTCTAGACTTGACTATTCCAACGCACTCCTGGCTGGCCTTCCACATTCTACCCTACGTAAACTTGAGGTCATCCAAAACCCGGCTGCCCATGTCCTAACTCACACCAAGTCCCGTTCGCCCATCACCCCTGAGCTCGCTGACCTACACTGGCTCCTGGTTAAGCAACGTCTTGATTTCAAAATTCTCATCCTTGTTTTCAAATCCCTCCATGGCCTCGCCCCTCCCTATCTCTGTCATTTCCTCTAGCCCCACAACCCCCCGAGATATCTGCGCTCCTCTAATTCTGCCCTCTTGAGCATCCCTGATTATAATCACTCAACCATTGGTGGCCGTGCCTTCTGTTGCCCTGGGGCCCTAAAGCTCTGGAATTCCCTGCCTAAACCTGTCCACCTCGTTACCTCTCTTTCCTCCTTTAAGACGCTCCTTAAAACCTACCTCACCTGCCCTAATTTCTCCTTATGTGGCCCGGTGTCAAATTTTTTGTCTTATAATATTCCTGTGAAGCGCCTTGGGACGCTTTACTACGTTAATGGCGCTATATAAATACAAGTTGTTGTTGTTGTATTACATGGTAAAGAAAATGTTGGTAGCTGATCAACTGTCACTTCCAAATATTTTTCCCACGAGGTTTAACCCCTCGTTATACTGTGATTTTTAAAGATACACAGCCGTATATGGCTGTATGCCTTCAAAAAAATCACAGTACAATGAGGGGTTGAACCCTGCAGGAAAAAAATAAATATATTTATATAAAATTGGCAAGCCTTTTATATGTTTGTCATTCAACTTGGATTCAATAACGCAATTTGTATCAAAGTATTGCAAAAATATCAACTTATCACTTGTTCCCGATGTTTAGCTGTTCTTCCCTCGGTATAAAGACAGCGCCTCTTTAATACCGCTAGATCCAAAATGTACAGTTGTATGATTTTCTGGGCTAGTGGGAGCTGCAAAAATTAGTTGTTGGCCGGGGTTTGTTTTATCAGACTTAAAAGCATTACTGTACAATTATCAGTATTAAAAGCCATTTGCTAATCATCACCCCAAGCACATATAACCTAATGGTGACAACAATTACAGTTCATGTTTCTTTCATCAACTTTTTAGGAGAGAGGGGATTTCTCACTGATTGAACCTTGCATATAACTAAAACAACAGAACCAATCCTGTCATTACAATACTCACTCTTTTGTATTTCTTCCGTAAGTTATCAAAGCTTTCTGGTTGTATTTGTTTGCCAATATTTGGTTTATACAACACATAATTCTTCACAGTAATTTGCTCAGCCAAAAGTGCAAAAGGCTCATTCCCTCTAAGCTGTAAGAAAAAAACCAGTAAGAATGTGTGAAGATCCAAGGCAGTACTTATGCTTGAGTGACCCAAAGTGTAGGAGTTGTGAGCAATTTTTTTTAGTATAAAAGCATTATAACTTTCATGTATCATAAAGCAAAGGCAATTCTACAATCCTGTAAAATGACTTTTTTGTCATACATGAGTATACAAAGCTTCAAACTATCAGACAAATATTCAAATATAATTGATCCATTGACATTTTACATCTGTTATTACTCAAATCTGAAGTAGTGTAATACAGGTTGAGCGCCTCGAATCCGGCAACCTCGGGACCGAGGCCGAGCCGGTTTTCGGGTTTTCCCGGACTTCGTAACTTGTTTCTGATGTCCGAAGTCCGGAAACGCCCGAGCCCAGGTTGCGATATTTCCGGACTTCGGACATCAGAAACACGTGCCGAGTCCGGAAATGCCTGGGCCCAGGTTGCGCTATTTCCGGTTTTTGGTAAGCCTCCCTCAGGGTGTCCGGATTCCGGAACATTTTACGGATTCCGGACCCCTGCCACCAATCGTCCCGGAGTCCGGATTCCGGAACATTCCGGATTTGGGACGCTCAACCTGATTCAGCTTCATTTAGTGCTGAGTTTCTACTAAACCTCAAATTTATCTACTAATATCTGCATTTTCCATTATTTTGACGCTGATTTTAACTCTGGCGAAAACAGAATGGTAGTGGCCCTGGTTTTAAAGCGCCGCACTTACCAACCTTGCTCCGATCCTGCCTGCCGCCATTTTGCCCGGGGCGTTTACAAAGGCGGCCCAGGCACCTGCCTGAATTAGACAACAGCCTCGTTTAATTAAGCAAATTTGGGTTCCTGTGTCGTACAAAAGACCCTGAATGCAATTTCGAGGTACAACTGGGAGAAGCGTGCGCGCCATGTGCGCTCTGCCCGTTCCTGCCAGGCGGTGAGCGCCCTAACCAGCAGTCCTTAAAGGAACAGCTGGAGGCCGTTCACAAAACGGCCCAGCAAATATATGTTTTTTTTTTAGTGGGGCCAAGAGGAGCAGAAAAAATCCAGGCCGCTGCTGGCGCATCCAAAGCTACCCCAAATGCCCCCTCCCCACCAAGTTTCGACTGTTGGCCGGATCAGTGTGGCTGCCCACAAATTTTCTGCCCTATCAGAACCGGTGAGCTGCAGCAGGGTGGCGGTTTTACACTCACAGGTCACCGGCGGCATAGAATAAGGCCTAGGCCTCTAAATGGCTCAGGCCTTCCGCCAACAAGAATGGGCAGATTTAAAAAAAATGCTGAAATTTCATTTTTTTGCTATAAGTTTATTTGTTAAAATGGAGAATATTTCGAATAAAAAGTACTTAAGTTGGACTTCTCTTCGCTTTACTGTACTGAATTTCTCATCTGCATTGCAGAAGAAACGGCACCTCCGCTCCTATAATTCACTTTGCTAGAATATATGTCATAATTACATGGCACAAGGCAGGGAACAGACAACAAAATGTGATACTAACCCTGTATGAAAGGTAGAAACCATCATTAGATCCGGTCAAGGTGAGCGACTTCTGATATGCCTCTTCCCAGGGCATGCCCCTATCCACACTTATCTACAGAAAACAAAATAAATTAACAGCAACTTATTACCAATATTTGTATCGCTCTTTATTTTCCTCCTTTAAATGTACCCTTTACTACCATCTAACACCATGTATCTTATTTCAGTCAATAAGGAGAGCTACAGGCTGCTTTCCAACTAATGTCAGTACTGTCTAAAATTAACAGGAGGCCATTGTCTGCCAGGGTTGATTAATCGTGCCAGTTGTTATCTTTCTGGAACAAAATTTTTTGCTCCTATAATAGGCTGGCTGGGAATTACAGAAAGTCATGTTGTTATGGCTACCTGATTTAGAGTAATAGTCAAAGTCAGAGCTCAAAACTAAGGCCAATGGTCAAGAATCCGATACTCTTGACTGTTGTTACATTTGCAAATTTCCTTTTTCTCGCTACAAAGCCTTTCAACACCATTCAACGCTTTTCATTGGATCTAACTCTTTCAATAATAAACCAGTCTTCTGAAAAACACAAGTGAAAAAAGTTTCATAATTCAACTGTCTGGTTTGAGTTCTGCTCAAGACCGTCACTCTAATTCGGGTAATCTTTACAAAGTAAATTACTATAGTTCCTGGCTTGCCTATTATATGGAGCTGTTCACAGGAACAAATCACTCTGTTTCCAGAGAAATATAAATTGGTAAAACTAATTTTGCCTGAGAAAATGACCTCCTGCCAATTATAAACAGTGGCTGTAAAAGTCTTTGTGATTCTGTGGGCTAGCTTTTAAGCCCATTTTAGTCATAGAGTTATACAGCACAGAAAGAGGCCCTTTGGCCCATCGTGTCCGCGCCGGCCATCTAGCCCTGTCTATTCTAATCCCATTTTCCAGCACTTGGTCCGTAGCCTTGTATGCTATGGCGTTTCAAGTGCTCATCTAAATGCTTCTTGAATGTTGTGAGAGTTCCTGCCTCTACCACCCTTTCAGGCAGTGAGTTCCAGATTCCAACCACCCTCTGGGTGAAAAAGTTTTTCCTCAAATCCCCTCTAAACCTCCTGCCCCTTACCTTGAAACTATGCCCCCTTGTTATTGACCCCTCTACTAAGGGGAAAAGTTCCTTTCTATCTACGCCCCTCATAATTTTGTACACCTTAATCAGGTCCCCCCTCAGCCTTCTCTGCTCTAAGGAAAACAACCCCAGCCTGTCCAGTCTCTCTTCATAGCTGAAGCGCTGCAGCCCAGGTAACATCCTGGTGAATCTCCTCTGCACCCTCTCCAATGCAATCACATCCTTCTAGAGTGTGGCGACCAGAACTGCACACAGTATTCCAGCTGTGGCCTAACTAGCGTTTTGTACAGCTCCATCATAACCTCCCTGCTCTTATATTCTATGTCTCGGCTAATGAAGGCAAGTATCCCATATGCCTTTTTAACCACCTTATCTACCTGTCCTGCTGCCTTCAGGGATCTATGTACATTCACACCAAGGTCCCTCTGATCCTCCGTCCTTCCTAGGGTCCTACCATTCATTGTGTATTCCCTTGCCTTGTTAGTCCTCCCAAAATGCATCACCTCACACTTTTCAGGGTTAAATTCCATTTGCCACTGTTCTGCCCATCTGACCAACCCATCTATATCGTCCTGTAGCCTGAGGCTTCCCTCCTCACTATTTACCACCCCACCAATTTTCGTGTCATCTGCGAACTTACTGATCATACCTCCTACATTCATATCTAAATCATTAATGTACACTACAAACAGCAAAGGACCCAGCACCGATCCCTGCGGTACACCACTGGACACAGGCTTCCAGTCACAAAAACAACCTTCGACCATCACCCTCTGCCTCCTGCCACTAAGCCAATTTTGGATCCAATGTGCCAAGTTGCCCTGGATCCCATGGGCTCTTACCTTCTTGACCAGTCTCCTATGCAGGACTTTGTCAAAAGCCTTACTGAAGTCCATGTAGACCACATCAACTGCACTACCCTCATCCACACACCTAGTCACCCCCTCGAAAAATTCAATCAAATTGGTCAGACATGATCTCCCCCTGACAAAGCCAGGCTGACTTGTTTTTTCCTCTATATTTGGCTGTGCATCACCCCCTACTATAGCTCCACTCCATATCCCATCCCCCTGCCAAGTTAGTTTAAACCCCCCCAACAGTACTAGCAAATCTCCCCGCAAGGATGTTGGTCCCGTTCCGTTTCAGGTGCAACCCGTCCGACTTGTACAGGTCCCACCTTCCCCAGAAGCAGACCCAGTGATCCAGGAAACTAAAGCCCTCCCTCCTGCACCAACTCTTTAGCCACGCATTCATCTGCTCTATCCTCCTATTCCTATACTCACTGGCACGTGGCACCGGGAGTAATCCAGAGATTACAACCTTTGAGGTCCTGCTTTTTAATCTGCTACCTAGCTCCCTAAATTCTTGTTGCAGGACTTCATCCCTCTTTCTACCCATGTCGTTGGTACCAATGTGAACCACGACCTCTGACTGTTCGCCCTCCCCCTTCAGAATGCCCTGCAGCCGTTCAGTGACATCTTTGACCCTGGCACCAGGGAGGCAACATACCATCCTGGAGTCATGTCTGCGGCCACAGAAACGTCTATCTGTTCCCCTTACGATAGAATCCCCTATCACTATTGCTCTCCCACTCTTTTTTCCTCCCCTCCTGTGCAGCTGAGCCACTCGTAGTGCCACGGACTTGGCTCTTGCTGCATTCCCCTGAGAAACCATCTCCCCCATCAGTATCCAAAACGGAAAATCTGTTGGAGAGGGAGATGGACCCAGGGGACTTCTGCACTACCTTCCTAGTTCTTTTACTCTGTCTGGCGGTCACCCATTCCCTGTCTGCCTGTGCACTCTTTACCTGCGGTGTGACCACCTTGTTAAACGTGCTATCCACGAAGATCTCAGCTTCGCGGATGCTCCACAGTGACTCCAGCCGCAGCTCCAGCTCCGAAACGCGGATTTCGAGTAGCTGCAGCTGGAGACACTTCCTGCACATGTGTTCGCCCTGGACACCTAAAGTGTCCCTGACTTCCAACATAGCACAGGAGGAGCACTCCACGCTGCCGAGCTGCCTTGCCATGTCCTACCCTTAATTTACTCCCTTTAAATTAAAGAATATTAAATACACTAGGGACCTTACTTCCTTTTTGAAACTTTTTGCTCATTGCAGTCTGTTAAATGTTCACTATCTGTAGCTGCTCAAAGGTTTTATTTTTCCTGCAATTAATTATTAGATTTTTTGCTGTGAGTTAATGCTTACAGCCATAGAATCAACACTGCTATAGGACAAAGCATGATATGACAATTGCATAGATCTGCATTCTGGCAAACAGCCTTTCAAATAATCAGTTTTGCCTTAAAAAAATTCATTCTCGGGGTGTGGCCGTCGCTAGCAAGGCGGGCATTTATTGCTCATCCCTAGTTGCCCTCAAGAATGTGATGGTGGGACTTCTTGAACTGCTGCAGTCCATGCGGTGAAGGAACTCCCACAATGCTGTTACGTTCAGAGTTCCAGAATTTGACCCAGCAACAATGAAGGAACGGCAATATATGTCCAAGTCAGGTTGGTGTGTGACTTGGAGGGGAGCTTTGGGGTGACGGTGTTCCCATGCACTTGCTACCTTTGTCCTCCTGGGTGGTGGTGGTTGCAGGTTTGGAACGTGCTGCCAAAGAAGCCTTGGCGAGTTGCTGCCGTGCATACTGTAGACAGTACACACTGCAGCCACAGTACGCCAATGGCAGAGGAAGTGGATGTTTAAGCCAGTGGATGGGGTGCCGATCAAGCGGATAGTGTCGAGATTCTTGAGTGTTGTTGGAGCTGCACCCATCGAGACAAGTGGAGACTATTCCATAACACTCCTGACTTGTCCCTCGTAGGTGTTAAGAGAGACTTCTGGGAGTCAGGAGGTGAGCTACTCGTCACAGAACACCCAACTTCTGACCTGCTCTAGTAGCCACATTTATGTGGCTGGTCCAGTTCAGTTTCTGGTCAATGGTGACACCCAGGATGTTGATGGCGGGGGACTCGGGGATGGTAATGCCATTGAATGTCATGGGGAGGTGGTTGGAGATGGTCATTGCCTGACACTCGTGTGACGCGAATGTTACTTGCCAGTTATCAGCCAGAGCCTGGATGTTGTCCGGGTCTTGTTGCATGCGGGCATGGACTGCTTCATTGTCTGAGGAAAGTGAATGGAGCTGAACACTGTGCAATCATCAGCGAACGGCCTAATTTCTAATCTTATGATGGGAGAGGAGGTGGGGGGGGCGAGGTCATTGATGAAGTAGCTGAAGATAGTTGGGCCTAGGATACAGCCCTATGCCTAGAGATAATCATCACATGTAACTGAAATGGTAAAGATTTTTTTTTAATGTTTTATTTATAGAACTCTTTCAGTTACACCATATGCTAACCAGCTAACAGAGAAAGAGAGAGATGGAGTACAATACAAAATCATGGTTCTCAAACTAATAAATACCATTTATAAGACATGCATAACAATAATTTACCTTATAGAGAACTACTTGTCCATCCTGTGGGTGTCCTGGTGTAAGGAATACCTCTTGACGTTCCTCATATATCTCTTCTACTCCAGGAGCTAGATCTGATGAAATATAAGAGACACAATCAATAAAAGTAACCCTGTGTGTTCAGTGCACCAAGTCTAAGAACCAAATCAAGGCAATGTATGATCAACTAATGCTACCTTAATCTCCAACATTCCTATGCAAATACTTAAGTTCTGACTGTAGCTGAATAGTAACGGCAAAGAGAACACAGGCCGAAAATTTGGACTTGCACCCAAAGTCGGCGAAGTGATTGCTTTATGCATTGGTCCCTGCCAGCTGGAGGCCTGACTGAAATTTGGCATGGGGCCTCATATAAATTAACCAGGTGAGCTGCGGAGGGCAATTGGGCGTCCCGATGTAGCTCGCCTGTCGGTGCCTGGCCAATTCCATCCGCCGGTCCGCAGAAACGTCCTGGGAGAGCAGGGGAGAGGAAAGGGGTGGTCCCAGGCTGGCAGCGGCCTTCTGTACTTTTGTGGAGCACTCCTGCTCTGCCTGGCGCCACAGGAATTTAACTTTTAAAAGGTTTTCTTGCCATATCTTGATTGGCCTCCAGCAGTCCCTTTAAAGACCGCTGGTTCGGCTGCTCATGACCCAGTACAACTAAGCAGAGCTTGCACGTTGCAAACTCTGCCCATTTGTACATCAATTTCAATCGTGGTCCTACAACCGGCATTAGGAGCCCAATTTGCTTAATCAAGGCGTCTAACACCTATATTAGGTAGGCTCTCTGGACATCCCAAATATGATCGGCTTCTAATTTGATGGCTGGCACAATCATCTTTTTGTTGCTTGCAGTTGAATATTTTCTGAATTCCACTGTTCTTTGCCATACATTGGGTTTATATTGTGAAAGCTCATTTTCCTATTTATTTCAAAAACTGTAATAAGGTCCGTGAGGCATTGTTGCTTTCGTGAGTCCCGATCACCTATGGCTCACACATATGCCATCACTTTCACAACATAACTGTGACTTAAACAAGCAGCATCAAATTAGGCATGTGCAACATTTGTGTGTGAAATACATCTACTGCATTTTTCTAACTAGTCACAATATTATGTAGATATAAGATATGAGAAAAGGTGGAAAATCTTGGCTAACACTCTGCTGTTAATGAGCCACTTGGCCGTACCTAGAATTCCCATGTCATATTTTCCATCTTTTTTGTCCTTCTCAATGAGATAATCAAATGTGTCTGTGAAATACTGAAAAAGTGCATTTTGTTTGTGAACCTCGAGTCCAAGAATCCGATTCAGGAATTTTGTGATGCTGCAGTCTGAAACAAAAAAGCAACAAAAGTCACATTAAATTACTTCTGTTTTAGGTTATTTATCACCCTTTTTTAACTAATCAAGTATGGAGCAAGCCTCTTTAATGAATTGGTCCATGTTAGGGTGCCAAATCTCCCGGATTGTCCGGGAGCCTCCCAGAATTGAGGATTGATCTCCTGGGCACTGTTGCAAGCAGCCTGGGAGAAAATAGGGAAGTAGAGAGGAGGTGGAGCTTTGACGGGCGAGCGTGAAGGCCAGTCCCTGGCAGCGCCAGTGTGGCAATTATCCAGCAAAATTGAAGCTCAACGTAATCAAGTGGCGTGGGCACTATGTGCTCCACTTAACGACTGTGGAAGATCCATGAAACTTTCATGCAAGGTGCTTAATGGTGTCAGTAATTCGGCCTGGATTGAAAGACTCCAGCATGGCTGGTATACACGGGAAGCGTGTCATTTTTCATTGGAGTGTGAAATAGCATTTAACTCCCAGGATTGCCAACCCTTCTGGATTACAGGTGCTGCCTGACATGCTGAGTGTTTCCAGCATTTTCTGCTTTTGTTTGGGATTATAAAGAATTAAGCACCTTTGACTTCTCGGAGGTGGTGGGGGAATCAGAGAGTGCACCTATCAGGGGTGGCAGGGAACCATTCATGGGGGCACGCGGGAAAATTTCCCGATACCGAGTCCGCTCCTGCCACTTAGTAAAATTTTTTTTTGATAGGCTTACAGGGAGCAAAGAAACTCAACTACAGGGACCCGACCCATTATAAGATAAATGCAATTAACAGTTGTAAACTGCGATCGAGCACCATGTGATCAAACCTCCGTGAATATTTCCAACCAGAGTTGGCAATCCGAGCCCGTGTTGATCTGATTTGTTCAGTTTAGCCACGGATTGTCAAAGGACTCCTGATTCCAAATCCTAAAGCACCCATGTAAGTGCTCATAGTGTTTAAATCAGTAAGCCAAATAACCTCAGGTATATATTTAGGCATACACTGAGAGTGGGCCAACTGCAGCTTACTGGCTATAAAGACCTCAAACTCCGGAAGAACTACTGTGCATCATTTCATTAGCATCAAAAACAGCAAAATGATTTCAGAAACATTCAAAGCGTGGCTAATTTATCTGTATTTCTTGCAACTAATGTCAGTTTAAGTTAAAAAAAAGTGCCAATAAACCAATATTCCATTCACTACAATCAACAAGGACAACCATTACTTTTAATGCACTTTGCTTGGGAACACTAGTGTTGTTCAGTTTACGTGACAGTCCAGACGATCTGTGGCCATTATAAGTGGAAGAAACAGTATCAACATTGTTGGCGCTTTCTCAGTGAATTCCATAACCAAACTAGTTTATATCAATTCATATTCAAAACTATTACAGATATTTGAGATGATGCTGGAACATAATAGGGCCGATTTTAACCAGGCAGAAATACGGGTAGATGGCGGTGGAGTGCGTTTGCAGCAGCCCGTTATGGCCAATGTGAGGCCTGAGCCATTTTCAGGCCCAGGCCTCATTTACGTGCCGCAAGTGAGTTGCAGGCACCAAGTGGACACCCTGCTTCGGCTCACCAGTTAGGGGAAGGTGGGAAATCAGCTGGCTCCCACTCTGGGCTGGCCAGCAGTCAGTCGGGGGTGGCGAAGCGATCCTAATAGGGATGGGGGAGACCGGGGCTGGCAATTGCCTGGGCTGTCTTCTGATCAATCTCCACCGGTCCATTTAAGGGTGCATGCTCAGCCCATTTCTACCTCGAAATTGCAATCGGAGTCCGATATATCTCTTAGGACCCCAACTCGCATATCCTGCCTGAAACAGGCTGCTCATCGCAGGACCCTACCCAAGATGGTGGTCAGAGCACCTGCGTAAATGGGGCGGTAAGTACCTCAACGGCATTTTCCGGCTGCCACCGCCCCGTTTACGCCGGATGGAGCGAGTTAAAATCAGACCTAATATTTTTATAATGTACTGCTTTATTTTTCATGTGTTAACTCCAGTACCTGTCTCCAAACAACTGACAGTGTGGAATAAGGAGCTGAACTGTGAATCAGCTAATTACGGCCAATATTTAATTTCCCCAGTTGAAGCACAATACAGCAGTAAATTATATCCAACATCTTAGTTCAAATCTTATCGCTAAGCACTTTGCATCAGTTCCAGAAGAGGTCAGAAAGATCTCAAAAATTATGCAGGTGTAATACATATTTTGTTTTCATTTAAGTACTTATATGTTGTGCTAGTGCAGATTTGAAAATCAAATTGACAATCGGGTAAAGAAAACATTAAATTCTCACCTTTTTCCACATTTATATATCCGTAACGGTTTTCTTTGCAGAATATCCCAACAGCCATCAGTCCCATCCTCATGTCTGCAATACAGATGCTTCTTGTTAGATTTCTTGACTGAATATTATATTCTACAGAACACAGGCTGCTACATACATGCAAAGATAATTTTCCTTAATTATTTTACTATACAGAAATTATTCATATGTATTAAATCACATGTTTCAAAATAATGCATTTTAGAACAAAACAAATCACTTACAATTGATTTTAAATATGTTAATGTACTCTGCATGTTACATGCAAATCATGTTCCGGGTATGAACTAATTTCTTACCATCGATAAAAGCATTGGGACCTCCAATGTAATTTTTTGGTGGTTGTACTTTATTTTCGACCTGACCTAAGATGGTTTTAATGATTTTATCCAGTGCTCTGGTTCCATACTATGAGAAAAGAAAAATATAATCAGTGAAAAAAAGATTCAAACATCAATTTATCTCAAATACTAGGTAGTTAGCTAAGCATTTTAACATCATACATTCTACCATACATTACAAAATATTTTTGATATTTGGATAATATAAATGAAAACAAAAAAAAACTACCCAATTCTGTAAGTTGTGCAGTTTTTTAAAATAATCGTTTAACTTTCTCTCTCTTAAATCCTCCTGTACCAAACCTCAATGATTGTTTGAACAAAGATAATCCAGTCCGAAGCCTTTATAAATGCTGCTTCCAATCTAGACACTAGGAGGTGCATGAGGGCAGCATGAGATTACTTTATTTCTGGTCTTCCCTCCTTGCCTGTGAAAAAGTGCTCAGGCTTTGGTAAATGCCTCTCCCTGGGGTCTGACGAAAATGGAGAATATTGCTGTGAACTAACATTTTAAGCACAATCCTACATTTTATAGCTCTCTGACACACATTCCTATAAGCTTCATATTAACACCAGGATGTTTAGGTTATTTTCAGATATTTGCACCTCCAAGGTCAGGTGGCCATTGCCTCCTGATATCCACATCACACAATCATTATTCTTTGTTGCTCGCCTCAGTTAACAATCAGTCCTTTGCCTCAATATATGCCAGCCAAGGAAGATACCCCAAGACTGACAATCCGCAGGCTGAGATAGTTGTTACACTGAGATCGTGCCTGCTGGTGCCCTCCAGCAGTAACCTCAGAACAGTTTGCCAGATCAGTGGGTGGGTACCTTATTTGTATGGAACAGCACTGCATAAACGCCACTTATGATACATCACTTTCTCCTGCCTGCCCATGGCAGCTAGAAACTCTTGATTCCCGCCCACCCTTGGGTGGGGTTGCATAATGTTGGAAGGGGGAGTTTGCTAGGGAACTCCAACCCTGGCCATGGTTTCCATGATATAAAAGGCTGATCTTTAAAAATACACTTCAAATAAAAGAATCCTTTTCTTCCGGGTTCCAAGCCAATTCCCTGGATACGCTGGGTCCCAACTGAGCCAAAACAGGAACTCCTGGCATAAGTAGTCCCCACCACTGGCTTTATTTTGCCTTGAAAGGGGTGGAAGGAGGTTACGCCCCTTACAAGGCAAATGGGAAACTCCACCGTTTTCCGGGGGATCTGGAGTCATGGTGAGAGGCTGGTGGAACTCTCATGGGATTTAAGCCTCATGCTGTATACACTATATAAAATAATGGACAGCCAGGTATGAACTACAGATGTGCCTGAATTTAGTTCTTGATTTTTAACGTGTGTGTGTATTTGCGCATGTGGCCTCTCACTTTTGCAAACAGTGCTCCGAACCAACTCTGGAGCCCATATATATATATCTACATTTCATTTTTGATGAATTCAGAAGAAACTTCTTTACCCAGAGAGTGGTGAGAATGTGGAACTTGCTACCAGGGAGTGGTTGAAGCAAACAGTATAGATGCATTTAAGGGGTGGTTAGATAAGGGAATAGAGGGTTATGCTGATTGAGTTAGATGAGGAAAGACGGGAGGAGGCTGGAGTGGAGCATTATCGCCGTCATTGACTGGATGGGCCGAATGGCCTGTTTCTGTGCTGTATATCCTATGTAATTGATCGCTTCTTATGCTACATTTACAGATGTCTGGGTTAAGAAAATAAATTATAACAAGAGAAATGTTAGATACTACCTTGTTATCAAAGTTGTATTTGCTGAGGTCTCTGGATTCTGTTGCCCTTCGATCACCATGAGTCAAAGCACCCTACAGAAAGAACAAATTTGTAATTCTAAAATGGTAACCAATAAATGTATATTCCAAGCAATTTTAATGTTATATTACTTATTTAAATCTAAATCTCTTCACCTCCCGTTTGATCGAATTTGCAGACATTACTCATTTCTGTCCTACTAGTTCAACAGTTTGGCTGAAGGCTCTAAAACATAGATCAAAACAGCTTTTGTTTTTTTGTAACCAAGGCAAGAAGGACTGTCTCGAGTTGGGTAATTGCACTGCGTGATGTGGTACTGAGCTATTTAGATCAAAGGAGATCCCAGGATTGATGTCTGGTCTGTGCTGAGTGAGCTGATCTCAGCCACTTCACTGCAATTGGACAAAGTGTACCCAGATTGGGAATTTAAAAAAATCAGCAAGGATCCCAGTGACCTCTGCTGGAAAACAAATGTGTAAGGTAGTCTGATGAAGACAGATGTGACGCTGCCCAAAACGGAATAGACTGCTGATACTCATAGTCACGTGCATGGGCAAGGAGTGGAACTATATCCAGCAGGAGTCAACACTGTCAGGAGAGAAACCTTTGGGTGCAGGGAAAAGAAAAAGAATGTATCCAATAAACCGTCTCAAGTGATTCTCAAGAATCTTAAGTTTTATGATAAAATAGATCAGGGTTGGGTTGCAAAGGTTGTAGATTTTGTAGTTAATATTATGAATAGTCAATTAAAGAAAGGGCACACGGATGTCAAACATAGTCAATCTGGACTACCGATACTGTGATTTGAAAAGTGTAGGACTACAATACAATGAGACACAATTAAAAAGATTATAGGGGAACCAAAGACAGTGGTGAACTCATAACTTTCATTGAATCACCCACACTATGCAGATAATATCAGTGAACATTTCTCTGCTGTTTTCATCTCTGGCTGGAGTACTCTGTGGTCAATTATGTGGCTGCTTAGATTGCCATAGAATCTTTCTTGTAAGAACTGTATGTAAATAAGGTGCCAATGCAGACTCCCAGCTAATTGTCCAGAATGGTGGTCAGAGCGCCTATGTAAATGGAGTTAAAGCTTAAAAAAGCTTTACTTATAACAGTAAGTGACCATCTGAATCTTAGGACTGTAATAATAATTACACGTTACACCTTAGTAAGAATAATGAGATTACCAGACTCTCCAAACGCTTAGCAACAATAGAGGCAAATCGCCTTTCGCCGGCAAGCTCAGAGATGAGGAATATATATTCTGGAGCTGACACTTGATTTGACCGATGAGTACGACCTGAAAAGAGAACGAAAATGAAGACACGGAGGAATTGCAATATACAGTAAATCACATTCTAATCTTGGGCTATAATTCTAATCAGAAAATTGCCTAAAAGGCCATCTTATGATAGAAAATAACTTTCACTTATACTTGCTAGCTGATGCCAACAGGTTATAGTTTTATGTGAGTAATGTCAGCAGGCAACAGAACAAAGAGGATTGCAGAAATTATGTCGAGATCAAAAAGCAGAGGCTATTTAATGTTTGACATCAGAAAGTAAAGACAAATATTCTTCCTGATCTACCAAAATAGATCAAAACTTTTCTAAAACTTTACTTAATTAAGACCAAAGAATAGAAAATAAAACAACTGATTACAATCTTGGGACTATAACTGGTAAACTATTGCCCCTAGTCCCAGAGGTAACTATGAGTGTACAATAGCCCTTTACCATGGACATTTTATCACCTATATGACTACCTTCTATAACCCCTGGAGCTATAAGATAAATCAACACCTATAGATTATAATCTCTTTTTCAGATATAAAGTGGCACCGTTTTTAACATTATACAAGGAAAAATAACTTTCAATTACTCTGTGCTTATTATTGTTAATAATAGCCGAGTTTTTGCCAGGACTTACCAAATTGTTGAATAGCTCGATCTGCACTCCAAGGCAATTCCAGGGTCATATGCACTCTTCTTCGTTGGTTCTTTATTCTTTTATCAGCCTGCAGTGAAATTCCTGAACTGGCTGCTTCAGAGATAATGGCTACAAACTTGACAAATTAGAAAGAATTCATTTTAATTTTAGAAGATGTATCAACTATTATAGCTGCTCCACAAAAGTAAACATTACCAGACAACATATTGGAGTTTCAACACACTGTATCACAGGATGACGGGGTATGGGTTCGCACTCGAGATCCCCTACATGATGAGGTGCAAAGTGGAGGCCAGGTGCTTCCCCACAGTGAGGTGGGGTAACAGCAGGGAGAGGTACCCTGGCTGGTCTTGTGTATCTCCTAGAAGCCAGTTTCCTGTGTTACAGGCAGAGGACTGTCAAATAGTCAGAGGTGGTGGGCGGCAAAGGATGACTGAACTGATTGGTATGGAACAAAACAATAACCACCTTAAAAACACTGCTTAACAAAGTAATAAATATATATGGTGCCCATGAGGAAGAGGAAAAAAATGTGATCTAGTATGTAATGTGCTTGTCAAAAAGTTGTTTTATCTTTTCACTAATGTCTTGAATAGCAGCAATCCTTCATGCACTGCTATTTACACACGTCTACTGGCTAAAATTTCCAGAGGAAAATATGGGCCTCGAGATTCGCCTGTTATACGCAGCGCCTGATATTCAGTTCCATTGACTGCAATATCAGGAGCTGCGTATAACGGGGGAGGGGGCCGATCCGATACTGCCCGTTTTGCGCCAGTGGGCGAGATGAATTTCTACCCCATGGTCTTGCTGCAGTATCGAGGTTGAGAGCAGGTACTGCTTCAACATGTTGCCCTATGTTTCTCCATTTATTTCAAAGAAAAATAGGGCCTACTATACATGATTGTACATAATGGAAAACAAACCTACCTTATCCCCATTCATGAACCGCTCCTTTTCCTTTAAATTCACATGGTCAATGGACAAATTTTGTTCTGCTCTGGACTCATAACAAACTGAGCCGTCTGATTTGCGTACAACACGTCCCTTTCTTCCAGTCATCTATTAAGATTAATAATTTAAGTACACAAAGCAACTTGTAATACCATGTTACATACACCAACAAGTTTAATTTTTTTTAAACTGAATTTTGCGCTCATCAGGATGAGGCCCATCCCATTGCAATCAAAATGTTTTTCCACACTTTGCACCTAGTATTAGCATCAAGCACTCACAGGGCAGATGTAGGGTAAAGTTCCCTCTGCTCTGCTCCAACAATTTGTGAAGAGCATCCCCTGCTGCACCTATGAGACATTTCAATCATCCACACTGATCATTTTTTTAAGGCTTCTCTGAGTGAGACTGACAACTTGGTCTGAATTACAGACAGTTTGTGTTTTGGACTCATTCCGCCGAGGAACTAGGCCGAGACGATCAATAACCATTTCAATCGGTATCCTTACAATCAACAAAAAGAAGGGTCCTTCATCACACCAGCTGAGGATGAATTCAAATCCAAGTCCGAGTAGTAAAAGTACACTGTGTTAATCCCGTACACCACAAACCTTTGTGTGATTGGAATCTTTTGTAAATGTTATCCAGAATAACATTCTTCTTAGGCAGTCCCTCGGAACCGAGGATGATTTGCTTCCACATTAAAAATGAGTTCTCAGGTGACCGATGAGTCCAATGCGGGACCTACAGTCTCTGTCACAGGTGGGGCAGACGGTGGTTGAAGGGGCAGGTGGGTGGGGTGCTTGGGTTGACGTGCGCTCCTTCCGCTGTTTGCGCTTGGCTTCCGCTTGCTCCCGGCGAAGAGACTCGAGGTATTCGGCGCCTTCCCGGATGCTTCTCCTCCACTTTGTACGGTCTTGGGCCAGGGATTCCCAGGTGTCGGTGGGGATGTTGCACTTTTTCAAGGAGGCTTTGAGGGTGTCCTTGAAGCGTTTCCTCTGCCCACCTGGGGCTCTCTTGCCGTGTCGGAGCTCCGAGTAGAGCGCTTGTTTTGGGAGTCTCGTATCGGGCATGCAGACGATGTGACCCGTCCATCGGAGCTGATCGAGCGTGGTCAAAGCTTCGATGTTGGCCTGAGCGAGAACACTGACGTTGGTGCACCTATCCTGCCAATGGATTTGCAGGATCTTGCGGAGGCAGCGTTGGTGGTACCTCTCCAGTGCTTTGAGGTGCCTGCTGTACATGGTCCATGTCTCTGAGGCATACAGGAGGGCGGGTATTACTACTGCTCGGTAGACCATGAGCTTGGTGCCGGGTTGGAGGTCCTGGTCTTCAAACACTCTCTTCCTCAGGCGACCGAAGGCTGCACTGGCACACTGAAGGCGGTGTTGGACTTCGTCATCGACGTCTGCCCTTGTTGACAGTAGGCTCCCGAGGTATGGAAAGTGGTCCACGTTGTCCAAGGCCTTGTCATGGATTTTGATAATCGGGGGGCAGTACTGTGTGGCGGGGGCAGGTTGGTAGAGGACCTTTGTCTTACGGATGTTTAGTGTAAGGCCCATGCTCTTGTACGCTTCGGTGAAGGTATTAACGATGGTTTGGAGAATAACATAACTCTTTTATTAGAACACACAAATTCACAGCCAAATATTGTAAGATTTACTGATACTTATCCAAAGAAAAGTCTGTGTTGATTGAAATGTTGTTGCCATTATATGTTTTTGATGTTATACTCATCTACCTCTCTTCCTCCCTCTATATACTATTATATGTATAAACAATGAAAATAACACATTTGCTGTGTTTTTATGAATGCACAATTATGTAAGTAGTGTCCCAAGTTCCTTTTTGGTTGGTCTGTGCTGACCGTGTGCTATGATCTGTCAAATAACTAGCACGGCCAATCAGATCCTAGAATTCAACTTGAATTTATGAGAAAACCCAATCAGAGGTGTCAGCTACTGAGCTCTACTTAATTTGATTGGCTCTTTAAATTGTGTTTGCATTTGTGAACAACACCAATGAAGATCAGTTAGTAAGTGCAAATTATAATTACATTTTTATCCAATTTCTTTCTTTCAATTCAATTCATTGAGTCATTAGAAGGTGTATCAGATTACTTCATGGGTTTGACACTTGCAACACAAGATTGTCCCTTGTAAATATGCTTCACTTACATGGATATTAACAATTCAATACAGTACCATATTGAATGGATTTCTAAAAAGCCAAGTTGTTCTGGCAGAAAGTCCCCATCTAGGAATCCTCTAGCATGGCCGACTTTAAAAAGGAACCCAGTGTACGATAACAAGAAGTTACAACACATTTTATTATTATAATCAGCTGGTAAGTCAGTTTTTATGGGTGCTTACAATGACACAGCATGCCCATTTGTAAAAAACAGATGCCATTTATTAACTTTAGTTAAGTTCCCCCAGTGGCTTAGCCAGTTAAGGCATTGGGTAGCTGAGCCACACAGTTGGGGCAGTAGGCCTCAGTGTCCCTGGGTTAGGAATGGCAAAATCAGCTAGGGTTCCCATGCCCGACTGCTATTCAGTGACCCCTGCTATATGTGTGTCAACGTCAGGTGAGGACAGGATTGTTGGTCAAATAACCGACTTCTGATCTCACACAGGAGAGAAGAAGAGGAGAAAACTGATGCAAAAAGGAGGAAGAAAAAAAAACTGTGGTTAAATCTGCCTCCAATTTTCTTCCTCCTCTCCTGAAAGCATTGATTCGGTGCCACAGGAACCAGAGGCCATTTTTATGTGAGCCTAGAAGGTGAACAATGGCAGGCTATTTTACCATGAAGGACATCACAGACAAACCCAATACTGTCCTCATCCGACATCTACATACATGCCCTTTCGAATAGGAGTTACTGGACAGCGATCAGGAGCAGAAACTTGATTTCCCTCTCGCCCAAAGTCAATTGTAGTGTTCTACTGATGAGAGCTAACTCAGACTCCTGGCCTATGTGGTTCGATACCATACTAGGTAGTGTCTTTATTCATAAAGCCAGCAGGTGAGCTAGTCAAGCAATTTGAGACATGTAAATCCTTAGAAAATTACCTCAGCCACATGCTCAGGACCACCGAACAAGTCGATCAGTTCATCCAGTGTATTCAGAGGTAGTTCTTTTCCTAGTATTTCAACCTTTGCCAGCAGATCCCCCTTCATTTTTTCTACAAAATCTAGTGTTGCAGCAAATGGAAAACAATTCAAGTCAATCAATCAAAATTGTTCAAGGTCGCTAATGCTTTTGTTTATAGATACCAACATGACTCTCAAGTGTTTAAAACTCATTTGCATTATTCCTGCTCAAAGGCCAGCATTCAGATAACTGCTTTAAATTTAATAGATAAATGACTGAAAAGTCAAATTATATTTGCCAAAATAACCAGGATTCCCTTTTTGGTGAAAATAAATATTATAGGACCACGGTGGGGGGTGGAGAGAAAATAGGCCTCATTGTGCCTGTTTTCCGGGTGAAAACAGGTGGTGGTGGGGGCAGGGAGGGGGACGGAGGACCAATTTTGCAGGGCTATTTCCCGCATTCCAAGGACACCTGAAAGATCCCGACCTATTGGTTTCCCCGGCGGCCGCCTAAGATAGGCATTAGCTGCCTTGCATATGTTAACGAGTGGCATAACGCTTATTTTAGGACCCATTCCAGAAATGTGTCTGCCTCGAGGAGAGGAACACTGGGCCTGCGCCGTTCAGGATTACTCGGTCTACATGCATCTTAACCAGCGGTCCTTAAAGAGACCACGAGAGGACGCCACCTACGTTTACCTTAATGTGGAGCCAGAAGAGCAGGAGTGCTCCACCTGGCTCCTTAGCACTACTGTAGGTCGTTGCCGGCCCGTGCTCGGCACCCATCTTGTTCTACTCCAACTCCCCCACAACTTACCTTAGGGCCGCTGCGAGCAAAGCAGTGGGCCAAAATTGGAGGGCCCCAAAGAGGCAAGCTGCCTCCGGACAAGCAACAGGCTCACCCAAATTATTAAGATGTGGCCCGAGGATCAAGAGTCTTGAAGGAAGTGGCGGTAGGGATTGTAGATGCATTGGTAATAATTTTTCAAAACTCCCTGGATTCCGCTAAGGTCCCGGCAGACTGGAAAACTGCTAATGTAACACCCTTATTTAAAAAGGGCAGTAGACAGAAGGCTGGTAACTATAGACCGGTTAGCCTAACATCTGTGGTAGGTAAAATTTTGGAGTCCATTATTAAGGAAACAGTAACAGGACATTTGGATAATCATAATTTAATAGGACAAAGTCAGCATGGTTTTACGAAGGGGAAGTCATGTTTGACAAATTTGCTGGAGTTCTTTGAGGAAGTAACATATAGAGTGGATAAAGGGGAACCAGTGGACGTAGTGTATTTAGACTTCCAAAAGGCATTTGACAAGGTGCCACACAAAAGATTATTGCTTAAGGTAAAAAATCACGGGATTGGGGGTAATATTCTGGCATGGATAGAGGATTGGCTATCTAACAGAAAGCAAAGAGTTGGGATAAATGGTTCATTCTCAGACTGGCAATCAGTAACTAGTGGTGTTCCACAGGGGTCAGTGCTGGGTCCCCAACTCTTTACAATCTATATTAACGATTTGGAGGAAGGGACCAAGTGTAACATATCAAAATTTGCAGATGATACAAAGATGGGAGGGAAAGTAGTGAGTGAGGAGGACATAAAAAACCTGCAAGGGGACATAGACAGGCTAAGTAAGTGGGCAGAGATTTGGCAGATGGAATACAACACTGGAAAGTGTGAGGTGATGCACTTTGGCAGGAAAAATCCTAGAGCAATTTATTATCTTAATGGCAAGAAACTGGAGAGTACTGAAGTGCAAAGGGATCTGGGGGTCCTGGTGCACGAAACTCAAAAGGTTAGTATTCAGGTGCAGCAAGTGATTAAGAAGGCAAATGGAATGTTGGCTTTCATTGCTAGGGGGATAGAATATAAAAATAGGGAGGTATTGCTTCAGTTGTACAAGGTATTGGTGAGACCGCACCTGGAATACTGCATACAGTTTTGGTGTCCTTACTTAAGGAAAGACATCCTTGCTCTCGAGGCAGTGCAAAAAAGGTTCACTCGGTTAATCCCGGGGATGAGGGGGTGGTCATATGAGGAGAGGTTGGGTAGATTGGGACTCTACTCATTGGAGTTCAGAAGAATGAGAGGCGATCTTATTGAAACATATAAGATTGTGAAGGGGTTGGATCGGGTGGATGCGGGGAGGATGTTCCCGATGACGGGTGAGACTAGAACTAGGGGACATAGTCTTAGAATAAGGGGCTGCTCTTTCAAAACTGAGATGAGGAGGAACTACTTCACTCAGAGGGTGGTAGGTCCATGGAATATGCTGCCACAAAAAGCTGTAGAAGCTACATCATTAAATAAATTTAAAACAGAAATAGACAGTTTCCTAGAAGTAAAGGGCATTAAGGGTTACGGGGAGCGGGCAGGAATTTGGACATGAGTCTAGGTTCGGATCGGTCATGGCCCTGTGGGTAGTGGAGCGGGCCCAGGGACCGTGTAGCCTGATTCTGCTCCTATTTCGTGTGTGCAATTCTGTTAGATGCAGGAGATGGTTCTGTGATAGATAGTAGATTGGCGGTTAGGATCAGATCAGCCATGATCTTATTGAATGGCGGAGCAGGCTCGAGGGGCCGATTGGCCTACTCCTGCTCCTATTTCTTATGTTCTTATGTTCTTATGCCTCTTCTGTTGCCTGCAGTGTGAGTGTAACCTGGTTCGTTTCGGAAAATAAATTTATCACTTTGGCATACTACTTCAAATTGCAATTGGAAAGTAGTTAAATTCCATGACAGTCTTACTACTCAAGTTTCTGTCTGTAGTAATTGTGCACAATACCCTAGTCAATCCAATATTTAATCCTCAAACTGATAAAAATCGCCTCACCTGAGCCAACTGGTATTGTTTGTGATCAGCTCACGCAATGTGATGTTGAAAATAATACTAATATTACAGTAATAAAGGTATGCATTGTAATATATTATCGGGTACGGTAGCATAGTGGTTATGTTACTGGACTAGTAATCCAGAGGCTGGGACTAATGATCAGGAGACATGAGTTCAAATCCCACCACGGCAGCTGGGGAATTTAAATTCAGTTAATTAAATAAATCTGGAATAAAAAGCTAGTATCAGTAATGGTGACCATGAAACTACTGGATTGTCATAAAAACCCACCTGGGTTCACTAATGCCCTTTATGGAAGGAAATCTGCCGTCCTTACCTGGTCTGGCCTATATGTGACTCCAGACCCACAGCAATGTGGTTGACTCTTAACTGCCCTCTGAAGTGGCCTATCAAACTGCTACAAAGAAGTATAACAGCACTGTAGGAGTACCTTCACCACATGGACTGCAGCAGTTCAAGAAGGTGGCTCACCACCACATTCTGGAGGGCAATTAGAGATGGGCAATAAATGATAGCCATGCCAGCTACACCCACATCCCATGAACGAATAAAAAAAAATATTAAGACTGAATCTTGAATTTTACTTTTGCCAACTATTTTAGGAGCAATAAAAATCCAGTCTGTACAGCACGCTCCTGTGATAAATCCAGTGGGAGTCTGGCATAAGGACAGTATCCAGGTCCCTGTCTTCTCTGGCAGTTTTGTCAAGGGCTTGTAAGGATTGGAGCCACTTTCCACCACAAACGGATCCACTGCGTGTGTGGGAGTGTGGCTGGTGGCAGGAACTTCCAGGCTAGGAGTTGTTGTGTCACCAGCCTGGTGTAGCATTGATGGCCCAGTATGCCAAGCGAGACCCGGCACTGAATGGCAGAAATGGGGCTCACTCTAAGCCTGGTTCATGGATTAGACCCCCAAAGATGGTGAGTAATTTATAAATAAAACCTTTCAGTCCCCTTACAAAGGGGATTATTTCTAGCAGGGGGTGGAAGTCTTGGCATCAAACTCTGCTACATTTTGTGGCCTCTTGGGGCAGAAAGTGCTCAAGATGGGCTCCCGTAATATTTAAATTGGGTGATCTCCCCATGACCCTGCAAGCTTTGGTGGGGGGTCAGCGCTGGAAGGTATGGATGGGTGCATCCCAGCACTTACACCAAAATGCTGGGATTACTGATCTTTGGCGCCAAAATGTTTACTGTCTTCTCCGGGACTCTTTGTTCTCGCCGATCATCCTGGAAGTGGGATCGGTTTTTAGAAAAAGGTTTATCGTTTTAATGAAAATTCTGTTGATTAACCTGCATGCATAATACATGTGACCAGATCAATCCGCAGTGTTTTTAAGGTTAATACTTCTCTAAAACCACTGGATTCAGAGTGCTCTAGGAATCATATTTTTAAAAATTATTTTATATTGTTGTCTCTTTAGTTCTGGCCATGCTACACATTTTATCTATTATATCTCAGTCGAAGAGGCAGGATGGTGAACTTCCAGTGCTGCTTAACTGTGATAAAATGTTTAGTAGTGGCCTGGCATGACACTTCCTTCCTCCATCTCAGTGGGGAAGTGCCTTCCCTTTACCTTTTGGCACGACAGAGACTATATGGAAAATCAAGGGCGTAAACCCAAGCTCAACTAATGAGTTCCAACAACTCGTGCCGTTCAAATCATTATATTAGATGGTACCTTTTGCCGTAGATAGAAAACCATTTATGGGAGGATCCAAAGCAATGACATCAGCCTCTTCAGATATCTCCATGGCAGATGCAGGCGATGAGTTCAGATCACTGTCAGTATCAAGGTCAGAATCACAGCTGCTGTCGTCACTGCTTTTGAACAAACATACATATTCTGGAACACTTTTCGAATGTTTCAAGGGCCGACCACGTTGCTTTCCTGTGGGAAAGTATTTAAAGAAGGAAATAGGTTAAAAATAGTAATGGCACACAAATGTTATTTTAAGCAATATAAAATCAGTACTTAAAAAGAACAGAAAAACATGTAATTTAATGCACTGAAGGTAACCTCTTTTAGAACTCCTTCACTGATCTATTTGCCTTCACACGTGCATGTAATCCTTTCTACTCTACAAAGAACTTTGAAGCAGGATAAATCTGTAAAATTTCTAGCTGAAGAAATGGTATTTTCACCATTATAGGTTAAGGTATGAATGTGGGAAAGTCTGTAATGCTGTGCGAAACGAGGGGTGAACAAGGAACAAGATGAAATGTCCTCAGCAGTAAATGGATTCTTATTTCAAATCCTCCATTTGTAATCATGATCCTTCAGAAATTGTATAGTTCTTGCAGCTACTTCTAATGCAAATAAGCTGCTTATGCTTAGCTTACAGGATTTAAAAGTGATGCCATGGCTGAGTTACCCATTTCTATTTGGCAAACAGCCGCTCAACTAGCAGCAGGAGTACAAAGGAGCATTAAGCACAGCGAACATGAAAATACTTGCTGTAGATTCATTATACAGTACAGACAATACAGTATTCAATTTTCACTAAAAGAAAATAATGGTGTTATCTGTGTACTGTGATCACTGTATTCAGGCTTCTATCACTTGAACAAATCTTTTTAAGCTGAAAGCTTTGTATTACTTCAGAGAGCTATCTATATGTAGTGAGTGCTGTATTTTACAGTATGACCATTCTTTGGTATATCATTCTGCAATCATTCCCAAGCAGCTAGGAGCAGAAATTGGTTCGCACTCGAATTCGGAAGCAAACGCAGCAGTGGCAGTGATCACCGTGCTGAAACGGATGTGCAGGAGGATCATGTGAAATTGGTTCTCTTGCGCGACCGAGGAAGCAATGCGCCTGTCCTGCAGAGAACGAAAATCTACTGGCATAGACACTGGCACCAGGCCCACAGTGAGTCTGGGGGGAGGGGGGGGGGGTGGGTTTGGGAACTTAGGAAGGAGAAGGGTGTGAGCAGTGACTGGGAGTTTCACTGTAGAGCCAGGAGCAGCGCACCTGCTCTTCTTGGCTTTGCATTCAGGTAAGCCTTTTTCTGACTTAATCGTTTTGTGGCAGCCTCCATCACTCCCTTTAAGGGCTGTTTGTCTGGCTGCTTTAGGCCTGAGAAAACTGACCGCAGCACACATGGCGCATGCTGTGCTCAGTTGCGATTGGATACGTGTAAGGGGCCTGAAACCCGCGGTAGTCCCTGGATTCGCATAGGAAATGGGCCTACGGCTGGTCTCAGGCATGCGCTCTGGATTTGTCCAGGGCGCCCTAACCAATTTAGCATTCGCCGCTTTCCCTGCGTGGAATGTGGGCGCTAAATTGGGTGCTGAGAGATCCAATTTCTAGACCCTAATGGCAGGCAATAAAATACCCTTCCATTACATGCAAAAATAACACTTTTGAAGCATTGCTTCGGGTCTGATATATCAAGAGTGGTTAAGCAATCACACCTGCAGAAGTTATCACTTTTATTTCAGAGCAATTTACAAAAAGTGATTATACCATTGCTACATACAAATGAAAGGGAACACAGCTCAAGGTATTCAAGAAAAACAATCTGCATTTATGCTATTCAATTTTTATTCTTCATCATGTGAAGGATCACATTGATGGAAAATGGGAAAGTTCCCTATACATTGCCAGTGTTAATAGTGAATGGTCGCCAGCTAACAGCTTTGTAAATTATCCTCACTTCTGTGTTTTCGATCAATTACAAATATTTATGCTCTGAAATTACCTTGAGGGATATTACTGTATGAATGCTGCATCTGAAAATCCTCTCTCCGCCATATTAGAGGAGTTGTTTGCCTAGTTATTTTAAATGGACTAGTGCCTCAGTTAAATTAGCGAAAAGAAGAATCTTAAGTGAATGCATTAAGTGTTTGTATGCCAGTATTTCACACGGTAATTTCAGGGCCTTAATCTTTGCTGCAATGTCCATTACTGTTGTGGAAAAAAACTGCCCACTCTTTTCTACTGCTGCACAATCAACATATTACCCACCCCCACAGTGAACTCTCACCCATAACCACATCACAATACAGAAACTGTGCATCACAAAGCATGCATCAGTACGCCGCTCAACCTTTAAAAGAACTAAAACTAGTAAGATGAGTCACATCATATATACATAATTAGACTCCATGGTTTACAACAAAACAAATTGAGGTGATTTTTTCCCCCCTGTACTTTAGAGCTAGTGTGCATGCTTACTGTACATTTATGTTTATTAATCTAGTATATCAACGTTAATATGAGATTAGGGCATTTGTGTTCATATTTCCAAATCTGCTGTCAAGATCAAACAGAATTAATATCCAGTACCTGTGATAATGGTTTATCGGATTGTTAAGCACTGATTTCCCACTTTCTAAATTGACCACTCAGTTGTGCATTTTGTTAGTGCACCCTCACACATCTAAGCTTCCAGAAAGTTCAGAGAGCAAAGGTGGCCACTCCTGTGAGTGCATTGGGCAAAACTTTTAGTTCCCATGTCATGCTCTGCCTAAGTGGTAAGAGTAATTTCATCTCCAGATCAGTCAGCCCCTGTTGAAGAGCCTGTCCCAAATCCTGTGGACGGGGTTATTTGCATGGCCAGTCTGGGTTGCTGGCGCCTGCAAGGATGCATCAGCAGTGCCTGCCTCAGCTTGATCCTCCCCGTAAGGTAGACTCAACCACAGCCACCCCTGCCTGAGATCACCCTAGGCTCAACAAGCCAAAGAAGAACATCATCTTTCTGCAGTCTTCAGCCCAATGAGCCATTTTGCCTCTAGACAAGGCGATTGATTACCTTATTCTATGGGGCTTCAGAAGACTTTCTGCTGGTGTGAGTTCTGCTGAGGCCTTTCAAGGGAGCAAAGGGCAGACTTTCCTGGGGAAGCATGAGAATTCCAATGATACAACCCCTTGACACAGGGAATGCGGGCGGAAGAACCAGCCACATTTCCCCCTACTGAAACTTAAAAGGCCAGTACAAATGGGGTGGAAGCCTGGCATAATTAGGTTCCGCCCCAAATTCGGGACCTCCCTCCCATGGTGGAAATCAGCCTTTCTGCCCTCACCAGCCTCAATAACTTAGGAGCCAAACTCTCTGTCCATGTGTTACTGGAAAGTAGGATGTTACTGAATAGATAATGAGCAAGAACCATAGAAATGTCACAAAATTGCTTGATCTGTACTTTTACTTATTAAAAAGTTATTATCTGTAATGTCATCTTACGTTTCCTTTTTGTTCCCGTTTCTTTTTCTTTCTTTCTCTTTGTTGACGGAAAGTGCTTCTGAATTAGTGACTTAAAGACACCTCTGTAAGTAAAATGCAAAATTTAATCCAGCTACTCAGATTTTTAAACGTTTAAAGTATTGTATTCCTTTTTCAAATTAATTTATAAAATGTCGTTGTTATTACAAAAAGCATATTATTTACAAAATACAGAAAATAAGGTCATGGTGAAAAGTGCAAACTATCACATAAAATAAAATGTAAAAGTTCCCTCTCTGATATATAATCTGCCAATAGGAGGCATGCTAACGGCACCAGTTTTCCTTCACCTGAGCTGTGTAACAGAATCCATCTAGCCGCCCAACTCTAAACGCTGAAACTCACTCCTGAGATGATTTGAGTACTGATCATCAAACCTGCAACCTCCTATTGCATTGGCAGATATTTGGCAACCGTGCCACTGGGTCGGTTCAAGAACTCAATTTCTGGCCTACTATTCTTTCAATGTAAAGCAACTTTTATGTTGCAGTGATACTTATCTTGAGGCATGCGCTTTGACTCTTGGGGATGATTGCAGCAGATAAATTATACTGGCTATGCGCACACATGCTTCAGCTTCCTCTCAGACTTAAGCATCACCTCATATGTGCATGCTCAGACACATGTACTTACTATACAATACGCTGTCTGCACATAAGCCGTGAGGATTTGAATGTCAGAGGAAGCTGAAGTGTCAGTGTGTGCTTAAGTATAACTTGGAACACACACGTTATACTTATCTGCCAGCAGGTAGTCTGTTGATCCAAAGAGTCAGACTTGTGATGGTAGGTTAAGTACAAACAACAGCAATCACACTGCCACTGTGACAAAAACATTTTTTTTTTGGGCTCTAGTTTTGGCTTGACGATGGTCTCTCAAACAACCCTGGTGAGATGAGAAACTTAGGGCTGGAATTTCCACAGGGGTTCTTCCGATCTCCTGGCATAACTTCAGTGGAAGATCGGCAGAAACCTCGGAGAACAGGTGTGAAAATTTGTTTACGCCATTTCACCAAGGCTTTAGTTAATCTTACCTTTTAGTATGTGGGGAATCAATTATTGAGTCTTTAAAAAAATAATTCTGCCTATTTTCTTGGCTGCTATCCTGAAGAGAGTGACTCATGATTTGATAGCTTTCCCTGGGCAGTAGCAGATACCAAGTACAGGAAACTTTCGTTTATCCGGCACCCAAATATCCGGAATTCTCGCTTAACCGGCAAAAATCATCCTCCGAAAACTCCTCTCAAATAACCGGCAATGTTGCCGAGTCGCAGTCGAGTCTCCGCGAACGCCGAGTGCTCCGAAAACTCCTCTCAAATAACCGGCAATGTTGCCGATCCCGAGTCCGAGTCCAAGTCCGCGAACGCCGATTTAGTCAGTAGGGGTACTTTTCAAAAGTGCCACTACTCGGCCTCCTGGCGCTGTCGGAAGTCCGAAACACTGCAGTAGCAGGAGTTGATTCTCCCGCGCTGCCTGGAGTCTCTTTGTTAAAAATAGCCTCGGTAGATATAACTCTCCGTTATCCGGTACTTTCGATAAACCGGCACCACGCCGGTCCCGTCGATGCCGGATAAACTAAAGTTTCCTGTATCATGACTAGGTGGCCATTTTTCATGGGCGTGCCTAGAGAGTGATGCTGGAAGGCTATCTGACTGTGGGGGACATCACAGTTGGCTCCGATCCTGTTGTTACCTCACATCCACTCACACACTTAGAAGCAAGGGGTCACTGGATAGTGTTTAGAGATGGAAATCCTGGCTGAATTTTCACCTCTCCAGCTCAGTACTCTGAAGCCAGTAACCCACTGCTGATCTGCCTAATATGCAGCTAATTCAATAGAGACCAGGGATCAAATCTAGGAACCTCCTTGTCTGTATGGCTCAGTACCGCACCCGTGGTAAATTCAGGGCAATCCGATTGCAGTCTAAGTAAATAACTTTACATTTTTGTAATTACTTGCAACTACTAAATTCTCAGTAGTCTGATTTTAAAGGATTAATACAAAGGTCACAGCTATTTATAGTCATGTAAACTTAAAAGTTCAAAGCTATTTATGTAAATAGTAATGCAAAGGTCAGAGCTATTTACATGTTAATATGTATAACTGCATGTTACACAAGAGACTCATCATGGCTAAACTTAGTACTTTAACCTAAAGCAATGTTTCCACATTAAGCAGATTTTATATGACAAAAATAAAATTGATTTAACTTATGTAGAAAATAAAAGGAAAAGATTTGGTACTTTTCCAAATTCTATGGCAACAAGTAAATATAATAAAACAACACGCTAAAGGATGTTGTTTATTAAAAAAAATTATTTGGCAAACCCCTTTTTTATTAACACAATATAATGCATAGATCACATTCTAAGGTGTCATAAAGTCCATTAAATGTGACATCACTGGGATAAAAATGATGCAGAGCTCTTCTCCCTTGATAAACAAAGAAAAGTCAAACAAATTTGATGAAGAGAGTGGGCATGCAGCCAATGGTACTCCTCCTGCTGTAACTTCAGCAGGAGGCCACTGGAATAGCCGGAAACTATTCCGGAACCCAATTACACCAGGCCCTGGCCTTGTGTCCAAGTTTCCTCAATGGCTTTGTGAGCCACGGAGCTTCCACCCACCCCTTATAAGGCCATCAACGTTTGGAGCTGGGAGGCGGGGGCGTAGACTCTGAATGTCAAGTTCCTGCTCTGCGGGGTATAATTAAGGACCTGACTTACGAATGTTTCTGGTATGCCTGATAACTAATGGCAGTGGATTATGGGGTTCTGGCCAGGATTGTTGCCCAAACCCTTGAAGATTTAAAAAAAAAATGATTTTCAGGCAGCCCCTTTGTAGATGGGGCCAGTCCTTTAATAAGCAGGCATAGTTATAAAAATGTTACGCATTTCTCACTGTTAAAATTAGGTTTATAAATGCCTTTAAAGTGGAAATATCTGGATTTTTTTTTAACAAAAGCATAATATTCTTTAACAATTTTAACTTCTTGAAACTATGTCAAAGATGTAACTGCATAGAGTTACAAGAATTAGACAGACTTAAGCCATTTAATTTACCTATCCAACAGTCATTGAAATGGCACGAAATCTTTACTTACACTGCAGCAGATACAAATTGATTAAGGTGGCCGTCATTCTCATCAAGTACTTCTCGTGTCCGAGCCTCACCTGTGGATTGCAGTCCAATAACAATGCACTGGAATGAACAGACAGTAAAGTGCCATTAAGTAAATGTGTAGTCATTCCCTCTTGGCTTTTAAAGCCAGTTCTTTCTGACCCATCCTGCCATAGTCAGCACTATAGGCAATTTCATACATTTATTCTTTAGCTACCTAATTACAATGGCGGAGGAGGTTGCAGGATAGCCAAAGGACTTGTATGGGGAGAACAATGAAAAGAGTAATGGTAATCTGGAACTCACTCCCCAATAGGCTGTGGCTGCTGGGTCAATTTGAATTCTCAAGACTGAGATCGATACATTTGTGTTAGGTCAGGGTATCAAGAGATATGGACCAAAGGCAGGTAAATTGAGTTGAGGGACAGATCAGCCATGATCTAATTACATGGCAGAACAGGCTTGAGGAACTGAATGGCCTACTCCCAATCCTATAAAAAGCATAGAGAGAAGAATAGTATTTACAGTGTTCTGTGATATGACTAGCAGGAATCATGCTTTACCTCCTTGCATTATTAAGCTTCCAGTGAATATTGATAACATTCGATACAAAAATTAAGATTATATGGAAAAGTTGTGGTAAAAAAGCTATTTATAAAATACAGCCAATGAATGTAACACTATCATATTTTTTGGCATGGTAATCACATCTATTTGCCTACTTGTTTGACACTGCACAATTACAATACCATAAACCCATTGGTATCGGTGAGTTTCCTGTACAGATAATATGCATACATCAATGTCAATATATATATATTGATAATATGACAAACAAGAGTTGAGTTGATTTGGATTGAACTGTTTTAATGACATCATTATACGAGCCAGAACTATACATTCCAATCATTTATTTTGACTCTTTTCTGCCTGACCAGAGATGGCGCTATGCAAAAAAATAGGCCGTAGTCGGGCATGATACAAGTTTATGGAGACTGATGTGGGTCACTGAGATAGACCTGAATGTAATTTAAAGAGATTGCAACTGCGTACCAAAAATAGATGTCAAATACTGTCAAAATACCTGATCACACTATGCCATATATATCTGCGTCATAATTATACCTGGTCAACAGTAATATGCTATTTCCATGAAGCAGTAAGAAAAGGTTGTCTTCTACACAGTTTAAAAGCAAAAAGTGACCTCTCACCTTGCCTTTCTGCTGCTCTTGTCTGCCTATTTCTACTAAACGTCTAACTTTGGCAGCAATACACAGGTACTTGAAGAAGCGTTGATGTGCAGACCAAAACTGCCCCCAAAGAGATTTCCTGGACTCCAAACAAATTAAGTCTGCTGCATGTTGGAAAATATTCATTGCTTCAGCCCACTGAAAAAGAAAACACTTTTTCAGGCATATCTAAGTAATCTAAACATATACAAATACTGACAAAAAGTTTCTTTCGCATTTATATCTCAGAAATGTTGTAAGGCAGAAGCAGTAACATGAATTTCTTTTGCACCACATTTAACAAATAAAATTCTTTCACTTAATATGTCTAAAAAACGATTTCTGCTTGATCATAAGAACTTAGAATTCGAGAAAGATTACAAGTTTTTCTTAATTCATGCTATTCTTAAAATAAACAAATTGTAGTCGTATTTTTTTTTTTAAAGTGGACATCTTGTACCGTTCTTAAATGTAACCTGAGGGAAATTAAAAGATTAAGCACTGTCTCATTGTAAAATAGCCCCAACAAATTTCTGGAAAAATACTTCTGTATGTTTCCATAGGTTAGATTTGGCTGCTTCCTCCACTGAGGAGGATGATGAGATAAATCTGTCGTAATTAAAATGTTTCTCACAGTCACAATAAAACAGGAACGGGTCATTTAGTATTTCCCCTTTTTGTATTACAATTTTACATATCCTGACTGTTTGTTTGTAACTTCTCTCATTTGGGGACGACAAACCAGAGTCCTGGAGCGTGCTTTGGCTTGAATTAGACATTTGTGGAGTCCAGGAGTTTGAGATCTAAAGGAGTTACTGAATTTGTTCTAGGTAATAAAAATATGAGGCTTGAGTCTTCTCATTTGTTATACTGGTAAACAGCTGTAGCCTGAGCAGGGTGTTGAGGAAAATTGGTTGGGATTTTCCAGCAGAAGTGACGTTGAATGGATTAATAACCCAACCAAATACGCCCGGGTGTATTAAATGAGGCAAATAACAGAATGTCGCCATACTACGCATTTTCTGTCGTTTGTGCTCTAGCTACACTGGGACACCTGTACATCCCTGGCATTCAGCACTGCTACGGGCCAGAGGGGGAAGAGCGGTTAAATTTAATTTGTCAGTTTTCTTTGTGAAATCAATCACAGAATGCAAATTTCAAAAACTTAAGTGTTTTTAAATTGTTTTGGAGCTTCTGCCAGCAGCATATTCCAACCTACATCACAGTGAGGCACCACAGCAATTCCCCCCTTCACTTGAGGCAGGCGTCCCAACAAAGCTGTAATGACCCGAGCACCAGCCCCCCAACAAGTCAGTGACCCCGAGCCCAGAAAATAGACCAGGGTTAGGAGTGCGTAGGACAAGCATTCAAAATTCCTGCCCGTGGAAAACCTAAGCCATTATGTCTAGAAATAAGCTCCCTTTCAGTTCAGAATCGAAGCCTATTTTCTGCCTCTTTAAGTTTTGCCTGGTTCCTTAGAAGTGATACAAGCAGTGCTGAGTGTAATGGCTGATAACTTAAATAATGAACTGAACACAGCACTGATAAATCAATCACTCATGAACTGCAATGGGTGCAGTGGAAAGACATCCCACTGATGAGAAAAAATGAAACCATAACTGTGGTTAGCTCTGAAATACCAAGTAAATAATTTTGGAGCCAAAGTGCTCGACTTCAATCATAGTCTTAATTGGCAACCAGAGCTACAACAGTTCAATGTGTTGTTTACTCCATGACCAAGATGAGTGGACTGATTATTTTTTACCCCTCCACTTACTGACCAAGCTCAGAAATTCTGACTGTTATCGTATGTTCTAGTCACACCACTATGGGGGTAATTTTCACCTTCACTGCTTGGGCGGTAAACTGGTGGAGCACACTGCTCGTTATAGAACCCACCCAATTTACATTTCAAATTAACTTTCAGCAGGTTCTGCTCCATTAGTTTACTGCCCACGTGGTGAAGGTGAAAATTACCCCCAAAGTGGTTTGAGGTTTTGATAATTGCATAGTGTTTCAAGAAAGTATTATAATGCTTATATTGTGTTACACTTGCAGGTTACATGTACAAAAATCTTCCAAGGTGCTTAGTTTGTAAAATCAAAAATAGTGGAATATTGGTGAAATAAGTTGAACTCCTTACCAGCACAGCTGCTTTGTTGTATACAAGTTTGAAACTTTCATCAAGAGGTATTTCTTCTATTCTGAATGTCACTCCAGCAAAGCTTAGTTGCCTAGCAATATACATGCCGCTAACTTTCATATCCATAGCAACAATTTCCATAGCACCCACACCACTAAAACAAAGAAAACAGATCCAAATTGTAAGATGTTAGTTTAAAAATCAGTGTCATTTTGTATCTAAGATCAAATCATTTTATTTGGTACTGCTGGACTGAGTGGCAAATGGTATTGGAGATGTGAAATAGTATTGGAAATGTCATTAAAATAATACATATGGAGCTGCAGCACAATCCTGATGGGAGCACAATTTGGGGTGGAATCCGGCCCCACTGGGTTTCTGTCAACTGTAACTTCCCCTGCAAACTGCGCTCTGGTGGAGAGGAGTCTGGGGCTGTTCTCGGGTTACCGCTTAAAAAAAGGGATTAATTACCATTGAAGGGATGCCTAGCAGATCGCCTGCAATATTTAAATTGTTTTTAAATTGCTTTCATCTTCAACCCAATTTGGGCCTTAGGTAGTCCCCCTTTCGGAGTGGCAGCATGCCATTCTAACCGCCACCTCCGCAGTGGTGGGGTGCCTCCATTTGGGACGCCGTTAGCTGTGGGGCACAGTGGCGGACATAATTCCTGCCCTACCACACTTCCACCTCTTTGCAAGGGCTGTGGAACTTTTAGACTTATATGTTAATTAGTCATTGACATAACATGTGGTAATTACTTCTTCAAAGCTTTAAGAAAGCTTGTGTCTTTTTCCGAGGATTTTTAAACTGTATTAAAACCTACAAAATAATATAACTTGTTAACTAAGTTCACTTTGAAAACCAAGATGCATTTTGTCAAAATGACCTGTTCAGTAAGATAAAACTGATCCTGCTTCAAAATTAGAATAATGTATAGACAGATGACTTTCACACAGGTTAGACCAACTCTTGCTTCTAGTTGCATAAAAGTGCATCACCCTACTATGGCCAAGCAAAAACCTACCCACAAATGTGGCTGAAACACACATGTATCATAATAACTGTGGCTCTCGCCTCTGAGTCAGAAGATTCTGGGTTCGCTTCCCATTCCAGGGACTTGAGCACATAATCTAGGCTGACACTTCAGTGCAGTACTGAGGAGGGCACTGCACAGTCAGACGTGCTGTCTTTCTGATGAGATGTTAAACTGAGGCCCCCTCTTTCCTCTCAGGTGAATGTAAAAGATCCCATGGCACTAATCGTAGAAGAGCAGGGGAGTTCTCTCTGGTGTCCTGGCCAATATTTATCCCTCAACCACATCACTAAAACAGATTATTTGATTATTATCTCATTGCTGTTTGTGGGACCTTGCTGTGCACAGATTGGCTGCCGCATTTCCTATATTGACAACAGTGACTACACTTCAAACTACTTAATTGGCTGTCAAGTGCTTTGGGACATCCTGAGGTTGTGAAAGTTGCTATATAAATGCAAGTTCTTTCTTTTATAACAATCAGAACAAGTGATATTTGGCCTCCACATGGGGCTGTCTGGAGCCCATTCATAGAATCGCAGAATGTTGCAGGCCATTCAACCATTGTATTTTCGTCCAAGTTTTTTCCTCACATGAACCACATAACCTAATCCCACTCTCCTACACAATATCCTTTAACATTCCTCTTTTTCAATCAATGATGTCATTCTCTTTTAAATAACTTTATGAGAGTAAATTTTCTGAGCCCTCAGTGCTTCTCAAGTAATTATGAGCAATGTGTCACTGATTTTCCAATATGCACGGATGGCGGGCAAGGATCGGAAAACATACTTTATAGACTCTACTTCAATAATAGAATTCCACTTTCTACCCACCTTTTGTGTACAACAGTGACTACACTTCAAAAGTACTTAATTAGCTGTAAAGCATTTTTGGGATGTCCTGAAAGGCGCTATATAAATGCAAGTCTCTCTTTCTTTCTTAAAAGAAATTTTTTCTAACTTCCCCTTTAATGCTTTTTGGGATGAACTTAAATTGATGCTCTCTTGTTACTGTCTCGCTGACCAATAGACACAATTTATCACTATTCACCTTATCATAACCCTTCACAATCTTGTAGACTTCTATCAGGTCACCTCGCAACCTCTTCAACTCTAGTGAAAAAAGCCGTAACTTCTCAAGTACCTTTCATAACTGCAACTCCTCTCATTCCTGGTAACATCCTAGTGCATCTACACTGAGCCTTTTCTAGTACTTTTATATCCTTTCTATAATGGGATGCCTCAAAGTGTAATCAATACTTACTATGGACCCTATGGTTCTCTACTTCATTTAAAATCTAACTATTTAATGTGTATTTCATTTACCTACTTCCAACATGTATTACTTCACATTCTTCTACATTGATCTGCCAATTCTAGTGGCCTTTCTATGTCAGCCTGCAGCCTTTCTTAATGCATGTTACAATTTGCAATTTGATGTCATCAGCAAATTTTGATATTGTTCCCTCAATTCCTAAATCCAGATCAGTTATCTATTTAGAAACTAACCAACACCGACTCTTGTAGAACACTACTCACCACATTTTTACATTCTGAAAAAATGTCCCTTTACTTTCTGCCATCTGATCATCACTCTATCCATATGGCTGCATTACCATTAATTCCCATTCTTTCTTTTCATAAGCCTCTGATCGGGTACCTTATCAAATTCCTGTAGGCACAAGCTTCCTCCTCCATGCCGCTAACCTAAGGCATCTGCTAGGAAGGAAAGTAGACCAGCAATGACCCGCCCCAAATCAGGCAAGGGCAGCTACCACATCCAATAGTACCAGGTAATAGAACCATAATTTCTCCTGTAATGAATTGCCCGAAACCCTCAAAAAGGCGATGCTGCTAGCATAATCACAGCCACGATAAGGAACCTAATGTTTCAGTATACTCCTCATGCAAGTACCTTGCAATCGAAATGTACAATCATTTCACAAAATATGAACAGTATTTGTAATTAAATATTTGAAAATTCAATTTAAAAGCATAGCATGGAATTGATTGTAGATTGCTAGTATAAAGACTGCAATTTCAGTCGGTCACTTCCAATACAAATTGTTTACTTGCCCATGATTCACATTAAACTTATGCAAAGTACAGGGTAATGCATTGTATGACATCATTCATAACACAACCAAACTCCTCCAGAAGTACCAATATACTTATTTACCACCTAGCAAGATGTGCGTGTCAAATCTTTGCAACCACAATTTTTATTTTTAGGAAACACTTTCCTCTAGTCTCCTCTATCATGAGAACCGCAACACCCAAGAGATCAGTAGAGGGTTCTCCCCACTGAATGTCACAGCTAAATGAGTAACACAGAATGCGCGGAGTATAGGGTGGCAATCTGCATCTGATCACTCTGGTGCAGTGCACTGGAAATCAGTCCTACTGCACCAGCATGCTGTCTCCCACATCAAACAGAATTCATATGCAGAAAGGAACACTTAAACAACAATGATGTTCTGATGAAAGGTCATCCACCTGAAACGTTAACTCTCTCCACAGATGCTGTCTGACCTGCTGAGCGTTTCCTGTTTGTATTTACATAGAATATGCAGCACAGAAATAGGCCATCCAGCCCAACTAGTCTGTGCTGGTATGATATTTTATCTTTTTTCAAAAAATTCCAACTTTCAATCAACTATGAAATCTGGAACATGGTGGTGCAGGATGGTGGGGAGTTTGAATTTCTCTTAAAAATTTTGGAGTAGGACAATCATGATTTCAATTCTATTGCAGACCAGGATGTGTGGATGGGGTCCTGAAAATTCAAACAGCAAAATCACACAGTATGCAGTAAATGACAATACTGTATAGCTAGCAGTATTCTCAAACTAATTTCTGCCAAATGTGAAATCATAAGGGAGGATTTTATTTGATTTGTGCTCTGGATGTAGGTGACGCTGCCAAAGCAGCCTTCAGCTGCCTAGACCCTAAGCTCTGGAATTCTCTCTGCCTCTCTACCTCTCTCTCCTCCTTTATGATGCTCCTTAAAACATACCTCTTTGACCAAGCTTTTGGTCACTTGTCCTAATAATCTCCTTATGTGGCTCAGTGTCAAATTTTGTTTGGTAACGATCCCGTGATGCACTATGGGACATTTTACAACCTTAAAGGCACTATATAAATGCAAGTTGTTGTTGTTTATTGCCAGTCCTTATTTGTCCTTAGGTGGTGGTGGCCCTTCCCCTTGATCTGCTGCAGTTATTGTGATGATGCTGCTCACATGGTGATGTTAGGTAGGGAATTCAAGGATATTGACCCAGTGATGATGAAGGAATGGTGATATATGTCTAAGCTAAGATGGTGTGTGACTTGGAGGTGATGGTGCTCCCACAATATTGCTGCTCTTGTTCTTCCTTTCCCCGAAAAGAAAATAAGGTGGGGTGTAAAAGGGGCTGCCGATTCTCTATCACCCGTCTTGTGTTATCACTAAAAATTGCTTTTTTTAACTAGAGGTACTTTAATTTTGTACTTCTTCCAAACTGTTCACAGAATGTTGAATGAAATTACCTGATCTATAAGTAGAGTACCTGGCATACAATTAAGTACTTGAGCCTTGGATTTGCTGTTGTGGATATTAGGGAACAAATACTTAACCCATTCATGACATTCCTCCGTCCAGTATTCTGATCCAGGTGTTAAGCCCATTTATTTTAAGTGGATTAAGAGCTCCTCTAAAGCCTTAAGTGATCAACTGCTAACATTACCAATGGTAGTTTCTAAACTTTAGTATTTAATGCTGTTCTTTAAAGTTTAAATTTAGACTCACCGTTTCTCAATAGCATGAAGGAAATCCTCAAACTGGCGAAAGGGTGTGCCTTCTCCCCAAATACCTAAACGGCACATGTAGGCCATGTTCTTTGGTTCTGAGGCACCTTTATATATTGAAAATAAAAATAATTTTAAGCAATGTCATTAGAAACATTTTACGATCAAATAATGAACATTCAAGACACGAAGTGAAAGGTTGCCATTTTTCTCTAATCTGTAGTGCATAAAAACATATAAAGCCAAGAATGTTTAAAAACATAAGCTGAAGGAGTGGAGAATAATTTTATAATCAACATTCAAACATTTTCAGAAAGTGTCATTTTGGCAATAGTGAATAATATACTCAAGTGAATTCCTAAAAGTACTAGGTATGTTTTGTTGCTGATAATTTTGTGCCCAAGGTGAATGCAATTTTATCATGAAATAATACCAGCCTTTGTTGAAGTATGAAAAAAATTCATAAATGTATTAACATATGTATTGATCGCTCAGGTGATTTAAAACTGTAAATGTCTGATTTACAGTGCCCTAGAAAATGCTGGTGACTTGAGAACAGTTTCTTTCATTCCTTTATCGGGTTTAGATTTACATTACAACAGTGGGATACTGCTTAACCAGATTACATAGGACTTACAGCACAGAAACAGGCCATTCGGCCCAACTGATCTATGCTGATGTTTTTATGCTCCGCCGAGCCTAAAAATAGTTCCATTGATACCAGGTTTATCGGTGTGACACATAAGTCATGACACAAAAAAATGATTATATTAGAAAGTAGCAACTCTCCACCAAGTTCTTTTTCATTAAAAAGAATATATGGCTCCCTAATGACCTACTGGGTAAAGGCCTGTGGTAGCGAATGACCAGAAAGCCCCAGGTCTAATTTTTGGTCTTTGCTGAGTTAGCTGATCTCAGCCAGGCTAATGCAGCATTCCCTCAGTACTGCATTGAATTGGCAGCCCAAATTATGTGCTCAAGTCTGTGGTGGAGTTGGAACCCACAATCTTCTAACTCAGGAGAAAGAGTGCTCCCAGCTTGCGTAAAGCGACACTTAGCAGACGTTTTATGCTTGCTAATAATATTTAACTGAATAGTAAAATCCATTTGCTTGCAACCAACATCAATAATTCTTTTCTGGCGAAACTGTAATGTCTGTATTGAGCTTGCCCAGAATTCTGTACAACTGTGAATAGACATTGTTCCTCTTTAAATTTTACTTTCTGAATATTTTTGCCAACCAACTTGAGAGATGACAGCGCTAAGGAAGAAAGACTTGTGTCACCCAGTATCAGCATCAAGCGTTCTAAGAACAGGCATGGCATAGCCAGATGTAGAGTAAAGCTTCCCCATCTCTGTTCCAACAATGGCCCAAAAATTAGTGAGTGAGCCTTCGTGCGAGGGTAAGGCCTTCCCGCGATCTCTCACTGCGCGCTGGCTTTTTCAGTCCGAGCTCGCACGAACTTGATGTTCTGGACAGCAGCAGGTGTAGTTAATTCGTGCGAGCTGTGGGATCACGTGACTCAGCTAGAGCCAATGGCAGCACACCATCTTTCATTCATAGCTTTCACAGCACGGCTGTGAAAGCTATGAATACTATACCCCCCCAAAAGAACAGCTAAACCTCAATTAAATTAAAAAAAAACCATCACATTAATAAAATAAGTATAGTTACATAAATTAACCATTTTAAACAAAAAATTTAATTTTTGAAAATTTTTTAAATCTTTTAAAAAGTTATAAAAATAAACTTACCTGTCTTTAAAGTCTCTAAAAAAGATATACCTGTTAAAAAAAATTCAAAATAATACTTAATTAAGTACTTACCTTGTTAAAAGAGGGTCTTACGCCTCCTTTCTTTATGTCTAAAATCTTCCATGCTTACCTGCGCGTCCAAAGCACTAAGTGCACTGCGTGCGTGCAGCCTGTAGCGCGCACGCGGTTCACCTAGGAACCGCCCCCTTTTGAATTCACCAAGTGCCGGTTTTCAGCGCATGCGCAGTGCATGCAGAAAACCGGCAATTGGAGACAGAATACGCGAGAGTACACAGTGTGTACTCTCGCGTAGCGGCACTAATTTTTGGGACAATATCTTAATCCTGCCCCCTTACTTCGGAAGCATGATTTTCCACACCAGCCATTCTCAGAACCCACTGCTAATTTGTTGCAAATTTGTACAGAATTATGGGCAAGTTTCTAGGAACTAGGAACCGGGGAGACGCTACAAAGTCAAATTTCTTCTTAAAGGTAGAAGAGAAACTTTCGTCCCATTAGTCTGAGCTGAATTCAAATGCAAGTTGCAGAAGTAAAAGGCCAATAGACTAACCCTGCACAGTCCACCCTATAAACTATTGCTGCATAATGTCTCACTGCTACTATGCTACTATGGCTATAAATTCCTATTTGGACAATGAGGAATAGCTATAGGCAGGCACAGCACCAGCTCTGTGTCACTTGAGATGTCGAGCACTCCCTAGCATCAGTGAGAGTGAGTCCAAGAGTTTGACTTAATTGGTTTTAATTCTGTAGGGTGAAGACATTAAATGGGTAGTAAGTTATACATTTTAATGTGATGCATTCATTTAAACTTGATTATTTGCGTTTTTTTTTAAAGAAATCATATTTTAATATTATTAGAATGGTCTGCCTCAATCCATCAGACAAATATAATTTGTGCATTGTATTTGCTCTGTACAATGTGGTGCCTTGGTAAATAAATCAGCCTGCAACTTGATGCAAACTCACAGCTGCAGCATCTTCAGGCTGCCCAAATCAAAAATAGATTTTTCTGGCTGATGAGGAGGAGCAATTCTCCGCTTTTCATTTTCTTTTTTTTTTGGGGGGGGGGGGGGCGGTGGGGGGAGAGAAATATGTTTAAAGCCCACTTTTGTAAAGTATTCCATAATAGTCTACAGGTTGCCAGCAGTAGAATCACAGTATCATCAATTCTGCTGTTCATAATTCATGTAAAAAAAAATCCTGCCCATTTAATTATTATAAATAGTAACAGAAACATATTATTGCCCCAATTTTAACTCCAGGTGGATTCCCCAACTCAGGCCTGAGCTAAAATTACAGTCGGGTCTCAAAGATGTCATCGGGCCGCAACATGTTGGCTCCGGACATGTGTCGTTGCTGCCTGCTCAGAAGAGCAGGTTAAAATTGCAGATGTTGCGATCATGGCGGCTTTCGGACAGGTAAGAGCCAGGGCGATTTTAACTGCCCAGCCGCCAGGTTTCTGCTGAGCAAGTAGGGTTAAAATCGCTCCTATAAAATCCATGGATTATATAAATGCAATAATATGCTGGAATAAATTAATTTAATAACACTCCATTTTAATTGATTTGGGGTGTAAATTTGCATACACTAAAAAATTAATATTCCCATGGTATTATGATGTTTCAGTGCTGTCCACAATGTTGGTATATAATTACTTAGTACTCCAAACAATTGATAGTCCAGTCACCATGGGATTATTACCTTGTTAGATCTTTTTATTATTGAGCCAATGTCAACACATAGATAGGAAAGAGGAATAATCGTATTAAAGATGCTGCTGAAAAGTCCTGATGTACTAATAACACAGCATACTTACACTAATACATTGCATTCAGTGTCTAACGCACTCAAAAGAAGCCCACTGATCTGTAAGGAATATATCCATACCTGTGGCACTAGCATAGACAACTCGTGCAAATGGTAGTCTATTTTGCAGCTCGAGGACAGCCAGGCCTGTTTTGGTGGATTTGGTACTGCCATTCACACAGACATTTTTTGCTTTGTGACATTCATCAAATACAATCTAAGAGGCAAAAAAAAGTCAAGGAAAATCCAAAAAATCCTAAAGAATTATTGTTTTCATGATCAGAAAGACCAAAGGATTTGTATTTATTTAGCACCTTGTCACATATCTTAAAAAAAAGCCTCAAAACACATCAATGAATGAATCTGAAGTGCAGTGACTAGTGTCATATGGGTAGGTAAACAGGCACTCATTTTGCACAGCAAGATCCCACAAACACAATGAGATGAATGACCAGTTTATCTTTCTTTTTGGTACAGCGTTGACAGAAGCTTGTGTTTGCCTCGACATCAATGGAACCAAAAGAACTGATGAAACTGGGAGGTTGCAACAATTTACCCATAAATACAGAGCTCTTGGCTACAGAACTGTCTTGTCGAATTGGACTTCAAACTTCAGTGGCCTTCCCCCTCAGAAACCAGTCTCAACCTTTCCATCTATTTCCAAGACAAAGCCAAGCGGTAAGAACCTTGCTTGAAGACCTCTCCCCCCAACAAAGTGACAAATAATCAAAACCGATTAGCTTTGTCTCCTGCAGCCAGGTAAATACTAAGCAATGTATGTGGACTAGCCAAATAATCCTTGCCAAGGTGTCTACCTTAACATTCATCTGCTTTAGAAATATGCCAGATCTCCCTATCTATCACCATTAGTTCTAATCTTTTTGAATCATATACAATCTATTGTAAATCTAGAAAAACAAGAAATATGATAAAAATGCACATTTATTTTTATTAATGGAATATGCAACATAATTCACTTTGATCATTGATGATTTTTTTTAAAGAAAGCCTATGATTATTTTGTCAACTTTCCTAGTATTGTAACTTCAATAATGTATTGCTTTAATGTAATTTAATTATTAAATTCATCACTCAGAAGTTTAAGTATTAAAGGATACAACGCCATCAAAAAGCTCGCCGCACCAGTCCAGAATCTGCTTTAGCCTTGTTCTATGTTGACCACCAGCTTGACTTTCACCAATCAGTGCAGAGTAGGTTGCAAACAAAACACCTTCAGAAGTAGCTGTATCACCATACTTTATCTGTTACCAATTTAAAAAGCACATTGTGATGTATGTGATCAATTAAAAAAGCACACTGTGATGAACATGGATGTCAGAATATCATCTACTTTACAATAATAAATATCTTCTGTTTAATTAGGCGCATACCACAGGGAGAGAAGGTAAATCACAGGTCAAGTCGTCCTAGCTGATCTTCTGCACCTATTGGTGGTCAGGTCAAGCACTGCAGGGAACAGGCTGTCTTCCTGCCCATTCAGCCAGGATATATATGGGGGTAATTTTAATCTCACCTGCCTGGCGGAAAGCTGACAGGATCGGTTCAGGTGCCCGTTTTACACTCCGCCCAATTTTACTTTCTATTGAAGTCAAGGGAAAGTAAAATCAGGTGGGATGTGAAAAAGGCACCCAATCCAATCTTGCCAGTTTCATGCCGGGTTAGGTTAGAATTACTTCCATAGTGTGTGTCATAGGTGAACTAGGGGCAAAACATGAATAAAAAAAAATACTTTGCATTCACAATGAAAGAAAAGACTGTACACTATTTCCAATGTCATATCTTCCTCAATATTCTGCACCGATAATTCAAAACAGACATGGAACTTTAATTTAGTTTTACTTTGATTCTACAAAAATGCACTATGTTAAATTGCTCTTCATACCTTGTTGAGAGCATGCACTGGAATATTTGCAGCATCAATATCTCGAAGATCACGTTCAGCATCATATTTCAGGTCATTGGAGACACTAAACCTATAACATGATAATAGTGAATCCGATTAACACACCGTTTGCCTTGCATTTCAACAGTACATTTTAATTAGTTTCAATTTTTTTTGTAAACTGCATTTGTTATCCAGCATTTTATTATTTTATTTCCCATGCACATACAGGTATCATTAACAACATTTCCAGGCACTGGATACATAGGAACAGGAGTAGGCCATTCAGCTATTCAATTCGATCATAACATTTCTAAGCATATTTTGTGTCACCAGCTACAGACTGTACAACACCTCTGTGATTACAGTATTCTCAGTGAAATGTTAAGGTGAAGAATGGGGCATTCAATGAATTACATGCCATAAAACAGATTTATAATTTGCATAATGAACCCCTTTCTGACTGAAGATGTAACAAGTTGTGGTAATACATAGTGTATAAACCACACTTTTGTTCATATTTTTATGTTACGTAAGAACAAGAAAGTGATTAACACATTGGTTTAACTTTCAGAGCTTAAACCAAAATAACTGTACAATAAGGGAGTGCTTGTTCGGTACTTTGAAATAGGTTCTCAGAAATCAATCAAATTTTTCTTTTCAAAAATCTAACAGGTCACCTTTGTACACATGCTGCAATTACTTTATACTTACCACAATGACTTCTTTCTGCCCTTTATGTAATTTTCATAAATGACGCCAGCCACAGTTCTTCCCTTTCCAACACCAGCCCCATCACCAATAAGAAACCCTGCACGATGGTTATTTTCCAACAGGATTTCATGTTGCTAAAAAGATGTCAAAGAAATAGAATTTTTTCTTCACACAGTAATAAATACATAGACGAGCATTTAAATAAGCCCTCCCAATGGCTAAATGAATAAATGCACTACCAGATGTGGTAGAGTCATACAGATGACTAAGTCCTGGATGTTCTCCCTGGCGTATATGAATTAACTGATCTTGGTCAGGATAGCAGTAGGGGTATTGCAATCGGGGGGGAATTCAGCCAGTATTTTCACCCCAATTGCTATCTAGTGACTTTTGCTACAAATCATGCATGGGTGGATGTTGTGAGTGACAGGATCAGGCTTGGCTATGATATCTCTGTGGTTGAATTGCCTGGCAAGACTCACAGTAAAGGTGCGCACATGAGGAGTGCCTACTTGGTCCAGGTACCAGTGGGATGCTGGCACTTGTTAAACCATAACCCAACATGAGTTAGTACCTTCGGAGAAAAATGGAAAAAAAAAAATTAAAAGTAACGTTTCACAGCAAGCACTGTGTAATTTTAAGGAGTAAGCCATCAAAATTATTTTTTAAATAGCATTAGCTTTAAACAATTATCATTTCACTTCAATATTTTTTTCTGTTGATTTTTATTGTTTAAGTGAAAGCTTAATGACATCAGCTGGTTTGGAGGATTTACTATGCCAGATCGTGTGAGTAGGATAAATTAACATAAAGCTGTACTCACAATATCACTGAAGTACCCAAAGTTAGTGACTGAATTTACTGAAGTTAAATTAACTATTATAGTACCTCTTCCCAGTCAGTTCCACTAACAATGTCATCATGCTTGCAGTTTAAACAGCTATAGATTGCAAAAAACACTGGGGTTAGACTTTCAACTTGCCGCCCGGATGTAAAACTGTTGTTGCGGATTGGCTACCCTTTATAGAAACTGCCCGATTTTCATTTCCATTGAATCCAAGGTGCACTCCAGTTTTATGCCCGTGCAGCAAGTTGGAAAATCTACCGCTAGAAGTCTTTTCACCTGCATTTATCTTTAAACGAAGATCCTGGAGCAGAGCTCCTTTGCCAAAAAGTTAACAAAGAAACTTTAAATTCAATTTTTTTTCTTCTTGTAGTTGTCAGTAGCAATTTACTTTTTCAGAAAAGTGCCAGATCACAGTTTTAGTAACTTTTCTCAAACTGGACATTGAAACCGCCCTATATAGCACAGGCAGTTATTCAGCCCATCACTCCTTTGCCGACCCTCTGAAAGAGCTATCCACTTAGTCTCATCCTCCTGCCCTTTACCAAAACCTTTTTAACTGCTTCTTTTTCATATATTTATCTATTTCCCCTTTAAAAGCCATTACGGAGTCTGGTTCTGGTAGGGCATGTCCTATCTTAACAACTCTCTGCAAAACATTTCACCCAACCTCTTCTTCTGTTCTAAATTTATGCCCTCTATTTACCAACTAGAATGATATCTTTCAAACACGAGACATTGTACTAATGCTGTTAGGTTAATAATTGACATGGTCTGTTTCAAATAGGGTCTCTGAATAGAATTTAGTTATTTAGGTAAATGGCCTTTGCACTGTCATTGCCTGTTCAAGTTCTGTATCCACAAGCACATGCAGAACTCTTGGCAACAAATTCCCATTTTAAGTGAAGTCACAAAAAAATTGCTTTATTGCGGACTGCTTTGCATGCCTTTTGCATGAAATGTTATTAAGAACGGCAAAAAAACGAAAATCTAAACATTCAAGAAATTTAGAGCCATTTACAACTGTAGGATGCTATATGACCCAAGGTTACAAGAGTGTAGTATTTATAGTCCTAGACTAGCAACCCAGAGGTTATCAGCTCAAGTCCAAACATGACAAGTTGTAAATAGAATTAAATATATTAGCTAATGTGAGGGCTGACAGCAGAAAAAATTACCATGAAAGCTGCTAGATTGTTGCAAAAATCCAACTGGTTCACTAATGTCCTTCAGGGAAAGGAACTAGCCACTCTTACACTTTAGTCCCGCACTATGGCCGCAATTTTATTAATGGAGACGGGTTGAGTGCGGGACAGCTGGTTTCCAGCTTCCAGTCCCGCCCCCAGCTGCTTCCGCTCCACAGACATGATTTTACCTTGATTGACCTTGTTAAGCCCGCTCTGCGGGCTTGCCGGCCAATTAACAGGAAGCGGGTCTGATGACGTCATTTGATGATGCGTCATCTACCGGTTTCCTTAAAGGGACCACACACAATTTTATTTTGACAGTTGATTTCTCAGTGTTTGACAGCATTGAGGGGCTGAAAACACTGCACAAAGGTGACCTCTTGCATCCAGGCTCTCCAATGACTCCCTCCATAGGCTGAAATAGATGGCAGCTGCAGGTGAGGTGACAAAAGCGATCTGTCACTGGTGAGAGAGGTTCTCCCAATGAGGTGGCACTGGACATGGATTTGAAAACTTGTAAGCTAAAAAATTTTGTAAATGTATAAAAAATGCAGTACCCAACATTTTCTTTGCTCTGAAACTCACCATGTGCAACATTGGATCCTTCACACCACTTCTGCAGCTGTCATCATTCCACAAACATTACACCAAATTCACAACACACCACACTTACCTGGCGTGGTGTCCGTACGTCGGGAAACCCGACCCAGAAGCGGGAAAATCCAAAAACAGGCTAAAAACTACTAGCAAGTACCTGTTGATAGGCAGGTAATTGCCTTTAATCCACTTCCCGCCGCTAGGTATCGGGTCTATTCGCAAATCGGGGACCCGACACTTGGAAAAGCTGTTTGGAGGCGGGTTGACGGCGGGATTGGAACCCGCCGCCAATCAAAATTAATTTAACCTCTGACCTGCCTCCAAATCTGCCCTCTGAGCGCCAGCAAAACCGTGGCCTATATGTTTGACTCTTAATTCAATTGTTTTAAAAAATGCAGTTGCTACAAAGCAAGGAGAAGGCCCACCACCTTCTTAGGACAACTAGGGATGGGTAGTAAGTGTGGCCTTGCCAGGATCACCCACATACTGAGAACAAATATATAAAAACAATTATGTTTGAATCATTTTTTATTTTGCGAATTTACTATCTTATTATCAATATAAAACTACAACTTATCCACAATGTTCTTTTAGGTAATCCAAAGAAATGCACCATACCTGACATGCGTAAATGATTGCTTCTAGTTGTAGTGCAGACAATGAACCATTTGAAATTGTCATTTGAGGAAGGCAGAGGGTGTATCTGATGTTTGGAGGCGGCACACTTGACAATGTGCTTGTTTCAACCACTCTGTCTGGGTGGCTAATTCCAATTTTAGCTGTATACGAAAATATTTTTTTTTAGAAGCATATATATTTCCACTTTATACATAGAGTAAACAACCCTTGTAAAACAATCAAACAGCAGTCATATTATTTCAGTCTATTTAATAGCAGGATTATTTTATGTGAGCTTTCTGAGACTACTTTACAACAACAGTTTACATTTAGTAAGCTTCTGCAAGCAGAAAGGGCGGTTTATAAGGTACAAGTGTTGAGGGAGCAAGTTCCAGAGGACAGGAAAATAGTGGCTAAAAGAGTGGTCACTAGTGATGGTGGAGAGAACAAGGAGTAAACCAGTGTTGGAAGAGTGGAGCAGATGCTTAGGAAAGCATGGGTGGAGGTTATTGCTCTGGCAGAGTGTGGTGAAACCATGGAAGGATCTTAAGGTAAGGACGATAATTTTAAAGTTGATTGCCTGGGATATGGGAAGCTAACAAGGCTCATGAAGGACAGTTGTGATGGGGATGTATATGGCATTCCGGATAACTTATTGGTTTATGAAGGGTAGGAGTAAGGAAGCTATTGGAAAAATCAAGTCTTGAGGAAATCAGGGCATGGATGAGATTTCGGCAGCAGAAAAGGAGGTAGGGGTGAAAACTGGTGCTTCAGAGGAAGAAGGAGGTGGTTTGGTAATGGATCGGACAAGGGGGAGGAAGCTAAGCTCAGGGTTGAGCAGTATATAAAGAATTCAAACCTTTGGGTATTATGCTTAAATGGGAGCAGGGAAGTTGATGGAGCTGAGGGCATGGGTGCCTAAGAGTTTATGGGAATCAAAAACAATGGCTTTGATAATGTCAATATTAATTTGGAGGAAGTTATGGCTCTTTTAGGTCTTAATGTCAAATAGGCAATTGGAGAAAGTGACAGCAGCCTTGAGGTCAATGGGAGTAGGAAGAGAGGTGGAGCTAAGTGTTGTCGATATAGTAGTGGAAGAAGCTGACCCAAAACTTCTGGATTATATTGCCGCAGGGAATCATATAATAATCAAGAGGAGGGGACCAAGGATAGAGCCATCAGCTATAACATGAGGGGACACAGGAGGAGAGGCTATTGGAGGCAATGTAATATCTACGATGTGACAGGTAGGAATGGAATCATGGAACAGTGCCACGGAGGTGGACTATGAAAGAGACGTTAAAGGAAGGTGCAGTAGTTGACATTTAAAACTATCAAATATCATACAAAACTGTCACTAAATTATTACACTTCAGAACTTTTAGTCTTAATGGCTTAAATTAATTTTATTCTCAAAATAAATTTCATGGCCTCTTTTTTGGACAGGGCAGGGCGGTCGGAGACCAAACATAATACTGCAAATACTTCACAAATCTATTACAATAAATTACCCCACAGCAATTTGTCATCACGTACATTTGGAAGGTACATAGTCTGCATATGTTTCTGCATGTCCCAATTCTTCTGGCTCTTCATCATCAGCTTCTTCTTCCTCTTCTGGTTGTAGTGGAGTCTGTAAGAGCATCAGAAGCGACAGGATCACTCAAATGTGGAAAATCGACTTTGATACTGTGAATTTTCTTTTACTTGCTTTCATAACAAGATGTCACACTTTGAACCTTTAGTTCACTGCCAGTTTTAAAACATGAGGAACATGTGCCAAATATAACATTTGTATAATTTCAAATTTAACTCATATGGCATTTTAGAATTACAAAAAAATTAATGCCCAAGACAGGCAGGTAAGACTGTTCAAAAAGAGTCAGCCATTAAAATACTGATCAGTGTGACTTTCAAAATTCAACTAACAAAGTCCAGATTGGTAAGCTGGTGGGTGGCTTCGGAAGTGGCCTTGTGTAAGTCTGAGATACCGCCAGCAAACTGTTGAAGCAGGCATTGATTTACAATGTGGACCAGAGTTTGTGGCTGATGTCTACAGTCATGTTGTGCGTTGTCTCTCATCTTCCAGAGGTGTAAGAAATGACCGCATCTGCATTCCGATGTTCTGAAATGGTTCAATACGGACTATTCTTTCCGGGTTGCTTGAAACCTGGTAGTTCATTTGCGGGGAACAGGGTGACAATCTTCACAAGGTGCTCTTGTTACGTGTTATTAATTAACACAACAAATGTCGTCAAAAGGCTACTGGACATCAGGTTGCCAATCACCCGGTATGACGAGTAACGTGAAATTTGTTAAGAGACCGTATCTGGAACAGCACTGAGGAACCAGCTCTACGTGTGTGCCAACTTAATGTGGAAGGTCTATCACGTGCTAAATCTGACTACCTTTCAAGAGTTTTCAAGGAGAGTAACATCCAAGCCACTTATAAACTAACAAATATCTTTGACAGCTTTATTTTCAGTTTCTTACATGGAGAATCAAGTCTGAAACACAGTATTAGATCTTAACAATTAAGTCCTAGGCAGAAGTTGTCCAGCTGTCATGAAAATCACTGGCATTGAGCCCAACATATTTGTGTGTGATTCTATACAACTTACTTTCCTGCTTTTGTATTTAATTGTAGTTGTTTCTTTAAATTTCTATATTCTTTCTCTGCCCCAGAGAGCCATGGAGGCTGGGTCATTAAATACATTTAAGGTAGAGATAGACAGATTTTTGCAAGATAAGGGAGTGAAGGGTTATGGGGAGCGGGCCGGAAAGTGGCTTTGAGCCCAAGATCAGCCATGATCTTATTGAATGGCAGAGCAGGCTCGAGGGGCCTATTCCTGCTCCTTTTTCTTATGTTCTTATGTTCTATTTAATTTTCTTTTGGATTCATATTACAATTTAGTTCAAACTTTGATTTCTTTCAATATTTTTCTATTTTTGTCTATTATACTCTGCTTTTCTTTATTGACTTTCAATGTTTTCTTTTATTCCTTTCCCTTATCTTCTCTCCCTTTTTTCCCTCTCCCTGCAAGCTTCCTTAGATCTCTCCTAAAAGAACATACATCAGGATCTCAGTTAAGTCCTAATGTATATATATAGTATGGTGGGTTCCAACAAGTTCTGCTCCATAGCATTCATAAGGGGTAAAATGTGTGGCTGTACTCAAGAGTCCAACAGCAATCTAAGCTTACCAAGGCCCTAGTACCCCTTTTATAATAAGTGTGATCGGGGCAATCACATCAACAATCTGGCCAATTCTATGAAAAATAAATCACCAAGCTAAATCTAATCCAATCTCTGTTAATGGATGCCTCCTACTATGTTTCTAGAAATTGAGAATTTCTAAAAAGCAAATATCCCCATCATGAATGAAGTCCCAAATCTTTATCTCAAAAACATCATTTTTAATACAGTATGTACAATGCTCAAAATCAATATTCATTGAAAAATGCTGATCTGCAGGATCCAGTGAACAGTCACACACAAAACTAACAGTGCTCGAGTAGAAGGCCTTGCAATTCCTGTATGGGGGGAACTGCCCTCTGCAGGAACATACAAATTTATGGGGGCCGTCCATGACGCACTGAACATTTGAGAATTGTGCCATTTGTTAGAAGCCTAAGGCCTATTGCTCCCAACAAAAATGTCCACTTCTGTTTCCATGGCATTGATTGATACATCATGTAAAACAACTGTTAAATATCAAGGACCTGAAATCCCAGGGGCAGGAGGGGGCAAAAATGTGGTGGATCCCAGCAGGGGAAAGGGGGTGCAATTTGGGCCACAAACCAGATCTGTCAGATTCCCTCTACATTTGCCCAGCAAAGAAAATGTCAATCACTGAAGCGGGCAGGAATGGGTTCCTTTGTAGATCTCTCAAGGCCCTTAAGGTGTTACAGACCAAAAGTAATTAATCCTAGAGGGGTCGATTACCTTCAGAATGTAGTCCCACCATTCCCTTGGAGAAAAGAAGCTTTATTTGCGATTTCAAATTTTGGCTCAATAAGGGCCTCGAGTCCCCCCAGGTCGGAGTGGCACGGTGCTGCTCCAAGTTTTTGGTGGGAGATTCTGTTGCATTTGTAAAGCCGCAGGCTGTCTGCTCCGAGTATGGAAGCGAAACCTAACCCCACAATTTGGGACATGGTTAATGGCAGGTTAAAGGGCGGGCAGAATTCCCTCCCCACCCCTTTGTACTTCTGCCCCCTGCAAAGGGTCCACGAATTTCAGGGCCCATAGATTTTGTTTGTGTCATGTCAACTTTATTTTGGCTTCATGCGCACACATCAGGTGTCAAGAAATTCTAGAATGAATTAATATTCTGAGATCTGTTTTCAAATGTTGATGCATCATTTGTCGCAAAACTGCTCAACAAAATGTAGACATAGTAAATAGGCCCGAATATCCGCAATGAAATCAACCTGACACGGCCTTGATGTTCTGTAACATTCAGTAATTTGCGACTAAATATATTTTTTAGTTAAAAGTTTTTGATTTCTTAAGCTTCTCAAAAGGTTAACAGGAAAAGCATATTAATACTTCTGGAATGCAAATGGAAATCACTGGCAGCAAAAATACCTGAAAAGAATGAATTAGCCCATTGTTGATTTGCAGGTGATTTGAAAATGGCTGGGTTACTGGAAATGCATGGGTAAGCTGTAAAATACAAACAAGCAGGAATCATTTTTTGCAATACTACACCAAAACAATAACTCACAACAAACTGCAAAGCTATTTCATATATCATGTCCTTCCAAAAAGTACAGAAACATGCAATAAGTAAGGTCTCCTGTGTCGCTCCTGCTGTAAAAAAGGTCCGTGTGGACCTCAGTTGAAACCTGGGATGGTCTCAGCTGTGATACTCTCCATGATCGTGTATCCTCCCAACACTCCCTGCCTGGGCTCAAACATGAAAAATGGTCTAGGATGAAGCAAGGTTTAGGGTGGCTACTGTCACCTTTAGAACGACGTCCCAATAAGAGTCAGCTCATTCAGGAGAGGACGGGGAAAATTCTTCTATTTCTATATGATGTCCTCTTAGTGATTCACTTCTAATATATAAATGTAACAAAAAAGAAAAGACTTGCATTTATGTAGCGCCTTTCACAGCCTCAGCATGTCCCAAGGAGGGTGTGACCCCAGCTTTCTCTCCTCACTGGGACAGTGTGTAAACATCAGAAGAGCAAGCAAAGGGAAGGAACATAGGAACAGGAATAGGCCATTCAGCCCTTCGAGTCTGTTACGCCTTTCAATTAAATCATGGCTATCTGTATCTTAATTCAATCTATCTGCCTTGGTTCCATAACCCTTAATGCCCTTGTCTAACAAAAATCTATCAATCTCAGTTTTGAAATTTTCAATTGACCTAGCCTCAACAGCTTTTTTTTGGGGGGTGGGGGGGGGGGAAGAAGAGTTCCAGATTTCAACTACCATTTGTGTGAAAAAGTGCTTCCTGACATCACCCCTGAATGGCCTCGCTCTAATTTTAAGTATATTCCCCCTTTTCTGGATTTCCCCACCAGAGGTAATAGCTTCTGTCTATCTACCTTATCAATTCCTTTAACCATCTTAAACACCTCAATTAGATCACCCCTTAATCTTCTATACTCAAGGGAATACAAGCCTAGTCTATGCAACCTGTCCTCATAATGTAACCCTTTCATCGCCGGTATCAGGGGAAGAAGAAAAAATATAGAAATATCTTTAAAATGAAAATATTTTCAAGCACTTTACCCTCAACTGATTCAAAGCAATATAATGATCATAACACTTGCCACTTAAGGCATCCCACATTACGCATCATTCTCCTATTGATAGTAATGCCAGGTAATCTGTCCTAAGGCCTCCACCACTTCTGCCCATTAACCATCTGGCTACCAATTTCGTTGCCCCCCCACCCACCTTGTCCTCTGCCAAATGGTTTAGCTGAGATTGGGAACTCACTTTGTGAAATGACAACTTTCACTCTACAGCACACCTCATCAGCACAGCAATATGTAACACCATACGACTTCAGATCATATCATCTAGATTTTTCACTCTCTTGATAATATACTATAATTATGATCTTAATAAATTAACAGAAAGCCAGCTTAAGGTGGCCAACAAAAAGGCCTCTGGATGTGGACAAAAACCTGAGTAATAAAATTCACTTCAATTTTAAAATATACAGTACATCAATATTTCTACAAAACTAAATCTTATAATGGTGAATGGAAAAAGAAGATCACTATTTAGATTATTTCCTTTCTCTGCAAGCCTTTTAAAGGAGATAGTCCTGTAGGGGAAGTACTTTCAGTGTACAGTACTTTCCGCTTATATTTCCTACAGATTGTTATTAATTAACTCCTACATGTAAGAAAGGCTGACCTACAACTCTGAGAAGGCTGAGATTTTGCAAGAACAGGGACATTTTCCTTTAAATAAGAGATCTTATCGATATTTGTAGAAGACTCTGAGGTGAGCAATATAATTTACTCCCAGTATTATTTTCTTTAAGGGCACATTATCCTGTAATTTTTCTCTCCCTTTCTAGCACAGCTGGGTCACATACAATGTTCCCTCTAATTTTTTTCCCTGTGCGGCCCCTTCAAATTTGCTGCACGGCCACGCATGCGGGGTATCTCTTCCAGCGGCACCAGCTGGTGAGCGGCCTGCGTGGGACCTCGCGATCGGTGCACGGCCGCCCACCTTAGGGGGAAACATTGGTCACATATCCCGCAGCAAAAAGCATGGTGGGGAAATTTACTCCCATGCCTCTTTAGTTGGTCTGATAGATCGCTTCAGGACATGATGGTTTCCACCCCAGAGTCTAAAAAGAAATAGGTCGGAAAATTGCAGAGCTTCACAATTCCTGAAGCTCTCTAGATTTAGGAATTGTGACTTTGGATTGGAAAATTGCAAATGTCACTTCATTATTTAAGAAGGGAGGGAGAAACCAAATAATTACAGACCTGTCAATTTGTCATCAGTTGTGAGGAGGTAACTGAAATCTACCATTAGAGACAGAGGGGGGGGGAATTTTAATCCCTAAGGACAGGTGGGTTGGGGGCGGGTGGGAAGGTGAACTGTGGAGAGGGAAGGGAAAAGACTGCTAGTATGAATTGGGGGCAGGAAGAGAAGAGTGCTAGCATAACTGAGGGAGGGGGAAAAGATGCCAGTGTGAACATAGGGATAGAGAAGGCTGAGAAGAACAGTGCCAGTGTGAACTGAGGGCAGAGGGAAGTGTATTCATGCGAACGGGGGCGGGGCGGGGGAAAGAGAGAGCAGTGTAAACTGGAGACAGGAGGGAGAAGATTGCCAGTATAAACTGGGAGAATGGGGGGAGAAGAGTGCCTGTGTGAACTGCAGTAAGGGGGAAGAAGAATGACTTCATGAACTAGGAATGGAGGGGGATTAATTTAACAATCAGATTTAGCAACAAATGAGGGAAAAATCACTGCAATTTTCCAGTAGCTCTATTCAGTATCTTTTGAGTCCACTAGCAGCTTTATTGAGGTTGGCCATGAATATTTTCTCAAGTTGGAGTTGTGACTGAACTTGTGCTCCAGCACTGGGGGGACTGATTTCCTCTCTACACAATCCTAATCACATTATTTATAAAGAGCATTACAATTTTGTTCCATATAATATTTCCCTTGGAGCAGTATCCAAGAGCAGGAGCTGTGCTGGTGACACATCTAACCAGTCTATCTCCGCCAGTTATGCCATCCAAGTGAATACATTTTCACTACGAGATCAGACACAGACCTCTCCACGAGGCTACCTGTGGACTTGAACCTCCTCTCTGATAGGGAGATCTTTTTGGTTGAGTATTTTAGAGAACAGCATTATTGCCCCGTGACCATTAACTATTTAGAGCATCACACAATTATAAACAAAGTATCAAAATGATCAAAAGTTTGTTCAGTTTTGAATTTTCAATATTAAAAGCATATCACTGCTATAAAAACAAACTGTGAAATATATACGGTCATATCTTTTCAGCACTGACCTCTATGCTGGATTCTATTCTGCTTGAATCCCAAAGACTTGGATTAAGAACATCCAGATTAAAATCATCAGTATCGGCAATATCAGGCAGCGATGGATCAGGTGAGGAGAAAAGTGAATTATCATCCATATAACTGAAATCCTGAAAAACACACACAAAAAAAATCAATGAAAGTAAGGTAAATAATGTAACACTTCCTGCTGAATGCTTGAACAAAACTTTTTAAAAAGGCAGCTGATTTTGGTGATACAACGTTCAGCTTCTTTATAAGGTAACACAATTGTACCTATAGGATATTACCTATAACCTCACCCCATTGGCCAAGGTTGAACACACAAAAATTATTTTGTATAATATTGTTGGTAAAAAATGTTTAAAGTCATGTATTTTACTTTTAAAATTTAAAGTTCTCCCCACAGGTTCAGAAATCTCCTATTTTCCTTCTTAGTGGAATAATAAAATGACAACACTCCAGAAGCCAACGCCTGCGTCTCAGGGAAGGAAGGAGATTGACTCAACCACACTGCTCTTGGGGACAAGGTCGTGTAAGCTCTGAACATTGTTAATCACACATAGACTTGAACTCATTAATAGACTGGCTATTCAAAGCTGTTAACGTCAGCTACCTAAGGAATTACGCTTAAAATAATATCGCCAAATTAGAAGCTCAGACTTTAATTGCCACTATAGTTAATGCTCAGCATCCATTCGTGCTAATTTACCGGGACACACTGAATTACCTGTGTAACCTTTGCTTCTCGTTTTGTTAAATAACCCTGTCCATTAATGGTTTGCTATTCAACTGCTAGATAACTCTGAATATACTTATGTATGTCTATTAAGCATTCGTGTACCCAAATTTATACATAAGTTGTAATTTTTAACCAATGAACAGTGTTTAGTGCATGACTTGTGGTCTCTCATCTTCCTTGATGATTTGGCAAGAGTTAATTCACTCACTCAGCAGCCTGAGTGTAACCTAATTGAGGGTTAGTAAACTAAATTCATTTTGATCCAGGTTTAAATGCAAGCCAGTTCTGCAAGTCAGGCATTGTTCATCTCAAGACCTATGCTGGCAGGAAAAATCCCAGACAATTCCTTAGTAAGGAGTTAAAGAAGAGAATTAAGGATTCCTCGACATACAATTGTCAGGATACGGAAACCCAGCTGTTTTACAATCTGGATTATGAAGAGAATGGCATTTAATTATAAAATGGGGACGGTCCCTGGCAATCAGAAAAGATCAAGGCATGGTGGGGGGCCTCAGAGCGTGGCAGCGAGGAGGGAGGCAAAGATCAAGGTACGGTGGGGAGGCTCGGAGCACAGCAGTGAGGCCAAGATCGGGGCATGGTGGTGGGGCCTCGGAGCATGGCAATTGGGAACGAGGCAAAGATCCTGGGTTGGGGCCAGCCGATCGCGGCAGGGAAGAGGCCACAATCGGCAGAATGTTTGCTTGAGGGGCCTGGGGGAGCACTCGTGCTCCTCCTGGACCACAAGCAGTGCTATAAAAAGCACCTACCTGCTTGATCTGGCTGCTCCCGACTACATTTAGCTGCGGTGGGTTGGGGTCGTGTTGCGCAATTTTAAGTTTTTAATACACCTCCATGACCCTTTCACTCCCATCGTGACGGGGAGGGGTGGCAGTTAATATCGACTCCATTATTTCTGGACAAAGTATTTGTTTTATTTCTGAAATCTATGTGCTTTGTATAGAGAAGCACTCCTAGGATTCAAAAATACTTATTACTTTGCTAGACAGCAAAATTTCCTGACTTGAAATGCTGCTACTTGGACCCTTGCGTATTCCTTTCGTTGAAAATGCAGCTATATGAATGGAAGGGTATTTTGTAATAAGAAAAAGATTTACAGATAAAATTAATCTAAAGCAGCTACAGAATTTTTAACAAGAAAGGCTCTCTTGTAGCAACAGAGGGTCAAGAGCTGGGATCCTACCCTTGCCTTCCTCCAATAAGGAGAGAGAAAACTAGATAGACCACCCTGTCCCACAGAAGTGCATCTTCTAATGCAGCAACAATGTGAGTGGGGATCATCTGTATACCAGATCAGTTTCCTCTCCTGCCTCAAGGCAGAAGCACGGCAGATGTAGGAGGTCTCAAAAGGGAAAAATACGCATACAAAAAAGTACAACTTTATTTAAGTGACAAGATCTTAATTAACCTTTTAAGCTTTCAAAATGTGCATGCAATTCATCATGTAAAATTCATAAAGAATGAAAAATATATTTAATACTGAAAATTACAGTAGAGAAGAAGCATTAACTGTTTATGGTTAGATATTTTTACTTCTTTCTCCCTATTTCCTCTGCAAAGGCATAACACTATCCCTGGGTAATGGCTGCTCCCATGCCTCTGCCAATGTTCCTCTATACTAAGCCACTATGTAGGTTGGCGCGTACTGTGATGAATCCCGCTCTGACTTTCACTCCCCAGGCAGAAGCATCTGGCCACTGTCCTGGTTCCCCCTCCACAAAGATACGAATGAGACCAAGAAATTACTATGCAGGGAATCGCAACATGCACTGGAGTTCCAGCACTGCCCTTTGTGCTGCACGAAAAATTTTCAATTAATTTTTATAGAACATTTTCAGCACATGTACCTAAACTACAAATTCTGAATGAATAAATAAGTAATTAAAAAAAAATTCTAATAAAGGTGAATGTTAGAAAGTAAAGGCTACCACTTTAAATGCGGGACCTGTATACATTAAATCAATTCAGAGCAGCACATTTATCCTGCAGCAAAGTTTTTTAATTGACTCTAGTGAATCAGTGCAGGCATTAAAACATGGTGCAATTTCACTACGGTTTGACAAAATCTGAAATGTTTACAACAGATTACAGAGGCAGCACTCAATATTACTCTTAATTTACTTCCTATCTCAGCGACGAGTACAGAATCTAGTTCAACATCCACACCAACTAGAATTATCTTTAAATAAAATCCGTTCATTTTTATTTTTCATTTCTGCTAAGTCAAATAATCACAATTGTGTATTTAGCATACTTCACAGAATGTTTTACCCGACTGACTACATTGCTAAAGCATGCACTGAAACAGTTCTTGGAAATGTTTTGACTACTCTGAGGATTTTACAGGATATGCGAGTTATTGACCAATCAACTGCAAACAAATGGGTAGACTCTATTTCTTTTCCTGTCTCTTATGTTTGTCAAGTACAGCAACAGGGCGAACTTCCCGATCAAGAAACGTCCACATGCAGCAGAAAGCCCACATCCAATGAAGAAATGTTAATGCCAAACATATAAGTCTTTACGTATTTATTAACTGAAGCTCTCCAGAGAAGAATCTCTGCTTTAGTTCCATGTTTTTTCTGTTTTACAGAAGTAATGTTTTTTCAAAATAAATAAGTAAAGCATATATATGTATTGCGAAAAAGCCATTGAACAAATGTAGCTCATTAATCCTAATACCAGTACTTTATTTCTCATCCTGAATTTGTTTTACTCTATCAAATTGCAGGTTTCAAATATTGTTAACAAATTTGGGCTACTCCACTTAAAAGCACACTTTACAGGAGAATATCCCGTTTAGGAGGAAAGGTCCGCAACTGAACCAGTAACTTGTCTGTTCTTTTCACAGATGCTGACTGACTGCTGTGTGTTTTCAGCATTTTCCATTTCTGTTTCAGATTTCCAGCATTTTGCCATTTTTTGTCTTCATTTCTATCTCACTAAATCCATAAGAAGAGGCAGGATGTTACACTTAGTAACCAATTTCCCACCCCAGCTACAAAGTACTGTCAATGATGTATGGTGGCTTTGTGCTCTTCTATTTTTACCTATATAAATGAGTCATAGTCAGTCTCAGAAAATGATTATAGCTTATTTAATTGATGAGTTGGTTGGTGATAACTGGTTCGACATTAATAACTGTAGGTAACTGTGGATTTAGCTTGAAGTGGGCGAGCATACATGACAGGAAAACCCGTGATGCCGACTAGTTATAGAAAGTCTTGTATAAAGCACGTATTCTCAAGCCCATCTCGTAATATGAGATAATCGTACTAGAAATGATGTCTATGTCTGAAAAGCATAAATCCTTTTTGAAAAAGGATTATCTTAACATTTGAGCTGGGTGGAAGGATTTTGTTACAATGTCTGTTATTACATTCGTCTGGATCCAAGTAGTTCTAGGCAGCCATTCACTACTGTTGTGCAAGATCTAATAATATATTTATGTAATACAAATATATTCAACACCAATTTAAAATAATTTAGGGAGGAGCTGATGTAAAAAAAAAGCATAAAATAAGTAGAACTATTACCTATTTAAATGATTTTTTTCTAGTATTTTCCAGTATTTCTGTACAAGGGAATCATTTTACTCCTTGATATATAACCCAAATATACTTGTACAAGATTGATAAAATATTACAGCTGCAAAAAGAAAATAATGTGGTACAATTTTGAATATGCAACCAGCTGATTTTCAAAATGCGCTAATGTCGCTCAATGAGATTTCACCCCAATTGTGCCAATGATCACAAGTGAATTATGACTGCCACTGCATTTTTTTAAGTAGCAATTAAAATGATAGAAAACCAGGAAAATCAAACTGCAAACATTTTTACTGCAGCCGGCATATAATCTGGAGTAGTATGACTTACCCGTCGCCAGCATCGGACAGTTATTGGGAGAAGCTGTTTCTCGCTTTTTTAGGAACCAATGCTGACAAAAATCATCTATACAATGGCACTGCCTATTCCAAAACAAGTTTTAAGAACATAAGAAATAGGAGCAGGAGTAGGCCAATCGGCCCCTTGAGCCTGCTCTGCCATTCAATAAGATCATGGCTGATCTGATCCTAACCTCAAATCTAAAGAACACAAGAAGTAGGAGCAGGACCCGGCCACTCAGCCCCTGGGCCCGCTCCGCCACCCACAGGGCCTTGACCGATCCGAACTCAGCCTCATGTCCAATTTCCTGCCCGCTCCCCGTAACCCCTAATTCCCTTTACCTCTATATCTATTTCTGTTTTAAATTTATTTAATGATGTAGCTTCCACAGCTTCCTGGGGCAGCAAATTCCACAGACCTACTACCCTCTGAGTGAAGAAGTTTCTCCTCATCTCAGTTTTGAAAGAGCAGCCCCTTATTCTAAGATTATGCCCCTTAGTTCTAGTTTCACCCATCCTTGGGAACATCCTTTATGTCAGAAAACTTAATTTGCTCCTAATACAAACAATTGTGCTTGTCCATTTCATATTGTAATATATCAATTTTTAATGTAGTAACTGTACTGAGAGAGTTTATTAAATTTTTCAACAAAACGCTAATATGATCTGTCTAAGTTCATTATTGGAGCATCCTTCCGTATCTTCCAGCAGGGTAGAACCAGCAGCACAACTTGGACAATTCCTACCCCAACCGCTCACCTCTCTCCACGCTACTAACTTTGATACAGGTTAGATTAAATGTCAATCTATTGTGTGTTTGATTCCCCCACCCATTCTAAAACTCTCAGTTTATAATATGTACAGTCAGAACTGTGTGGGAAATAATATTGTGAATAATACAGAAAATAGTCAATATACGATGATATAGATGTTTCTGTAGCGTTTACCATAATAGTGACACATTTTTATCACATCAATCATTTGCAATACTTCACATTTGACAGGTGTTAAAAATGGTATTTATACTTAGTGCAGAGGGGTAGAACAGGGTTCCAGGCTGGAGAGAGGTGAGTGTTTGGGGTAGGGAGTGACCATGCTGCCCTTTGGACTCCAGCCTGCTGGAATTCATGAAAGAAAGCTGAAATGAGGAATTTAGATAGATGCTTTTAGATTTTTGTTATGCTGTAATACCTCCGCCCGCTCCACCCCCGAGTACAATTCCAACCAGCCACATTGTGGCCAGGTGAACAACACATGTGCAAAGGAATAGGCTGCATCATCTCAAAACAGCAGCGCAGCCACTGTATCAGGATGGTCAGGACTGTGATGAACATCATATTCTATTCTTGAATGTGTCCTTTATCTTTTATTTGTATTTGCTCTGAAACCAGGTTTTAAATATTAATAACAACAGAAAACGCTGGAAAAACTCAGCAGGCCAGGCAGCATCCGTGGAGAGAGAAACAGAGTTAACGTTTCAGGTCGAAGACCTTTCGTCAGAACTGGAAAAAGCAGGAAATGAAATAGATTTAAAGCAAGGATAAAGCTGGGAAAAGGGGGAGGGGATGAAAGAACAAAAGGAGAGATTAAGAGACATTGTGAGACATTAAGAGATGATCAAGGCAAGAGGAGGTGTTAATGTGACAAGTTTTGCTTAAGAATGATATGTAAACATTTTAAATATGACCAGAAGATATACATTTTATATATATATATATACACACACATATATGTACTTCCGCTGTGGGGTGCATCTTCTGTACCAGTTTGGGGGTAGTGGGTAGAACTGCTTGAGTTTCCTGCAGCTCAATACCATCCATGTACATTATCTTAGAATCTTGATACCTGTTATAATAAAATGACAGAGGAAGAGCAGAGCAGCCTGATCGCAGAAGCAGGGAAGGCAGACCGAGAAAAACTCCACTGCAGAAGCATCGCAGGCTCTGCTACAAGCAGGAAGGACGTCTGAATGGCCCATGTTATAAAACAGTGTACCTTCCGACTCACTATGAATACCACCATGGGAAATCAAGTAGTTAACATAACACTCAGTTATCTATCTTAGAAACATTGAGCTGGCAAGCAAGAATATGCAGCATATTAAGACTATGGTTTTCAATCTCATTTTTCTCAATGTTAGTTTTTTCCCCAAATTAGAACAGTCAAAAAGAAACAAGCAAAATGATGAATGATATTTTGTAATGATTTACTGGCATGCTGCAATGGTTTACTATAAATGGGTACAAGCATTTTCCATTCAGGTAGAATAAACCCCCTCCCCAATTCCTGAAGAAAACCTCAAATTTCCTGTTTAGTTGCATTTTGACTAGTTAAATATAGCTTGTTTGCCTTGCATAGTTTGCAATATGTCTTAATGTCCTAATTGCAAATAACAATGATGGAAACAATTAATATTATAAATTGCAACATTACTCACAATCAGATCAGGAGCAGCAACTGCTATGACAGAGACCTGTACCTAAATAAGTAGCCTCCATGCTACCAGCTGTGTGTCTCGTTGCTTAGCAACCTGCAGACTTTATTTCAGGGCTAGTCAAGAAAATGTATTTTCTTACTGTCAGTGGATAATACTCCGGAACTTCTTTCAAACTAATGTGTATTCAAGTGCACTGAGCATCCAAATGTTTGCTGGCCAACAAGTTTGTTTTTTCTTTACTGGCGGCTGATCTCATATTATTTTGTACCACAAAAATGTCAAATGGTAGGACAAGAAGTACACAATAAAACACAAATGCATTTAGTGCAAACATCAGCCAAATTTAGCAATCGTGAAATCTTTGGGTTCACAGTAGTTACAGAGATCCCTACAGGCTTATAAATTACATAAGGAAAAAAAGAAATTTACTTTTCAAGCTATATATGGTTTACAAGAATCATTCTACCACTTTTTATAATGCTTTTCACTGCTTACACTCTGGCCTTCTTCCACTAGGAAGTAGTTTCTCTCTTGCTGCACTTTGGTTTCTCTTTTGTTCGCCTCCTTTACTTCTGTTTCTCTCACTCTTTCACTTCTGTCTTTCTCACTCCTCTTTCCCTTCTGTTTTTCTTTTTCTCCTCTTTAATTTCTGTTTTCTTTCTCTCCTTCACTTCCGTTTCTTTCTCTACTCTTTCACTTCTGTTTTTCTCGCTCTTCTAGTTTCTGTTTGTCTTGTTAAACTGAGGTCCTGTCTGCCCTCTCAGGTGGATGTAAAAGGTCCCGTGACACTATTTGAAAAACAGAGGATCCCCCCCCCCCCCCCCCCGGTATCCTGGCCAACATTTATCCCTCAATAAACATCACTAAATCCGTTTAATTAGTCATTTATGTCATTGCTGTTTGTGGGACTTTGCTGTGCACAAATTGGTTGCTGCATTTCCCTATTTTACAAGAGTGACTATATTTCAACAGTACTTATTTAATTCTTTCTTCCCTCTCCTTTGTTTTCATCCCTTTCTCATCCATTTTTGTTTGCCTCTTTCCTCACTTTTTGTCTTACTTTTCAAATTCTCTTTTTCCCTTCTTTCTTGCCTTTTTCTTTGTTGCCTTTGCAACAGATTTATTTCCCCTCCACTTCCTATAGCTTTGGAATTGCCACATGGGGAGACCAGGGAATACCGCAGGAAGATGGGAGAGCTGGACAAGTCCCAAGGTGGGACAAGCCCTGGGAGGAACTGGCAGTAGAACTTTAAGGAGCTGGAGAGAATGATTTCAAAAGGAACCAGGGAGTGGGTTGCTGAAATAAAAATTGATATGCCAGCTCATGCTAGATGTTAGGCGGGACTTTCCTGACCATCCCAGGCACTGGTTGTGCTAATGCTTCTAGCTATGTAAAGAACGCTCAGAGTGCACATTAACAACTACTGTCAACGGCATAAGCACCCCAGATTGCTACTTTTCTGGCTAAGGTTAAGCAATCAGCCTGCTTGGACTGACCAGAAATGTGCTTTTCAAATTTTTGAGCTGTACAGACCTTCTTCAGCAATTAGGGAAATTTTAGGCCAGAAAATGAAAGTTTAAACAGCGCACAGTTGTTTTTGCATTGCACTGCTGTTCTCAAATCCAGCCTAAATTGGACAGATCGCACAGGAGTGGCAGCCAAAGCAAACAGATATATCTATACAATATCACGAATATTCAAATTTCTTACTACAAATAGACTATAACACTACTGTACACTGTGTTTCTGGGCCTAGTTCTTTCATCAGCACTTTTCATATAGCGAAAGAAGAAAAAGATTAAATAAGGTACTTGCGTTTTTCATATTTGGCTGGATGATAGAATGCGCAAAATGATAGAATGTAAAATCAGAAGCGTTTTCAGCTTACTGCACAAAATGACACATATTCATATGACATAATGTGCTCTCAAACGATCACATTAAAATAAATTCCTGATTACAACATGGCTCTGGTGGCAAACGCTTCCCTCACAGTCGAGGAACAGTGTATGCTGCTGGGACGGAGTGCGACGGTCCAACAGAACCAGGAGAAAATAATCTTACAAAACATGGAAAATAATTGCTTCTCACGAGTTATCTGTCTTTTTCAAATAGTCAACCTTCTCTATTCATTAGAAAGAGCACTCTGGACTTGGGCCATTTTTCAGCTGTTCCGTTTCAAATAGAACAAAATATAAAAAACTAAAAAGAGCTGATGCCACTGTAAATGCACTGCAAAATTAACTGAATTATTCCTGGAGTACTGGTAGGTGTACATATGTGTAAAAATAAAACGAACAAATCTGAACTCTTATCTTGCAAATCCTGTCTCACTGAATTAACCACGTGTACGCATATGATTGCCAGTAAATATTTCCCAATAAGTAGGCAGGACTAGTGTATTTCGCAACATTTTTTGTGTGTAGATGTGCCTGTAAGTATCATGTACCGTAACTCTACAAATATAAGCCCCGCCTGAATTTAAAACCACACATCCTGTTAATTTATGAAAAATGAACACATTGCAGACACAAATATAACCCTGTTTGAATAACACTTACTCCAGCTACGCTACTTGCCAATTCACAGCTATAGCACTTCTATAGTATATGAAAAAATGGTTCTGTACATACAGATTTCTTCCTCCTGCTGTTAAAACCAGCCTGTTTAGAACGCAGGATGGTTTTGAAACCGGGGAGGGAAAAAGAGGCATCCAAAAACATAGCTGTCTCCAGTACAAGTAACTCACTTTTTCCCCACACAGATAAGGAAGTGATTTCAATATCATTTACCTTTACGCAGCTTCCTTCCAATTGGGAAAGCTTTTGGAGCAAAAATTAATTTGTTGTTTGACGTAACACAGCCAACTGTTTTGGAAAAGATTTTGAAATATGTTTCTTTGATTCCAAAAGCTTCCCCAATCACTGGGAAAATTCCGAGCAGGTGAGTGGTGCTGAAGGTTCATCAATAGCTGTGTGGGATGGAGCCAGAAGGCTTTAGTCACTTGTGCCACTGCTACTTTTGCTTTTACCATCACTGGTATTTACTATAGTGCAGAGATGAGCGCAGGACTCAGGTGTGCTTCCCCCACCTCAAAGTTGATGGCAACAAAATAGAACAAGATAAGTTTAAAGCGTAGAAAAAGGCCATTTGGCCCATTGGAGGGAATCTTAACCCCAAAAACAAGTGAGTTAGGGTCAGCTGGGAGGTTAAAGAGTTAAAAAAAACTGAATCCCAACCCCAACCACCTCCCAAGATGTGGGTCGGCCATTTAAATATTATAATGAGGCTAGTGCGCATCATGGTGATCCACCATTTCAAATTTAGCTCTGGCTGGTGGGGTTTCCTGGGCCTCGGGAATCCGCCAGCTAAAGGGAGGCGAGGACGGCTGGATCCAGGAGGTAAGTGCCTTTCCACTGAACTGTTGGATCCAGGAGGTAAGTGCCTTTCCACTGAACTGTTGGATCCAGGAGGTAAGTGCCTTTCCACTGAACTGTTGGATCCAGGAGGTAAGTGCCTTTCCACTGAACTGTTGGATCCAGGAGGTAAGTGCCTTTCCACTGAACTGCTGATCCAGGAGGTAAGTGCCTTTCTACTGAACTGCTGGATCCAGGAGGTAAGTGCCTTTCCACTGAACTGTTGGATCCAGGAGGTAAGTGCCTTTCCACTGAACTGCTGGATCCAGGAGGTAAGTGCCTTTCCACTGAACTGTTGGATCCAGGAGGTAAGTGCCTTTCCACTGAACTGCTGGATCCAGGAGGTAAGTGCCTTTACACTGAACTGTTGGATCCAGCGTTCCTGCCTCGCCATCCCCCGCAATCAGACAACCCCCTCCGACCCTTCCAATCTCCCCGCCGAGGCCTCCGACCCCACCGCCCCAGCCTCTGGCCCCCGACACCCCCTCCAGCCTTCTGACCTCCCCTCTGGGGCCCCCCGATTGCCTTCCAAATGCCTTCCGACCTCCCCCCTCTGGCCCTGATTGCCTTCCGACCACCCCCCTCCAGCCTCCGCTCGCCTTCTGACCTCCCCCTCCAGCCTCCAATCGCCTTCCGACTTCCCCCCTATGGCCCCTGCTCACCTTCCGACCTCCCCCCATGGGCCCCGCTTGCCTTCCGACCTCCCCCCTCCGGCTCCCGCTCGCCTTCTGACCACCCCCCCCCCCCCAACCTCTGGCCCCCGATCGCCTTCTGACCTCACCGCTCCGGCCCTCGCTCACCTTCTGGCCTCCCCCCTCCGATCATCCCCCCTTCCTCCTCTCTGTGGTCTGGTGCTGCAGGCCTACCCGCCCAACAGCCAGCAAGCCTCTCCATCTGGCTGGCTGTGGGCTGGGGCTGGAAACCGAAATTCCGATTGCTAATCAGGCTGGTTTCCCGACTACTTTCCAGCCCACCCCCTCCCTACCCGCCTCCAAATTAAAATTCCGGCCTTAATATCATCCTGGTGAATCTACACTGTATGCTCTTGATGACTTTAATGTCCTGGCAGGAGATTGATACTGCAAATGATCCATCAGACTAACAAGTATGTACTCAAAATATAACTATTGCCATTCAACATGTCTGCTAACTTTTACATAGAAACATAGAAACATAGAATCTAGGAGCAGGAGTAGGCCATTCGGCCCGTCGAGCCTGCTCCGCCATTCAATACGATCATGGCTGATCATTCAAATCCAGTACCCTGTCCCTGCTTCAATCCCCACAGTACACATATCCCACCCTACCCCCGTAACCCCACGTATTTAATTCCCCCTAACATATCCCATCCTATCCCCATAACCCCACATATTTAATCCCCCCTAACACTAAGGGTCAATTTATCATAGCCAAATCAACCTAACCCACACATTTTTGGACTGTGGGAGGAAACCGGAGCACCCGGAGGAAACCCACGCAGACACGGGGAGAATGTGCAAACTCCACACAGACAGTCACCCGAGGTCAGATTCGAACCCGGGTCTCTGGCGCTGTGAGGCACCAGTGCTAACCACTATGCCACCGTGTTGCAAAGAGGCCTGCAAATTAAAGCTACAAGTACCAAATTTTTTAGTTCAGAAGTTAAAGTTTAGAATGGAATTTTTTTTGTAGATGCTGATGTTCATTGTGTAGGGCAATCATGAAGTCCTAACTTAGCAATTATATTTGTTTAGGCTGGATTTTCCACACGAGCCATTGTCAGCGGGGCAGGACTATTGCCTGCCATGGAGAAACCCCGTGACTGTGGTTGAATTTCTGGCCCAAGTTGAGAAGGAAATGGGAGACGGGCTCCACTGGGGAGTTGTGCCAGATTGGAGGTGGAGGCTTCCTGTGGCAGGTCTCTGGGACCTGTCACAACAGGAGGAAAAGGCAGCCATGGAGCTGCTGAAGAACCAGCCACATGTTTTAAAATAAAATTTGGAGGCTTCTCCTGGGGCCTGTGCATCACTTTAGAGTCCCCTCTCCCAAAGACGTCCAAGATCCTATCTGTGGACCTATAGCGCTGAGTATTGGGGCTTAACAGGTGGTCCCAGCCTCCAACTGGAGCAATTGGCAGTAAATACAGCAGAGGCCGTATCTCCCTCGCCAAAATTGAATTTGCTTGCACCTTCCCACATATAGTTGGTTGGTTGCATTTTAGGCCACCAGATCCACCAGCCTCGGGGTGGGCAGCGACACATCAGAATGCACCTCCGAGTAAGATTCCATTGGTGCCGACCCAAATGTGCTGAAAAATCTGTGGGGGCATGGGCAAACAATCGCGACCGTGACATTTAGATCATACAATTAAGTATTTTAATTGTGTTCGTGAACTTATGGAGCACGGCAGCAATAACATGAGGGGGCAAGAATTCCTCACTGCACTTGGTTTGGCAGAACCTCAAAACTGTTTTTTATATGCAAGTTTCCAATTTCACTGCATCTTTGTATTAGGGAATGAAAAGTGGATAAAGCTCTGTAAACTGTTACACTTTTAACCAGGTCAGATATGTAACCTGTGTCATATTGAGAATTATGTGCCCTCCCCCCATGCCACCAATAGTAGGACTTCTATCGAAGCTGCTTCATAACTGGCCACAGGCAAGTGCGTAAGCGTCATGCAGGTTGGCATCCTCCCAGTTGGGAAGGGCGCTTTCACTCCTTGCTTCCCCCTAAAAAAAAAACCGGCAGGGCACACAAAAGATGACTATATGTAGGAAGTGATGCTACTGATTATCTATTTTTTCCTGAGACTGATAACGAAGAACTGAGTACTTAGTTAAATGTCAAGTTCGGCGGTGTCAGTTCTTTCCAGAGTGCAGAAGTTAAACACCCTTTTTTTAAACCAGTGTCAATTTAAGGACTCCAGCAGCTTTCTGTATTATGCCAAAATATTTCAAGGTGAGAATTTCTCCATTTATTCAAACACTACCAAAATCTTCAGAATTTAATAACAAACATCATAATATGTCACGTAGACTTTGAAATCCTTTGCTGCTGAAAGATACTTTGTAGGAGCTGTATGTTTAGCGTGCAAAGAAAGATTTTATTTTTGCTCTAGGTAGCAGATATTGTTCATTTTCAACTGGAATTTAAAAGAAAAATAACTATTTTGCAAAATGCATTAAAAAAAACCAAGCACAAGTACTCTATTGTTAACCACTTCTAACAACATAGGTTCGGTTTAAAAAAACACTTCATTTACAAATGCTCTATTTGAAAATGCTGTATAAACAGCACTGTACAGATGCTGTACAGCACTGTACAGATGCTGTACAGCACCGTACAGATAGTGTGTTCCAGCAAAACAAAATCCAAAGCAGTATCGCACAAACACTGTACAGTTAGAAAGTGAATGTTACCTTGTTGAAAAGTCTCCAAGCAGATTCTATTTTATTATACAAATGCATTTTGGGCACGAGATCCATTCCAAGCGGTGCTCAGAAATCTTTAGACCCACAACAGTGCTAAAAGGTACTACCGTTGAAAAGAAACTACTTCATATTAACAAAAAAGACGAAAGAATAAGCATGCTGCGAGGCTCCCCCTTCCTTTCACCATTATTTGCATATCTGACCAAAGGTTAGTCATCAGTCTGGCTTAAAACTTCCTTTGAGGAAGAGAGTATTTACAGGAAATGATGCTCATTTGGTAAGCAAAATTACCGGCAGTCATCTGCAAGTTACTGTAAACTGCCCAGTTTAACCACCGCAACACTATAAACAAATTGGTATGGGCAATTACAAACGTAAGCATTTGCATGGGAAATCAAAATTCTTTAAAATGTTAAAATAAATGTTTGGGTACATATTTGAAAATATACTAATTTTCCTTCCTATCCTTAAATACTTGAAAAACTGCTTCTTGTCATTTTGCCAATATCTAACACGATAACTAATCTGGTGTAAGGACTGATACAACAGTACATTCTTGCTCATTCAAAGCATTTCTTGCTCAAAAATATAATAATTATCCAGTAATTTAAATTAAGCAATTTAAATAAAACAGCACAGGAAGTATTTTTCCACAATGTCAATTCAAATCAACAGATCATTCAAATTAAGCACCTTTAAGTTAAGAGTAGACTATAAATATGGAAGCAGACCTGAATAAATTCATGGCTAAAAGAAACATAATTTTAATTTACTTTTGTGATGTTTATTGCAGTATATAAAATCCCTAACATACCATAGTATTCGGCACTTGGGCATGTCACTCGAGGGCTGCTGGTGCCCACAGAGCCATACTACAGCAGAAGTCACCACGATAATTTTACCTTTTGGCAATCGTATAAAACGGGCAATATCGGATCAGCCGCCGGTTCTACACCTCTCTCGATAATCATTTCCATTGACTTCAATGGGGAAGAACATTGCACAGTTGTTCCAGTACAGCTACAACACTGGCATCTATCCGACAATGTGGAAAACTGCCCAGGTACGTCCTGTCCACAAAAAGCAGGACCAATCCAATCCAGCCAATTACCGCCCCAACAGTCTACTCTCAATCATCAGCAAAGTTATGGAAGGTGTCGTCGACAGTGCTATCAAGCGGCACTTATTCACCAATAACCTGCTCACTGATGCCCAGTTTGGGTTCTACCAAGAACACTCGGCTCCTGACCTCATTACAGCCTTGGTCCAAACATGGACAAAGGAGCTGAATTCCAGAGGTGAGGTGAGAGTGACTGCCCTTGACATCATGGCAGCATTTGACCGAGTGTGGCATCAAGGAGCCCTAGTAAAACTGAAGTCAATGGGAATCGGGGGGAAAACTCTCCACTGGATGGAGTCATACCTAGCACAAAGAAAGATGGTTGTGGTGGTTGAAGGTCAATCATCACAGCCCCAGGACTTCACTGCAGGAGTTCCTCAGGGCAGTGTCATAGGCCCAACCATCTTCAGCTGCTTCATCAATGACCTTCCCTCCAACATAAGGTCAGAAATGGGGATGTTCACTGATGACTGCACAGTCTACAGAGCAGCAGTGATACCCGCCCTGCTGTATGCCTCAGAGACATGGACCATGTACAGCAGGCACCTCAAAGCACTGGAGAGGTACCACCAACACTGCCTCCGCAAGATCCTGCAAATCCATTGGCAGGATAGGCGCACCAACGTCAGTGTTCTCGCTCAGGCCAACATCCCCAACATCGAAGCTTTGACCACGCTCGATCAGCTCTGATGGACGGGTCACATCGTCCGCATACCCTATACGAGACTCCCAAAACAAGCACTCTACTCGGAGCTCCGATAAGGCAAGAGAGCCCCAGGTGGGCAGAGGAAACGCTTCAAGGACACCCTCAAAGCCTCCTTGAAAAAGTGTAACATCCCCACTGACACCTAGGAATCCCTGACCCAAGACCGCATAAAGTGGAGGAGAAGCATCCGGGAAGGTGCTGAACACCTCGAGTCTCTTCGCCGGGAGCAAGCGGAAGGCAAGCGCAAGTCAACCCAAGCACCCCACCCACCCGCCCCTTCAACCACCGTCTGCCCCACCTGTGACAGAGACTGTGGGTCCCGTATTGGACTTTTCAGTCACCTGAGAACTCATTTTTAATGTGGAAGCAAGTCATCCTCGATTCCGAGGGACTGCCTAAGAAGAAGAAGAAGAAGAAGAAGAAGAAGAAGAAGAAGAAGAGTTCAGTGCCATTCACAACTCCTCAGGTAATGAAGCAGTCCATGCCTGCATGCAACAAGACCTGGACGACGTTCAGGCTTGGGCTGATAAATGGCAGGTAACATTCGCGCCACACAAGTACCAGGCAATGACTATCTCCAACAAGCGAGAGTCTAATCACCGCCCCATGACATTCAACGGCATTACCATCACCGAATCCCCCACCATCAACATCCTGGGGGGTCACCATTGACCAGAAACTTAACTGGACCAGCCACATAAATACTGTGGCAACAAGAGCAGGTCAGAGGATAGGTATTCTGTCTCACCTCCTGACTCTTCAAAGCCTTTCCACCATCTACAAGGCACAAGTAAGGAGTGTGATGGAATACTCTCCACTTGCCTGGATGAGTGCAGCTCCAACAACACTCAAGAAGCTCGACACCATCCAGGACAAAGCAGCCCGCTTGATTGGCACCCCATCCACCACCTTAAACATTCACTCCCTCCACCACCGGCGTACCGTGGCTGCAGTATGTACCATCTACAAGATGCACTGCAGCAACTCACCAAGGCTTCTTCGGCAGCACCTCCCAAACCCGCGACCTCTTCCACCTAGAAGGACAAGGGCAGCAGGCGCATGGGAACACCACCACCTCCAAGTTCCCCTCCAAGTCACACACCATTCTGAATTGGAAGTATATCGCTGATCCTTCATCGCCACTGGGTCAAAATTCTGGAACTCCCTACCTAACAGCACTGTGGGAGTACCTTCACCACACGGACTGCAGCGGTTCAAGGTGGCAGCTCACCACCACCTTCTCAAGGGCAATTAGGGATGGGTAATAAATGCTGGCCTTGCCAGCGACGCCCACATCCCATAAAAAAAAAGTAAATAATACATATGCAGAAAAATGGAATCATAGCAATATTATGATTGGCGGTCTGGCTAGCCCATTGCGTCGGCTGCAGGCCACTCGCCCAAATGACGCAATTTCCAGTGGGAGTCCAGTCGGTACTTAAAGCCTAAATGCACATCTGAAAGATAAGCTGCATTCATTGAAGCTAACCACCAGGGGAAGTTGCTACATGGAAGCTGCAAAAGTTTTAGAATGACTGGCAAGAGAAGGAAGTTGAGCTCAAGTTCTCTGATGCTTCTCTAGAGGTGCTGCTGGCAGCCATAAGGGCCAGGAAGGATGCTCTATTCTGCAGAAGTAGGAAGAAGAAGCCCAATACTCTCACCAAGAACGCATGGTTGGAGGTTGTGGAAGAAGTGAGTAGCAGGAGCATTACCCAAAGGATGTGGGGGATCCAGTGCCAGAAAAGATTCAATGATCTCACTAGGCCAGGAAAGGTAAGTTCAGCTCCTCCTTTTCCAATCTCTTGCAGTGCATCTGCTCACAGTCCCTTTCCTCTCTCCTCCACCATTCATACCAAACCCCAGCCCTGCATCACTTCCCTCACCACCAATCACAAAGGCATACTGTACTACCTCTCATCCTCACTCCTAACATACTCATCTCCTGCTTCATCCCTTCACTGCTGCCACTCATGCCATCTTCTTCTCAGCTGCTCTCAATTGCTCAACCTGAACCTCCTCTCATCACTCCTTCTCAATTCACACTCAAGCCACTTACTGCAGTCTCATGACTTCTCCACTCTCATACCATCTTTCTTCTTTTCCCTCTCACCTTATGTGCTACATCAGGAACCATCACACACCTTCACTAGCCACTCATAACTCTCACCTTCTTCTTTTGCAGGAGAAGAGAGTGAGAGGGACAAAACCGTTGGAGGACCATGGCATTTTGTAACCCTTACCCAGGCAGAGCAAGGAGTACTGGAGATTAGTGAGGCATGCAACACTGCCAGCATTTGATATGGCGAAGATAGCGGTTTCTCTGAGCAGGGTGACTGTTTCTCCTTGATCGAACACAAGCAACTGCACCTTCAGCTAACTTCAAGACCTCAGCCAATATGGTCACGCCTTTCATGCACTCCTACCTATCTTCTCATTGCTATCCCAACTTTTCTCCCTTTCTTCTTCCCTCTCAGTCTTTCTCATCACCAAGAACAGCCGCTACCTCTTGCAGTAGAAGGTATCTCGGAGGAAGACATTCCTTTTGAGGATCAATTGTAATGTGTGACATCCCTCCCAGGTACCCATGCAGAGACTGGCACTCCGCGTGGGGTTGATAGTGAGGTAGAGGAGCCTGCAGCTGGTGAGTCGCACAGCACACGAGCAGGAACGGAGAGTGGCGGCAGGGACAGCCCAGGCGACGACGCACCAAAGGGTATCATCCTCTCCTAGCTCTGCTCAACAGGACAGACATGTGGAACTCTGAGGTCCAGCCATGAAAAAGAAAATGCTCGAGGCACCAGCAAATGAGGGTTTGGCAGTTGATAACTCTGGCAGGAAGGATGGAGCAGGGCATTTCCACTCTACAACCTACCCTGAACCATGTGGTCACCTTCAGGGACACGGCAGCAGGGCCTTCACAGCAGAAGTCTGCGTTAACATCCTCTGGCACTTTGATGCAAACTCAGATGGCTGTCCTACAGACATTGGGTTCCAATGTCTGCTCCACCTTGGAGAAACTGGTGGACTGAATAAATTGGGGCTTTCAAAGCATTACTAACCTCCTACAGTCTGCGCTCCCATGGATCAGCAGGAACGATGAGCCACAGCTTCATGGGAGGGAGGTTGGCACCAGACAAAGTAGGTATTACCCTTTCTCAGGATGTCAGCGTGTCTGCTCCTTCGCCACCCCCTTAACTACTACCCAACATTGTGCCTGAAAGCTGGCTGGGCCAGACTGCCCCAGCAGAAGCCAAGGAGCAGCAGTCTGTAGCTGGGCCCTCACTGGCTTGAGCACTCAAAAGTCGGCGGCTACGAGCATCTCAAGAGTCCATGATCCACACAGCAGCCTATGACCAGTTCTGCTCAAGCAACTTTGGTTGCACTTCGTAGAAGTAGTCAAGTCATCAAACCTGATCAAAAGAGCACTGTGGGTTGAAACTTGGATGTTTCATTATTTGATGGTAAAGTTTGTTTTGGCATTCTTCACCTTGGCATTTTGTTCTATGCTGTGTTTGCAGAGCAACTTATGAGTCTGCTTTGTCAGTGTGTCGTTGATGTGAAAGTTTGCTGAATGATTTTAAGGTTATAAAATTCAGGATTAAGGAATTAGTGACTATGGGCGACAGGGCTGTTAGTACAAGGGGGTTTGTTCTCAGTGAAACTGGGACGAGAAAGATGTGTTTAATTGAAGTACCGAGCTATCAGTGCGTCCCTTGAACCTCGGGCCACTAGGTGTTCCTCAGGCCCTTCTTTATGTCCTTCAGTGTGGTCTTCACCCTCCTCTTCCTCATCAGATCAGGGCTCCTGTTGCCATTCTTCCTCCTGCAGCTCCATGTTATGAAGGAAGCAGCATGCCACAATGATTCACCAAACTCTAGCTGGGAAATATTGCAGGGAGCCCTCGGACCTGGCAAGGCATCTAAGTCTTAGCTTGAGGATCCCGATGGTTTGCTCAATGATGCACCTTGTGGTGACATGCCTGTTGTATCTGTTCTGCTCAGAAGTGTGGGATTTTGAAGGGGTGTCATCAGCCACAGTTGAAAATGGTAGCCCTTGTCCCCAAGCAGCCATCCTCTTAAGATTGGAACAGTTGGGGGGGGGGGGGGGGGGTGGTTATTGGAGTGCCTTAAAAAGAAAGCATTCTGGCAGCTTCTTAGGTAGCAGGTACAGACTTGCATGAACCTCTTCTTGTGATCATGTACAAGCTGCACATTTATTGATTGAAACCCCTTCTGGTTAACAAAAACTCCTGGCTGGTCTGGTGCTTCCCTGATGCCATCAAAGCCGAAGGTTCTCTCATTGTGACTGTTTTGTAACCTCCAGACTTGACTATTCCAATGCACTCCTGGCCGGCCTCCCATTTTCTACCCTCCGTAAACTTGAGGTCATACAATACTCTCCTACTGTGTCCTTACTCGCACCAAGACCCGTTCACCCATCACCGCTGTGCTCGCTGACCTACCTTGGCTCACGGTTAAGCAACGCCTCAATTTTAAAATTCTCATCCTTCTTTTCAAATCCCTCCATGGCCTCGCCCCTCCCAATCTCTGTAATCTCTTCCAGCCCTGCAACCATCTGAGATATCTGCGCTCCTCCAATTCTGGCCTCTTGGGCAACCCCGATTTTAATCGCTCCACCATTGGCGGCCGTGCCTTCAGCTGCCGAGGCCCCAAGCTCTGGAATTCCCTCCCTAAACTTCTCCGCCTCTCTTCCTCTCTTTCCGCCTTTAAGATGCTCCTTAAAATCTACCTCTTCTGCCCTAATATCTCCTTATGTGGTTCAGTATCAAGGTTTGTTTGATAATGCTCCTATAAAGCACCTTGGGACGTTTTACTACGTTAAAGCCTCTATATAAATACAGGTTGTTGTTGTTGTTGTTGTCCCGAATAGTATCTATCAGCTGACCCCATAGTCTCGGCTGACTCTGGAAAACAGTGCATTTGTGGCCTGCCTGATGCACTTGTGAGTGACTGACTGAGACACTCATGAGATGTTCCCTGTGGCAGCTTGGAAGGACCTATAGGCATAAAAGTTGAGGGCGGTGGTTACTTTTACTGCCACTGGTATGGCATGGCCCTCCAGGTGTAGTAGACAACAGGACTTCCTCAGGAGGCTGCTGAGGTCAGAGAAAATGTCAGCTTGCTAAGGCACTGCTCATCAGACAGGTCCAGAAAGTTGACCCTTGGCCTGCATACCCTGTCAGGTGGGTAAGGCCTCTTGTAAGCAGGCCCCCTCACTTGCAGTCTTCTCTGAGGCCCTACTGCAGCTCCTGCTTCTTCATGAGTCCTCTGCCGCTGCTGCACTTGCTGCTGCTCATCATCTTCCTCCTCCTCCTTCATTGAATAGAGTAGCAAAAGCAGCACCCATGCTTAGTTTTCCTGGCTACAGTTGGGTAGGGATCAATGTCCACTGTAATTTTTTTTGGTCATGGCCCATTCAAATTTTCGTGCATGCACAGTTTCTCCCATGTAAAAGCCGGTGAGCAGCCTGCACGGGACCTCCAGACCCCTGCGCCGTTCACGCAGCTTAACAGGAACGTTGGTAAGGATGCAGAAAAATGTGCAGAAATCCAACAAAAAACATAACAACAAGCTCACAGACCAAAATGATCAGTTACAGCACCTGCAACTAAGCTGAGTTGGTGCAGCTCGTCTGATTCCAACTGCAATACAAACTGTCCAATATACTTTGTTTAGCACTGATAAATGAAGGTACACGTAGACACAACCAGTTATCTATTTCTGGACATATTTGCCAAAACTCGTGTACTAAAAAAGGACAGAATGTGCCGGAGCACTTCACAACCAAAGAATTACTTCTGAAGTCTAATCACTTGTATTGTGGGCAGCAGGCAATTAGTGCACAGCAAGGTCCCACATCCTGCAATCTGTTTGTTTGGTGATATTGATTCAGGGGTGAATGCTGGTCAGGACACAGAGAACTTCCTGCTTTTCACAACTATTTCAACAAAGTCTCATTACTCTTATTCACTGTATTTTCAATTTGCATATAAAGGTTCATGTAGTTTTTCTTTTGTCCTCTCCTGGAAACTTTGAGCTATTCTGATTTATACTTCCATGGGTGCCAGCAGCCCTCCAGTACATCACTGAAGTAGCTATTCTTCATCTGTCACCATGCTATTCAACCACACGGTTGAGTCAGTGGCCACACACTTGTCCAAGGGTCATTGGATAGGGATCAGAAGTGGGAACCCTGGCTGATTTTCCCCTTCGGCAATGTAAGGCCAGTTACAGTGTCCCACTCCTTCCCCAGCTGAGATCAACCAACTCAGCACAGAGCAGGGTGAAGTTGGGACCCACCTGCTCTATATGGCATCATGCAAAATTGGTTGGTGATGTCCCGCTGAGCCACTGGGGAAATGCAAAAAAGACCAAAAGTAAATAAATTAATAAAAGTACATCACTCTATAAGTTCTAATATCCTTGATGCAACGATTTAAACCAAAAATTGGAACACTGGCGCTGAGATGATACATAATAACATGAGTCTGCTATTTTATTAATTTGAGCATGAAAACTTAAGGAACTTGCATTTTTGTTCTATCTCAATGCCATGACACAATAGTTAGCTAACTTATTTCATGATAGCGGTACAACAAGGGCTCTCCGTACTAGAATTCCCAATGTTAGTTAGACCACCCAGGAGGGTGATTCACTTCCTTCGGAGGTTAGAAACTTAAATCATTAAAACAATCAGCAACCACCTCACACAGATTTAAAGGCCTTCCCTTGCTATTGATTGGATTGACACAAGGTATTGGGGAATTAGGGGAAACAAAATCTATTAAAAAAAGCATATTATTTTGCTTGTTGCTTAAATTCAAAATGATCACACTTCAAAAAACTTTCACATGCATGTTCTTAGATGAAATGAATAACTAGGTCACAGTGACCAGTCAGAAGTAGATATGCTATATAAGTACTTAGTTAGAGGATTATGCCCTGCACTTTCACTTTAATAATCAAACATGGTGCACATATTTAACATTTGGGTTTTCCAGTATCCAAATTCTAGTTTTCTTTACACAAATTTAACAAGAAGCATTCATCATTTCCTCTAAATGTAAGATATAAATGATAACGCTAAGTCCTTTGATTTTTTTTTTCCGGCATAACAATTCAACATTCAAGAATCACAGTTGTTGTTAGTATCTTTTTGCCTAATGTCACAGCAATTTAACCACAGTCAAACTAAGTGCCACCTTTGTGCGCTTGATTAATACTTTCAGAAATCAAGGGCTGGATTTTACCAACCTCGGCAGGTCCGTGGCAGGCGACATCGGTGGCAGGTCGCGGCCCCACTGCCGGCTCCAGCCCGCTGTGTAGAATGAATTTACCGTGATTGGGCTTGTTAAGCCCGCCCAGCGAGTTTCCCAGCCAATTGAAGGAAGCGGGTCTGATGACGTCATTTGATGACGCGTCATCAGCCGGTTTCCTTAAAGGGACCATGGCCAACTTTAATTTGACAGTTGTGCTGTCAGTGTTCTACAGCATTGAGGTGCTGCAAACACTGACAAGCACTGCACAGAGGTGCAGGGCTGCACCCAGGCTCTCCCATTACTCCCTCCATATGCTTATGGAGGGAGTCACAACACACAGGGAGGTTCTCTTCCCTTCCCATGGGCGGAGAAGACCACCCTAGGAGATCAACACAGCCTGGTTGCAAATTACAGAGGAGGGCACAAGCAGATGTGGTCAGGAGAACCTGGGTGCAGTGCTGCAAATGTTTCAATGATCTCAGTAGATCATGAAACGTTAGTACAAAGCCACACTCAACCTCATCCTCCTGTGCCACTCATCACATCCCCATCACTCTGCCTTCCCTACCCTACTCCTGCACATCCTTACTCACACCAACTTACCTTGCATCTCCACCCATCCCTCTCTATCTACATTATCACTTCCCCGTCTCACTAACCACCCCTCACACTCACCCTCATCCTAGTCCAATCATACCAACTAACAACACACAAGGGTAGGCACTTGGGTGGTTTAGCCAATGTTCATGTAAAGTTTCTGTTAATGTGCTGTCAAACATTGAAATCTTTATTTTCAACACTTTGCGTTCTTGGACAGATTTGTGTGCACCTTTGGAAGTGGCTTAGTGAGTTGCAGTGAATGGTGAGACATAACGGTACCCCCCGCAATGGTGATGAGTGTGAAAGGAATGGCTTGGACATTGTAGGGATGCTTTATGGTGTTGGTGTGGGGTGATGCCAACCTGGCGCATCATGTGGCAGCCAGGGTGTACAGCGTCAAGTGAAGTAAATCTGGCTGTGGTGAGGCCATCCCTGGTGTCCTGGGCAGCAATGTGGTCAGGTGCTGATGCCCTGTGTCCTGTGCAGCATCAATTGATTGTGGAGAAGGTTGTTGTTGTTGTTGGTGTTGCTGGTGTGCCTGGTGATGCTGGTGTTGGGGCTGATCGTGATGGGATTCTGAGGACCAAGGTGAGAGAGTATAAAGTGCACCGATGCTGATGGAATAGATGGCAGGTGAAGTAGAGATGACAGAAGCGATGTGTCAATGGTGGGCGAAGTAATGAGGTCAGACTGGATGGAGACTTGTGTAAAGACTTGCAGCGTTCTGAATCTGTAGTGGAAATGCAGTTTAGAGAAGCTAGTGGCTAAGGGAACATTTCTCAATCAGCTGGGAGCTTTGACTTGACATTTGAAGCTGTCAACTCATCAGCTGAAACAATGGCAAGTGACCTCCCGCCTCAGCTTCACAGTCGAGGTCTAGGCACAGCAGGAAACTGGAGGGCGGCCTGTCAAATTCAACAAGCTGGGAAAAAAGCATTGTTAAGTGGCGGTAAACAAGCCACAAATGATTTTAATTGCCTCTCCCGCCACTGCGTGTCGGGTCTGCTCAGCGCTGACAGACCCGACATTTGGTAAAGGTGCGAGGCGGCGGGTTGACAGCGGGATCCCGACCCACTGTCAACAAAAAAACATTTTCCCACCCGGCCCGCCACCGATCACGCAAAATTCCCCCCCAAATGTCACACACAGCACTTTTAGATTCAAGGCATTTCAACTTTATAACAGAATTGATCACATTAACATCTTGTATAATCAAGTCTCTGAAAATAGATGAATCACTGAAAATAATGCTTCTGAAATTGCAATCTGTGTACCGTATTTTAGTGGGAATTTGACTTTGACTGATGCAGAATTAGTTGATATAGAAGGTTGAATGACAAAAAACAGCGAATAGGAGCAAAATTATGTATTCTCTCTCCACTGCTGCCTGACCTGCTGAGTATTTCTAGCATTTTCTATTTTTATTCCAGATTTCCAGCATCCGCAGTATTTTGCTTTGGTATATAGTGAAAGCTTATTTCCACTGATTGGTAGATTGATAACAAGGGAGCACACATTCAGGATAAAAGGGGAGGTTAGAAGATTTTTTTTTTTAAGTAAAGGGTTATTAGGAAATGAAACGCTTTACCACAAGTGGCATTTAAAGCTGGTCAAAACTGGCAGTTAAGAGGAAATTAGTTAAACATTTGCAATGGCCGCCTTCTTGTCCTGGAATTTTTATGGTTCTACGAGCATCCACAGTTCAACTTTGGTGCAATTCAAATAATCTGTAATCTGAATTGTAACTGGAACTTCAGGATTACTCATATGGTTCGACTCTTGGAAGCCAAAGTTCAAATTAACAGAAATCAGGACTTAGATGTATACTACCAGCAGAAAAAAAAGACAGCTCATTTTCTATTAACTTGCAAATTATATTACTGCATTTGCGAAGGCTGGGTTTAATTCCTCACTCACTATTTACCCAACCTCCGCCCCCACTTTACTCAGGACAATCTGCTTCTGATGCAAGCACTAAACTGTTACTAATAGCAGAAAATACTAGAAATGCACGTTGGGTGGTCAGCATTTGGAGAGATGTATGTTTTGTGTGTAACACTTCTTAAGGACTAAAATGCAATTTTTTTTCTCTATCACTTAGCTGTGCATTTCCAGTACTTTCTATTTTTATTTCTTTTTAGCTCCAGTGAGCGTGATTCTCCCTTGTGCCTTAGGGTTGTGCCTTGGACTTGTGCAAGGTTATGAAGCAGCAAGAACTGAGAACAGCTACTATAAACGCAACACAATAAAACCAAACCGGAAAAACCAACAGCAATAACTGAACAACTGCCTGAAAAATTAACAGTTAACACAGTACCAATACTACTGAGACAGCACTGTCATGTGGGAAAGCATTCTTACCTTGCACTTATTTAAACATATTCATCCTGAAAGAGATTTTTGTACTAACATTCAGAAGAATACGAACACACCAAAATTCAGAACACCTCTAATCAACTTCTTTATTATGAAAACAGACTTGGATTATAATTTACTGCTGCAAAACACAGCTAGAGAATGGTTAACTTGTTAAATTTATATGCTTATTCCCTCACCACTTGATGCGGGCCAAGTATGGCAGGCCAAGTATGTCCTTCAGGACTCGGCCAGCTGTAGACACCCTGAGTACATTCTGTGCCCTTGCTTCCCTCAGAGGTTTATGCAAGTGATGAGGGAAGTATTGATTCATCAATTGAGGGGAAGGGCAGTAGGCAATGTTCCCTCTAAGCTGCGCATGTGCGCAGCCACGCAGTAATCTGCAAGGTACCGCACAGGTTGCTCACAAACATTTCCATTTGAAATACTGCGCATGCGCAGAAATTTAAATGGATCGCGCATTGAAATAAACAGGCCACTCACAACAACGTCAATTTCGAGGGATTATTGGCAGTAGGTGGTTCATTTGACATTGTTTGACCTGAAGCCATGAGACTTCATGGGGTCTAGGGTCAATGCTGAGGCCTCCCAACTGGCATAGAGGTGCTGCACCTTTGGTGGCTCTTTCCTGCCGGTGGGACAGTTCTTCCAACTTGGGCACCACTCCCCAGATGTGAGTGAGGAGGAGTTTGGGTTGACTGGCCTGCTGCCTAAGTCTCCTTCTGATACAATGCCTGAGCCATTGCTGACAGGTCCGTCGAATTTTCTCCTTAGTTTTGAACTTGGTAGTGATTGTTTACAACTGAATGGCTTATTTGGCCACTTCAGAGGGCATTAAGAGTCAGGGATGTAGTGAGGGACTGGAATCACATATAGGCCAGACCAGGTAGGAGTGGCAGATTCCTTTCTTTAAAGACATTAGTGAACCAGTTGGGTCTTTAGAACAAACTAGAAGTTTCCACGGTTATTTTCCTGGTTCTAGCCAATAAATTATCAGATTTAACATAAGAACATAAGAAATAGGAGCTGGAGTCGGCCATTTGGCCCTTCGAGCCTGCTCCGCCATTCAATAAGATCATGGCTGATCTTCTACCTCATCTCCACTTTCCTGCACTATCCCCATATCCCTTGATTCTCCTAATATTCAAAAATCTAGCGATCTCTGTCTTGAATATACTCAACGACTGAGCCTCTACAGCCCTCTGGGGTAGAGAATTCCAACGATTCACCACCCTCTGAGTGAAGAAATTTCTCCTCATCTCAGTCCTAAATGGCCGACCCCTTATTCTGAGACTGTGACCCCTGGTTCTAGACTCTCCAGCCAGGGGAAACATCCTCCCTGCATCTACCCTGTCAAGCCCTGTAAGAAATTTGTATGTTTCAATGAGATCACCTCTCATTCTTCTAAACTCTGGAGAATATAGGCCTAGTCTACTCAATCTCTCCTCATAAGACAATCCCCCCATCCCAGGAACCAGTCTAGTGAACCTTCGTTGCACTCCCTCTATGGCAAGTATATCCTTCCTTAGGTAAGGAGACCAAAACTGTACACAATACTCCAGGTGTGGTCTCACCAGGGCCCTATATAATTGCAGTAAGACGTCTTTACTCTTATACTCAAATCCTCTTGTCATAAAGGCCAACATACCATTTGCTTTCCTAATTGCTTGTTGTACCTGCATGTTAACTTTCAGTGATTCATGTATAAGGAAACCCAGGTCCCTCTGAACACCAACATTTCCCAATCTCTCACCATTTAAAAAATACTCTGCTTTTCTATTTTTCCGACCAAAGTGGATCACTTCACATTTCTCCACATTATATTTCATTTGCCATGTTCTTGACCCCTCACTTAGCCTGTCTATATCCCTTTGAAGCCTCCTTGCATCCTCCTCACAACTTACATTACCACCCAGCTTTGTATCATCAGCAAACTTTACATTTGGTCCCCTCATCCAAATCATTGATGTAGATTGTGAATAACTGAGGCCCAAGCACTGATCCTTGCGGTACCCCATTAGTTACAGCCTGCCAACCTGAAACTGACCCGTTTATTCCTACTCTCTGTTTTCTGTCCATTAACCAATCCTCAATCCATGCTAGTATATTACCCCCAATCCCATGAGCCCTAATTTTGTTTAATAACCTCTTGTGTGGCACCTTATGAGAATCCAAATACACCACATCCACTGGTTCCCCCTTATCTAATCTGCTAGTTATAACCTCAAAAAATTCTAACAGATTTGTTAAAAACGATTTCCCTTTCATAAATCCGTGTTGACTCTGCCCAATCCTATTATTATTTTCTAAGTGCCCTATTACCACGTCCTTAATAATAGATTCTAGCATTTTCCCTACTACTGATGTCAGGCTAACTGGTCTGTAGTTCTCCGTTTTCTCTTTCCCTCCTTTCTTAAATAGTGGGGTTACATTTGCTACCTTCCAATCTGTGGGAACTGTTCTAGAATCTATGGAATTTTGGAAAATGATAACCAATGCATCCACTATCTCTATAGCCAACTCTTTCAAAACCCTAGGATGTAGGCCATCAGGTCCAGGGGATTTATCGGCTTTCAGTCCCATTAATTTCTCCAGTACTACTTTTTTACTAATATTAATTTCTTTCAGTTCCTCATTCTCGCTAGACCCTTAGCTCTCCATTATTTCTGGGAAGTTTTTTGCGTCTTCTTCCGTGAAGATAGACACAGTATTTGTTTAATTTCTCTGCCATTTCCTTATTCCCCATTATAATTTCTCCTGTCTCAGCCTGTAAGGGACCCACATTTACTTTCGCTAATCTTTTCCTTTTTACATACCTATAGAAGCTTTTACAGTCTGTTTTTATGTCTCTCGCTAGTTTACTCTCATATTCTATTTTCCTTTTCTTTATCAATTTCTTGGTCCTCCTTTGCTGAATTCTAAAATCCTCCCAATCCTCAGGCTTACTACTCTTTTTGGCAGCATTATAAGCCTCTTCCTTTGATCTAATACTATCTTTAACTTCTCTTGTTAGCCACCGTCGGACCACTATTCCTGTGGGGTTTTTGTGCCTTAAAGAAATGCATATTTGTTGTAAATTATGTATTAATTCTTTAAATACTAGCCATTTAAAAAAAAAAATTGTTAATGGGATGTGGGCGTCACTAGCAAGGCCAGCATTTATTGCCTATCCCTAATTGCCCTTGAGAAGGTGGTGGTGAGCCGCCTTCTTGAACCGCTGCAGTCCATGTGGTGAAGGTACTCCCACAGTGCTGTTAGGGAGGGAGTTACAGGATTTTGACCCAGCGACGATGAAGGATCGGTGATATACTTCTAAGTCAGGATGGTGTGTGACTTGGAGGGGAACTTGGAGGTGGTGGTGTTCCCATGTGCCTGCTGCCCTTGTCCTTCTAGGTGGAAGAGGTCGCAGGTTTGGGAGGTGCTGCCGAAGAAGCCTTGACGAGTTGCTGCAGTGCATCTTCTAGATGGTACACACTGCAGCCACGGTACTCCGGTGGTGGTGGGAGTGAATGTTTAAGTTGGTGGATGGGGTGCCAATCAAGCGGGCTGCTTTGTTCTGGATGGTGTCGAGCTTCTTGAGTGTTGTTGGAGCTGCACTCATCCAGGCAAGTGGAGAGTATTCCATCACACTCCTGACTTGTGCCTTGTAGATGGTGGAAAGGCTTTGGGGAGTCAGGAGGTGAGACACTTGCCGCAGAATACCTAGCCTCTGACCTGTTCTTGTTGCCACAGTATTTATGTGGCTGGTCCAGTTAAGTTTCTGGTCAATGGTGACCCCCAGGATGTTGATGGTGGGGGTTCCGTCGATGGGGCGGTGGTTAGACTCTCGCTTGTTGGAGATAGTCATTGCCTGGCACTTGTGTGGCGCGAATGTTACCTGCCACTTATCAGCCCAAGCCTGAACGTCGTCCAGGTCTTGTTGCATGTGGGCACGGACTACTTCATTATCTGAGGAGTTGTGAATGGCACTGAACGCTGTGCAGTCATCAGCGAACATCCCCATTTCTGACCTTATGTTGGAGGGAAGGTCATTGATGAAGCAGCTGAAGATGGTTTGGCCGAGGACACTGCCGTGAGGAACTCCTGCAGTGAAGTCCTGGGGCTGTGATGATTGACCTTCAACCACCAGAACCATCTTCCTTTGTACTAGGTATGACTCCAGCCAGTGGAGAGTTTTCCCCCCCCAATTCCCATTGACTTCAGTTTTACTGGGGCTCCTTGATGCCACACTCGGTTAAATGCTGCCTTGATGTCAAGGGCAGTCACTCTCATCTCACCTCTGGAATTCAGCTCCTTTGTCCATGTTTGGACCAAGGCTGTAATGAGGTCGGGAGCTGAGTGGTCTTGGCAGAACCCAAACTGGGCATCAGTGAGCAGGTTATTGGTGAGTAAGTGCCGCTTGATAGCACTGTCGATGACATCTTCCATCACTTTGCTGATGATTGAGAGTAGGCTGATGGGGCGGTAATTGGCTGGATTGGATTTATCCTGCTTTTTGTGGACAGGACATACCTGGGCAGTTTTCCTCATTGTCGGATAGATGCCAGTGTTGTAGCTGTACTGGAACAGCTTAGTTAGAGGCGTGGCTAGTTCTGGAGCACAAGTCTTCAGCACGATAGCCGGGATGTTGTCGGGGCCCATAGCCTTTGCTGTATCCAGTGCGCTCAGCCATTTCTTGACATCACGTGGAGTGAATCGAATTGGCTGAAGACTGGCTTCTGTGATGGTGGGGACCTCAGGAGGAGGCCGATATGGATCATCCACTCGGCACTTCTGGCTGAAGATGGTTGCAAATGCTTCAGCCTTGTCTTTTGCACTCACGTGCTGGGCTCCACCACCATTGAGGATGGGGATACTCATGGAGCCTCCTCCTCCTCCCGTCCACCGTCATACATTTTAATGTGGTTTCCCAATCTACCTTAGCCAACTCGCCCCCCATACAACTTGGCATGGTAGAAATTAAACTCATGACATCCAGGTTCCTAGTCCACTACCATAACTGCTACACTACCATACCAAAACCTTTCCCATTTGCAGGCAGCAGCAAATTTAGCATGTGGTAAATCCACTCCCACTGATTGCAGTATTTTCCTACTGTGGCAGCAAATATGAAATTGAATTGTGTAAATGTTCAAATTCTAGCCCAGTTTTTTAAACAACTTACAAAACACAAGTTCTTCATTATATTTTAAACTACAGTCAGTTCACTTTTGTGGCATATTTAAATAATTCAAAAGTGCAACTTTTGCCAAATGACCACCATCCTGAGTCCATTTGAGACAAACACAGACATACGTGGAAAGGATTACAGACCTGTAATTGTTCGCCATTTCTATGCTGGAACATAGACAAATTTAGTGGTTCCAAACTTGGCTCCTCATAGTTTTGATCATTGATGGGTAAAGCATCTGAAAATGGTTCATTTGGTGAACTAAAATACTGCCTGCAATGACAAAAGAAAATGATTTTTTTTTTTAAAAACATGATGCAATAGATGTTCACCCTGTAGTTACTTTTATTTTAAAACTGAAAATGACTATCATGTAGTATCACTACAAATGATGAAGTGTCTTTGTACAGACAGCTATACACGAAAGTGCAGCAAAATGCAAGTTTTGGTGACCTGTCCGGACACATTACAAGTTTAAGTTTCAGATTTTGATAAAAATATTGAAAAATAGGTTCTGAAGAAGGGTCTCCCGACCTGAAACGTTAACTCTGTTTCTCTCTCCATGGATGCTGCCTGGCCTGCAGAGTGTTTCCAGCATTTTCTGTTGTTATTTTGAAAAAGAGGGCATTTTGTTTTGAATGAGACCAACTGCAGCTACTTTACTTCCTACAGAACAATGACTTTCTATGAACAAGTAATGGCACTATCAATTGTATTCCTGCTTGACAAAGACTACAATAGGAAAGTACCTCAAATTCATTACACTGGCATTAATAAGGCAACCTCACTGTGAAAGGTCACAAATTATAGCACCAGTCATGGAAATGCCAAGTTGGTGGAGGATGTGGTATGCTTCCATGTTTGAGAAGCATGTAAGGACAAAGCTAACACTTCACGTATGGGCAGCTATGAACTGTAAACAGTTTTAACAAAGACTTTTCTCACCACACTGCACAGATCCAGTATCTGCTGCTGTATGAACTTTCCACAGGTTTGGACTTGTTTCTAAGGAAAGTGGTAGAGCAGCAGTTGCACCAACAACTTCCATTTACATAATACCTCTAACGCAGAAAGGGCACTTAAGAAAGGTGACAAAGAGCTTGGTCAAATGTGAATTTTAAGCAGGGTCTTAAAGGAGGAGAGGAAGGTGAAGAGGCAGCGGTGTTTATGGAGGGCATTCCAGGGGCCCAGGCATTGAAGGCACAGCTGCTAATGGTTGAGTAAATGAAGAGGGGGGAGAAATATAAGGATTGTAGTCAGAGGAATGGAAGATTTGGTGGTGGCGGTGGCAGATTGTAGGGCTGCAGGAGGTTACAGAGATAGAGAGGGCGAGGCCATGGAGGGATTTAAAGACCAGGACAAAAAATTTAAACTTGAGGCTCAGGGGTACCGATAGAAAGTGTCGGTCAGTGAGGACAGGAGTGACAGGCATGGGGACATTGTGTGAACACCAGAGTTTTGGATGAGCTGGAGTTTATGTAGGATGGGAAACCAGCCCCAAAAGTAATTAGAGGCATTATATAAATTCCCCTGGACCTGATGGCCTACATCCTAGGGTTTTGAAAGAGTTGGCTATAGAGATAGTGGATGCATTGGTTGTCATTTTCCAAAATTCACAGATTCTTGAACGGTTCCCGCGGACTAGAAGGTAGCAAATGTAACTCCACTATTTAAGAAAGGAGGGAGAGAGAAAATGGGGAACTACAGACCTGTTAACCTGACACCAGTAGTAGGGAAAATGCTAGAATCTATTATTAAGGGCGTGGTAACAGGGCATTTAGAAAATAATAATAGGATTGGGCAGAGCACTTTGGTAGGAAAAGCAGAGTATTTTTTAAATGGTGAGAAATTGGGAAATGTTGGTGTTCAGAGGGACCAGGGTGTCCTTGTACATGAATCACTGAAAGTTAACATGCAGGTACAGCAAGCAATTAGGAAAGCAAATGGAATGCTGGCTTTTATTACAAGAGGATTTGAGTATAAGAGTAAAGACGTCTTACTGCAATTATATAGGGCCCTGGTGAGACCACGCCTTGAGTATTGTGTACAGTTTTGGTCTCCTTTCGTAAGGAAGGATATACTTGCCACAGAGGGAGTGCAACGAAGGCTCACCAGACTGATTCCTGGGACGGGGGATTGTCCTATGAGGACAGATTAAGTAGACTAGGCCTATATTCTCTAGCGTTTAGAAGAATGAGAGGTGATCTCACTGAAACATACAAAATTCTTACAGGGCTTGACAGGGTAGATGGAGGGAGGATGTTTCTCCTGGCTGGGGAGTCTAGAACCAGGGGTCACAGTCTCAGAATAAGGGGTCGGCCATTTAGGACTGAGATGAGGAGAAATTTCTTCACTCAGAGGGTGGTGAATCTTTGAAATTCTCTACCCCAGAGGGCTGTGGAGGCTTAGTCGTTGAGTATATTCAAGACAGAGAGCGATAGATTTTTTGAATATTAAGGTAATCAAGGGATATAGGATAGTTGAGGAAAGTGGAGATGAGGTAGAAGATCAGCCATGATCTTATTGAATGGCGGAGCAGGCTCGAAGGGCCAAATGGCCTACTCCTGCTCCTATTTCCTATGCTCTTATGTTCTAATCTGATGGTGAAGAAGATGTGTATAGAATTGCAGCAATGGATGAAGTAAGGGAGGGTTGGAGGCGGGCAGTGCTACAGAGATCGAGGTAGACAGTCTTTGAGATGAAGGATTTAGCGTTGGAAACTCAGTTCTGGATTGAACAGGACACAGAGTTTGTGAATAGTCTGGTTCAACTTGAGACAGTGACCTAGAAGGAGGTGGAGACACTGGCGAGGGAATGGAGTTTGTGGTAAGGGCTGAAGATGATGGCTTTGATCTTCACAATGTTTAGCTGGAGTAGGTTAACCAGTCTGTCAGCACAGAGGCAGTGGAGGGATGGAGAGAGGAGGGTCCCATACAAGTGCCTAAATGACAGGATGAGTCAACTGAGTAGTGAGTTAAAAGGCCTTTTCAGGTTTCTACCTTCTCAGGTTCAATATGCTCCATTTGGTTAAGCTTTATTACAGGGACTAATCCTGCCTACAAACACTCCCCTAGCAACAATAAACACATATTTAATACAACACCTCACCTTCATAAGCTGAAATATATCTATCACTGCCTAGTAACATCAGTAATTATCATGTTATGATGATAAATGCAAACTGTTCACTGCTTATCTACACAGTATGAACTACTATTGTACTGACACCAACAAGATACAATGACAAAGTTTCTTCTGTTCTGACGGGCTCATTTAAGTTGAAATTATATTTAATATTTAAAACATGAATATGCTTTTTAAAAATGGCTGCAGGAGGCCATCTGAGTAATAATATACTGATATGAATTATTTTAAATACAGCATGTACAATCAATAATTATTGTCCAAACTAAGTAAATTACTGCCATATTTGCTTCTACTGTTCTCACTTACATAAGATGCTGGTATTTCATTTTCATTGCTCTACCGGAAAAATCACTTCAAAATGCCATCAGTCTGGTCACATTGTATTGCTACAGAATATCATGACAGTGTAAAATCAATCATGACTAAGAGTGCTTCTCAGAAATGGATCTGTAATTACTGTATTCATATCTTTATATAAAACTAGAGCTTTTGGAAAAAAAACAAATTATCCAGCTAAAATGACAGCTGCTGGGAATACTGTTACATTCATCTACCCTCCGACAGCAAAAGATGCTCTAGAAATGTGCTGCATGTGTTGGTTAGCAAATGTGGCTTTAATTTTATCTGCATGGCAATACTGAATCAAAACAACAGGGTAAAATTACATTAGTCTTTATTCATAAAAAATGAGAGTAAGACCATCAATGTATGAATGTGCGATATGTTCTATGGCTGAAATTAGAAAATCCATACACATTCTTTACTTTACAGTCATTTCCCTACATTTTCACCCCTTGCAGATTGCCTGACATTAGTTTTGGCAGGACAGACAAGGCCATCGACTCCAGGACCGTCAATGCTATTCATTGTCAGTAGGAAGTGGTGTAAAATGATAATGCAAAAAGACAAATTGGACAGTATCACTTCTTTCTTCACCTGAAATCGAGCACATTGTTTCTGCCTGGCACTTTATCTAATGACCTGGAGGAGAATCAATAAAACGATATAGCCCGGTGATGCAGCACTTTGATGTACTAATTTGCTAGTTGGATCAGTTGCACCTCTGAATCCCCAGCTCGCTCATCTGGGACAGAAACCAACTTCATCACAAGAATAGATGGAAAATTAGACAGCAAATCAACCCCTTCTATTAGCCATCTCAGAAATTACGGCCAGGAAATTCCTCAGAGCTGCTCCTGCTCTGCCAGCGTTATTCCACCGGTGACGCCAGTGGAGCGGGAGCATCGCCGAGGAATTTCCTGGCCTCTGTGGTCAGAGGGCTGGAAACAAAATGTTTGACCTCCTCTCAGTCCGAGGAAAGTGTATGATGCTGGAGAAACCTGAAGGTGAGGGAGAGGAATAACTGAAAAAGGGGAGAAAAATTAAAAGTAATAAAGAACCAATGAAACTCAATCATGTTAAGTGAGTTTGTGTGCAGGCAGCTTGGGAATTCAAAAACACACACTCTGGTTGAGCGATAAGCTTTCAACCATTTAAGCTGGCAGACCACTCTCACTGTATGGCCTGGAATTTCCTGTACCCAAACAGAAGCGTAATCGAGGCACAATAAGAACCAGCTGATCACTGGTGGCATTGCTGATGAGTAGTTTGGGTTCTGGAGCACATTAGTAATGTTAACCTGGACGGTCTCTTTAAGTTACTGATGAGGCACGCCTGGTGGGTAAATGGTCTTAAATAGGCATACCCGAGTCAAATTGACAGCTAATTACTGTTGGTTGTTTTTCTAGATTGGCAACTGCTTTGCACCTCCTTGTGGAGGGGCCCTATTTTCTCAAGGTCATTAAAAATGACTGGCTTGCTTTCTTTTTGTATGTTTTGAGAATGTTCAGCTGTGACTGGGATGCTTTATACAATGTGTGACAGATGTGTCTTAAAACATGCACGTAGGCATACAGATAGATTCCTTCCCAATTAGTTCCCATGCTGAGATGCAGGATTTGAAATTTGAATAGCTGAAGAATATGACACTTTGCAGGTACTTGATGCCCATTTTATTTTTCCTTGTAGATTATTACACAAACAGCCTACAACAAAATATTACTTATAGAAAAGGAAGTTTTGCCATAAAAAGTAACTGTCCTTGCTTGAATAGCAAAGAACTTAGGTTAACTTCAAAATATAGTTTCACAGTAGCTCAAAGCGCTTGGGAAAATTTCTAAAAGTTGTGAGATATAATTTCCAAAATAATCATCCATTTAATATTTTAATTAAAACAGGATCCTAGTACCGTATTATATTTAGCCTTCTGTATTTTGATCTGTATTTTCTATAATATTGATTAACATTAACAATCTGGATTCCAACACTCCACTGTCTCTTCAGGTTACAAGTGTGTTTCTAAAAATTCTGATGCACTCATTTTATGTAAATTAGCTGCAATTTAACTAAGATGATTATGTTTCTATGCTCAGCTTTAAAGTTGTGCAAATACCGATTAACTTATTACTAAATATGCTGGGTTACATTTAATCATCGTAATAATTACCATCAGCAACTGAGATTAGTGCTAGTATTAAAAATCAACCTTTTAACTGGTGAAATACATAAGAAAGCATCACCAAGTGAATATCAGAATCATAAAATTTTACAGCACAAAAGGCGGCCACTTGGTCCATCATGCTTGTGCTGGTTCTCTAAAAGAGCTATCCATTTAGTTCTATTCCCTTATCATAGAGTCATAACAGCACAGAAGGAGGCCATTCGGCTCATCGAGTCCATGCCAGCTCTCTGTAGAGCAATCCAGTCAGTCCCATTCCCCCGCTCTATCTCCGTAGCCCTGCAAGTTTATTTCCCTCAAGTGCCTATCCAGTCTCCCCTTGAAAACACTGAGTGTTTCCGCTTCCACCACTTCCGTCGGCAGCGAGTTCCAGATCCTCACCACTCGCTGGGTTAAAAAGTTTTTCCTCACATCCCCCCTGTATCTCTTGCCCAAACCCTTAAATCTGTGTCCCCTAGTTGTCGTACCATCAACTAGTGGGAACAGCCTTTCCCCGTCTAGCCTATCCAAACCCGTCATAATCTTGTACACCTCTATCAAATCACCCCTCAACCTCCTTTGCTCTAATGAAAACAAATCTAGCTTCTCCAACCTGTCCTTGTAGCTAAGATCCCCCATCCCCGGAACCACTGGTAAATCTCCTCTGCACCCTCTCAAGGGCCTTCACACCCTTCCTAAAGTGTGGTGACCAGAACTGGACGCAATACTCCAGTTGTGGCCTAACCAGCGCTTTATAAAGGTTCAGCATAACTTATCTACTTTTGTACTCAATACCTCTAATTATAAAGCCCAAGATCCCATATGCTTTGCTAACCACTCTCTCAATATGTCCCGCCACCTTCAGGGACCTCTGCACATTAACTCCCAGGTCCCTCTGTCCCTGCACACTCTTTAAAACTGTGCCATTAAGTGTATATTGCCTCTCCCTGTTCCTTCTGCCAAAATGCATCACCTCACACTTCTCTGTATTAAATTCCATCTGCCACTTGTCTGCCCATTCTGCTAGCCTTTCTATGTCCTGTTGCAGTTGATAGGTATCATCCTCACTGTTTGCCACACCCCCAAGTTTGGTGTCATCGGCAAATTTAGAAATTCTACTCTGTATTCCCATATCCAGGCCATTTATATATCAAAAAAGCAATGGCCCCAGCACTGACCCTTATCCTTTCTCTATTGTCTTTTAAAAAATATATATTTATTACCACCTTAAAAGCTATTATGGATTCTGCTGCCACCAGTGTTTCTGACAGGGCATTCCAAGTCCAAATGACCATCTGCATGCATTTCTCCTAATTTCTCATGTATACCCAAGGGTGCCGCCTTTGCACCAACACCAACAGATTTACAAAGAAAGGCTCTTCAGCAATTTCTTCACATCAGAGTGCAATTTCCCCCCCCCCATATAGCATTAAGTTTTATCTGTGCGGACCAATCAAGATATCTACCACTGAAGATGTGAGGCTGTGCTCTACCAGCCATTACCTTTCAATAACCAGGCCAGCAACCAGAACATCTTCGGGTCTCTGATGTAGTATTTTAAGTCTCAACTGTGAGAGGAAATTCCCCTTGCGGAGCAGTGGTCTTTGCTAGGATTTCCAGGAGCCAGTTTTTGGGGTCAATAAGGGGCTGCTAGGATAACTTCTTCCTTCTGCTCATATCTTTTAAATTATTTAGGGGATCAAGGGAAAGGAGGGAATGAATGCATAGAGAGATCTTTGCATGCAGCCTCCAGGGTCATTCCACTTCCCTACATTACAACAGTGACTACACTTCAAAAGTATTTCACTGGCTGCAAAGCACTTTGGGACGTCCCGGGGTCGTGAAAGGAGCAATAGTCTCTTTTACATTTTTCCATGCCAGAGCTAAAAGAAAAATCTAAAATGACAAAAAGACCCATTCTGAACCCCTGCCCCTGAAAGTAAGTGTAATTTTTTTTTTTTCTTGAAAAATATTTCCGAAAACTATCTCCAAGTTGTCAGTATAGTAGAACAGTCACTGTTTACACTGCCACATCAATGTTGATATACCTGCCCTGTCCCACCCATAGTAAAAGTCCATCACTACCACTAATGGGGAGATGAGAACTGAAATATGGGCTAAGCAAGGTTAACAGTGGCTCATAACTGTTTTGCAGAGCAACATTTAGTCTGAGGTCATTCCTACTGTAGTCACAGATTCCAAGAAATCACTATCACAGTCATGCAGACAACTTGCAAGCTGCAACATGTGATATTTACAATGACAGCACATCAGGACAGAATTTAAAAGTTACTTGGAAGCCACACAAATTGATTGTAGAGATAGTGCCACTTAACATTTAAATTTAAGATGCTTTTTAATTTTTTTTTCCTTCTTAGAAATCCTTCAATTTTACCAGGTTTGATATTTTCACTTGAGAGGGTCGAGGACAATTCTGCTGCAATATGATTAGAGCCTGACCTCGATACCTGGAATCCCATTCAAAGTACCCCAGCACAAATGCACTGAATTCTGATTCTGATCAACAGGCAAGTCTTGGCAACTCTCAGCTAGCTTACTGGATGGAGCACTTCTTTGCATTTTAAAAGAAATATAAGCTAGTATGGCACTGGTAACCATAATATTAAAAAAACTTGTATTTATATAGCACTTTATCATATTCTCAGGATGTTCCAAATCATTTTACATGCAATGCATTACTTTTGAAGTGTCGCCACTGTTGTTATGTAGGCGAGTGTTGTCGCCACAAACAGCAGATGAGATCATTAAGCAATTATTAATGGGGGGAATTTTAACCCCACTGCTCAGCGAAAACTGTGCAAGGCGGCAGTTAAAATAATTTCTTTCCATTGGTTGGTAAGTTGGTAACAAGAAGGAACAAACTTAAAATAATCACAAAAGGAGTTAAAGGGGAACTTGGAAAAAATGGCCCCAAAATTGCACATGACAAATTGTGCCAGATTTGTACCAAAGGTGCACCTATCCGTGTTCGGCAGAGTTGAATCCACCAAAATTTGTGGGGTCAGATCATTTAAATATCCACTGGTAGCTTTCTAGTGTAAATTCTGTGTAAAATAGGAGTACAGGAAACTTTCGTTTATCCGGCACCCAAATATCCGGAATTCTCGCTTAACCGGCAAAAATCATCCTCCGAAAACTCCTCTCAAATAACCGGCAATGTTGCCGAGTCGCAGTCGAGTCTCCGCGAACGCCGAGTGCTCCGAAAACTCCTCTCAAATAACTGGCAATGTTGCCGATCCCGAGTCCGAGTCCGAGAACGCCGATTTAGTCAGTAGGGGTACTTTTCAAAAGTGCCACTACTCGGCCTCCTGGCGCTGTCGGAAGTCCGAAACACTGCAGTAGCAGGAGTTGATTCTCCCGCGCTGCCTGGAGTCTCTTTGTTAAAAATAGCCTCGGTAGATATAACTCTCCGTTATCCGGTACTTTCGATAAACCGGCACCACGCCGGTCCCGTCGATGCCGGATAAACGAAAGTTTCCTGTACTATGCTGGGTGTGCTTAGAAATTAGAGTGCCGGGCTGAAGATTAGAGCCGCAGGCTGGAGGAACCGCAGATAAAGTATGAAGTTCTTTGGCTAACTGAGTTCACTGTCGGGTAAATGCACGGGATGGTTCATGTGAGATTTTTCTTCCACTGGTGGATCTGGCACATACATCTGAAGAAGGAACAAGGCCATTACCAAGAGGAACAAAAAGAAACCTCACAATTTCATTGAGACAACCCCCAACTGCTTCTCAATGAAACTGTGCCAAAGAGAGAGAAAAAGGACTGGGGCTCCACTGGACAAAGCTGTACAAAAAAATCTCTTGTGCCACGTGGAGGGAGGTGGCACTGGCACTGAATGCTAACTCTCTCCCCCCCAAGAACTGCACACCAGTGCCGCAGGAAGATCAATGACCTTAGCAACGCAGGGAAGGTAACACATCAGTTACTCACCTTTCTGCATTGGGCACCAGCACACTCTTCACCCCCTAAAATTAAGAGCTGTACAACTAATCTTTTACAATGAACTTTGGTTAAGGGGTATTAATAGGATCTCACAGTATGCGTTGTCATTTCCTCTACCAGCATTCACGAGCATGCACAACCTTAAAGCCCCTTTCTCGGCTTTAACAGGGTAATACAACCTGAGAGACATCCTTCAATTGCTAGCCTTCACCTATTTCACTTAATCTTTAATGGAGGGTTGATGAGGGTACCACGGTTGATGTTGTGCATATGGACTTTCAAAAGGTGTCTGACAAAGTATCACATAATAGATATAAGCAAAATTAAAGCCCATGGGATTAAAGGAATGGTGGCAGCGTGGATACAAAATTGGCTAAGGGACAGAAAGCAGAAAGTGGTGGTGAATGGTTGTTTTTCAGACTGGAAAGAAGTATACAGTGGTGTTCCCCAGGGGTCAGTATTAAGACCACTGCTCTTTTTGATATATATTAATGACCTGGACTTGGGTGTACAGGGCATAATTTTAAAGTATGCAAATAACATGAAACTTGGAAATGTAGTAAACAATGAGGAGGATAGTAACAGACTTCAGGAGGACATAAACAGACTGGTGAAATGGGAAGACACATGTCAGATAAAATTTAATGCAGAGAAGTGTGAAGTGATACATTTTGGTAAGAAGAATGAGGAATGGTAATATAAACTAAATTGAACAATTTTCAAGTATGTAAAGTATTAAAGTAAAATACACAAATATTTAAAGGTGGCAGGACAAGTTTAGAAGGCTGTTAAAAAAGCATGTGGGATCCTTGGCTTTATTAATAGAGGCATGGAGTACAAAAGCAAGGAAGCTATGCTAAACCTTTATAAAACACTGATTGGGCCTCAGCTGAAGTATTATGTTCAATTCTGGGCACCACACTTTAGGAAGGATGTTAAGGCCTTAGAGAAGGTGCAGAAGAGATTTACTAAAATAGTACCAGGGAGTAGGGACCTCAGTTATGTGGAGACTGGAGAAGCTGGGGTTGTTCTCCTTAGAGAAGAGAAGGTTAAGAGGAGATTTGAATGATTTTGATGGAGTAAAACAGATAAACTGTTTCCAGTTGCAGAAGGGATGGTAAGCAGAGGGCACAGATTTAAGGTGGTTGACAAAAGAACCAGATGCAACATGAGGAATTTTTTTTTAATGCAGCAAGTTGTTGTGATCTAGAATGCGTTGCCTGAAAGGGTTGTGGAAGTAGATTCAGTCGTAACATTCAAAAGGGAATTGGATCAATACTTGAAGGGAAACAATTTACAGGGCTATGGGGAAAGAGCAGTGGAGTGGGACTAATTGGATAACTCTTTCAAAGATCCAGCACAGGCACAATGGGCCGAATGGCCTCCTTCTGTGCTGTATCATTCTATGATCTTGTTGCGGAAGAAACTTACACACAATATCTGTGAGAGGCAGGAAATTGGAGGGGTTTCCTGACAAACAGCCGCCATGGAGTTGCTGGAGGGGCAATCTGCTCTAGCCATAGGAGACGGCAATGTCAGTGACACAGTGCTGGCACCAGGGTAGTGAGTACGCACCTACACAACCACTGTGGCATTCCTGTGAAGCAGCACACATTCACAAGCTTCCACACCCTTCTTTGTCGCGTTAATCTCAAGGGAGTTATGCTAACCAATTCTTATCTTGTACCCTCCTATCCTGCAGATTCACCACAGCTAAGGAGGGGACAGAAGAGGAAGAAGATAAATATGTTAATGAAGAGGAAGAGCAGGAGGAACAGGAGAAACAGAACTTCTTCCTTGTGTATTGTGAGGATAATGATGCCAAGGAGGAGGATGATGATGAATAGGGAGAGGAGCTGAAGGTTAAGGCCGCCCATGAATCCCTGGAACAAGATCCTATCCCATATTCCTCTGCTACACTCCCTCAATCTCACCCTTACATCACATACTTTTCTACTCCCCTATACCAACTCAAGACACATTCACCCAGAGGGAATTAGATAAAGTTAGTGACAATGTGGCAGAGTGATTCACGGAGCACAAGGGAGCTGAAGGAGTGGTTGAGGATGTGCCACCTTCCTAACGGAGGTGAGGAAAAGACTACCTATGGCTTCGGAGGTGTTGGACCCAGAACTCATGGGTACTCATCTGAAAAGAAAGGATGGTTGAGGAACATTATCCACTTATAAGCAGGCTCTGAGGTCAGTTTCTGAGGCTGTGCAGCAACCGACTGCTGTGACTCTAGAATCTACAGTCTTCAATTGTGGCAACATTGAGACATTTTTACTCTGTTGTAGGCATCAATGGAGCATGTAGCAGCTTCACCGGAAACAGTGACAAACCCCCATCTGAGAAGTGGCCAGGGGCCAGTCAGTGCCAACAGTAGTACGGGAGAGATTAGGCAGCACCCTGCATACCAGCTTCTAAACCCTGGGGACCAGGATACAGGTCGCTATCTGGAATAGGCTACCGGCTCATGCAGTGGACTCTGATTTGTTGAATTCCTTCAAGTGAGAGCTGGACCTGTTTCTGGTTGGGGCGGAAATCACCTCATACAAACGGTAGACACTGCATGGCATTATCAGGGTAAGAGTGATTGCCTGGACTAGTTTTGATCACCTAAGGGGGTTGGAGAGGAATTTCTCAGATTTTTTCCTCCCAAATTGGCTTGGGTTTTTATCTGGTTTCTCGCCTCTCCCAGGAGATCAAATTGTTTCAGAAGGTGTGCATGGTCTATATATTGTGACCCAGAGGGTCTTTTTTTGTCCGTATCTCTCTGATCTAATCAGGATCGGATAGCTGCCATTAGACCAGCCATCCTGCTGATCAGTGGGGACAGATCCAGCGCCCAATAGAATGGTGATTGTTGGAGGCAACCTGCCTGAGGCTGCTGCTTTTTAGGACAGCAGCACTGGCCAGGCATCTGGCTTTTCCCCTCCCACCGGTGGCACGTAGGAGGCAACACCAAGCAGCCATGGGTCAAGCTTCAGAGATACAGCCAGCAGTGCCAGGAAAGAATTAGTTGGCTTGTGTTCACTTTGGAGATTGTTGTATTCATGAAGAATGCACTTAGGTTGTGCTTTGTTATTCATGGAGATTTGTGTCACACAAGAAAGTGTGCACTTATTTCATGCTGACTTAATCAGGTGATTATTATTGGCATGGTCATGTAGGGGCAAGGAGGTCTTATGTGTTGTGATGTTCTAGGAAGGTTAGTGGATTGAAGGATTAGTTCTTTATTTGAAGATGGGGAAGAAGGAGTTACAGCAGTGGTGGCAAAGATAGACTGTGTTAAACAGAAAAGAAGACTTCAGGTATCAGTTGTACTCTGATGCCTCTTGCAACAGTCACTTAGGAGTCCCCTGAGTGACAGGCATCCTGATGCTTTCCTCTACATACTTCGGCCTCGAATGCAGGTAGGGTAACCTCCCATGGACTGTCCATGTCCAGGCCTTTTTGGATGACAAAGTTGTGCAGAGCACAGCAGGCAACAACTATACGGGACACATGAGCTCAGCATACAGCCTGATCTGTCAAGGCAGTAAAAACGCCCCATGATGGTCCTCTCAATAACAGATGCAGCAGAGGCATGTGCCTCGTAGTGCTCCTCTTTTGTTGGTCGTGCAACTCTTGGGGGGCTGAGGGGTATCATTATCCACAGGAGCAGAGGGTACGCCTTGTCACCCATATGCCACCCATTGACATAATATTCTTTCTTGAAGACTTCATGGAGGGCTTAATTCATGGAGGCCGCAGAAAGGCATCATGGCAACTTCTAGCAAATCCCACGTTGATGTGCAGGATCTTTTACATATTGTTACACACAATCTGCACATTTGGTTGAGGGGGTTAACTGCAAGAGCTTACAAAGCATTGTGGGTGCCATTTATTGCAACCTGGATACAGGGAAAAGCCAGCAACCCCATAAAACTAGATGGCCCTATCTTGCTGCTGCCCTGCTGTGATGCCAAACTGGATGAAAAACAAATGCATGAGTACTGGTGTCACCTTCATAACTACAGAAAAAAACTGTGTGGTCATAGCTGCAGGTCCTCATGCCAGTTGCCTCTTCAGTGAAGCACATCCTTCTAATACACATCTCCTCATTAAGGTCTTCATAGGACCTGTATTGCCTGTAAATTCTTTGAGGGAAGGGAATCTTCTGGGGCGCATCATCCTTAAATGGTGTCTCATTCTCCTTTACTGCATTCTCTCCTCCTCTAAGATAATGGCATAAAAAGATATGCCCACATAGAATGATATACCTGCTCATCAGAAGCTATCATTGTGGGGAGGGGTAAAAGTATCCCGGTAGTCTCATATTCCCATAGGCAGTCAGAAGCAAGTCAAATGTTGTCTGTGCTTAATGCAAAAAAAAACAAATCACTGCTAAAAGTCTACCTTAACATTAATTAAGTGCAAACCCTTTCTCTTCATGAAGGTCATCGCTCCTGTGAAGCGCCTTGGGACGTTTTAACTACATTAAAGGTGCTATATAAATGCAAGCTGTTGTTATTATTGAGCGATATGAGGAATCCACATGTGTACCATATGTGATTCTTGGCACTTGAGAGCAATGTTCCCTTTAAGCTCAGCTCCCACGCTCATCGGCTTTTAAATAGGAAAAATCGTCCAGCCCCTTAAAGGGGCGCGCACCCCAAAAAAATTTAAAGGGAGCATTGCTTGAGAGAACCCTGCCACCTAGTGAAAGCTGTCCATCCTGTCCTGCTGATGCCTCCTTTTTATAGCAAAAATGATGATGATGTTACCCCCTGCAAATATATATTGTGTCATCTCGTAAGCATTGCAAACTGCATGATGTGGCAGGTGTCACCAGGTTGGCTTGGAAGAATGAAGTAATATGAAAGTTTCATACTTTGGTAAACCTCACTTCTATGGGAAGAATTGTTCCTGATCCAAAGTTGTGTGTAGCTCACTGTGAAACAGATAGCACAGATCTGTGACAGCCTATCTTATGAAGTATTTGGCAGTGAATTAGATATGCCCAGTGGAAGATAGAAGGGTAGTGAGGTTTGGCCTTAGGGGTCATTGCACCTACAGTTTTGGCACCTTACAAATTCCTCATTCAATTTGGTTTTGCAGGACATTTGAAACCCCCAAAGAAATGCTCATTGTAATCTACTTGTAATGTGTCACTCAAAGCCAGCAGGAGTCGCAGGACACAAGAGTAATGAAGAAAAGTAATGGTGCGGACAAAAAAACAAAAATGCGAAATTAGAGGCCTTTCTAGCAAAAAAAACTAAGGCATGGAACAAAATGCAGCAAAGAGAAGAAACCACAAAAAAAAACATGACAACAAACTTACCTTTGCTTTAAGAGACCTGCTTATGCAAGTGAGCTCTCCACAACAACTGTGTGCCTAGCTTTTATAGGCGAGGCTCACACTGTGTGTAGAACCTACCTCAAACCTGATAATTTGCTACCCCACAATTTAATATTGCATTGAAATATTTTAATAAGTCTAACCATACATTATTTTAGCCCGTATCACTAGTCAGAAAACTGGGTTGCCCATGAACTGGATGCACAACAATTTTTCGCCCAGTGCTCACTGCATATGAGCACTGGTGGTGTCAAGTCTTGCAAAATTTACCTTATGGACTAAGGATTAGCATGTAAAAACATGAAACTTTAATGTAAAATTTGGATTTTACAGAGACTGCAATATTACAAACAAATTCATGTTTCAATTGCTACCAGAAATTGTACCAGGCCTTTCTAAATATCTCAAATTTCTTAGAAAATACAACTCCCAGAATGGTTCAATTGTCCTTAAAATGGTAAAATCTCCCCAACAGTACAGTAACACCAATTCATCTCACTGGAAAATACTCTTCATGCAGTTAGAATTGGTAACTTTACACACTCTTTTACAAGCTTAGAAATAATTCAAGCACACAAATAAATAATGTTTTACTAGCGAACACATTACTAAAACTGAATAATTACCGGGTATCAGTGAGAGATGCTGTGGAAGGAAATGTTGAATTGGGGTATGCAAAATGGTTCCATAATTCGAAGTTAGAATGCAGCAACTGATTCTGAAAGAAAAATACAGAATGAAAATAATTACCAGAAAAGCAAAGTACACTGCATTTATTTTAAGTCACACAAATAATAAAGCGAATATAGGACTGAGCCCAAATAGTTGAGATTGTACAATGGGATATCACAACATATTGTGTGTCTGCATGGTTCAGCTGCTAGTATCTGGCTACTGGGTCATTGTGTGAAGTGTTTTAATGGAGACATTCAGTGACGCAGTAAGACTATATCAAAACAAATATTTATTTTTTAAATTCATATTGATACTATTGTCCTGTGCTTCCCAACACATTAATAATGAACCACAATTTTGATAATATTCGGTCATTGAGAAATACTTTAAAACAGATGTCTTTTTGCTGAAAAACTAAATTTCCACTGGAAGTCCCATAATTAAAACAAAAGCAAAATACTGCGGATGCTGGAAATCTGAAATAAAAACAGAAAATGCTGGAAATACTCAGCAGGTCATTTTTTCCACTTGGCAGCTGTTGATGATTCTGCCATTCTCATTTACACCTCTTTTAGCCCCATCTTTAGTTGTCCCATTACCATCTCCTTCTGCCTTGCAGCATCATCCCTTTTGTCATTTAATCACGCCTGCCTTCCACCCTATCACAGACCTTCCTTTTGTTCTTTCCTCCCCTCCACTTGCTTAAAATCTGTTACATCTCTAACTTTTTCCAGTTCTGACAAAGGGTCATCGACCTGAAACGTTAACTCGGTTTCTCTCTCCACAGATGCTGCCTGACCTGCTGCGTATTTCCAGCATTTTCTGTTTTTATTCCCATAATTAAAAGTTTTAATGATTTTTAATATCAATGTACAGTATTGTTTTTGGTCAGGTAAATACTCTAAATAAGTTTAATGTCACGAGCACTGGAGGGCACTTACTTAAAAAGTGATTCAGATGTAATTTGATGCAAGCTGTTAACTTCTGACTTTTGGGAACTAAATTGTCAAATAACTGATATTAATCTTTTAATGTCACCTCATGCATAGGATGAATTTCACAGTTATCTATTGTAAAAAAAAAATACTCTCTAAATGTATAAAATCTGAATCGTGGTATCAATTCAAATCTACAGGATGAAGTTTGGCTACTGTTATCAAAGTTTGTTCTACTCAGATCTATCCTAATAACAGCACATTCTATAGTTAATATTCGAAACAAAATACATAGCATAATAAACAATAGAATGGAATCCCTTATAATTGATTTATATTTTCAATTGATTATTGGCACCTGAATCTCCACATGCATCCACTTGACAACACCCAACACTGAGGAAGGCAGTAACAGTATAAAATTGTTACTTCCTTTCTAACTGTTTTGAGGAAACAGAAGAACCTTTCAGCCCTTCCAGAACAGTGGATCACGTCTAGAATACAGGCGTCATGAGATCTTAAGAGAAATTTTCTAACTTTGCAGTTCTGGTAACAACAACAACAACTTGTATTTATATAGCGCCTTTAACGTATAAAACATCCCAAGGCGCTTCACAGGAGTGATATCAAACAAAATCTGACACCAAGCCACATAAACAGAGGACAGGTGACCAAAAGCTTGATCAAAGAGGTAGATTTTAAGGGGCATCTTAAAGGAGGAGAGAGAGGTAGAGAGGTTTAGGGAGGGAATTCCAGAACTTAGGGCCTAGGTAGCTGAAGGCACGACCGCCAATGGTGAGGCAATGAAAACTGGGGATGCGCAAGAGGCCAGAATTGGAGGAGCACAGCGATCTCGGAGGGTTGTAGGGCAGGAGGAGGTTAAGAGGCAAGCTTATGGAGGGATTTGAACACAAGGGTGAGAATTTTAAATTCAAGGCGTTGCCGGACCGGGTGCCAATGTAGGTCAGCGAGCACAGGGGTGATGGGTGAACAGGACTTGGTGAGAGTTAGTACACAGGCAGCAGAGTTTTGGATGAGCTGAAGTCTATGGAGGGTGGAAGATGGGATGCAGGCCAAGAGAGCGTTGGAATAGTTGAGTCTGGAGGTAACATTGGCATGAATGAGGGTTCCAGCAGCCGATGGGCTGAGGCGGGGCGGGGCGGAGACGGGCGATATTACGGAGGTGGAAGTAGGCGGTCTTAGTGATGGAGAGGATATGGAGTCAGAAGCTCAGCTCAGAGTCAAGTAGGTTGCGAACAGTCTGGTTTAATGTCAGACAGTGGCCAGGGAGGGGGATGGAGTCAGTGGCAGGGAGCTTCACTTGTGGAGAGCGCACATTTAAAATGTGGATGCTGTTCACAATTTTCCAACTTAATATTTTGAATGGTCGGAAAGCCATAGGCGCGGTGCTCCTCAATTTCCGTTATACACTGCCAGCAGAGATGGTTCCCCATTGGAAGCACAAATTTGGAAAATTACTCCTTTGTTCAATCCAACAAAAATGAGCTTGGCAAAGTTTATAAGTGGGCTGTACCGTGCCAGATAAAATTCAATATAGGTAAATATAAGGTATTGCACGTTGAAAAAAAAATCCGAGACTACTCCATGAATGGTGTTAAAATAACTCAGGTTGAAGTTGAAACAGATCTCGGGGTGTTAGTAGACTGCACTAAATCTAATCACTGAGTGAGTAGAATACAAGACAGAGAATGTCATGCTGTAACTATAGCATGCCCTGATCAGACTGCACTCTCAATATTGTGTCCAATGCCTAGAGAGAGACATTCAAGCTTGGAGCCATGGGATGATCCCTAGCATCAGAGGGCTAACTTATGACAAAAGACAAGAGAAACTTGGGCTTTTCAAAAAGAGGCAACTGAGAGGGGACCTCATAGAGGCATATAAGATTGTTACAGTTTAGAAAATCCAGAACACTACTTCAAATGAAATCATGACAGTAAAACCTGGGGAACAGGGTCAAAGTGGTGGGGGAAAAGATTAGGACTTATATCAGGAAATTCTTGCAAAGAGAGATATTGTGATGGGACAGGTGAGTCTGTAGGTTTTTCTGGATCATGCCCCAAGGTTGTGAATGGCACAAAAATCCCCTTCGCTCGATTAAAGGAATTATAGAACATCTAGGGCCAGAAATTCGGCTCTCCGGCTTCCTGCGGGTGCAAGCATCGTGCGCGTACTTGCCTACCGCGCCTGCTGTTGTGCTTTGGGCCCACGAGGACTTCGGGTCCTGGGCCTCCTCCAGCTGCCGGCGCGCAGTGCTTGCGTATCCCAGGGGCGCAGTTAGTTCGAAGCGTCCCCTGGGATCACGTGGGCCATGGAGAGCCAATCCTAACAGGGCATTTTCATTCATAGATTTGACAGGAAGACCTGTCAAATCTATGAATAGAGATCGGCCCCAAAACCATACTTAATCTTCAAATAATTTTTTTTTAAAACATCACATTTTTAAAATAACTATAAGTTACATAAATTAACTACTTTAAACAAAAACTTAAATTTTTGAAAAAAATTATACTTTTTAACGGTGCTAAAAATAAACTTACCTTTCTTTAAAGTATCTAAAAAAGATAAACCTGTTGAAAAAATGTTTAAATTGTAATTAATTAACCACTTACCTTGTTAAAAACATGACATGGAGATGCCAGTGTTGGGACTGGGGTGGACAAAAGTGAGAAGTCGCACAACACCAGGTTATAGTCCAACAGCTTTATTTGAAATCACAAGCTTTCGGAGCGCTGCTCCTTCGTCAGGTGAAGTGAAGAAATGCATTTCTTCACTTCACCTGACGAAGGAGCAGCGCTCCGAAAGCTTGTGATTTCAAATAAAGCTGTTGGACTATAACCTGGTGTTGTGCGACTTCTCACTTTTGTTAAAAACAGGCCTTGCACCTCCTTTTTAAAAGTGCAGCTTCTCCATACTTACCCTCCCGGAGAAACCTGAAAAAAAAAACGAAGTTCGCTGCGTGCGCGCAGCCTCTCCCGCGCACGCGTTCAACTTCTGAACCCCTTCCTTCAGGGGAACGGAAGTTCCGGTTTCCCGCGCATGCGCAGTGCATGCAGGAAACCGGCACTTCAGGTGGCCTTACGGGTGAGTACACAGCGCGTACTCACCCGACAAGAGCTGAATTTCTGGCCCTAATCTAACATCTATAATGGGGAAGATGTTCAAGTGCATCTGAGGCTGTCAATGAAAGAGCACATGCCATAAGGAATCCTCAACGTGCCATGATTCAATGATCTATTGAATTTTTTTAGGAAATCGTTAAATTAGTGGAAAGGAACTATCTAACAGATATCATTTGCTTGAGTTTCCATAACGGCATTTGATAAAGTTTTACTGGCATGGATTTTAAACATTAAGGTTCATGGAAAATAAAGATTAAAATTCTTGACAAAATGGCTGGATGGCTAGCATGACAATAGAGGGTAGAAAATGATGGTAAATGGGAATAAAGCTCTATTAGGGGGCAGTGATTAATTGAAGATTTGAGTGTCAACCATTCTATGTCAACCATTCTATGAAACATATAGTTAACGTAGAACTGTTATTAACAGGGTGAAGAACCATGATGTATGTCGGAAATATTTAACTATAAATTAACAGATTATTATAGCCCTGCATAATTTACTGGAAGGCCAATTTACAAAATTCTGTGCAAATTCTGTGGTCATTCTGCGTTACAAAGGATAATCTTGTGCATTTCTGAGGGTTCAGAGAAGAATAAAACGGCGATTTAAGCACAATGGCTTATTAAACTGAATGAGAACACAAGGTTTTAAGGTTAGCTGATAGGTTGTTCATGCCTTTCAGCCCTTGTGACCCCTAAGTGTAAACTGATTATTTAAGCTAAATTGTGCTCAGAGCTAGATGACATGGCCAAAAGATGAACAAACATGAGATGTTAAAGCAAATCTAGAGATTATATTTTTTTTAAATCTCCTTCGACAGAGTTGCGGATATTTGAAACAGACTTCCAGCAAATAATATTATGTCCACAAATCCCATTAAAAAAGACCTGGACAAAAAGTATATGGGTACAGAATAACAAACCATTCATGATTTTGAACACCTCTATCAAATCTCCTCTCACCCTTCTCTGCTCTAAGGAGAACAACTCCACCTTCTCCACATAACTGGTAGTATTCTAGTAAATCTCTTCTGCACCCTCTCTAAGGCGTTGGCGTCCTTCCTAAAGTGTGGTGCCCAGAATTGAACACAATGCTCCAGCTGAGGCCTAACCAGCGTTTTGTAAGGGTTCAGCATAACTTTCTTGCTTTTGTACTCTATGCCTCTATTAATAAAGCCAAAGATCCCATTGCTTTTTTAACAGCCTTCTCAACTTGTCCTGCCACCTTCAAAGCTTTGTGTACATACGCCCCCAGGTTGCTCTGTTGTATCTATGCTACCACTGTCCCTTCAATCCCATAGGCTTTAATCTTGCTAACAAGTCTATTATGTGGTACTTTGTCAAACACCTTTTGAAAGTCCATATACACAACATCAACCGCACTACCCTCATCAAACCTCTCCATTACTTCATCAAAGATCTCGATCAGTTAGTCAAACACGATTTGCCTTTAACAAATCCATATCGACATTCATTTATTAGCCCATACTTTTCTAAATGCTGATTAATTTTGTTCTAGATTATGGTTTCTAAAAGTTTCCCCACCACCGGTACATTAGGCTGACTGGCCTGTAGTTTCCGGGTTTATCCCTCACTCCTTTTTTGAACCGGAGTGTAACATTTGCAATCCTCCAGCATCACCCCCATATCTAAAGAGGATTGGACGATTGTGGCCAAAGCCTCCGCAATTTCCACCCTTACTTCCCTTAGTAACCTAGGAGGCATCCCATCTGGACCGGGTGACTTTTCTACTTTGAGGACTGCCAACTTTTTAAGTACCTCCTCTTTATCTATTTCTATCCTATCCAATATCGCTACTACCTGCTCCTTTACTGCTACATTGGCAGCATCTTCTTCTCTAGTGAAGAGAGATCAAAGTACTCATTTAGTACCTCAGCCGCGCCTTCTGCCTCCAGAAGATCATCTCCTTTTTGGTCCCTACTCAGCCCTACCCTTCCTTTGACTACCCGTTTACTATTTATATGTTTATAAAAGACTTTTGGGTTCCCTTTTATGTTAGCAGCTAATTTATTCACATACTCTCTCTTTGACCCTCTTGTTCCTTTTTTTTTAGATCTCTGTACTTTCTGTATTCAGCTTGGTTTTCTACTGTACTTTGAACCTTCCATTTGTCATAAGCCTCCCTTTTCTGTCTCATTTCAAGCTCTATTATCTTCAGTCACCCAGGGAGCTCTAGCTTTGGATGCCCTTCCTTTCCCCCTCGTGAGAATGTGTCTATTGATGACACATTTATAGCATAACGGCTTGGCTAGCAGGAAACCATTATTTGCTGACAGCAACGCTAGTGAGGTCAGAGATTAATCTGAATCACTTTTGCCTTTTGGGGTACAAAGTATGTCATGAAGTAGTGCCAAGAATTATAAAGTTACATATTAACTGTTTCCATTGTGAATATTGCCTGTCCTGTTGTTGATTTATTCCACAAAAATTATCAGAACCTACACCCATTGTTTCTTTATGAAATGTAACCTTGGTCTGATGCAGCAATTAAGTTATATTATTAATATATACTTCATAAAGGCAGGATTTATGCAAAAAGTAGTGAGATACAATAAGCCATTCATACAGATTTGTGTTTTCAAATGTGATGCTTAAATTATAAAGTCAAGAACAGCCTGTGTATTTTAAAAATTAGATGCCAGTAAAGAAATATTGTTGTGCGCTCTCCAGACTGGCCGATGTAACTGAAGATATTCTGAATAGATTATGTGGGCCGCTAAATACTTGGTAATGTGTGAAAAACACATTTAAACTCTTGAAGTGTATTTATTGTACGAATATGTAGAATTCCGTTTATTAGCAGGTTGAAGGTTCAGAAAATATATTAGTTAAAGCACCATTCATTGTATTGAATAGGTTGGCTATGACATTTATAACTAATTAATACATTTACAGGTTACAATTATCACAAAGAGAGAAGCTTGCTTTTATATAGCATCTTTCACACCCTCAGGACGTCGCAAAGCATTTCACAGCTAATGAAGCACTTTTGATGTATAGTCACATGTAATATAGACAAATGGAGCAGCCCATTTATGCATAGCAAGACCCCACAAACAGCAATGAGACAAACGACCAGATAATCTGGGTTTATTTTGATGATGTTGACTGAGGGATGAATGTTGGCCAGGACACCAGAAAAACTCCCCTGCTCCTCTTCAAATAGCACCATAGGAATCTTTTACATCCACCAGAGAGGGCAGACAGGGCGTCGTCGGTTTAACGTCTCATCCAAAAGACAGCACCTCCGATAACACAGCACTCATTCAGTACAGCACGGGAGTGTCTGCCTGAAGTATGGCTTGAACCGACAACCTTCTGACTCAGGGAGAGTGCTACAACTGAGGCAAGGCTTACACTAATCACTCCATCTTTGGCTTGGCAGTCAACTTTCCTCACACACCTAGGGTCCTTTTTCTACATGAAAAATGCCACATAAATACAAGGTACTATCTTGTGAGTAGGTAGAGAGAGAGGACTAATGGTGGTGGTCAGTGACTGGCAGTAAGAAATTCCGGCAATATTATCATTATGTATTTAATACAGTAGGAATGATGGATACCAAATGGTATCGCAAAATGGTATTGCAAACTCAATCCATGATTTGCCATCAGCTGGCAGTACATTTCAGTAAAGCATCCATACTGCAGTAGCGTGAATGTTTCCATTTTTCTTATAACATTCATCGTCGTTGTCTCTCCAAGTGAGGTTCATATTTTGTGCCAAATTCTGAACATTTTTGTTCTATTGACTAATGGCAGCTAGGAAGTGGGTCGAAATTATCCAAAATTATCTGGTCATAGTGAAATAGGAGGTATTTGAGATACTGGATGGGATAAAAATTGATAAAGAGGTACTGGAAAGGCTGGCTGTACTTAAAGTAGTTAAGTCACCAGGACCGGATGGGATTCATCCTAGGATGCTGAGGGAAGTAAAGGTGGAAATTGCCTTTATGGTATTGGCCATAATCGTCCAATCCTCCTTAGATACGGGAGTGGTGCCAGAGAACTGGAGAATTGCAAATGTTACACCCTTGTTCAAAAAAGGGTGCAAGGATAAACCCAGCAACTACAGGCCAGTCAGTTTATCCTCGGTAGTGGGGAAGCTTTTAGAAACGATAATCTGTGACAAAAATAACAGTCACTTGGACAAGTGTGGATTAATTAAGGAAAGCCAGCACAGATTTGTTAAAGGCAAATCGTGTTTAACTAACTTGATTGGGTTTTTTGATGACGTAACAGAGAGGGTTGATGAAGGCAATGCGGTTGATGACTTCCAAAAGGCGTTTGATAAAGTGCCACATAATAGATTTGCCAGCAAAGTTGAAGCCCATGGAATAAAAGAGACAGTGGCAGCATGGATACGAAATTGGCTAAGTGACAGGAAACAGAGTAGTGGTGAACTGTTGTTTATCGGACTGGAGGAAGGTACACAATGGTGTTCCCCAGGGGTTGGTACTGGGACCATTGCTTTTATTGACATATATTAATGAATTAGACTTGGGAGTACAGGGCACAATTTCAAAATTTGCAGATGACACAAAACTTGGAAGTATAGTGAACAGTGAGGAGGATAGTGATAGACTTCAAGAGGACATAGACAGGCTGGTGGAATGGGCGGACACGTGGCAGATGAAATTTAACACAAAAGTGCGAAGTGATACATTTTGAATGAGGAGAGGCAATATAAACTAATGGGTACAATTCTAAAGGAGGTGCATGAACAGAGACACCTGGGGGTATATGTGCACAAATCGTTGAAGGTGGCAGGGCAGGTTAAGAAAGTATACGGGATCCTGGGCTTCATAAGTAGAGGCATAGAGTACAAAAGCAAGGAAGTTATGATGAACCTTTATAAAACACTGGTTTGGCCTCATTTGGAGTATGGTGTCCAATTCTGGGTACTGCACTTTAGGAAGGATGTGAAGGCCTTAGAGAGGGTGCAGAAAAGATTTACAAGAATGGTTCCAGGGGTGAGCGACTTCAGTTATGTGGATAGACTGGAGAAGGTGGGGTTGTTCTCCTTAGAGCAGAGATGGTTGAGAGGAGATTTGATAGAGGTGTTCAAAATCATGAGGGGTCTAGACAGAGTAGATAGAAACTGTTCCCATTGGCGGAAGGGTCGAGAACCAGAGGACACAGATTTTAAGGTGATTGGCAGAAGAACCAAAGGTGACATGAGGAAAAACTTATTTACGCAGCGAGTGGTTAGGATCTGGAATGCACTGCCTGAAAGGGTGGTGGAGGCAGACTCAATCGTGGCTTTCAAAAGGGAATTGAATAAGTACCTGAAGGAAAAAAATTTGCAGGGCTACGGGGAAAGGGCGGAGGAGTGGGACTAGCTGAAGTGCTCTTGCAGAGCCGGCACGGAATCGACGGGCCGAATGGCCTCCTTCTGTACTGTAACCATTCTATGATTCTCTGATTCTTACAGCTGCCAAAGAGGGAACATCTATTCCAACATTTTTGGGAGCGGGGGGGGGGAAGCATTGAACACAGCTTCCAAAAATGATGATAAAGCACTAAACCACGCTGCTAATACGGCTATCCCACTTTGTACGAAAATCTAATTGTCCTCTCACGTGATGCAAAGCTGTTCAATGGCAAAAACTGGCAATCATAACGTTGGCAACAGGAAGGAAATCAATTCACAGGAGTAGAGAAGATATGGAATTCAGAATCAAAACTCAAAAGAAAGTTTCTCAATGGAAAAATATATTATAAAGATTAAAACAAAGATAGAGTGTGTTCATACTACTGATCATCTCTTCATGGAGTAATGTATCATTGTGGCTGCTATGTCACAAAGCTTGTGTAATTTTCCTTTGCATCAAGTGGTAGATTTTCCGTGGAGTTCTCCCCAGCTCCTGCTGTAACTTCGGTGGAAATCCTGGAGAAATGGCATAAACGGCTGCTTACACGGTTTCTCCAGGTTTCCGTTGATCTTCCGTCAAAAAGGAGATTGGAAAACCAATGCGGAAATTCCAGGCAAACAGATTTTATAACTCCGTGGGAGAATGTTCACAACACAAAAAAAACAGTAGGAACCCAAATCAAACAATTTCAAGTGTGTTAGAAAGGTGCAAGATTAGTTGTGAGTTCATAGAATAGCTTAGTCCTAATCTATACATAAAGCAATATGGATTTATCTTTACATGGTGATAATCTTACCACCCATTAGTGCCTCATGGTAACTGAATGCTGATCGAGTATCTACATCCAAAACACTAACCTATCTTTCCTCTTTTCAGACACTGACACACCTGCTTTCCATTGCCAACATTTTATGTTTTTATTTCAGGTCTGTAGTTTTGTTTTTTATTCCAACTTACACCTGGCAGGGAGGTTCCTGCTCAGCAGCCATTCACCGTAATACTGATTTGGTCATCTTACATAAAACGAGGGCACGCTGCAGCATTTGCCACCCACTCCAAAACAAAAATAGTCTCCATGTTTACCTCCTTAGGTAGATGTGTTAAAATGCTAAAGTACTGCTGACAGTAAATTAAAATATTGAAATGAATGCCTTATTGTCTGATTTGCCCAATCAGAAATGGATTCCCACCACTAAACAGGAAATCCTATGAAATCTTATTGTCCCAGTACTAGGAAATACCAAAACAATGGCAGTGCCACAACATTTGGTACAAAGCTCCTGACCAGCTAGGTGGAAACAAGAAGGAAACAAAATAAAAGCAAGAGAAAAGGTTCAGCAATAGCTTCATAAAGTTGCTACAATTCCTACTATAGGGCTCTTTAAATAGACTTCTGTAAACAGTACTCTCTGGTGGCCCTTGACATCCATTTTATATCGTTGGGTAGATGATTAAACATGTAAATGACAACAAAATTGCGTGGGCATCTAAACAACATTGCTGGGGCGCATTTTAATTAAATGTAATTAAAGCACACGAGTGCTTCCGATATGTCTTCCATTTTCCTCAACTGAGGATTCCCCTCTACCGTGGTCGACATGGCCCTCGACCGTGTCTGTTCCATTTCCCGCACTTCTGCTCTCGCCCCTTCCCCTCCCTCCTTCCCCTCCCTCCCAGAACCACGATAGGGTTCCTCTTGTCCTCACCTTTCACCCCACCAGCCTCCACATTCAACGGATCATCCTCCGCCATTTCTGCCACTCTGACTCCACCATCAAACACATCTTCCCCATCCCTTTCAGCATTCCGAAGGGACCGCTCTTGCCGCGACACCCTGGTCCAGTCCGCGATCACCTCCAACACCCCCTCCCCTTGCAAGCACAGGAGATGCAACACCTGCCCTTTTACCTCCTCCCTTCCCACTGTCCAGGGCCCAAACACTCCTTCCAGGTGAAACAGCGATTTACTTGTACTTCTTGCAATTTAGTATACTGTAGTCGCTGCTCACGATGCAGTCTCCTCTACATCGGGGAGACCAAATGCAGATTGGGTGACCACTTTGCGGTACACCTCCGTTCAGTCCGTAAGCGCGAACCCGAGCTTCTGGTCGCCTGTCACTTTAATTCTCTGTTCCACTCCCATTCTGACCTCTCTGTCTCCGGCCTCCGCCACTGTTCCAACGAAGCTCAAGGAACAGTACCTTATCTTTCGATTAGGCACTTTACATCCTTCTGGACTCAACATCGAGTTCAACAATTTCAGACCATACCATATCTGAATGCACGTAGCATTCGTAACAAAATAGACGAGTTAATGGCACAAATAACTACATATGGTTATGATATTGTGGCCATTACAGAAACATGGCTGCAGGGTGACAATGCCTGGGAATTAAACATACCAGGTTATTTAACGATCAGGAAGGACAGGCAGGAAGGAAGGGGAGGTGGGGTGGCTATGTTAATAAAGGAAGGAATCACTGTAATACAGAGTAATGATATTGGGTCAAAAAATCATGATAATGAAACAGTTTGGGTGGAGATAAGGAATAATAAGGGGAAAAAAACATTAGTGGGCGTAGTCTATAGGCCTCCGAACAGTTGCAACTCTATTGGACGGAGTATCAATCAGGAAATAGTTGAGGCATGTAATAAGGGAACATCTATAATTATGGGGGATTTTAACTATCATATTAATTGGACAAATCAAATGGGGCAGGGCTGCCTTGAGGATGAGTTCATTGAGTGTATTAGGGATGGGTTTCTTGAGCAGTATGTAACTGAACCGACCAGGGGGCAAGCAACCTTAGATCTGGTCCTGTGTAACGAGACAGGATTAATTAAAAATGTCCTAGTAAAGGATCCCCTTGGAATGAGTGACCATAACATGGTTGAATTCCATATTCAATTAGAGGGTGAGAAGGTTGGATCTCAAACAAGCGTGCTAAGCTTGAATAAAGGAGACTATGAAGGTATGCGAGCGGAATTGAGTAGAGTGGATTGGGAAAATAGATTAAAGGGTAAGACGACACATGATCAGTGGTGTACATTCAAGGAGTTATTTTACAACTTCCAAAAAAAATATATTCCACTGAAAAGAAAAGGGTGTAAAAGAAAGGACAGTCATCCGTGGCTAAGTAAAGAAATTAAGGATTGTATTCGACTAAAAACAAGGGCATATAAGGTAGCGCAATCTAGTGGGAGGACAGAGGATTGGGAAAACTTTAAAAGGCAGCAAAAAATAACAAAAAGATTGATTAAGAAAGGGAAGATAGATTATGAAAGTAAATTAGCAAAAAATATAAAAACAGATAGTAAGAGTTTTTATAGTTATATAAAAAGAAAAAGGGTGGCTAAAGTAAATGTTGGTCCCTTAGAGGATGAGACCGGGAAATTAATGGTGGGAAATATGGAGATGGCAAAAACACTGAATGAATATTTTGTATCAGTCTTTACAGTAGAGGACACTAAGAATATCCCAACACTGGACAAACAGGGGGCTATAGGGGGAGAGGAGCTAAACACGATCAAAATCACTAAGGAAGTGGTACTCGGTAAAATAATGGGACTCAAGGCGGATAAATCACCTGGACCTGATGGCTTACATCCTAGAGTCTTGAAGGAAGTGGCGGTAGGGATTGTAGATGCATTGGTAATAATTTTTCAAAACTCCCTGGATTCCGCTAAGGTCCCGGCAGACTGGAAAACTGCTAATGTAACACCCTTATTTAAAAAGGGCAGTAGACAGAAGGCTGGTAACTATAGACCGGTTAGCCTAACATCTGTGGTAGGTAAAATTTTGGAGTCCATTATTAAGGAAACAGTAACAGGACATTTGGATAATCATAATTTAATAGGACAAAGTCAGCATGGTTTTACGAAGGGGAAGTCATGTTTGACAAATTTGCTGGAGTTCTTTGAGGAAGTAACATATAGAGTGGATAAAGGGGAACCAGTGGACGTAGTGTATTTAGACTTCCAAAAGGCATTTGACAAGGTGCCACACAAAAGATTATTGCTTAAGGTAAAAAATCACGGGATTGGGGGTAATATTCTGGCATGGATAGAGGATTGGCTATCTAACAGAAAGCAAAGAGTTGGGATAAATGGTTCATTCTCAGACTGGCAATCAGTAACTAGTGGTGTTCCACAGGGGTCAGTGCTGGGTCCCCAACTCTTCACAATCTATATTAACGATTTGGAGGAAGGGACCAAGTGTAACATATCAAAATTTGCAGATGATACAAAGATGGGAGGGAAAGTAGTGAGTGAGGAGGACATAAAAAACCTGCAAGGGGACATAGACAGGCTAAGTAAGTGGGCAGAGATTTGGCAGATGGAATACAACACTGGAAAGTGTGAGGTGATGCACTTTGGCAGGAAAAATCCTAGAGCAATTTATTATCTTAATGGCAAGAAACTGGAGAGTACTGAAGCGCAAAGGGATCTGGGGGTCCTGGTGCACGAAACTCAAAAGGTTAGTATGCAGGTGCAGCAAGTGATTAAGAAGGCAAATGGAATGTTGGCTTTCATTGCTAGGGGGATAGAATATAAAAATAGGGAGGTATTGCTTCAGTTGTACAAGGTATTGGTGAGACCGCACCTGGAATACTGCATACAGTTTTGGTGTCCTTACTTAAGGAAAGACATCCTTGCTCTCGAGGCAGTGCAAAAAAGGTTCACTCGGTTAATCCCGGGGATGAGGGGGCGGTCATATGAGGAGAGGTTGGGTAGATTGGGACTCTACTCATTGGAGTTCAGAAGAATGAGAGGCGATCTTATTGAAACATATAAGATTGTGAAGGGGTTGGATCGGGTGGATGCGGGGAGGATGTTCCCGATGACGGGTGAGACGAGAACTAGGGGACATAGTCTTAGAATAAGGGGCTGCTCTTTCAAAACTGAGATGAGGAGGAACTACTTCACTCAGAGGGTGGTAGGTCCATGGAATATGCTGCCACAAAAAGCTGTAGAAGCTACAACATTAATTAAATTTAAAACAGAAATAGACAGTTTCCTAGAAGTAAAGGGCATTAAGGGTTACGGGGAGCGGGCAGGAATTTGGACATGAGTCTAGGTTCGGATCGGTCATGGCCCTGTGGTTAGTGGAGCGGGCCCAGGGACTGTGTAGCCTGATTCTGCTCCTATTTCATGTGTGCAATTCTGTTAGATGCAGGAGATGGTTCTGTGATAGATTGTAGATTGGCGGTTAGGATCAGATCAGCCATGATCTTATTGAATGGCGGAGCAGGCTCGAGGGGCCGATTGGCCTACTCCTGCTCCTATTTCTTATGTTCTTATGTTCTTATGTTAACCGGTCCTATTTTTTCACGTGACAGCTATTGATGATTCTGCCATTCCCATTTACACCTCTTCTAGACTCATCTTTTGTTTCTTTATCTGTCCCATTACCATCTCCTTTTGCTTTGTACAATCATACCTTTTATCATTTAATCACTCCTGCCTTTCACCCAATCACTGACCTTCCTTTTTATTCTTTCCTCTCCTCCCCTCTTTCCCTGCCCTTGCTTAAAATCTATTACATCTCTAACTTTTTCCAGTTCTGATGAAAGATCATCGACCTGAAACGTTAATTCTGTTTCTCTCTTCACAGATGCTGCCTGACCTGCTGAGTATTTCCAGCATTTTCTGTTTTTATTTCAGATTTCCAGCATCCGCAGTATTATGCTTTTGTGTAAGTATGAAAACAGTGTGTTTTCACATTACTTAATGTTCCACTTCGATGCAAATGCCCACAGAAAGTCCCCAAAAGTTGAAATAAATTGTGCAAAAATTTCACAAACAAATTATAAAAAGGTTAAAAGCTCAGGGTAAATTGAAATAGCTCATCAGACCTCCCTAGCCAGAGTTGAACCGTCGAACTGAACACTGCAGGATACAGAAAGATCAATTTCTGACCTCAGCCGGATAATTCATATGAGCGACTTGACTACTTATGGGTTATGCAGTCAAATCAACTGTGAATTAACGTTCATGTCCCATGGTTCAGTTTGGTGTATCTCTCATACAAGTATATTTAGATTGTCGGCATTCTGGATTTATTTTACTAGAATCAGCACATCTGTCATTAGACAAGTGTTGTTCTCTTTGCTATCTCACGCAGATACGGTGCGCCAAGTGTGAATTTAAAGCTTCATTTCAATTTTAAATTACTTCCCTCCTAATCAACCTCCTTTTAATTGTTGAGATATCGTATTTGTTGCATATATTTGCAGAAAGGTGGAGTTGAGGCTCGAGGGGCCGAATGGCCTACTCCTATTTATGTTATTTATCTTCACCACTGTGAAATCAATGATATGGGTTTTCAGTCTGTCCTTGTCACAACCACATGGCTGTGTGATATTCCATTCTCATTCAGTACTTTGTTTATACTAAAGTTTCAATGTTACATGCATTTTTATTATGAGGTCTGCAAAAAATTTCATCTTATGCCAACTGACTGCCTTAACTCTCATCAAGGTAATGGTGCATTAAGGGTAGCTGAGGCTGATGTTTTTTCAAGTTGTGGTATTTTAGAATCTGATAAAAATTGTGGAGTTATGCTAAACTTATATAAGACACTAGTTCGGCCCCAGCTGGAATAGTGTGTCCAATTCTGGGCACCACACTTCAGGAAGGACGCAAAGGTTTTGGACAGGGTACAAAAGAGATTTACTAGAATGGTTCCAGGGATGAGGGGTTACAATTACGTGGATAGACTGGAGCAGCTGGGGTTGTTCTCCATAGAGCAAAGAAGGCGAAGAGGAGATTTGACAGAGGTGTTTAAAATCATGAAGGGTTTAGATGGAGTAAATAAAGAGAAACAGTTTCCAATGGCTGAAGGGTTGATAACTGGAGGGCATAGATTGAAGGTGATTGGCAAAAGAACTAAAAGCGACATGAAAAAAAACCTTTTTTTACGCAACGAGTGGTTAGGATTTGGAATGCACTGCCTGATAGGGTGGTGGATACAGATTCAATAGTAGTCTTCCAAAGGGAATTGGAAAAATACTTGAACGAGAAAAAAATTGTAGGGATCTGGGGGAAAGTGCAGGGGAGTGAGACTAACTGGATTGCTCTTCGAAAGAGCTAGCACAGACTCGATAGGCCAAATGGCCTCCTTCTGTGCTGTAGTCCGAAGTTACCAGGAATTTAATGAGGAGGCACTGCTTATGTGTATAGCAGTAATGTTGGTGAAGTCAATATACATCACTGGAAATCTTACAAAAAGTTTTCCAATAGCTTCCTTCAGAATTTTGAACAGCTGAGTACAAGATGCCAAATGTTAAGTAAATTCCATTAAATTTGAATCAAATGGAAAGTCCTGATCAAAACACTTAATGTAAAAGGATCACGTCACCCCAAAAAGTTGACATGCAAAATAAATTGAACAACATCTGGTTGATTTTGTTTTAATAATCAACCTGTATCTTTTGTGCATTACAAAGATTAGGATTTTGTTTCATGTTAGGCATAGAAAAATCAAACCCTGGAGACAACACGATAACATCAGTTGTAGAAGTCTACAGAATCATCTGAATACATTGATACAAAGACAAGAAGGGTCATTGTACAGGCAGAAAGAGATACACGCAAGTTAAAGATCCTTTTAATGGCAGCAGGTTAGAAATTTGAGCCTCCATTCAGACATTACAGAAATTTTGGGGATTTATTTGTGAAAATAACCAAAAGTTATGTGGCTGTGTTGGAAATGCCCTACATGAATTTAAAAAGAATTAGCTTGTTATATGCAAACTACAATATACATTAATAATTCTATTTTTCAGCAATTTTACAAAAATGCTCGATTCGTAGGCAGGCCAGTAGGATATGGGTTTGCATCCACAATTCCCCATGATAGCAAGCTTCCAATCTTGTCAGGGCTGTCTCGGGAAGGTCCAAGAGAAAAAGAAAAACCACCTGCGTGTAAATCACCATGGTTCATTTTTCACACCTCTTCGCATCTCACTTTGGAACACTAGTAACTTGTCGCCCCACCTTTGGTCAGGAAATGGTGCATGTCGCAATACGGCACAAAGGAGGAGAAACTAACCAATGATTTGAGAACATTTAGATTCATGGAATAGCTTTACATCACTCAGAAAGGTTTACTTTTAAATCAAATGCTACATGTATGCACTCCATGATGCACTTAAATTAGACCACCATTAAGCATTCAAACATACTTTAATAATGATTTACACTCTTAATTTGCTCCTTCTCTTCCACTGGCCGATTCCCTTTTGTGGACTGGTCCCTTTAAATCTCTGCCACAGTGATAGTGGTGAAATCCAGATGCAAATGTCCAGTCAAGAAGCTTATCTTCCAATCTTACAATGATCCATTTTTAAATCAACAAAAAATAAATCAGGAGAAATTCTTGCCTGTTAATTTTAGCAAAAAATGTAAAGAAAGAGAGTCACTTTGTACTTAGTTTTGGCAAAAGAAAAGTAAATCAACAATAGGATTTTCACTCCCAGAACTCCACATGCATCTGACAGCATGTCACAGAAATAGATCATATCCTTAAAGCCTACCTCTTTGACCAAGCTTTTGGTCAGCTGTCCTAATATTGCCTTATGTAGTTCGGGGTCAAATTTTTGATACTGCTCCTGTGAAGCACCTTGGGACGTTTTCCTATCTTGCGCATCCCCGGATTTAATCACGCCACCATTGCCAGCCGTGCCTTCAGCTGCCTAGGCCCTAAACTCTGAAATTCCCTCCCTAAATCTCCCCGCTTCCTTCCTTTAAGACGCTCCTTAAAACCTACCTCTTTGACCAAGCTTTTGGTCACCTGCCCTAATATCTTATGTGGCTCGGTATCAAATTTTGTTTGACAACACTCCTGTAAAGCGACTTGGGACGTTTTAGGTTAATGGCGCTATATAAATGCAAGTTATTGTTAAATAACAATCACAATAAACCATTTGACAATTGTGAAGATTATTGCTAGAATATTTCTCTTCTGACCAATTAGCTGGGGACTCAACTCAGACTGAAATAAAAGTGGTAAAGAGCCTAGGGCCCAGGCAGCTGAAGGCACGGCCGCCAAAAACCCAGAAAATGTAAAAGCCAAGTGTACCAAAACATGTGTGGAAAACAAATAGAACAGGCTTTGAGAGTCAGAGGACAACATTATTTTATTTTACTTTGTCCTTCCCCCTGAAATGAGGCAGCGGAGTCAAGTTCTAATGTTTTATGTTATACATATTATTTAAAGGAGGTAAACATATAGAGGAGCACCTTTGATAACGTACTCCAAGTAGGTAATGCCTAAAACCTATAAAGAACTCTCTTCTCGGTTAGTAGATATTTATGTTTCTCTTCTTATGAAGACCTGCCATTTGCTGATGATCACACATCATGAGAAATAACTTGCACATTCTTAGGATATCCCAAAGCACTTCACTTCTTTTGAAGTGTAGTCACTGTTATAACATAGGGAAATATGAAAGCCAATTTGCACACAGCAAGTTCCACAAACAAGATAAATATCCAGATAATCTGTTTCAGTGCCGTTGGTTGAGGGTTAAGTGCTGGCCAAGACACCGGAACTCCGTTGGTGGTCTTTGAATAGTGCCATGGGATCTTTTATGTTCTCCTGAGGGGGCAGACAGGGCCTCAATTTAACATCTCAGGCAAAAGACAGCACCTCTGACTGTGCAGTACCACCTCAGTACTCCACTGAAATAACAGCCTATATAATGTGCTCAAGTCCTGGAGTATGCCTTGAACCTTCTGACTCAAAGGTTAGAATACTACCATTGGCTCAAAGGTAACACTCTAGCCAGACATCAAGCTGGGAAAAGGTCAGCGCCCACACACAACACAACATCTACATTTCCTAATGGAGTGCATGCTGAAACTACTTGACAGTTCACTTTATATTGAAACTACTCCCCCACTTTATTTTTCGATTTTATTTCTCAGCATCTCATTTTCTTTCTGTTTCCTTTCTTTGGCAAGTTTTTCTACTATGAGATAGTGTTATGGTGGGCGATAGTTGCTGCCCAAATTACTATTTTATCTCGTTTTTGGGATTCAAGTGGATCTCCAATGGTGCTGCTCACAGTGAGTCAGGATTTGATGTAAGTTTGTGAAAGATGTAGCGAAAGACAGTGAAGCAGGTGGATAGTGGGAACGTTTTTTTTGTTTGTTCCTGGGAAATTTGAACCAATCAGAACTGGCTGACAGATTTTTATTCTGAAAGCATTTAAACTGCAAATCATACTACAAGAAAGACTTTTAATATAGTACTAGCAAATCTACCATAGCAGTGCTCACTAAGTCAAAGGATAAGGAGAAGGGCATTGCACCGTGTAACGTACAATGTATTATTCTGATATAAATAACTTTAAGGCCACATGTCTAGTGTCTATGCTTTCCTGAGGTCAATTGCTTCTATACTCACCCCAAGGTCAGAAGAAACCAGTAGGAAATGAGTGGCTTTCTTTCTCTTTCTTTATACTTTTTTTTAAATAAAAAAAGGTACGCAGCACACCCTCGCACAAGATTTGCAAGTCAGAGGATGCACGGTTTTATAAGGACAGGGGTGCACAATGTATTAGTTCACTGCCAAAGTGCAGGTGTGTGTCCCTTTAAGAGTACATGGTACACAGTATAATTGGTCTTCATTCTTAGAACTGGCTTTCTCTCCTGTGTGTGTGAAGGCGTAAAGTCTAATTGTTATGTAAACAGACGTTTAGGTGAATCAGAGTTTCATTGACAACTTGGTTAGATTTTACAGATTGGAAAGTGTTTCTCAGTTTCCGGTGCAAATCAGGAGCAGGCAGTACCAAGTCACCGGCTTTTTTTCCCCTTTTGTTAGAATATTATTTTGCAATTGTTTCTTCAATTGTGTGACGTGTTCAGTACGACATCTGCATAGTTAGGTAGTTAGGAAACACTTCTTCACTCGATTGGTGGTAGAAGTGCGGAACTCTCCCACAAAAAGCAGTAGATGCTAGCTCAATTGATGATTATAAATCCGAGATTGATAGATTTTAGCTAGACAAGGATATAAAAGGATATGGAGCCAAGGCAGGTGGATGGAGTTAAGATACATATCAGCCGTGATCTCATTTAATGCCAGAACAGGTTCAAGGGGCTGAATGGCCTACTGCTGTTCTTGTGTTCCTATGCATACACTGACATACTGAATTTAATAAATTAACAGATATAGATTGATGGCTATAGTAGCTAGTCAACCAGAAAAATCTCAACAGAAAATGAGTACACACAAATGCGCCCACAACCACAGTGCTACAACTGACTGGGCAGTAGTGCATGAAGAAGCAGTGCCCAGCTGCTATGGAATGTCTGTAGCTAAATCCACTTAACTACGCAAATAATTGCTACTGCCTATCCGGAGAAAAATTCCACGCCTTTACTCTACTTAGCTCATTGTCAGTGGAGTATGAACAGTTGCAGAGCACTTCAATTTGCTTTGTGACTACTAACGATGTACTCTCCCTAACCTCCTCTCTCAGATCACTATTAACATTGTAAACATTTTGCTCAGGAAAATCATCATGCTCAGCACAAATTGATATTAAAATCGACAACCTTGCTCAGGAGATCATGATGACAGCAGAGGGTGAAAGTGAAGATTCACACCGGAGAGACCAAGAGTGCACGTGTGAAACCAAGGGCCAAAGTGCATTGTTTGGACCAGTTTGGCAGCTTACTTGGCCATGCTATACATGACCTAGGTGTGCTCGACAGCAACACTGGGAGCAAGAGTGAAATTATGTTCACAATATTCAGGGATAAGAGGTCATTAAGCCCATTGACGCTTATCTCTTTTATACTCTAACTCCAAATGAGAAAGCCCACTGTTTTTGCCTTACTACCCTGCCTGACAGACCACTCGGTTCTTTTATCATTCTTTCAGTAAAGAAGCTTTTCCTCCTATTTGTTTAAAGTTTACATTTTTCTTACTTTCCACTTATGCCATCTGGTCTTACATTTCTGGCTCACTGTAAAGTAATACAGGTATATTTTATCTACACAATTTAGAGAAATAATTCCTCTGTGTATAGCCTTTACACGGCATCAATCTTGTTGCTTTTTATACTCTTTCTAATGTAGGTTTAGCTTTCAAACATCAGCACTGAGATCCTTCACCTTGATGAATACAAATATTCACCAAAATGTATTCAATGTCACAAGTAATGAAAGGGAACTCATTTGAGGTTTAGCCAATTTGACCCAGAGGTGAGCTTCCATATCTACTCCATCACCAAGACTGCCTACTGCCACTTCCGTAACATCTCTCGTCTCTGCCCCTACCTCAGCTCATCTGCTGCTGAAACCCTCATCAATGCCTTTGTTTCCTCCAGAATTGACGATTCCAACGCTCTCCCGGCTGGCCTCCCATCTTCCACCCTCCATAAACTTGAGCTCATCCAAAACTCTGCTGCCTGTATCCTAACTCACGCCAAGTCCTGTTCACCCATCACCCTTGTGCTCACTGGTCTACATTGGCTACCGGTCTGACAACGCCTCAATTTGAAAATTCTCATCCTTGTTTTCAAATCCCTCCACGCCCTCGTCCCTCCCTATCTCTGTAACCTCCTCCAACCCTACAACCCTCCGAGATCTCTGCGCTCCTCCAATTCTGGCCTCTTGAGCATCCCCGACTCCCTTCACCCCCACCGTTGGCGGCTCTGGAATTCCCACCCTAAACCTCTCTCGCTTCCTTGAAGACGCTCCTTAAAACCTACTTCGTTGACCAAGCTTTTGGTCACCTGTCCTAATATCTCATGTGGCTTGGTGGCAAATTTTGTTTGAGATCACTCGTATAAGCACCTTGGGATGTTTTACAGACGCGATATAAATGCAAGTTGTTGTTGATTTGGGGCCGGGTCTATATATACACAGCTGCAAGCAGACCCGCTCCACTGCACTGCTGTTAGTGGAGCAGGACCCTGGAATTTCTGGCTCATGATGTATAAACTGTGTTTCACTAAAAATGTAATTTCCTTCTGCCAATATGGTATCCTGCATTCACTTCCATCACAGATCATTATCACTTAGCCAGCGTTTTTAGTGCAAGGAGCTCAGGCAATTCTGAAACCAATAATTCAGAGGGAAATTCAGACCTCCATTACATATTATATTTGCATGTTTAAAATAATAATAAAAACAGATTTCCAAGGAATTTAAAAAGCATGACCACTTCTCCCTTCCCCTCACTTCTTGCACCCAGTATCAGTGTTGAATACTCACAGACCGGATACAGAGCAAAGCTCCTTCTACCTTGCCCTAAATATGTGCTTTAATCCTAATTTCTGAAAAATATCTCCTACTACCATAAACACCCTAGTGTGACATTTCATTTCTTTAAATCCACCATTCTCTAAGTGAAACTGTTAAAGTATAGGTAGTTTTTAATGTTGTGGATGTATGCCAACTAGAAACCAGGTCGAGACTGTCTGCATGTCCTCTACTCCGCCACCCCGCCCACAGAACCGCCCCAAAACAAGTGTTTATTAACGAACACTTACCTCTGTTCCACGAGAGCAGAACGGGGCTTGGATATTTGGCAGACCATACATTGCAGTGTCAGTTTGATGGTTCTGCTGGTAATTCTGCCCGTCCATGACACAATGTACTTTCAGCATTAGGCACTGTCCAGCTGCATTCTGCACAAGTTCAAAGTGTGTTCAGTACCAGAGGCAAAAAATAAAGGGTACAACAGATCTTATCTGCAATAGTCTTGGCACACCATGTCCTAAAAGAGAGGGGGAGATAAAAATAGACATGAGTTTTCTTAAACTGAAGGTTGTTTTGCTAACAATTTAGTTTCTGCTTGCAAAGAAAGTTCTCATTTCACAATAAGATTTGCAAACTGCTTTGGGTTCCTTTTACTCATAACAACTCATCAGCAAGAATGGCTCGGATTTTGTTATTCCTGTAATTTTCCAACTGTTTCCATATTGAGATTTTTCTATTACTCTCGTCTAAATGGAGTTCTGCAACTTTGTTTCACTGATAAATTTAGTTCCCAGTAAGCAGTAGTAGTAATTCTGAAAAATCTATTTGAATACAGTACTGCACCACATTTTAAATGTTCATTTGCATAAAGGCTAAATTCCTGCACGTACATTAAAATTTGTCGTCAAAAACGGTTTTAATATTCACTCTTTGAAAGTTCAATGTTTCTTATAAAAGCAATGATTAAAAACTACAAAAGTTATATAAACAGTATATGATTTTCTTCATTACCAGTCACTATAATAGGACCCAGAATGAAGGTGTGTGGGTGTGTTTTTTGTCTTATCCACACACCTTATTTTCAATTGTCATGACCTTTGCTCTTAGTTTTGTGTCAACATTTCTTATTCAGTTTTGCCATGTCAACTTTCACCGTCAGTTTGTCAATGCACGGATTAATTCACTCAAAATGCTTCTTCAAAAAAAGCCAATTTTTCTGTCAGCAACTAGAATGTATAATTCCCAAAATGAATTTTAAACAATAAAAAGGAAATATTTCACAATAACACGATTACATTTATCCATTGCATTTGTCTCTTAATAAAGTTTTTACCTAAAGATCTCAGCATCTGCAGGGCTATGGGGAAAGAGCAGAGAATTGGGACTAATTGGATAGCTCTTCCAAAGAGCTGGCATAGGCACGATGGACCGAATGGCCTCGTTCTGCGCTGTATCTGAACAGTTGAGACTTTTCAAATTGCATCTGTGCATTCTGAACAGGCACAGTTGGCACAATTTCCCAGCATCAACGCAGAGGTTGGGGATGGCATTAAACAGGAAATTAGAGACGCGTGCAATAAGGGCACAGCAGTTATCATGGGTGACTTTAATCTACATATAGATTGGGCTAACCAAATTAGTAACAATACTGTGGAGGAGGAATTCCTGGAGTGTATACGGGATGGTTTCCTGGACCAATATGTCGAGGAACCAACTAGAGACCAGGCCATCTTAGACTGGGTATTATGTAACGAGAAAGGATTAATTAGCAATCTTGTTGTGCGGGGTCCCTTGGGGCGGAGCAATCATAATATGATCGAATTCTTCATTAAGATGGAGAATGAAGTAGTTGACTCAGACTAGGGTCCTGAATTTAAATAAAGGAAACTACGATGGTGTGAGGCGCAAGTTGGGTAGGATAGATTGGGGAATGTTACTTAAAGGGTTGACGGTGGATAGGCAATGGCAAACATTCAAAGATCGCATGGATGAACTACAGAATTTGTTCATCCCTGTCTGGCATAAAAATAAAACAAAAAAGGTGACTCAACCATGGCTGACAAGGGAAATCAGGGATAGCATAAGATCCAAGGCCAGAAAAAGCAGCAAACCTGAGGATTGGGAGCAGTTTAGGATTCAGCAAAGGAGGACAAAGGGATTAATTAAGGAGGGGGGAAATAGAGTACGAGCGTAAGCTTGCAGGGAACATAAAAATTGACTGTAAAAGCTTTTATAAATATGTGAAGAGAAAAAGATTGGTGAAGTCAAGCGTAGGTCCCTTGCAGTCAGAATCAGGGGAATTTAGAATGAGGAACAAAGAAATGGCAGACCAATTAAATACATACTTTGGCTCTGTCTTCACAAAGGAGAACACAAATAACCTCCCAGAGATGTCGGGGAACATAGGGTCTAATGAGAGGGAGGAACTGAATGAAGTCAGTATTTGTAGGGAAATGGTGTTAGGGAAATTGACGGCATTAAAGGCTGATAAATCCCCAGGGCCTGATAATCTACATCCTAGAGTACTTAAGGAAGTGGCCCTAGAAATAGCATTGATGGTCATCTTCCAAAATTCTATAGACTCTGGAACAGTTCCCATGGATTGGAGGGTAGCTAATGTTACCCCACTGTTCTAAAAAGGTGGTAAAGAAAAAACGGGGAATTATAGACCAGTAAGCCTGACATCGGTTGTGGGGAAAATGCTAGAGTCCATTATAAAAGATGTAATAGCAGAGCACTTGGAAAACAGTGACAGGATTGGACAAAGTCAACATGGATTTACAAAAGGTAAATCGTGCTCAACTAATCTACTGGAATTTTTTGAGGATGTAACTGATAGAATAGATAAGGGAGAACCAGTGGATGTGGTGTATTTGGACTTTCAGAAGGCTTTCGATAAGGTCCCGCATAAGAGATTAGCGTGTAAAGTTAAGGCACATGGGATTGGGGGCAAAGTACTGACTTGGATAGAGAACTGGTTGGCAGACAGGAAGCAAAGAGTTGGAATAAACGGGTCTTTTTCCGAGTGGCAGGCAGTGACTAGTGGGGTACCGCAGGGATCGGTGCTAGGACCCCAGATATATATATATATGATCTAGACGAGGGAACTAGATATAATCTCCAAGTTTGCAGATGACACAAAGCTGGGTGGGCGTGTGTGCTGCGAGGAGGATGCCGAGAAACTCCAGTATGATTTGGACAGGTTGGGTGATTGGGCAGAAGCATGGCAGATGCAGTATAATGTGGATAAATGCGAAGTTATCCACTTTGGTGGCAAAAACAGAAAGGCAGATTATTATCTGAACGGCAATAGATTGGGAGAAGGGGAAGTGCAACGAGACCTGGGTGTCCTTGTGCTGTCGCTGAAGGTAAGCATGCAGGTACAGCAGGCGGTTAAGAAGGCAAATGGTATGTTGGCCTTCGTAGCGAGAGGGTTTGAGTACAGGAACAAGGATGTCTTGCTGCAGCTGTACAGGGCCTTGGTGAGACCACACCTTGAGTATTGTGTGCAGTTTTGGTCGTCTTATCTGAGGAAGGATGTTCTTGCCATGGAGGGTGTGCAGCGAAGATTCACCAGACTGATACCTGGGATGGCAGGAATGACGTACGAGGAGAGATTGGGTCGATTGGGCTTATACTCGTTGGAGTTTAGAAGAATGAGAGGAGATCTCATTGAAACTTAGAAAATTCTAACAGGGCTAGACAGACTGGATGCAGGAAGGATGTTCCCGATGGCGGGTGAGTCCAGAACCAGAGGGCACAGTTTAAAGATAAGGGGTAAGCCATTTATGACAGAGATGGAGGAAGAATTTCTTCACCTAGAGAGTGGTGAACCTGTGGAATTCTCTACCACAGAAGGCAGTTGAGGCCAAGTCAGTAAATATATTCAAGAAGGAGTTAGATATATTTCTTAAGGCTAAAGGTATCAAGGGATATGGGGAGAAGGCAGGGACAGGGTACTGAGTTTGGATGATCTCATCGAATGGCGGAGCAGGCTCGAGGTGCCGAATGGCCTACTCCTGCTCCTATCTTCTATGTTTCTATGAGTTGACGGGTGTGTCATGCTGCGAGGAATTTCAAAGAAACTGGGCATGGAATTCTCAAAACTTTTATTTCAGGCAAATGATTCACATATAAATGAATTAACTGTGCTTTTCAGTTATGAACTACTCACAAAGAGCACCCGTGAGCAACAGCACATGAACAGCAAAAGCTGTGATTTTGGTTTCTTAGTTGATGGTAAAGACAAACAGCGAACGGATTTTTTTTAATAAATCAATCACCTCTTTTGGTTGCATATATTTAGTTAAAACATCCCTCTTTAGATACATTTTTGAGGCTTAAGTAATTTGTAATGTAACTTGGCAACTATATAAACAATGAACTTTTGAGCATTTTTGTTTATGGAAATGTTATGTTTATTGAAAACTATATTCGTTGGAAAATTCACGAAAAGTGCACTGAATTTTCCACGTCCGAATCAGGAAACTGGGCACCCCCAGCAAACAAATAATTTTCCATCAGCTCATTGCAAGAAGCAGAAAATTTATGCTTAAATGTTTTAAAGACAGGAACTAGCTGATGATGCAAGGGTATCTGAGGGTGCAAAAAATGCAATGGAAAGGTCTGCAGAGAAGGCTGATGCACAAGGGTTTTGGGGCACAGTGGTTCAGCAATTTGGGTCTCATTCTCCCACAAGGCGGTTTGGCCCTGCTCATCAATACTTCCAGATTCCAGCAATCTCCAATATTGCCAGACTCGGAGGTCCCCTCAATGTTCCAACGTTCCCTCACAAGTCCTGCCCAGGACCCCTTCCACCCTCCCATCCTGGATCCCTGGACCCCCTCGAATTGCTCACAAACCCCTGGACTGCATTTTCAGTGCTCCCAAATCCCTGAACTGTCCCAATGCTCTTATACCATAAGACTCCTCCCAATGCCCCCCAAATCACAGGATCCTTCTCCCACTTATCGAAGCCCTGGTCCATAAATCTCTCTCTGTTGTTCTTGGAACCTCAGGACCAATCTCGCAAGGAGCCCCACTCAAAATACTGTTAGATTTTAAGAACCCATTCCAGTACTGCCAGACCCTGGATCCCCTCCCAGTGATCCAGAGCTGCCTCCAATGCTGATAAGTCTGGTAATACTACTTGGCAAATTTAAGGTGGTTATGACTTCTGAAGAAATTCAGAAATAAACAAAGATTCTATGTGTAACTTATTAGGAGAAAGATTTAAAACAGGCAGGGACTTCACAATCTGATAGATGACTTGTAGGGCCATAGAATGAGTCCCCAGTTAAAAAAACACAAAGGGGAAATAGAGCCACTGAATTTTGTTTTAATGCCTGAATAGACTATGTTAGAAACAGAATACAGTGGCAGGAAGTAGCAGAGGTAGAACATGTTGCCTTAAGTGCCGGTTTCCTTGTTCATGTGGTTTCTTCCCAAAAACTAGCCAAAGATTGTTTTTTTTGGAAGAGTCTATTTAGATGGATGTTAAAAATGCCTCAGGATTATTCAACAAGGAGCAGGGAGTTCTACCGGTGTCCTGGCCAACAATTTCTCCTTCAGCCAACACCACTCCACAATAGATTATATGGTCATTCACCTAATTTTGTGTTTGTGGAATCTCGCTGTGTGCAAATTGGCTGTTGCGATTTTCCACATAATAGTGACTACACTTTGAAAATTCTTTGGGTTATCCTGAAATTTGAGAAGGTACTAGGTAAATGCAAGTTCTTGCGTCAGGTAATAGATAATGTGCTTTGTGTATGGCATTTCTTAATTCTAATCATGACACACTCATTTGCATTTAACAGTGCAGCATTTAGTCACACAGGATGTGGCAATTTACTCAGATTTGATTGAATTACAGCGTACCCCAGGAGATGGAAAATGTGAAGTATCGGTATTCCTTTGCTTTTGTTATTTAACCTAGAAAAAGTATTCACTGCGCTCAGTAAAATGTAACATTTTGAAACTGTACAAACCCATAATTTATTGGTGGTAGTGATCATAATTCAGTTAGATTTAATGTAGTTATGGAAAAGGACAAGGATAGACCAGGAGTAAAAGTTCTCAGTTGTGGAAAGGCCAATTTTACTAAGCTGAGATGCGATTTAGTAAAAGTGGACTGGAAACAGCTACTTTAAGGTAAATCAGTGTCAGAGCAGTGGAAAGCATTCAAGGAGGAGAGAGTGAGGGTTCAGAGCAAATATGTCCCCACGAAGAAAAAGGGTGGGACTCCCAAATCTAGAGCCCACTGGATGTCTCGGAGCAAACAGGGTAGGATAAGAAAACAAAAGGGAAGCTTTTGTCAGATACCGAGAGCTCAATACTGCAGAAAGCCGAGAAGAGTATAGAAAGTGTAGGGGTGAAATTAAAAAAGGAAATTAGGAAAGCAAAGCGAGGGCATGAAAAAAATATTGGCAAGTAAAAGTTAAGAAGGCATACAGGATGAATTCCTTTATTAGCCAAGGCAAAGAGTACAAGAGTAGGGAGGTTATGCTAGAACTGTATAAAATACTAGTTAGGCCACAGCTAGAGTACTGCATACAGTTCTGGTCACCACATTACAAGAAAGATGTGATTTCACTCGAGAGGGTACAGAGGAGATTTATAAAGATGTTGCCAAGACTAGAGAATTTTAGTTATGAGGAAAGATTGGATAGGCTGGGGTTGTTTTCTTTGGAACAGAGGAGGCTGAGGGGAGATTGAATTGAGGTGGATAAAATTATGAGGGGCCCAGATAGAGTGGATAGGAAGGACCTATTTCCCTTAGCAGAAGGGTCAATAACCAGGGGGCATAGATTTAAAGTAATTGGTAGAAGGATTAGAGGGGAGTGGAGGAGCAATTTTTTCACCCAGGGGGTGGTGGGGGTCTGGAACTCACTGCCTGAAAGGGTGGTAGAGGCAGAAACCCTCATCATATTTAAAAAGTACTTGGATATGCACTTGGAAGTGCCGTAACCTACAAGGCTACAGACCAAGAGCTGGAAAGTAGGATTAGGTTGGATAGCTCTGTCGGCCAGCACAGACACGATGGGCCAAATGATTTCCTTCTGTGCCGTAAACTTCTATGATTCTATGATTTTGCTAAGTTTATCAAATATTTAAAAAGTTACTAACCAAAATTACCACTCATATTCCGAAAAATTGTCAAAAACATTGAGATCATTGGCACTGTTATTTTATTTTTTTCCATACTGAAATTCAGCTTATGCCGACCTTTTCACAGCCCACAGATGAAATTTTGAATGAGTTACCCACAATGACTATAAAATAAAGTTTGAGTTTTTCCATATAGACATGCAGTGCTTGCATTTACATGATACCTTATCATATTGTTGAAACATCGGTTCTTCATACACATCAGAAAATTCCCAGATTGGATCTCTGGAATGAGACAATCTCAACTAGAATGGCAGTGACGGTACTACAACTGGTCTCTGCAGCAGGGAGGCAAGAAATCAGTTAGGATTCCCACTCCTTATCACTATCCAGTTCTCCAAGGTATGAAAGTGCTGCTGTTGGAGGAGGACAAGATCTTACCCGGCTGTGATGCTTCCATGTTTAAAAATAGTCTATCAAAACTCTCATGATTAGCCACTTGGGTGAGGTACCAGAAGACTACTAGTACCCATGGAAACCATACTCCAGACTTCCAAACAGGAAGGTAGAAAATTGGAAAAGAAATCCATTTCAGCTCAATTCAGCAAACTTTCTATTTTATTATGCTAGGTGAATTTTTGGAAGAGTCCAATTAATATCAACAACAAAACATGTATTATTAAGCTGCACTATTTTTTTCATGGGGTGTTAATTTTGTGCTCATCAAGGTACCAGATGACAGTGCCACAAAATGGAAGTTTTCCAATTTTATCATCCACTGTCACAGTCAATCAGATCAAGGTCAGCACTGCTAGTTGCAATGTAAAGCTTTCATTATTTTTTTCTGAACACTGTGACCTAGCCCCAACATCAGAAGAATATGTCTTACTAACCACTTCACACACCAGCCATCCTCCTCTACGAGGGAGATTGCCAATTGGTACTGAATTTGGGGCACTTTTGCATTGTGGACTCATACCCTGTAGAATGAATTTCAATATTGATAAATGTGAGGTGGCGCATTTTGGTAGGAAGAGTAAGGAGGCCACAGACTCCTTGGAAAATAAGAGAGAGTCCAAATGAGGTAGAGGAGAAAGGGATCTTGGGGTACAGATACACAAATCATTACAAAGTAGCGATGCAGGTTAATAAGGCCATAAAAAAAAACAAAGCACCGGGGTTTATTTCTAGAGGGATAGAATTGAAAAGCAGAGAAGTTATGTTAACCTTCTACAGAACCTTGGTTAGACCACACTTGGAATACTGTGAACAATTCTGGTCTCCATATTATAAAAAAGGACATAGGAGGCACTGAAGGTGCAAAACAGATTTACAAGAATTATACCAGAACTGAGAGGTTATACTTATCAGGAAAGATTGAACAGGCTGGGGCTCTTTTCTCTAGAATAGAGAAGACTGAGGGATGACCTGATAGAGGTCTTTAAGATTATGAAAGGGTATGTTAGGGTAGACGTAGAGAAGATGTTTCCACTTGTGGGGAGACCAAAACTAGAAGCCATAAATTCAAGATAGTCACTAATAAATCCAATGGGGAATTCAGGAGAAACTTCTTTACCTAGAGTGGTTAGAATGTGGAACTCGTTACCACAAGGAGTAGTTGAGGCGACGAGCATAGATGCATTTAAGGGGAAACTAGATAAACACAAGGGAGAAGGGAATCGAAGGTTACGCTGATAGGATTAGATGAAGAGGGGTGGGAGGAGGCTTGTGTGGAGCATAAACATGGACCAGATGCACTGAATGGCCTGTTTTGTGCTGTACATGCTATGTAATTCTATGTAATGTGTAAAATTCTTAAAACATTGATCATGGTGTGAGTTATATGCCCAACCCCAGACAGGCAGAAATTGTATGGCCTTGTAGACTTCCTGAGGATCTCTTGCTGGCTCCCTCGGTTTGCAAACCCCAGTTTGAAAACTTATCCTTTGCACAACTATATTTCTTAGTTGAGAAATAAACGTCACTAGACTGATTCCTGGGTGAGGCGATCGTCCTATGAGAGATTGAGTACACTAGGCCTATATTCCTAGAGTTTAGAAGAATGCAAGGTGATCACATTGAAACATATAACATTCTTAAGGGGCTTGACAGGGTAGATGCTGGGAGGAAGTTTCCCCTGGCTGGGGAATCTAGAACTAGGGGTCACAGTCTCCGAATAAGGGGTCGACCATTTAGGACTGAGATGAGGAGAAATTTCTTCACTCAAAGGGTTGAGTGTCTTTGGAATTCTCTACCTCAGAGCTGTGGATGATTAGTCGTTGAGTATATTCGAGACAGATCGATAGATTTTTGGATACTAAGGGAATCAAGGGATATGGGGAAAGTGCGAGAAGGTGGAGTTGAGGTAGAAGATCATCTATGATCTTATTGAATGGCAGACCAGGCTCGATGGGCCGAATGGCCTAATCCTGCTCCTATTTCTTATGTTATGATGTCAGTGAAAAGAAATAAATCTGTAACTCAAACAATACAGAAATGAAGACGCCAGAACTAACAGACAGTATTACAAGCAGCATACAAAAAGTCACTTATCAAATTAAAAAAAGCGCTTGTCCACCAAGCATAGCAGAAACAAAAAATGTATTTAATGCGCCTCATGCACACAAGCATTTGTTGAATGTAGTTTATAAAGAAGCTTCCTGCATTTGGAAGCATAGTCATAACTTTTTCTGATGTATACATGGATGATCTCAATCCACAAGGGGCTCGATTTTGCTGTGAAAATAAAGGTGAGGCTAACAGCGCTCACCGTTATTTATGTGCAAATCAGACAGCCACTTCTGGCGAGTGCACATTCGCAGTTAAAGGCAAAAATCCAGAAATTGCTGTCTGAGATACACTGCCTCTTCGTAAGCTGTGCGAAAACAGCATCTCGCCATCTGACTCACCATTGAAACGTATTGAACGGCGTGAAGTTCTTGTACGGACGTCGTAGAATCGGACTAAACTCGCCACAAAAAGGTTAGGGCTTGTCCATTCCAGTGTAAGTACCCTTTTAACGAAATGATAAGTCTAAATTACTGCCAAACAACCTCCCTGGCACCAAAAATTTACTTTTACAAGTGTGGACTCTCATTCCTTCAGCTCCGTTCATTCGCCACTCACAGCAAAATTCAGTCCATTTTTCTTTAGTCTTACATTCTCAATCATAAAAATATTGTTAGCATATTGAATTTCATGTTAGAATATGCCTAGTTTTGAAGTGTTGGGAATCTGTTTTTACCATTAAACTGTTATTGCACAACAAATTTTAGCATAAGGTTTGCAGTATTTGATGTTTAAAATTTCAAAAGTAAACACGTTCAGCTTAAATTGCTTTTTGGTATAAATAGCACATAAAAGAAATTTCCTTCCCCAATCTAGTAAATATTTAGTTAAGCTGCAAAAAGTACTACACACAAAAATGCTATTGTTAATGTATAAAGGAAAAGTCATCCTGGTAAAATGACTGCCATGTCACTTTACCACCTCTAAACAAAACTGTCTAATGTCGCAATGTCACCAACTGTATATAAGCTAGTAAGAAATGATGTAAAACATTAAACACGCCCTATGAAAATGCCACTGTGATAGTTCACGCTACACCAGATACTGCAATGCCTGCAGTATTGGTCAGCCAGCGCGTTAAGCTCTGGAAACTGAAATTCAGATCAGGTGAAAACTACTTGACTGCATGGCATTTTTTATTGCAACACAAAGGTGAAAACCCAATGTCTACAGTTCAAGTATCAATAAGATTGAAGAGCAATGAGAAGATGGGCAAAGGGTAAATTAAGGAGTGATTAGGTGAGGCCAGGCAGTTTTAACAGCCTGGAGATTATAGGAGGAAGGAAAGACTGAGGGAGGCAAGAAATGTTGATGTACTGAGAGAGAATTGGGGGGGGCGGGGGTGGGGGAGAATTGATGCCCAAGGCTCGCCTGATTGGGCAATCAATACGCCTGCCTTAAGAGGCTATTTAAATATGCGAATCGAGGTCCTATGCCAGTTGTACGACCTTGTTTGCAATATTCAGGTATAAATGGGCGAAGTTGTACCAGGCATTGAGTGAGCTAAGCAGCGGTTTTGTAAAGCTGGTGGCTGCTCAGAGAGAGCCAAACATTTTTTTTCCCTTCTGGCTCCACAAAAATACTCTAGCCCACGCTCAACTCTTATTAAAAATCTCATCCAGTTTTCAGCCACCTTAGAAGGGGTTTTTAGTGCGCTCTGCTCTATACTGCCAAGCTCCAGAGATCATGATGTGGAGATGCCGGCGTTGGACTGGGGTGGACAAAAATGAGAAGTCGCACAACACCAGGTTATAGTCCAACAGATTTATTTAATTTTAGAAGCTTTCGAAGCAGTTCGCTCCTTCGTCAGGTAACCTGACGAAGGAGCGAACTGCTTCGAAAGCTTGTAAAATTAAATAAATCTGTTGGACTATAACCTGGTGTTGTGCGACTTCTCATTTAAGCTCCAGAGATGCAGACTTCCATTTCACATGCTCCACAGAGCTACGATATCTGGGTTTCACACTCTATAAAGTACACTTCTGGGCCAATGAAGTGCGATCAACTGATACAGGTCTTTCCTCTCTCAGCAGTAGTTCGAGTGCAAGTTCTATATTTGTACTGGTTCTTCGCTACTCAGAATTAACATCAAGTTATTCAGACCTTCATCCATTTAATTATAAAGACCAAATTAGCATCAAATTATGGCATCCTATTGGGAATGCTGATATTGCTCAAATTGTTGTATAGACCGATTCATTTCTTATCAAAAGTAGATATACTAATGTTTTGACCATTTTATTTGCTGGGTCCCAACATCAATAAAACACAGCAAAATCACCATTTTATTTTACTTTTTTTATATTCTCAAAGGGAAGCGATAGGGAGCATCTATATTTTGTACAGATTTTTTAAAACACTAAATGCTGGAAATCTGGAATAAAAACAGAAAATAGCGTAACTATGAATCAGGTCAGAAAACACCATGTGAAGGAAAGGTTAATAATTTAGGTGGGACTCATCAGAACAGTCCTAATGGGAGTTCCACCCAAATTATTAACCCATTTTCCTCAGATGCTGTCCACCTGTTGTATTTCCAGCAGTTTTGGTTTTTATCTATTACTGTATATAAATCCTTTGGAGCATATATACGGGTGAAGTGACTTGGAAGTCAAATGGAGTGCAAGAATTAGGATATCTATAATATGTTAAAAATCTTACCATTTGTATGCACTTCCTGTCAACTTACTCTTCCAAGATGCTATCCAATGAACAGCTTATTAATTTACCCAAACTTGAGAATAAAGTAGGTTTTTCTTTGTATAAAAAAGCAAATGCTCCACAGAACATGTTTTATTTACTTAAAGTCTAGTGTAAAGTCATACCCCTTTATAAGTCAATTCTGCAATTTATGTTTTTCAAATCATATTCAAAAGAAAAGAAACAAATGCAAAAGGGGCAATCTATATACCAGATCCAAAGATATATTCCAAGTTCTACAGTGTCAGCCACCATGTCATGTAATCTCACTTTGTTTTGATGACTGGGAGTGTCCTATTTCAAAAGGATGAAGACTGAAACTTGAGCTTGTGGTAGGTACTAAAGATGTACCTAGGCCTATGACCCATGAAAATCATTTTGTTGCATTACTTGAACAATTTTCAGTTTCTCGCCCGTTTTTCCTTTAAGATGGATTTAAAATTGAAGAATGTGTCAAAATGAACCTTTCATTATGCAGCGTTAAAAATTCTTGATCGCGCAGTAATGTGAAACTACTAACATATGATAAGTGATTGCAGTCAATATTACATCATTTGGAAACCAAGTCAAACATGAAAATTATTGGGACCAGACTTTCCAGATCAGTTTCTCCAGCAATCACAATAGGAACAAAGGAGTAGGCCATTCAGCCCTTCAAGCCTTCTGCCATTCAATTTGATTGTGGCTGATCTGTACCTCAACTCCATTTACCAATCCCTGCTCCACATCCCTGGATACCCATACCCAACAAAAATCTATTGATCTCATAGAAACATAGAAAAATAGGAGTAGGCCATTCGGCCCTTCGAGCCTGCTCCGCCATTCAATATGATCATGGCTGATCCTCTCTCAATATACCATATTCCCACTCTCTCCCTATACCCCTTGACGCCTTTTGCGTCTAGAAATCTATCTATCTCCTTCTTAAATATATTCAGTGACTTGGCCTCCACAGCCATCTGTGGTAGAGAATGCCACAGGTTCACCGCCCTCTGAGTGAAGAAATTTCTCCTAATCTCAGTCCTAAATGTTCTACCCCGTATCCTGAGACTGTGACCCTTCGTTCTAGAGCCCCCAGTCAGGGGAAACATCCTCCCTGCATCCAGTCTGTCGAGCCCTGTCAGAATTTTATACGTTTCAATGAGATCACCTCTCATTCTTCTAAACCCTAGTGAATACAGGTCAATCTCTCCTCATACGACAGTCCTGCCATCCCAGGAATCAGTCTGGTGAACCTTCGCTGCACTCCTTCTATGGCAAGTATATCCTTTCTTAGGTAAGGAAACCAAAACTGCACACAGAACTCCAAGTGTGGTCTCACCAAGGCCCTGTATAACTTTAGTAAGACATCCTTGCTCCTGTACTCAAATCCTCTTGCAATGAAGGCCAACATACCATTTGCCTTCCTAACTGCTTGCTGCACCAGCATGTTTGCTTTCAGTGACTGGTGTACAAGGACACCCAGGTCCCTTTGTACATCAACATTTCCCAATCGATCACCATTTAAATAATACTCTGCCTTTCTGTTTTTCCTACTGAAGTGGATAACTTCACATTTATCCACGTTATACTGCATCTGCCATGTAATTTGCCCACTCGCTCAACTTGTCTAAATCACCTTGAAGCCGCTTTGCATCCTCCTCACAACTCCACCTAGTTTCGTGTCGTCAGCAAACTTGGAAATATTACATTTGGTTCCCTCATCCAAATCATTGGTATATATATTGTGAATAGCTGAGGCCCAAGCACTGATCCCTGCGGTACCCCACTAGTCACCGCCTGCCACCCCGAAAAAGACCCATTTATTCCTACTCTCAGTCTGGAAAGTTTCACTTGACCGAGTATTCACAGCCTTTTGGGGGAGAAAGTTCCAGATTTCAGCTACCATTTGTGCGAAAAAGTGGTTCCTGATTTAATTCCTAAATGGCCTGGTTCTAATTTTAAGATTATGCCCACTTGTTCTGGATATCCCCACCAGAAGAAATAGTTTCTCTGCATCGACCTTATTGAATCCCCTAAGCATTTTAAAATATCTCATCTAGATCACCCCTCAATCTTCTAAACTTAAGGGAATACAGGCTAAGTTTATGCAATCTAACTCTTTAAGCCCTGGTATAATTCTGGTGAATCTGTGCTGTATCCCTTCCAAGGTCAATATATCTTTCCAAAGGTTTGGTGCGTTAAACAGAACGCAGTATTCCAGTGATAAATGGTTACCAGGATTATTGACTGTGTATGGCAGGTGACACTAACTATTTGTAAATTTTCTTTTGCACTTTTCCGCTTACCGCCCCCGGCTCAATTTGCTCCCTTCTCAAGATGCTGTACAATTTCACACTTACCAGCAACCTCCCAGTACCGCGCCCAAATAACTATTCGCCATGTATGAAGTTAGACAGGGTGTGTTTGGAAACTATTTCACCTTGAAGGGTGTCACAACTGAATGACATCCTGTTCTTACCTTTCCAGCAGACACCACTGGATAACAGTGAGGAACCAGATCCTCGTCAGCACAGCGACACAGGAGCCAATTCCAGCACCTCACTTGTTGCCCCAGCTGAAATCGATTAATTAAGCACACACAAAAAAATCAAACCTGAAACTTCTGATCTGTTTGACTAAGTACTACACTAGGCAATGCCTTTACAGTCAAGGAAGTGACACTCTCTATTTCTTTAGACAAAAGTATGAAGTTATACTATCCAGATGTACAGATAAAAATGGGACCTCATTAATGTTTTGCATTAAACAATTATTATCCAATTATTCTGGCTATTGGATACTGAATCACAGTAGCTGGCCAATTACATCTTAACCCTCCTGTTGGCCAACATTCAGTTTTTAACAATGAAATTCCTGCAGAAAACACCACTTAAGAACTTCGGATAAAAAACACTGCACTAGCAACCTTTAAAAACAAACTTCCAAGACAGGCAAACAGTTAAGCGTGCTAACATTCTTCAATCTGGTCAGTGAATGTGTTGTCCATAATACTTAAATACAACAACTTGGTTTCAAATTTGCCACAAATTATTTATTCTATTATGAATAAAATGTAGTGTTACAAATTAATTTGGAAATAATGCTCATAAAAGTTAAAGATCACAAAGTCACCATCAATATCACTATTTAGACGCGTTAAACCATTCAGATCTCCCTCGATAGCCCAGTGGGTAAAGGTGCAGCATCAAGCCAAAGGATGGTTCCAAGTTGGATCTCTATTGCTTCGAGTTAACCAACCTTATCTGGGTGGCAACTGGATGTTACAACTGGTCTCCATGCCCCCAGTGTTAAAAATAAAGCCATGGTTCCTGCTTCTGACCACTATCTGGTGGCGTGCATGTGAGATTGCTGAATGAGGACAGGATCAAGCTCAGCTGTAACGTTCCCCATGGTTGAGCAACCTGCCAACACTCACTGTACAGGCACCCACAAAGAATAGCCAATTGGACAAGGTACTGGAAGGTAGCTACCACCACTGAGACTGTTTGCAAGCATAAGTCGTTCCCTTCAAGAGAGAACACATTTTTGAAAACAGGAAGAGACACAGCTTTTCATTTTTTTTAAATTCTGGTGTGTTTTAGCATGTTTTTGCTGATACTGTATCATTGAGAAAAATCAGCATCAGGAAGTTACTGAGGGGGGCCTGGCAGTACAACCAGCCAAATTAACATCTATACAGATAGAATATGCTTTAGCTTCAATTGTGAATGTTAATACAGTTCTCTTACATCATCAGGTTTAATAACTCTTCCAAGGTAGTTCCTTCAAATATGTCATTAGCATCCACCAATTGTACCAAATAAATTGAAAGAAAATCAACAGGAATACATAAATGAACTGCGGGATGTTCAACTTAATTGCAACTCTTTGCTTCCTTTTTTTTTTAAGCATTAACAATAGCTTTGTGCTTTCAGTTCTAAACGGAACTAGGGTTGGACAACATTATGACTAATCATGTTTAGACAATATAACGATGCGATATTACTGCATCTAGGTAATGTGAGAATACTAGAAACATCAGCAACTGTGAAAAGATTGTGATGCTAAGGTATTACATTACAAAAACAACTTGCATTTATATAGCGCCTTTAACGTAGTAATATATCCCAAGGCGCTTCACAGGAGTATTAATATAGCTAAACCATTAAAGAACACAATCATAATTGTATTACTGATACTCATCTTATAAATTTACTGTATTGCGAACCTCCCATCGCCACTCTTAAAATGATCAGCACACACTTCCCATCAGTAACAAAGAAGCCATGTTAGGACATTTTCTCTCTGTTTGCCAAGCTGAATTTGTTTTGTATATTTGAATCAAACATCCAATTAGGTTGTTCTTGTAATTTATATGACTCTGCTCATTGCCCACCCATCTTCAAGGCTCTCTTTGTTTGACTTCATAAACTTCAATTCATAATCCCCTGTTTTAAGCTAAGTTCAATACAGTACTAAAATCACTGCCTCAGGATTGCCTCTTTTCACCTCTGGGTCCTGGATTTAAATTTAAGGAAAAGAGATAGAAGGAAGGGTTTGTCTCTTGAATGGCTGTTTGAGATAGAGTGTAAAGTGTAATGACCAGCCATGATCCAATTGCCACTGGGCACAAAAATGCAGTTGACACTTAGACCTCAGAAGGACATTGATAGATGGAAGTCATGTTGGTTTTGTAGCAGACAGTTTTCCAAGCCTTTTGTTGACCATCAGGAAGAAGGAGAAGATAACTGTACTCCACAATTTTAGTCTAATTTCTTGTAAAACCCATCAAGCATGTCACAAACCCAAGTTAGAACTTCTACACTCTCTGGGAAGTACTATTTCAAGCACAGATATAGTATAACCAAATGCAGAGTAAAGCTCCCACTACTCTGCCCCAATAATGTGTCTCAGTCCCAACTTCAGAAGAGCACCCCCTATTGCACCAGTGTGATATTTTTCCGTATCCTACACCAGGCAAGTGTTCGCTTGGCTTAGTGGTTAGACTCTCGTCTGAGTAAGGTGGTTAGAGGTTCCAAGCCCACTCCAGGTTCTGGAGCACACAATCAAAGCTGACGCTACAGAGCAGTACTAAGAGAGTGCCAGATGAAATGGTAAACCACAGCCCTGTCTCCCGGCTTAGATGGGTGTAAAAGATTCAGAAGAGCAAGGAGGTATCCTAGCCAATTTTCTGGAGAAATGTTTTCATATTATGTTTGAATTATTACATAATGTAGTGCAATACACCAAAAAGTATAATTGAGCTGACATCATACAAATCAGGTTTTAATCTTCCACAATATAAGTAACTTCAGTTGACCATTTCTCTCTCCCTGCTTCTATTGTACTACTTTTGTACAGATTTAATAAGCAGTTTCTACCCATCTTATGACAACTAGGCTATTAAAATATCTACTAATGCAAATTTGCATGTACACATTTGTTTAAATATTCAACTAGTAGCCTGAGCTCTCAGCAAAAACAGGCCAACATGCTGAAGTGAGACAATTCTAACCTACGCTATAGATGTGCGTGGTTTGGACACTTTCTGTTGGATCGCACAATTTTATCAGAATTTTTTGTTCAATAAAACTTCAATCTGTAATCTTCCCGGATTTGTTTTAATAACATACCACCAGTCTAAATCAGCTATTTGTGACAGCAGGGTAGGTGCGGGATATTTCATCACCATGGCTTACATGTTCTACAGCTTATGTAGATGTTACTGAACGTGTAAACAATAAGAACTTTAAACCTCACATAAACATATCAGCTGTGCTAAATAGGCAACATGCGAGACAGAGGCATATGCAAAATTACCAAAGTAAAACTGGCTTTGAAAGAGGGAGGAAGGGTGGGAACAACCCACAGAGAGCCTCTAAACCGCACATTATTTACAATAAACATATTAAATGGCCTTCAGAACTGCTTAGAGCAGCCAAGGGTCAGAAACTCCTAGCTGGATATTAATTCTGAATTGAAAACTTTGTAGGTGAAAAGAAACAGAAAAGCGTTGATGTAGCATGACCTTGTTAATGAACTGGATGTTGACACTTTCAAGCACGCATAAAAATGACAATGTGCAAGATCAAGATAAAGAATACAACAACAATTGATACTGTAACTAAAGCAACGATTAAAATAGTGTAAAATCATATTCTTAGTTTCATGTTACCATATCATGCTCTCAAACTTTTTTTTAAACTGTGCATTATCAAAGATGTGCATAGAATCATAGATCTTACAGTACAGAAAGATGCCATTCGGCCCATTGTGCCAGTTCTTAGAGAAAGCTATTCAATTAGTCCCACTCCCCTGCTCTTTTCCCATACGGAATATAGTTTTGTACAATAAACTTAATTTTAAAACAGGAACTCTTAAGTCATCACGGTGACGAGGCTCAAAAGTACAGGTTTTGTCTTGGGGAAGGAGAGTTTGCACATGATAAAAAAAATTCACACAAGTGCTTCAAGCAGGATTCTGACTTCAGCCTGAACTTGAAGATGCCAGTTGCAATTGGGCATTGTGGAAAATGATTAATTCTGTTGTCTCAATATACTTTGCTGAATGTATTTAAATTGTTGTTTTTAATAAAAGGAATATTTAATGAGAATAGTTTGATAAAAGAAATGTCATCACCATTAAATTCAGCAATGAGTTTGTTATGTTTTAATAAGGTCCAAGAAAAAGAAAAATGCAACTTTACAAAATTAAGCTTCTTACTTCTGCTGGGAGATTACTTTTGCAATGATATTAAATTCAATTCAATTATCAACTTGATTTTACTTAAATATTAAAATCTAATACATTAGTAAAAGTATAAACTAACCCATCTGGGAGACAAGCTGATTGCAGTTTGCATACCCAGATTCAATTCTTTAACAAAATCATATTAGGATTGGGCTCTTAATCAAATTATACAATGCTGCTGTGGGAATACATTATTTGTTTTGAGCTTTGGGGTACTTCAGCACAGGGACAAAGAAGTCAGGATTCTCCCTGGGGAAAGCAGGTCAGTGGGAGGTGAGTGTAACTGCTATTTTCTACTCTTGCACCAACTCAATCCTGGTACTCATGTTACTGGGAATTGCAGAAATCGTGGTAGAATAAGCGCCTTCACAAGATTTCCCAACTTGGCAAGCTATCGGAGTCTACAGTGTAGACCGTAGTGACTTAAAAGGCCCTGTGGTATTTCAATGAGGTCAGCTGGCACACTGGGCCTGATTTGCTCAAGAACGTTACATGCCCAACACTAACACGACATAGCGTGCCAGATTTGTCCTCCGCAGAGGGAGCCTATCAAAATTATCTGGTCACTTTATATCATATCGCACACGAAGATGTTTCACGGGCAACAAAAAAACAACCCACTGAAAGTAGCAAAGGCTTATCTTTTATACGTTATGATTTCGCAGAATCTGCTCCCTGAAGCACAATACAACCAACCACGTACAAAAGTAACAAAAACTTCCCAAATTAAACAGTGTAATTAATACTAGTAACTAATCTCGCCGTAACATATTAACCCCCACTGTGCTAACCAAACAATTTTTTTCCATGGAAAAACAAGGGAGAAAAAAAGACTTGGTTTCAAACTTCGGACAGAAAGACGCCGAGAGGATTCTTTTTTTTGCTCTTCCATGTTAACCCAAAATCGCTCCCACCCTACGTGATGTGGTGCCGATAAGCGGAAATAAGTTACAACAGGATTAAAGAACAATCAAAAGCGTTCAAGGAGGAAAGCAGCGCCCACAATATATATATATATCTATCGTCTTTTTTAAAACGTTATCACACAATTACCTTCTAATTTGTCGACGTTTAATACTTTAAACAGCCGCTGTCTGTTCGATAAATCGTTGAGAAAGGACCAAATGAACTTCGGCTTTTGTGGAATTGCATCCAGACACAGCTCGACTTATTGGGGAGGGAGAAAAAAAAACGCCTCGACTTAAGAGAGCAGCGCGGCTCGCTTTTTTTTTGAAATATAAAATGACACAGAAGAAGAAGAAGAGGAGCTACCGACTATTTTCTAATATCGAGAGCCAGAGACGGTTTCCTCGGACTGTTTTGTACCAATAATGTTTGCACAATAGAATCCTTGTCAGATCATCTCGATGAGATCACTTCCCTGTACTATTAAACGAGAGTTGTTTTAACTTAAAAATTGTTTTAAATTCGTCGCTTCCAACATCACATTGCTAAGGGAGGGAGCCTGAGAAAAGAAACTTTTATAAAGAAAACTTCCCCCCCCCCCCCACACATCTTGATCTAAACTTTAGCAAAACGTCAACACGTCTCAGAACGTAGTTTCACAACAATTTAACCCAGCGCTGTCTCCCCCACAAAATATGAAAATATTCCGTTTAATCTCACAGATTATTAACTTCATGCGTCTTTTTTTTGTTGTTGTTTTGGGAGAGGGAGAAGCTGCATTATCGATACTGAGAGGCCGAGCAGAGCAATGGGGAAGGAGAAGCCCAAGTTCCAGCGAGAGGCCTACACAGCCTGCCGCTCGATTTACAGGACTGAGCTCGTCGGCAGCGCCGCGCACCTCCTCCCGCTCGCTGTTTGTTTCTGGGGGGGGGTTCTAATTTAAAAAACAAACAAACAAAAGGCTGAAGGTACCGACCTGTGTGCGAATGAGACGAGTTGGACGCCGTGGGTTTTAATCCATAAAGTGCCTGTTGTTTGTGTGTGTGTGTGTGTCGGCGGCGCTGCCTCTCCGCTCACTGCACCCCCCCGCTCTCACTCCACTTCCTGCTTCGCCGCCATTTCTGTCTTCACACGCGCCGCTTCCTCTATTTGACGTCAGGCTTGGAAAGGCAGTCTTCATGCTGGGGGAGCTGTGTGTGTGTGTGTGTGTGTGTTCCTCATCATCTTGTACACCTTCTTGTCCCCAAAGCTCCCCCAGCATGAAGGCTGTGTGTGTGTGTTCCTCATCATCTTGTACACCTTCTTGTCCCCAAAGCTCCCCCAGCATGAAGGCTGTGTGTGTGTGTGTGTGTGTTCCTCATCATCTTGTGCACCTTCTTGTCCCCAAAGCTCCCCCAGCATGAAGGCTGTGTGTGTTCCTCATTATCTTCTACACCTTCTTGTTCTCAAAGCTCCCCCAGCATGAAGGCTGTGTGTGTGTTCCTCATCATCTTGTACACCTTCTTGTCCCCAAAGCTCCCCCAGCATGAAGGCTGTGTGTGTTCCTCATTATCTTCTACACCTTCTTGTTCTCAAAGCTCCCCCAGCATGAAGGCTGTGTGTGTTCCTCATCATCTTGTACACCTTCTTGTCCCCAAAGCTCCCCCAGCATGAGTCATAACGGCACAGAAGGAGGCCATTCAGCCCATCGAGTCCGTGCCGGCTCTCTGTAGAGCAATCCAGTCAGTCCCATTCCCCCGCTCTATCCCTGTAGCCTTGCAAGTTTATTTCCCTCAAGTGCCTATCCAATCTCCCCTTGAAAACATTGAGAGTCTCCGCGTCCACCACTTCCGTCGGCAGCAAATTCCAGGTCATCACCACTCGCTGCGTAAAAAAGTCTTTCCTCACATCCCCCCTGTATCTCTTGCCCAAAACCTTAAATCTGTTTCCCCTAGTCCTTGTACCATCAACTAGTGGGAACAGCCTTTCCCCGTCTAGCCTAGCCAAACCCGTTATAATCTTGTACACCTCTATCAAATCACCCCTCAACCTCCTTTGCTCTAATGAAAACAAATCCAGCTTCTCCAACCTGTCCTTGTAGCTAACATCCCCCATTCCCGGAACCATTCTGGTAAATCTCCTCTGCACCCTCTCAAGGGCCTTCACATCCTTCCTAAAGTGTGGTGACCAGAACTGGACGCAATACTCCAGTGGTGGCCCAACCAGCGCTTTATAAAGGTTCAGCATAACTTCTCTACTTTTGTACTCAATACCTCTATTTATGAAGCCCAAGATCCCATATGAAGGCTGGCTGTGTGTATGTGTTCCTCATCATCTTGTACACCTTCTTGACAAGAAGGTGTGCAAGATGATGAGGAACAGACACATACACACAGCCAGTCTTCATGCTGGGGTAACTTGGGGACAAGGAGTGCAAGATGATGAGAAACAGACACACGCACACACACACACACACATCAGCCTGATGTGCATTAAGTCAGCACAGTCCCGAGTCTTCATTTCTAATGTGTGCATCAACACCTTGCAGGCAATCTAGTTCTGTTTTCCACAGGTGGCATTGCTTCCTGCTCAGATCCCTAACTGACTCTTAGGGCTGAATCTTTCGGGGTGGGAGCAGGCGCGATCAGTGATGGGTCGGGTGGAAAAGTTGTTATTTTTGACAGCGGGTCGGGCACCTGCTGTCATCTTGCTCCCACGCGTCTTTCCCACAGGTGCATCTGTCATCATGGAGCTGACCCAACCTGCAGTAGCGTGGGACCCAATTGAAATCATTATGAGGTACTTTACAGGCACTTAAGAGCCTTCCCCCCGCCCCCCCCCCCCCCCCCTACTTTTTAAATTTCCCTGCATGGCCACGGGATTCACGCAGCTCGGGAACCACGTCTGTCAACCTGAGGCGGGAGTTCCGTGGCCATTGTTCCAGTTGATTACTTGACAGCATGAAAAACAAACCAAAATAAAAACATGTTGATTACATCAGCTAACAGATTGATGGAGATTCTGTTCTACTTGAAAAGCTACTGGTAAATGTTAATTCAGAAATTCCTAATGGGATGGATGGTGAGGGAAATACATTTTTCACTGGCCATTCTCGGCTGTTGCCTTTCAACTCAACGGTAATTTCAGTGAATTGATCTGCACTATAAAAAATGACATATACCATTTAAATAAATTTTTGTGTTGTTGCTGGTCAGGTTTTTCTCACAGTATACTATGATTGTCTAGTTACACATTAAATCAAGTCATCAACCATAACAATTTCATTCTCATCACTCATTCCACTGGTTCAATTTGCTTTCAGTCCCTGAATATGACTTATTTAATTTATCAGTCTGAGACTTTAGGGTAAATTTCTGCGGACGTTCTCTCACTTGTCCATTGTTGACATCAACGAAAGAGCTGCAGAAATCCCAGAAACACACTGTAAGCACCACTTACACTGTTTGTCAGGGATTCCGCAGCCTATCCGCTGAACTTGCATAAGATTGTAAATCCACTCCTTTACAATTACATTTAAAATCTACTTAATTTTATGTATTACCTCTTTACACACCTTTTATTTGTACCAGTTACTGATACAAAAGTCTATAGATTTGTGACTAATGCATCAATAACTTCCCAATTAAAGTACTTTTTAAATTAGGTTCCTGATCGTATTTGTAGATGACGTCATACTACTTCATTTCGCCACCTCAGGACGTCCCAAATGCTCCTCAGCCAGCGATGCACTTTTGAAGGGAACGGGAGTTATACTGTCATTTAAATATTTCTTCGTCACTCATATATAACTTTTATTATATTATTATACAATAAAGATTCAACACCCACTACGTTAGATTAAACTTAAAATTTAATGTGGCCATGGTCCCTTTAAGGATCCCAGCTTAAAATGCATCATGAATTACATCACTAGACCTGCTCCATCTCATTGGGCCGGGTAACGCACTAGGCGGGCTTAATAGGCCCCATTATGGTAAGTTCATTTGCTACAGTGGGATGGAGCCAGCAGTGGGGTCGGGACCTGCCACGGACACTGCCCACAACGAACCTGCCAAGGTAAGGAAAATTCCAGCCTTAGTGATAGCTGTGGCTCAGTAGGTAGCACTCTCGCCTCTGGTGCAGAAGGTTGTGGGTTCATAGTCCCACTCCAGAGACTTGAGCACAAAAATCCAGGCTAACACTCCAATGCAGTATAGAGGGAGTGCTGCACAGTCGGAGGTGCCATCTTTCAGATGAGACGTTAAACTGCTCTCTCAGGTGGATGTAAAAGATCCCACGGTACTATTTCGAAGAAGAGCAGGGGAGTTATCCCCGGTGTCCTGGCCAATATTTATCTCTCAACCAACATAACAAAATCTGGTCATTATCACATTGCTGTTGGTGGGAGCTTGTTGTGCGCACATTGGCTGCTGCTTTTCCTACATTACAACAGTGACTACACTTCAAAAGTACTTCATTGACTGTAAAGTGCTTTGGGACGTCCAGTGGTTGCGAAAGATGCTATATAAATGCAAGTTTTTTTTTTCTTCAAAACACTCAGCATGATTACAATGAGATTTAAACGATCAAAAACAGAGAGACAGTTGCAAAAACATTAAAAATATGACGCTGTGTTTAATTTTAGGCATTAAATTGGTTACATTTTTAAACCAAATGGAGTAGATCTCATTCCAAATGAATGGACCTTGATAGGCCTACATCTTCACCATGCTCTACATTTTCTTTTAAATGCCATTTGCTTGCCTTTATAATCTAGCAATTTAAACATCAGAGAATATAAATATTGATATTTTATTGCATGCCACATTGTCCGTACATTTTCTTGTATTATACTCGTTGACCTACATTGGCTCCTGGTTAAGCAGCACCTCGATTTCAAAATTCTCATCCTTGTTTTCAGATCCCTCCATGGCCTCACGCCTTCCTATCTCTGTAATCTCCTTCAGCCCCACAACCCCCCCAAGATATCTGCACTCCTCTAATTCTGCCCTCTTGAGCATCCCTGATTATAATTGCTCAACCTTTGGTGACTGTGCCTTCAATGCCTAGGCCCTAAGCTCCGGAATTCCCTCCCTATACCTCTCCGCCTCGCTACCTCTCTTTCCTCCTTTTAAGACGCTCCTTTAAACCTATCTCTTTGACCAAGCTTTTGGTCACCTTCCCTAATTTATCCTTATGTGGCTTGGTGTCAATTCTTTTGTCTTATAACACTCCTGTGCAGCGCCTTGGGACGTTTTACTACGTTAAAGGTGCTATATAAATACAAGTTGTTGTTGTTGTTGTTATTACAACTGTACTTTGGGTTAATGCTTGTCAAGTGATTCCCTGTATAAGCGAATATACTTTTGCTGTTGCAGCAAAATGTTACCAACTTAACGGGAATCCCCTCAATACTGCAATTAGAAATCATTGACTGGTAGTAATAGAAAATTAATATCACGTTAGAAAATAGAAAGCTTTGTAATAGGTATTATACTTAAATATTTATTTAATGTACCAAAATATGCAATGTTTAACAGACTTCTTCACTGTTACCTCATCAATGAAGTTGCATGATGGTGAAATAAAGACAGAGACTCTGCTGGGAAGCTTGACTATACATTTATATATGCCCTATAATCTCACAATTACAGTAATGTATTCTGCTTACATATACTAAAGGGAGTCCACATAGTGTGCAAAACTGAATAGAAATGGTGACTGATCCCTATTAGCAAACAAAGTTACTAACATAACCTGTTATACATTAAAGTACTAAGTGGAAAGGATTGCCATTTATTACAATATTGTTTTTTTTCAATATATGATATTGCATGGATAATTTTAGAATCTTGTAATATATCATCAGTGAATTACAACTAGGGACAACTAATCATGAATTATCTCTATATGTTAGTCATACAGTTAGGTACATTATCGTTCATACATTATGCATTGATATTATTAGTGTAATGGTGCAATTTATTGCAATGCCATACATTAATATTTCAAATACTTTTCAAAAGAGGTTTCAAAGTGATCCCCGCAGTGGCAGATGTAAAATAGCAAAACATGGCGGGACGGAAGGTGTTATTTTCCTGCAGGTTTAAAAGAAACATTACGAATATATCATCTAAACTCTGCTCAGAATCATCTCAATGTCGCCAAAGAAAAACATTTTAAAATGGTTTTGAAATTAAAATCAGGTTGTATTAAATAATTGATTGGCTGAACAAAAACGTGTTGGATTCAGTCTGAGATGGCTGGTATTGCATTGTATATAAGTACCTATGGATGACTCCTACAAAGACAGAGCACGACATTCTCCGAGTTAGCAACCTTCATTACAATATTTCCCATGGTTGGAACAGGAGTTAGTGCGGATTCCCCTAAAAATGCAGAAACATTACATATAAATCTATTATATTGAGATCAAAAATCTTCATGGACAGCAAATTGTAAATAAATAGAAAGAAAGGGCAAAGGGAGCAAATTAGAAGTGTTTTTAATTCACTTCCGTTAGTATATATTCAAAAGAATGTCATGTTTCAATTCTATCGTTTTTCCCCCTCGGGTTCTTTCCTTCAAAGATGCACGGTTCAGCTAGTTTTCATGATCAATGGAAGAATTGAAGACTTGGTGCAAACAAGAAAATCGATCATAATTGTTTTTTATAAATGAAACAAATTGAATTAATCAGACTGGAATGATCAATGACCATACGCTGCGCCAGGTGAAACAGGAATAATTTCCCTGTAAACAAGATGAGTTCGTTTATCTACCAATCTGTAAACATGTAACATCGCTCTGCTTTCTATACAAAGGCAGATATAATCACAGTACAGAAAGCACAACCACACCAATACTTATTGTTTGTTTTGCATATGTATAGGTTTGCAAACCTTACAACTAAATCTACCTTCCTCTTAGTGCTGATCTATTTATTTGTTTTACCGTTAGTGGAGCATTCATAAATTGTCACCTTTTCCACGGGCGTAGAATAGTGCTCTGACCATGCTTCTCCCCATTCTTGGGTTTTTATTTATTTCTCGAGATACTTCTTGTTCCTGGAGTTAATTATTGTATAATGCAGAGTAATATTTGGTCCAGTAAGCCAAATAAATTTACAGGAGCTGACATCAGGACTGATCCTTGGAAATGACCATTTACAATTTTCCAGACTGGCTGCTGAGCCGCAAACGATATTTGTTTGGTTATGTAATAATAAAAGCTTTATTGATGCTTTTGACAATGGCAATTTCAGAAGTGTTGAGTGGCAATTCACGATTTTCACATCTAAGGGCCACCAATAGGACAGGTATATGGATTTGTAGCAAATAATATGGTGTAAAATTGAAAATTTGTGTATAAACAAAAATAAAAATATGCAGACACTGGAAAGCTGCAACAAAAGTAAAAAATGCTGGAAACACTCAGAAGGTCAGGCAGCATTTGTGGAGAAAGCAGACAAATTGACGTTTCCAATGCATTTGTTCTCTCCACAGATGTTGCTTGACCTGCTGAGTGTTTCCAGCATTTCCCGTTTTTGTTGCAAAATGTGTTGGTATGGGATTAATCCTCACTCACAACTCCCTGGTAAAAGTAAAATTGTAGTTGTCCTCTTGCAGTCGTTCGAAAGATGCCCAGAACATTAATTATGTCTGCACAGCGCGAAAACTGTTTTCGCTTGTTGGCGATTGAAGAAGATTTTTTTCAGATAATGATGGCTGCATTTTACAAATATTTATCGACTATTTGAAATATTTTTTTTCTAAGCATCTGTCAACAGTGATTACGGCGACACTGAACGTGTCAGAAAATTGCCTTTCGCTGCGAGGAAAATGTTTAAAGTACCTCGGGAGGTTTGTTAACTTTCTGTCAGCAAAGTTTCCAATTTGAAAAAAGTTTCGGATTTTTTTTTCTCAAAACATTTATCTCACTGACGAAAAAGGTTAAACACGGTTCATAAATGTACAAAAGTGAACCCAAACTATTGTCAGAAAAATTAACTCTTCCCCCCTACCCCCCGCCCTCGCAAAACCCGCCAGACATACACAAACCTCCGCTTTAAATGAGTCAACAACAATAAGACTACTTCGTCATTTTAAAAGCATGAGGTGGTACTAGCAGCTTTTGAGGGGTTCGTTGTGATTTTGACCAATTGACGTCCACACAGGTTAGACACACCATTCCACACCTGAAAAGTAAATTTTGTGTTGATATAATTTAGAGTTAGGGGGTCAATAATGCCTCCTGATTCCTTGGAAGGGAAAGTGCAGACACTAGAATCTGATTTTCGGTGTGGGCGAGTGCCTGCTATAAATGATGACGCTGTTGGGAGTGACTGGAATTCCCCTGCTTAGTTGTTAGCTCTTGCTCAAGCTGTCATTGTGTCCATTCTTAACGCCCCGCAGTGTTACAAATAGAAACCTGGTGACCTCACCCAGGGGGCAATACATCACCTGGTACTGCATAATTTGTGGATTTTAGATCTAACTTTGACGCAGAGAATGTACCAACGGGAGGAACATCGGAACAGGAGTAGGTCATTTAACCCCCTCGAGCCTGTTTCGCCATTCAATGAGATCATGGCTGATCTGGAGTGGGCAATTCCCCGTCTAAATTAATTGGGCCAGAAATTTCTGGGAACAATAATGGCGAGTTCACGGCGCCCGCCATTATTCATGCATAAAAAGCCTAGCAGCTTGTGGCGCGGAAGAGATATGCCATGAGTTGCGAATCGCCATAAATTGCTGGACGATTTGTGCCGCACCGTCGTTAGCCTCACAAAAATTGGAGCTCGCCGTCAACCTCCCCATGAATATCAAGAAATTGCTGGATTTGTGTCGTAAATACGAATGAATCACGCTGCAGATATTTAAGGCTGCTGCTCATGCCGTAAGGACCCTGCTAATGATGTGATTTATGGTCCTGACATGAAACTCAAACTCTCTGGCTCAAAAAGGGAACAATTGAAACTATGGAGTCTCACTCCTGCAGGTAGTAAATTGCTCCTAGAGGTTTCTTAAATTTTAATTTTTAAAATTTTGATCTTAATTTTCTTTTCTGTCTCTCTTTTCTCTCTCAATCCAATCTTTCTTTCCTTCTCTTCATTTCTCTTTCTGTATCTAATGACTCTAATTCACCCTATTTCCCGCTCCGTCATTCACTCTGTTTCTTTCTCTATCCTTAAATTTAATTGGTTAAGCAGCACCATTATCAATTTGCACTTCCAGCAATTTGCGGCGCAAAAATAATACTTCCTGAAGGGTGAGGAAAAAAATCCAATTCATGGCGCGCAACGCGAGATGCCCCACTCCAGCAATTTTAGGCCCATATCCCTCCTCTGATTTGCCTCAATGGTCCATTTGAACCGAATGCACGCCCCTTTCAGATATACGACTTAAACGTCATTAAACTAGTTGGCATATGATACATTTTAAAATTTTCATGCGAAATGTTTAAAATGTCAGTAGATTTTTATCAGGACAATTCATGTTCTTGCTGGTACAATGTGAATAGTTGGTCCATAATATAAATAAACTTACAGGAACAGACATCAAGACTGCAATGACCAACCTTAGAAATGCAGTCTGATTCTTCCAGAATGGCTGGTTATGGGTGCTGAACCACAAAGACTATTTTTTATTATTTTAAAAATAATCTTTATTGGTGATACCGCCAATTGCAATTACAGAACAATCTTAAAGTGACCATTATCAGAGAAGGCATGTGACTGCTTATAGCAAGTTATGGTGTAAATCTTTTTACTGGCACAATTCATAGACATTAACATTTATTTATTATTAAAATACTTCAGTGTCAGCCATGGCTCAGTGGGTAGCACACTCGCCTCTGAGTCTGAAGGTTGTGGGTTCAAGTCCCACTCCAGGGACTTGAGCACATAAATCTAGGCTGACACTCCAGTGCAGTGCTGGGGGAGTGCTGCACTGTTGGAGATTCTGTCTTTCGGCTGCGACGTTAAACCGAGGCTCTGTCTGCTCTCTCAGGTGGACGTAAAAGATCCCATGGCACTATTTCAAAGAAGAGCATGGGAGTTATCCCCAGTGTCCTGGCCAATATTTATCTCTCAATTAACATAACAAAAACAGATTATCTGGTCATTATCACATTGCTGTTTGTGGGAGCTTGCTGTGTGCAAATTGGCTGCCGCCTTTCCCACATTACAACAGATACTACACTCCAAAAGTACTTAATTGACTGTAAAACGCGTTGAGACGTCTGGTGCTCATGAAAGGCGCTGTATAAATGTAAGTCTTTTGTCTTATTTACTTAATTTATTTCACTGCTAATTCTGACAATTGTATTTGTACATTTTAGTCTGTATATTTGTATATTAGAAGCAGTTCAAAGAATGTGCTCTGGCTATCCAAACTGCAAGCAACTTGAATTTAGTATGAAAATTGGATTCTTTTTCTAATTACAAAAATAAATCCTTATACTAGGACTTTTGATTTTTTTTAAATTATCAGCAGGTAATTTAGAACAGTTATGTTGCCTCACTTTGTTTTTCTGCTTTAGAAAGCAGAATATGTTTTGGCCTGATATTTAAAATGACAACACATGCATGGTGGGTTAGGAAACAGATACGTTTACATACGTATCTAACAGGTCATTATCAGGATGCACAGCAAAATAGAGTTTCACACCTGGGTGATATTGGTATCTTACCAGCCTTTGTAGTCTTTTGTTTATTGAATGGGAATGGGAACTTGCATCATAGTGTACATGTCACAACACCAAATACTGTAACTGACCTCTTTGGCACATTTGTGAAATCTTTCTGATAAAGCCAGTACCCCCTTGTGATACAAAATGTTAATATAAATGTAAATGAGGTAGCCTTCACTACAAAGCTCAAATAGTCACTATGAAAGAAGCATTAATGGACCTGTGAGTCATGTTTACTGTGACCTGACTACTCAAATATTATTGCTTAGGCTCCTAACAGACAAAAAAAATGGAAATCCTAATTCTGTCTCAGAGGGAGTTGAATCCTGGTCATGGAGACATAGATTTAAGGCCTTGATTATTCACTCAGAACATGAAATTGTGTCTGCAAAATAAATAGTTTTGCCTCTGTGCACATGCAAGTTGTTTAAACAGTTATGTGCACATCTATCAAAAACAGACAGTTCTTCATGAAATAATTATCGAATGGATGTACACCAAGAATACATGTGTGCAAACTGAAATGCTCAGAAAATCACAGCTTACTAATAAGGAGGTGAAATTACTACTGGCAAAAACTGTAAAATATGTAGTGTTACAAATTTGTGGTACCAAAACCTATTAACACTCATTCGAGACTACAGGCAAGAATACCCTCAAACACCCAAGGAGGGCACAATTGCCCAACATTTTAGCCTGGATTTTGCGGTCAGCAGTGAAGGGATGGTGCTCGCTGTTCACTACGCTGAGAGCTGCCCACAAAGTTTTTGGGGGCTTTTGAGTGGAGACCTGCCATCAACGGGTGTATGATCCAATGCGGCGCCCTCTACAGAGGATCTGTGGCGTGTGTGAGCAGGAAAGCAAAAGCGTGGTTCTTCAACCAATCAGCTTGAAGAATCCTCACTGAGTCCAAACCAGGACGTATAAACCAGGAAGTATAAATTATATTTAAATCATGTACAGAAAGCGAAATAAAAAGAGGGAATGAAAGATGGGATTAAGAAAGAGAAATAAAAGGGACAGACAGAAAAAGTTAAAAAAAATTAAATCTCCAACACTAATTCAATTCTGATGGAATGAGACTCCACACTTGTAAAATTTTCATTGGCAGAGAGGTTGTTTGGCAGTAATTATGACTTACCATGCCGTTAAAAATTCACTTACACCTGAATGCACCAGCTTGAACTGTTTACCCACGGTGTGTTTAGTGGGTAACTAGTGGGTAAGTACTGCAACTTCACGCCCTTAGATTGACTTCAATGCTGAGTCTATCAGCGAGGTACTTTTATAGCGCAGCCTATGGAGGAGCAGTGTAATCAGACCATAACTTCTGGATTTCTGTTTAACTGTGCGTACTCCAGAAGTTGCTATCTGATTTAGTGCATAATAACGGTGAGCACTGTAAGCCTCACCGTTATTCTCAATGCAAAATCTGGGCCCTTGTATCAAAGGTTATTACAATGCTCAGTTGGACAGTAATTAAGCTGAAGGACACAACTTTAAAAATAACTGCTTCTTTTAGTCCTTTGGAATGTGGCAATATGTAAATAATGAAAACAGAGAGAATAAAAGCTTGTTAACTAATTTTTCATGTCTGGAGTGTGCGTGTTGAAGATGATTTGCATAGAAATGATGGATGCTTTCCTCAATGTAATAACAATTCAAAGAAGGTGATATTCTTGTCTAGTCAGACTTGTCATTAGTTTTCAAACAGAATAGAAGACTAAAGCCAGCTGCTATTAGAATATGCAGGTGATCATCCCACTTTCATTTCCAAGTCAATCCAGCTATCACATAGTGACCTTGTTGCTAGTCATAGCCTACATGTCTAACCATACTTAATTGAGAGGTCGCACAACACCAGGTTATAGTCCAACAGTTTTATTTGAAATCACAAGCTTTCGGAGCTATCGATTGCCCCTTCCTCAGGTGAAGTAAATTAGATACAGAATCGCCAAAGCGATTTACTTCACCTGAGGAAGGGGCAATCGATAGCTCCGAAAGCTTGTGATTTCAAATAAAACTGTTGGACTATAACCTGGTGTTGTGCGACCTCTCAATTTTGTCCACCCCAGTCCAACACCGGCATCTCCGCATCATAACCATACTTACCCATTGGAGCTGCAGCTCAAGTATATGGTGTGCTGTGTGGTATTGACTTTGCAGGCCAAATCTACACTCTTCGCATCGTAAGGCATACATATGGCTTAAATCTGCAAAGAGCACATACATTGCAATTCATCCAGACATCTAACTAAAGTGCCTTCTTCTACAATATTTTACAAAGGCATCGACTGCCATAAAGTCCTGCACTTTAACAAGTAATGTCATGTAATAACAGATCATTCCTCACCTGCGCACTTGTCATTCACTTATTCATTGGGGCCACACCTTTAGCTTCATTGCTATCAGAAGAACTGCATAAGCTGTGTTCTGTGCCAAATAGGGCTTTGCAGCCCTAATTAATTGGGATAGGGGCGGGGGGGGGGGGGGGGCGGGGAGGTGGGGGGTGGCGGCAGTGTGGGTGGTTGGTCGCTTGAACTTATAAGGGCCAATTGTATGAAATAAGCATTCACATAGTAAACTGAATTAAGCTTTAATGTTAATATTTGATTCATAAAATATTGTAAGGTTTCCAAAATTTGCAGATTCCCAAAACCTAAGGAAAAAGGACTTTGGAACTATCCCAGAGTGATAAAAATGCATTTGGGCCTAACATAAGGAATTTAAGACCAAAAACCAAGTTTTGGCATTTTAAAAAGACATGTTTGGACCTGTAAGGGAGAAAAAGGCTGCACAGGAGGTGGGATCTACCTCTAATAGCAGTTTTGGGTATTGCAGTTAAATTGCATTGTCTGGGAATCGGGATGACCTCACTCAAGCCCCAGCAAGCATTAACATTTGGACAATAGGCCCTGGGATAAGGCAGCCCCACCCAAAACACAGAACCCATTAAAGACATGCATAAAGATAGGAGTCCTAGGCCCAGCAAGAAACCCAAAACATGAGGACAATGCAAACTCCGATTAAACAACAGATCGACAGGATGGAGAACCACTTCACACATTTACAAAACCAGTTAACATGCTGGTAAAGTCGTTACTGTTGACGAGGTTTTACAATGACCAGGATTTGATTTGGTTTTGACAAGGCCACTTCAATTTAGTATAATTGAAGGCCCATCAAGCAGTTACAACAGTTCAGTAAGAAGGGAGTTCAAGTTCAACAGAAAAAAAGGCTGTGTTGAACAGAAGTCAGGGCGGCAGTTACAGAAGCAGGCGGAAGGCAGTTTCCACAGTTCTGCAAGAAGGCAGTTCCACAGCTCGGAAGAAGACAGTTTAAACAGAGGCAGAGTTACAGCAAGAAGTTAAACAAAGAAGGCCAACAGCTTCACAAGCAGACCGACACGCAAGAAGAAACCAGAGCGACTGCCTCAGTGACCATCGGACACCTCGCGGCAACAAGGGCCTCACGAAACCTCTTACTCAAAAGACTCTAAACCCTAACTCTAAACTGTCAAGGATTCGTTTGGTGAGCATTATCCCTGATCTCCTGAAATCAAAACCTAGCTAGATAGTGGGATTTTTGGGAGGGATAAGGCTTTTTGTATATGTTATTTCCCTCACTTGTACCGAAGTGTTCCCCAACCTGTGTTTAAGTGTTAAGTGTGTTTTAAGTTTGTTACCTTTTTCTTGACTTTATTAACAAAATTCTTTCATCAGAACCTGTTGTCTACTGCATCTTTATTCACAACCCCTAAATAAGTCCAAGGTCTAGAACCAGGGGCGTGGGAGCGATTCGAACCGCTCACTGAGACAGAAAACAGAGAGTAGGGATAAACGAGTCTTTTTCAGGTTGGCAGGCTGTAAATAGTGGGGTGCCGCATGGATCAGTGCTGGGGCCTCAGCTATTTACAATCTATATTAATGATCTAGATGAAGGGACTGAGTGCAATGTATCCATGTTTACTGATGATACAAAGCTAGGTGGGACTGTAAGCTGTGAGGAGAACACAAAGGGCTGGATTTTGAAGTTGGAGTCGGGTTGGGGTCGGGAATCACACATTCTGGCTTGTGAACCCACCTCCATCGAGATGTGGCCAACCCACTGTATTTTCCCTTGATTGACATTGTTGAGCCCGCCCAGTGGGCTCAGCAGGCCAATTAAGGGCCACCCGGCAACAGGTGACGTCACAGATTGACATTTCATCTGTCAAGAGCTTTTAACAGATGAAATATCCGCGTTTGACAGCTCTGTGAAGCTGTCAAACACTCACAATATGATTTCTAACTTCAGTCCTTCCTTTCAGGCTGAGTTAGAAATCATTCCACCACAGAAAACAGAAGGCTGCTGTTTTTGACAGGTCCACGGCTTTCCTGCTTTCTGTGCCGGTGAGATTTCTAACTCCCGAGAACTGAAGGGCTGACACCTGCAGGAGGAAGTTAAGGTAAGTAAAACTTTTTCCAACACTTAGCACTTACCTTACACACTTACCTCTGCACACATGCACCCATCACTCACCTGCCCACCGGACATATCGACCCCTCCAACCCCTGCAGACCCACGGCCTGAACCGATAACTTGGCGTGTTTGTCACCTGTCGGGAAGCCCACACTTTTGTTTTTAAAATAGGGATTATGCAAAAAACTGCCTGTTAACTACCTGTTAACAGGCAGTTAATTGTCACTAATCCCTTCCCGCCTCGGGGAGTCGGGTCTCAGACCAGGTCGGGTACCCGCCGCCAGAGAAACTGGCATGGAGGCGGGTTGGAGTCGGGATGGGGTCGGGACCCCCGAATCTGTAACTTTAACCCCCCCCCCCACCCCACCGCCTCCAAACCCGACTCCATGGGTCATTCAAAATCCAACCCAAAGAGTCTGCAAAGGGATATAGATAGATTAAGTGAGTGGGCAGTAAGGTGGCACACAGAGTATAATGTAGGGAAATGTGAAGTTATTCACTTTGGTAGGAAGAATAAAAAAACAATATTTTTTAAATGATGAGAAACTTTCAAATGTTGGTGTTCAGAGAGATTTGGGTGTCCTCGTGCAAGAAACACAAAGCTAGCATACAGGTACAGCAAGCAATAAGGAAGGCAAATGGCATGTTGGCCTTTATTGCAAGGGGGTTGGAGTATAAGAGTAAGGAAATCTTGCTACAATTGTACAGGGCCTTGGTGAGACCACACCTGGAGTACTGTGCGCAGTTTTGGTCTCCTTATCTAAAGAAGGATGTACTTGCCTTGGAGGCAGTGCAACAAAGGTTCACTAGATTGATTTCTGGGATGAGAGGACTGTCCTATGATGAGAGATTGTGTAGAATGGGCCTATACTCTCTGGAGTTTAGAAGAATGAGAGGTGATCTCATTGAAACATACAAGATTCTGAAGGGGATTTACATGGTAAATGCTGAGAGGTTGTTTCCCCTGGCTGGAGAGTCTAGAACTAGGGGGCATAGTCTCAGGATAAGGGGTAGGCCATTTAAGACCGAGATGAGGAGGAATTTCTTCACTCAGATGGTTGTGAATCTTTGGAATTCTCTGCCCCAGAGGGCTGTGAATGCTAAGTCTTTGAGTATATTCAAGGCTGAGATAAATAGATTTTTAGACTCTAGGGGAATCAAGGGATATGGAGATCGGGCAGGAAAGTGGAGTTGAGGTCGATGATCAGCCATGATCTTATTGAATGGCAGAGCAGGCTCGAGGGGCCGAATGGCCTACTCCTGCTCCTAATTCTTATGTTCTTATGGAACAATTTCCCTCGACAGCCCCCTACTGGGTTGATGGATGAGAGATGATTTATATGCAGGATAGGCAGTTGCTTTACCCAGATCCTAAACAATGACCCATTCATTACCACTATCTGGTCCATCAGGAGGCATCTAGCACCTTGGTGTGAACAAAATTCTTTGATCACTGCTAGTCTTTGAAGGGAAGCTTTTTAAGAGTCAATAAAGACACCGGAAGGTTGTTAGGCAGCAGCAGGCTGCCAAATGTGGAACTTGTGTCCTGTTTAAGAAGAATTTGTGCTTTTTACGTTAAGTAAAGGGCCCACCAAAGTGGGTTAGTGGATGCATGTTCTTTATTTTTGTACTAGTACATGAAGAGAAGTTGAACTGATTGTGCCAAGTGACTTTCATCATATTCAGTGTTCTGTAGGTTTTAACTACTGTGGAATAAAGCAGCTTAAGAATGGAGACAAACAACGACTCACCTCATATTAACTTGGCCCACCTTCAGAGAGACTAGAAAAGTACACATGCTTAAGACACGGAGATTCAGTCTAAATCAAAAGGGAGGTTCATTGTTACACTCCTGGGTCCCGCCACCTCGCTCGCAGATACAAAGCAGTGGGAGCCAATTTCTGTAGAAAAGCAGACAATCAGACTGCTTAAGGGAGCAACTGATATCAGTGAATCCGAGTAGATAATTGCGGGAGTAAGCCTATATAATAGGAAAATCTATATTATTAAAAGTCCAAACATCCTGGAATCCTAAGGTGAAAAATGTTCCAGAAAACAGTGATTTTGAATGTTTGTCTATTGAGATGAAAATTTATTTTACTAATCTGACCACTATTTGAACAAGTAGTCAAAGAGTAGGCAAGGAATATAATGTTGTGTAAGGAACATAGGAAGAACATAGGCCTGCGATTTCGCCTACCTGTGCGGGTTCATGGAGGGCGAGTGCGTTGGCGGGATACGACCCCGCTGCTGTGTTGATCCCGCTGAGAAGATTTTCCAGTAATTGGCCTTTGTTAGGCCCACCCTGCGCGTTACCCGGCCCAATTACAAGGTGCGGGTCTGGTGACATCAGCGGATGACGTGTTTGTTGCCGGTATATTTAAAGGGGCCATGGCCCCATTTGCTCTCACTTGTCATTTCAAGGGCTTCAGTGCTGCAGGTATCTGAATCAGTGAAGAATGAGTGCAGAAAGGCAGAGGACTGCTCCTAGGTTCAGTGATGACTCCCTCCATGTTCTTGTGGAGGGAGTCAGAGGACATAGGGAGGTTCCCTTCCCTATGGATGGTAGGAAGAGACCTCCCCAGCAGACGAAGGCAGCGTGGCTGCTAATTGCTGAGGAGGTGACGGCCAGGTCAGTGGTAGTTCGGACCTGGGTGCAGTGCCGCAAAAGGTTTAATGATCTTATACGATCAGGAAAAGTGAGTATAAAGCCACACTTACCTTCATGCTGCTGTGCCTGTCATCACATCCCCATCACTCTGCATTGCCAACCCTACTCCTGCACATCCTTACTCACCCCAACATCTCTTGTATCTTCACCCATCCCTTTCTCTCTATCTACAGTATCACATCCCCATCTTACTATGCACCCCTCATCCTAATGCAATGACACCAACTAACAACACAAAAGGAGACAACTTGGTATTGGCACCCCACTCCATCATAGTCTCCCTCTAAACATCTATCCCATCCATTCTTTACACTCATTCCATCACTCTCACTCAAACTTCTCTTCTTTCTTTCAGAGGCAGTGTCCTGGCGGGACAGCATTTCCACCAACCCTCTGATACTGCCGGATTGCAAACCCAGTTTCCTAGATTGGGGGTTATTTGGTATATAGGGTGGGTGCCCGGTGGGATCACTGCCACCAAGAGCGAGCCCACCCTGTGAAAGAGGAAAATTCTGCTGGTGCTGAAACCGAGCTGTCGCTGCAGCACCAGTAGAGCTGGGAACGCCATTAAAGGGACAGTAGTACTCCATAGAACAGATTTTAACTATCGTGTGGCTGACTGGCAGAGCGTGCCAGCTGGCAGCCAGTTCCTTCTGGCAGGGGGCCCACTCTATTTTGAGAGCCAGTCCTCATTACCATGCAGTTGGCATGCTGCAGGTGCCAAACAGGTGCCCCACTGCAGCTCGCTGACTCTGAGCTGGCATAATAGAGGGTGGCCTGGAGGCAGGAATGTAGGCCTGGAATGGGGCGGGGGGAGCGATTACAGTGGGGGTAAGCTTGGGTCATCAGCAACCCACCGGAGGAGTACTTCTGCTTCACAAAGATAATTTTAAATGCACTTTTCTTCTGCCTCCTCTACTGTACCACCTGCTAAAACTGGGTAGAGTGTGCATGGCACATGCTGTCCATCAAATTTGCAATCGGGGCCCTTTGTACATCATAGGAACCCGATTTGCATATTAAAAGGGTCTACCGCCTGGAACATAAATGGGGCAGTAAGCCATTTTTGGGCTGCTACTGCCTCGTTTAAGCTGAAAGGCCCAAGTTAAAGTCTTTGGTTGTGACTGGGACCGTCAGCAGCTAAGTCCTATGGGTGGCATGGATGGCGAGGAGGCCTGTACCCACCCTGCATCCCCACCATGGGGCACCTTAGGGGGTGGTACTGCCATTTCATGGAGCCTACTGTCACTGTTCCCACGGTGGGCCTGGGAAACGTCAGTCGCACCGGCGAATGACAGGGAAATCTGCTGGTGAACCAGGCCCTTCCTCCTGCCACCATTACCGTGTGGTACATGGGGAAGGAGAGGCCAGCGGTGGTCCTAGAGGGGGCGGGGGAAGTGAATGCAGGCCAAGCACTGAGCTGGCAGTAGGTCCCACCACCTGAATTTTCTATCATTCTCATCCAGCTGAATTCGAGCAGGATTGCTGAGGTGAATCCAGGTCAGGTAGTGAGTAGTCTTTGGAGTGGGATTATTCGGTAGGCAATAACAAAATATTCTTAGTGTGCAGATAAATTGTGGACAATCAACATATAAATAGCTGAGTCATTGCATAGATGTTATAATATCTTGATGAATGACATTACTCTCCTATTGAATTGTTTGTACTTACCTACAGTAGATAACAGAGAACAAAGAAAATATACATTGGCAAAGAGATGTGGAAAAGACGGGCATAAGTTTTCATATTTTTAAAAAACCCAGTAGATTTCCTCTTGTATTGCTCAGGACGAGTCATGGAACACAATGGGGAGCAAATCTCTTCAGGGCTTCTAACGCTCTGCTGCGCTAACTTCAACTTCATTTACGCATGCAAATGGGGGTTCCACCAAAGTTACAGCAGTGGAGCAGAAAAAGCCCCAAGGAAATTCCCGCCGATTGTTTTATCTCACAACAAGCAAGCACAACAACAACTTGTATTTACATAGCGCCTTTAACGTAGTAAAACGTCCCAAGGCGCTGCACAGGAGTGTTATAACGCAAACATTTTGACACCGAGCCACCTAAGGAGAAATTAGGGCAGGTGACCAAAAGCTTGGTCAAATAGATAGGTTTTAAGGAGCATCTTAAAGGAGGAAAGAGAGGTAGAGGGGCGGAGAGGTTTAGGGAGGGAATTCCAGAGCTTAGGGCCTAAGGCAACAGAAGGCACGACCACCAATGGTTGAGCGATTTATAATCAGGGATACTCAAGAGGGCAGAATTAGAGGAGCGCAGATATCTCGAGGGATTGTGAGGCTGGAGGAGATTACAGAGATAGGGAGGGGCGAGGCCATGGAGGGATTTGAAAACAAGGATGAGAATTTTGAAATCGAGGCGTTGCTTAACCGGGAGCACAGGGGTGATGGGTGAACGGGACTTGATGCGAGTTAGGACATGGGCAGCTGAGTTTTGGATGACCTCACGTAACATACAATCTAATTGGAGGGCGCTGATTTACAGTGATGGAGTGAGTGAAATTAAGTTTTTGTTACAGAGTAATGTGGAACTGTAATGGAGTGATTTTCATCTTTAGGTGTAAGACATTTCTACATGGTTTTGAAGTGGTCCTAATCCTGCATGAATTTCAAGTGCAAATAGCACTGAATTCTACATTAACGCTGTGAAAAGAGTTATTCACAACTCCAGGTGCAAACTCAGATACAGGGAAGACACAAGGAGGTGGATTTTTGTCTGTACTGCCTGGGTATAAAGTATTGCTTGGGCAGAGCACAGAGAGTGAAATTCAGGGAGGAGATTGCTCATCCATAATGGATTAAACCTGTGGGAGGTGTTTTTTTTATTCGTTTATGGGATGTAGGCGTCGCTGGCAAGGCCGGCATTTATTGCCCATCCCTAATTGCCCTCGAAGGTGGTGGTGAGCCGCCTTCTTGAACCGCTGCAGTCCGAGTGGGAAGAGACCGACGGCTGCCTGGAGGTGTTAGTGGGGGACTTGTCCCAGTTTCCAGGTTATCCCTCACTTGCATTCAGTCGGCCAGCTGTTGGTGGAAAATGCGTTTCCCATAGTCAGGTTGCCGATTAGGAGGTGGGAGATTGGGTGCTGCTACAGACTCTCGAGCCTGCAGGAGCCTAAAGGGGAAGTGCTTTTTTTTTGTGGCCAAATTAGGGAAGCGAAACTGTGGAGCTGCAGGAAGATGCCCTGAGGTTTTCAGAAAAAGCCGTGGAGATGCTGGTGGAGCGAGTTCATGAGAGGAAGGTTTAAATCTCTTGGAAAAATAAACTGAAATCCTCTTCAATTTTTCCACTGAGAGAAAAAAATCTATTCTCGCTAAACGATTTTTCTTTTGCTTTCTTAACATCAACAAAAGAAACCACAGATGCTGTTAATGACACATGTTGTCTATCTGTCTGAAAGTAAAGATTGAGCAGTTCATAATAGAAAATATGTTGTTAATATTTTAAATCTAAAACCTGCCCTGAAATAAAACATGGAAAATTCAATCTCTCGTTTGTTTTGAAGTCTTTTGGAAAAAGTAAAGTAATGGTCCAAATCCTTACAGGATGAAAGGAAAAGCACTCTACAACTCAGAGAAACCTATGATGCATGCTGAGAAGTTCTGCATATGGTCAGAAAGCACAGAGTTAGTTGGTAATAACAACAGAAAACGCTGGAAAAACTCAGCAGGCCAGGCAACATCCGTGGAGAGAGAAACAGAGTTAACGTTTCAGGTCGAAACCCTTCGTCGGAACTGAGAACAGAGCAGGAAATGAAACAGATAAAAATGCAAGGGGGAACAAGGTTGAAGAGCCAAACGGAAATCCCGTCGAAGAGAAGAGCAGAACTTCTTCAAGGTGGGCATTCCTAGAAGAGAGGTGGCAGTGAACCAAACACTAATACGATAGCAAAATACTGCGGATGCTGGAAATCCGAAATAACAACAGAAAACGCTGGAAGTTGGTGTCTGCCTTCAACTGTTCTGTGAAGGCTGGGGGGAGGGGAGGGGGAGAGTGTTGGTGGGGGGAGGGGGCATGACTTCCTCCCAATCATTTTGAGGTCAGCTAATGCGGCTTTGGAGGACTGTCTTCATTTCGCTCCCATGTCACCTGTCTTTGGCCTTCAGGTTTGGCCTGCTAGTCTGTGCAGTTCCCAGATCAGCCTTCGAACTAGGAATGATGGCATTCCCCAGTTCTCAGCATGCTCCCCTTCCTGTCAAGTCGGCCAAATCTCGAGTTCAAACCCCCCCCCCCCGCGCCCCCAGTTGAGGTATTAAAAGAATCAAAAGACAATTCACTGGGTAAATTTGATCATGTCATTGTGAAATGTGTTTTTTTTAAATTTGTTCTTATTTTGTTTAGAACCTTATTTTGGACTTAGAAATTGTAGTTACTGAGAGAGAAAAAAAGCCGAAGTTAAAAGAAAAACGTTTTGATTTATTCTCATTCTGCTTTCTTTTGTTGGCAGGTTCTCCAAACTGGTGAACCAGAATGGGTTGTTTTCACAAGTTTTCCCAACCAGTTTCCTCACTTTCGATTCATACATTCCCTACCTTTTCAACTCTGATTTGCATTTGTTTAACTTTGAGCCAATCAGCAAAGTGAGATGACAAAAATGTGATGACATAAGTGCAACTGTGTGACAGTTCCAGGTTATGTAACAGGAAGTATACACAGTTGCAAAAATGAGAAAATAATTGCCCTACATCATAAGTGCATTCAAAAAGAACATGTCACTACACATGGTGACCAGTGCAGTTCTGTTGATACCTTACGTATGCAACTAAACACCCAGGATATCTACTTCTCTAATACAATTAATTGCTTAAAATAAGTATATCAAATGCATCTAATATGACACAAATATGTATAAACAAGTCTATAATAAACAGTTTCTTCGATTTCACATTTCTCTCAATTTGATTCCCGTGAGCTTTCTCATTCATCTAGTTAGGCCTCTCTTTGCTCATTTATTTAAAACTTCTTGGTTGCCATTTTAATTTTCATCTTTCTAATTTAGGTGAAGATGTCATACAGGACCCACTGGGAACACTTGGACCCAGTGCTACTGCTGATCGCAAACATCAGCTGGCACCAGTTTTGTTACATTGGGGGAGGTCTATAGGTTTGGTGTGGGAACTATAATTCTTCAATGTTCTTATTTACGTAGAATTCGTAGCAAGAAAAGAGATTTCGTGGCACAGGTAGCACCGAATAAGTGGAAAATATTCGATTTTCACTCCTCCAGATTAACTAAGTGTTACGATGACATCGTTGAGTACTGCTCCACCTGCACAACATAAATCCACCTGGGAAGAAGAAACCAAAACAAACCTGACAGAAGCTTAAAATGAAAATATTTTTGTCAGAAACATTCACATTCTCCCCATGAAGTTCGGCTTTAAATTTCTAACCAGATCTCTCTCATTCACTTTGTCACTCATGGGCAGGGTCAGTGGCAAGTTGGGGCAAAAATTACAGGACTTTTTTCTATTTTCCTGCAGATAGTTTGCCGGTTATTCTGGGTATGCATCAGTACTCTCTATTGTTAAGTCTGAATGTTAAATTGTTTTAAACTTATTTTATAGAATGGTAAATTGTTTTAAAGTTGTTTATGAATCCCCCCTCCCTTTCCATTCGCCAAGTGACTTTTCTTCCTCCCGACTTCCAGATCATGCTAGTACTTTTCTCCTCTTTCCCCAAAAGTTCACGTTGCTGCTCTTCTTCCCTATTCACAATGGCGCTCTTCTGTCCCTTCTCTCAGTTCACACCAGCACCTTTGTGCCGCCCCGCCTCCCCCCCCCTCCCCCCAGTTTACATTGGCAATCTTTGCCTCCACCCAGCCCTCAGTTCATGCTACCACTCTTCCTCTATCTCCCACCACCCGCAATTCATGCTGGTATTCTTTTCCCCTCTTGCCTCCTGTTCATGCTGGCAGTCTTCATCTGTCCGGTTCATGCCTCACGCTCATGGATATGACATTCATTCAATATGCAAAAATCGCCTTTACTTAAAAAAAACAAAGAGGGGCGAGGGTTTATTGTGGTCTAACTGCTGTTGTACAATGCTGGTAAAATTGCATTTGCTACAATCATATCCCATTACATGAGAAGTATTATTACTATGTCAAGAGTCAATATATTGACTGTTACTGACAGTTTAATGAAATGGAGAAAGCACCAGTTCAGTTACAGTAAATCATCAGCTAAACTTCAAATGATTGCATTTGACACCAATTCAAGGTGGTTAAAGGCTTTCTAAACCAAAGCAAAAGCTATCTTTTTGGCTTTGGTTGGTGAGCATGACCTGAAATCATGCATACTTTGTAAATAAGAGTCTGATCCTGAGACTAATCGTTTCCTGCGTCGGAACCGAAATTAATACTTTTAAATGTCTAAGAGATTCAGGCAATGTGCAGACAAATATTAAAATACTTCGGGGTTGAAATCCACACTGGTTTTGATGAGATAAGAGTGTAAAGCCAGAGCAACCAAATTGTGAGGATTGGATTTTTTGTGTGCTTCTCATTTTTCTTCCTGCTGAAAATTCCAGTTAGGGTGCACAGCCTCGTGAGTGTCCCGCCCCAAACTGGTGGGAAGCAGCAGCTGGCCAGCGAGCGAGAGTGGAATGTCGGGCGACAGGAGGTCGCTGCTGGGGACTCGAAGGAACGGTCCTCAGCACTCGGGTAAGTGGTTGAGAGGGGGTATGGGGGAAGCCTAAACTTTCCTTGTGGGTCCCAGAGAAGCACTCCTGCTCCTCCTGGCCCCAAAAGAAAAGGAAGAAAAATAGGAAAACCACTGACCTTTGTGGGCCTCTTCTGGTCCCAGCTCCTCTTCCCACTAGGTTGGCCTGGAAGCCACAAAGACTTCCCTACTCGAGCCTCGGAGCCTGATCTGTATATTTAAAGAAGACACCCGCTGGCTTCAGGCGTGTCCCTCTTACCTGCTCAAACGATTAGGTTTAAATTGGAACTTGCGGGGAAACTGTGGGACCTCAGTGGGTAAGTCCCACGGGCGATTTTAACTGCCCACCTGCCTGGTTTCCAACGAGGTCAAGATTAAAATCAGCCCTCAAATCCTTCCTACATATTTCCTTTAGTCCTTGTATAAATGAATACTTCCGGCATTTACCTATAAGCCAAACCATTTATTGGCCAAACACCTTGGCCATGGGAAAGGCTGCTAATGGGTTGCGATATTTTTTCAAAGATTTCTGAACTTTTGCTCCACCATTGTAACACCTCCCAAACCCGCAACCTCTACCACCTAGAATGAGAAAGGCAGCAGGTGCATGGGTCCACCATGACCTCCAAGTTCCCATCCAAGTCACACACCATCCTGACTTGAAAATATATTGCCGTTCCTTCATCGTCGCTGGGTCAAAATCCTGGAACTCCCTCCCTAAAAGCACTGTGGGAGTACCTTCACCACAAGGACTGCAGCGGTTCAAGAAGGCGGCTCACCACCACCTTCTCAAGGGCAATTAGGGATGGGCAATAAATGATGGCCTTGCCAGTGACGCCCACATCCCAGGCATGAATTAAAAAAATTGTCCTCCTCCATTTAAATTTCACTTACACACAAATTTGAAAGACATGTAAGTAATTAATGCTTTAAATAAACAAATTACAAACAGAACTAACAGGAAATTCACTGAACACCATATAATTTATCCCACATCAGACACCTCCCCACTTAACTGCTGCTTTCTATTTGGCCAATCAATTCTGTTGTCAGTTAAAATCACTCCATGAGCTAGAATCTACTGTTGGTGACAATACTGGACAAATAGCTAATGTGCTTGCATGACATTCTCTTCTTTAACCTGATTATTTTAAATGTGTTAATGCCTCCATTAGAATAGTGATGGAGGACTGCTACATTAATGTGTTAACCATTTGTCTTCTTTTATTATAGCAAAATACTGCGGATGCTGGAAATCCGAAATAACAACAGAAAACGCTGGAAAAACTCAGCAGGCCAGGCAGCATCCGTGGAGAGAGAAACAGAGTTAACGTTTCAGGTCGAAGACCTTTCGTCAGAACTGGAAAAAAGCAGGAAATGAAATAGATTTAAAGCAAGTATAAAGCTGGGAAAAGGGGGAGGGGATGAAGGAACAAAAGGGGAAGGTCAGTGGTGGGATAGAAAGCAGGAGAGATTAAGAGATAATCAAGGCAAGAGGAGGTGTTAATGTGACAGGTTGAGGCTAGATGAAGTGTGAGATGCGCTGGCAGCATGAAGGACAGCTGCCAGCTTCTGGGAGGGAAAAAAAAGGCCAAACAAAAGGGTGGATGAAAAAATAAAATAAAAAAATATAAATGTGATAGGGGCCGAGGTTATGATCTGAAATTGTTGAACTCGATGTTGAGTCCAGAGGGCTGTAGAGTGCCTAAACGAAAGATGAGGTGCTGTTCCTCGAGCTTCCGCTGAGCTTCCGTGGAACAATGCAAGAGGCTGAGGACGGTGAGGTCAGAGTGGGAGTGGAGTCTTCTTTTATTATTACTTCTGGCCTATCTTATTACCTAATTGGTGGTCAGACATGGTAAGTCTGCAGTATTACAAGGGTCCGCCAACTGCACATCACAGCCAACGGATATGAGAATCTAATCATTAGCTGCAGTATACACATGAAGAATGACCGATGGGGTGAGCTACTGTGGAAATAGAGAACTTGTGGAAATATGCCCCTGTATGACTCAGTGCCTCGGAGTGGTTCAGCTATATGATCCATGCCTGTTAGTTCCTGCCTTCAAAGGAATCTTTCATTTCCATCTGTTGTGTTATTTTGTGCAGAAGTGATGTTCTGTCATTTCCTGGCTTTATAAATCATTATGTGTTTTGCAGTAAGAGAATTAAAAGAGATGCAACCTATTTCACAGATGTTTATGTTTAATGGAATAATTAGCTTCTGAAAATAGCACATGGAGGTGTGGATATGCCTGATTTGTGATGAAACCTCTCTTGACTTGTGGGAAAAGCTTATGGGGGAGAAATTCATTATCGCCCTGTTTGGAGGTGCTAACCTTTGAAAGCTGGGAAACTTAGCGCCAGGCGCTAATGAGTCCCAGCTTTCACGAAATTGGGTTTAGCGCTCCAGGAAGGAAGTGGAGCACTAAAGGACGCAGGCAGGGCGGTAGTTGTGCAGCACTGCACACTGGGCCGTGCAGCGCTGCCACGTTCTGAGGCTCCTTCCCTCCCTTAAAGGGAAGGGCCGTCGCTGCAGGCTCTGCATTGGGACAATTTAGCTGGTTCCCGACAGCAGCCGCGATCCAGCTCGATCAGCCCCATGCACTCCAGCAGAGTGCCGGGCTGACCGACGGCGGGCCAGGAGAAGTAAAATAAATTGACCAAAACCATTTCACAAATTTAGGTACTTACCTTGGCGACCTCCCCTTTAACTTTCGCCCCTGAAGCGCCCGGCCTCCCGAACAACGCCTCCTGCAGCTGTCGATGCCAGCGACGCTGCAGGGGGCGGAACCGAAGTTCCGGTCCAGGGTGCTACTGGGGCGATGCGTATGGTAATGACGTCACGATCTCTGGGCGAAGGAGATCGTGTCGCAAAGTCTTACCGCCGCCGCAAACCTCGCACCGAAGTTCGCGGGAGTCGTTCATCTCGCCGCGCCCGAGCAGTAAGTCGTTAGCGCCCCGTTAGCACCCCCAGGGCGCTAACGGGAGGCGCTAACCCACTGAATTGCTCCCCCTTAGATTTTCCCTAAAGGGCCTTGGAAAAAACTTGGTTATGGCCGCATTCCAGTGCGTAACCAGCAGCGCTGCGTCAGCATGCACCCGAACCGGACCTAAGGTCCCGGGAGGGGGTGGGGGGTGGGGGGGGGGGGGGGGGGGGGGTGGTTGGAGCAGAACAGCAACAGGGGAGGGGCCATTCGGGAGTACCTGCGCCTGCTCCTCCTGGCTCCACAGCAATGCTTTTTGAAAAGTTTTATAGAAGAAAAAGTACATTTTGTTGCCTCCTGAGCACAGCAGGCCTTGCACCTGCTCCACTCATCACAATCTAATTTCTGCAAGAGGGCCTAAAACAGGCGTTGCGCCCCTCATTTATGTATGCAAGGGGCCTAATGCCCATTTTGGCGGCCACCAAGAATGCCTGAAAATGGCCCAACCTGATATCGGGTTGGAGGTCTTTCAGGTGTCCTTGGAGCACAGGACAAAGATATGGTTGTGAGTTCCACGCAAAATGTCCTGTGCATGTATACAATTCATTTATTTGTTCTCAGCTTGGTCAGTAAGCTGCTTTTATTCCAGCAAAGAGAAAAACTGACACTGCATTCATTTCTCTCTATTAGACTTGCCTGGTCTTACTTATTAGGGATAAGAGTCATGCAGTGCATTCTTTAACTATGTTGTCACATTTATCTATTTATTTTCTATATAATAAAATTTCCAGCGTTATATTTCCTCTGCTCATGTTCTTCTACATTAGCTATGAATTGTGTAGCATATGAATTTAACTTCTGATTTTTAGAGCCTATTTTAAAATTTTTATTTGTACATTATTTTTGAAAATATTTCCTTATTGTATACCCTTATCAAATTAGGCTCCATCCTCGCTTAAATGCCCGCGCACACGTGCGTATATATACACGTACATATACACACACGCTAGCACACATACACACAAGAGTATCCAGGCTATTAACCTCAGGGAGGGTCAGATGATCAAGACTGCTGACAGTGCAGTGATTTCTTAGTTCACCCAAAAAGAAATGCATAAATGTGAAAAAGGGAGGATTTACAATCCTGGTCTGCATTCCTCCTTTTACTGCAGGATCTGAATTTAAACCTATGTGTCCTAATAATGAATCAAACCTTTTGTGTGACGCTGTGAGCCCACTTGGAAAGTATTTTAATAGGGATTTATGTAAGTGTCAAAATTAGCTGTAGATAAAAAAATCCCTACATATTCTAAACAATTGTGTAGTTAATACAAATTGTTGCACTCTTCATCAAAAGATAATGGCCCAAAAATTCGGCTGAATACGGGAGAGTACGCACTGTGTACTCTCGCGTATTCGGTCCCGAAGTGCCGGTTTCCTGCATGGTGAAGGGGCCGGTTCCTAAGTGAACCGCGTGCGCGCTAGAGGCTGCGCGCACGCAGCACACTTAGGTTTTTTTTCAGGTTTCAACGCGAAGATAAGTATGGAAGATTTTACACATGAAGAAAGGAGGTGTAAGGCCCCCTTTTAACAAGGTAAGTTGATAATTAAGTATATTAAATTTTTTTCAACAGGTTTATCTTTTTTAGAGACTTTAAAGAAAGGTAGGTTTATTTTTATAACTTTAAAAAGAATTTAAATTTTTTCAAAAATTTAAATTTTTGTTTAAAGTGGTTAATTTATTTAATTATAGTTATTGTATTAATGTGATGGTTTAAAAAAAATTATTTGAGGTTTAGCTGTTCTTTTGGGGGCAATTTGTATTCATAGTTTTGACAGTTCTCCTGTCAAATCTATGAATGAAAGATGGTGTGCTGCCATTGGCTCTCCATGGCCCATGTGATCCCAGAGGTCGCATCGAACTAACTGCGCCTCTGGGACACGCACACACTGCGCGCCGGCACCAGGGAGAGGCCCGGGACCCGAAGTTCGTGTGGGCCCGAAACACAACGGCAGGCGCGGTAGGTAAGATCGCGCGTGATCCTTACCCCCGCGGCTAGCCTCCGAGTCAAATTTCTGGGCCATTGTAAGAAACTGTCTTATTGGTAGTTTAGCAAGTTCTCTTTTATCTCATTTGTTTTACTACATAATGTACTGTAAACTAGAGGAATGTGGCTGGAATACAATAGAAAAGGGCACAGAGTTCCAGAGGTTGATTAAGGTAACATCTCAGTGGGATCTAGCATACTGTGTGATATGAAAGTGTTTACCAAGGATTCTTTGGGTGGTATTTGAGGGGTCTTTCAAAAGCATGAGGGGTCTAGACAGAGTAGATAGAGAGAAACTGTTCCCATTGGCGGAAGGGTCGAGAACCAGAGGACACAGATTTAAGGTGATTGGCAGAAAAACCAAAGGCAACATGAGGAAAAACTTGTTTACGCAGCGAGTGGTTATGATCTGGAATGCACTGCCTGAAAGGGTGGTGGAGGCAGATTCAATCTTGGCTTTTAAAAGGGAATTGGATAAGTACCTGAAGGAAAAAAATCTGCAGGGCTACGGGGAAAGGGCGGGGGAGTGGGACTAGCTCAAGTGCTCTTGCAGAGGGTCGGCATGGGCTCGACGGGCCGAATGGCCTCCTTCTGTGCTGTAACCATTCTATGATTCTATCTGCCAAGAGTGGAGTGTCTTCTTGTACTGGAACTGAAAATGGTGCTTTTTATGTCAAACTATAGATCATGCTGATATGATCAGCGAAAATCTATAGCTTTAGAGTAAAGTATAAATTTGCATGAGAAGAAGCACCAGGTAGATATCTGGAGAAAATAGAAAAATGGATGAGTGAATGGCTTACATGAAGTCTCATGTGACTTAAGTGAAGCCATGCATGCCATTTTTATCTTTTGGCCACCTTTTCTTTAAATGGTACTGGTGCAATTTGTGCTGAAATAGTGCGACTTAATATTTTTTTTCTGAAGTTAAGACAGTCTCACTTTCTTTTGAAGAGTCAAAATATTAGTAGAAAAGACCACTGTACAGTGCCAAGTAAATCTCACAATGCACCTGGTTCAGTAAGAATTGGCTAAAAGATCAAAAGAACCACTTCAATGGGCTGCTAGTTTAAAGTGCCAGAGTAAATCTGCCCCATCCACTTATTACTAGAGAAATACTCTAGTCAGACCACATCTTACATTTGTTCTGTTCCTCCCTTCCATAAAACAAAGCATTAGCTGTTCTGTTGTAATACAATAGTAATTTCCAACACAATTACTTTACTGACTCCATTCTATATGAAAAAAATATGGTATAATAAGTTGTCTTTGAACTGGACCTCTAACAAATCTCACATTTTGTTCAAAATATGATATCAATAAAAGTTTTTATTCTTTTCTATTTGATTTTTTTTTTTGAAAACTGTATTTTTTTTTTTCTCATTATATCTAATTTCCTTGCAGGCCAGGTACAACCTCATGTTCACTAGGATGATGAGACAGTCTAGACTACAGACTTCTCCGTAACACTGGTACTTTCTGACTGGACAGTAGGAGGTGAAATTTAGTCAGGTAAAATTGTTTTGTGAAGCTAAGGCCGAGATTTTAATGGAGGAGGTGGGATGGGGGCAGGTCAGCTGGTTTCCGGGTTCCAGTCCCGCTCACAGCTGCCTCCGCTCTGCAGACATGATTTTCCCTTGATTGGCCTTGTTGAACCCGCCCTGCGGGCTTACCGGCCAATTAACAGGAAGCGGGTCTGATGGCGTCATTTGATGATGCGTCATCTGCTGGTTTCCTTAAAGGGACCATGCACAATTTTATTTTGACAGTTGATTTTTTCAGTGTTTGACAGCATTGAGGTGCTGAAAACACTGACAATAACTGCACAAAGGTGAACTCTTGCACCCAGGCTCTCCAATGACTCCCTCCATATGCTTATGGAGGGAGTCACAGTACGCAGGGAGGTTCTCTTTCCTTCCAAGGGTGGAAGAGACCTCCCCAGGACACCAACTTACCTTGCACCTCCATCCAACCCTCTCTATCTACTTTATCACTTCCCCATCTCACTAGCTACCCCTCACACTCATCCTCATTCTACTGCAAGCATACCAACTAACAACACACAAGGGTGGGAACTTGAGAGGTTTAACCAACATCCATGTAAAGTTTTTGGTAATGTGTTGTCTTACAGTGAAATCTCTTTTTCAAAAAGTGCCCCTTATTGGACAATTCTGAGCACGCATTGAGAAGTGTCTTACTGAGTTCCAGTGATTGTTCAGTCATAACTCCCCCACCCCCGCTATAGTGATGTGTGTGCATGGAATGGCTTGGACATTAAAGGGATGCTTCACGGTGCTGGTGTGGGTGGTGTCAGCCATGGTTTACAGCATCAAGTGAAGAAAGTCTGGCCATGGTGATGCCATCGCTGGCCTCCCGGCCAGCAATTTTGTCAAAGGCTGATGCCCTGTGTCCAGTGCAGCATCAGGTGATGGCGGCGAAGGTTGGTGATGTTGGTGTTGGGGCTGATTGTGGAAGGATTCAGAGGACCAAGGTCTGATTGTTTCATTGGCTCCGATGTTGCTGGAATAGATGGCAGCTGCAGGTAAGATGACAGAAGCGATCTGTCACTGGTGAGAGAGGTTCTCCCAATGAGGTGGCACTGGACATACAGTTGGATTTAAAAACTTGTAAGCTAAAGAAATCTGTATATGTATTAAAAATGCAATAACCAACATTTTCTTTGCTCTGAAACTCACTGAAACATGGCATCCTTGACACCACTTCTGCAGCTGTCATCTTTTCACAAACATCAGACCAGACTCACAACACGCCAGGTTGAGCTGGCATGTTCCCCGAACAGTGGGTAACCAGTGGGGGAGAAGGTAAAATTACAAGTAAGCTTCAAATGACTCTTAAATTGGCTCTTAACAAGCCATTTAAGTACCAGAATTGTGTCCCCCGCCGCTTGGTGTCGGGTCAGTTCTGCGCTGACAGACCCGACACCTGGGAGACTTGCGTGGAGGCCGGTTGACAGTGGGTTTCCGATCTTTGCGATTTTGACAACTGACCCGCCTCCAAACCTGCCCCCTCAGCGCCGGCAAAATCGCAGCCTAATTCTTTCTGTCTTCCTCCGCACAATGATACTCCTTGTTTTCTCAGAAGCAGTCAGCTTGGAATGAGTAAAACCCACCTAAGACGCCTGTATTCAAACATGCCACCTGCTGTTTTGGAGCCCAAAAGGCTGCTTGAACTACAAGTCCACTTTCTTTTCAGAACTTATATGAACGGGCTTCCCTCAAGCTCAGTGAATACTTGTCATATAAACCAGGAATATCTGAGCTTCAACCCTTGAGTTAGATGATCTGTGCAGGGAAGTGCGACAGTTAGCTTCATTATCCCTGGATTAGGGTGGGGAAAATTGTTAGAAATAGCCAAGTTACGGTGAGATTTTTTTCAAGGGCACCAATGCTGATGTAATAGATGGCAGGTGAACTTGAGATGACAGTAGCAATCTGTCAATGGTGAGAGAGGTTGTTCCAATGAGGTGACACTGGATAGAGAGTTTGCTCCAAACAGTTGCAACCTGCATAAAGCTCAATCTGTGGCCACTTTAAATAATCAGGTTTGAGTGCAAACCAATATGGTGGCTATATTGTGTTTAATCAGAGTTTAATACGGAATATAACACATTAGTTATACAGCAAAAACAGAGGACTGTGACGAGAAGCTGATACTGATCTGATCGGACAGACGGTTGACACACGTGAGCAATTCTCTTCTTCCTTTCGTCTAGAGCCTCCTTCTCTCTCTCTCTCTCTTCTGCCTGTGAGTACAGGCTCTCTCTCTCTTTCTCTTCTGCCTGTGAGTACAGGCTCTCTCTCTCTTTCTCTTCCGTCTGCAATTCAAACATAACCATTTAAACACAGCATTTTTCGTGTCACAGTTTTAGTCACATAACCATATACATTTTTAGGCATCTTTAGTTTCTAACAAAATTGGCCAAGAATTCCACTCTTGATCATTATCCAAATATTCCTGCTGGAAAGTGTCCTTGAGGATCTCAGGGGAGAAGAGGATTGGGTTTGCCTATCTTGCGTCCAGTGATCAAATAGCCTGCCAGCACCCACTGTCAAGGCTTACACATGAATAATGATCACTTGGGCAAAGTACTGGAGGGTGTACAATGACTGTGAAACTGTAACACAGCAAAGAACCAATGCCTTCTGGAGAGGAAGGAGAATAGGTGGAGAAAACAATACTAAAAAAAATCTATAAATATTCTATCAATTTCCTTTATAAGAGTTATTTTTATTTATTGAGCCTTCATGTGGGAATTTCTAAAAAAATGTTTTGAAGTTGGTATATATTCTACTGTAACTAAAAAGTACCAAACTCTTTATCCCCCAGCCATTAAATAAAACCAGGTTCCTGAGAGAGATTCAGGAAATGGTCTTAATTACTTAAAAGTGACAAATATGGGGAATAATTCCCATTCTGATAATCAAATTTATAGAAAGCCTTCCAATTCCAGTAAGACATGAGATTTACTGGTATGAGCTATTAAGAAAGATTGCTATAAATGTGTCTGTGTGTATCAGGAAGCAGTCAATGCTAGTTTGTGTCACGGCAGCAATATTGCCAAAAATGTCTGAAGAATTCCTGCCAACATTCCAAGACTGGCCAGACAAATACATACTGACCGTTACATAAGATACTGAGTACAGAGAACTAGGGGTAATTTTTCGGGGGGTCAGCGGGCACATTTGGTGGCGGGTCGGCTGGGAATTTTTTTTTTGACCGGGTAGGGAACCCGCTGCCAACCCGCCTCCACGCTACTCTCCTAGATGTCGGGTCTGTCATCACTGAACAGACCCAACACCAAGCAGCGGGGGAGGCAATTTAGATTATTAAGAGCTTATTAACAGGCACTTAAAAACGATTTTAAGTTCACTTTTAGATTTTAAGAGTTCACCAATGGCTTCCCCGCTGCTCAGGGATCATGTCAGGTAAGGAGATCGGGTGTTGTGTCAGCATGGGATGATTTCTTAACTTAACAGCTGCAAATGGTCTATAAAATCTCCCATTTCATAGGTCTTCACTTTCCAAGGTTAGAAGCTGTTGCTTACTGCATTCAGAAGACAGATTGAGCTTTATGCAGGTTGCAAGTGTTTGGAGCAAATCTTAATCTAGTGTCACCTCATTGGAACAACCTCTCTCACCATTGACAGATTGCTTCTGTCATCTGAAGTTCACCTACCATCTAATCCATCAGCATTGGTGCACTTGAAAAAATCTCACCTTGGTCCTCAGAATCCCACCACAACCAGCCCCAACACCAGCAGCACCAACAACAACACCAACCTTCTCCGCAATCAGCTGATGCTGCACAGGACACAGGGCATCAGCATCCGACCACATTGCTGCCCGGGACGCCAGGGATGGCCTCACCATGGCCAGATTTACTTCACTTGACATTGTACACCCTGACTGACACATGATGCGCCAGGTTGGCACCACCCCACACCAACACCATAAAGCATCCCTACAATGCCCAAGCCATTCCTTTCACACTCGTCACCATTGTGGGGGTGGTACCGTTATATCTCACCATTCATTGGAACTCACTAAGCCACTTTCAAAGGTGCACACAAATCTGTCCAAGAACGCAAAGTGCTGAAAATAAAGATTTCAATGTTTGACAGCGCATTAACAGAAACCTCACATGAACATTGGCTAAAACACCCACGTGCCTATCCCTGTGTGTTAGTTGGTATGATTGCACTAGGATGAGGGTGAGTGTGAGGGATAGCTAGTGAGATGGGGAAGTGATAATGTAGATAGAGAAGGATGGGTGAGGGTGCAAGGTAAGTAAGGATGTGCAGGAGTAGGGTAGGGAAGGCAGAGTGATGGGGATGTGATGAGTGGCACAGGAGGATGAGGTTGAGTGTGGCTTTGCAGTAACATTTCGTGATCTACTGAGATCATTGAAAGGTTTGTGCCACTGCAGCCTGGTCCTCCTAATGACATCCCTGCTTGTGTCCTCCTGTGCAATGTGCAACCAGGCTGTGTTGATCTCCTGGGGGGTCTCTTCCGCCCATGGGAAGGGAAGAGAACCTCCCTGATTGCTGTGGCTCCCTCCATAAGCATATGGAGGGAGTCATGGGAGAGCCTGGGTGCAGCCATGCACCTCTGCACAGTCATTGTCAGTATTTGCAGCACCTCAATGCTGTAGAACACTGACAGCACAACTGTCAAAATCAATTTGCGCAAATGTCCCTTTAAGGAAACTGGCTGATGACGTGTCATCAAGTGATGTCATCAGACCTGCTTCCTTCAATTGGCCGGCAAACGCGTTGAGCAGGCTTAACAAGCCCAATCAGTGTAAAATTCATTTCACAGAGCAGGCTGGAGCCAGCAGCGGGGTCGCACATCGCTGTCGACCCTGGTCGCACCAGACCCGCCTCGGTAGGTGAAATCGCGGCCCTATAGTCTAAAGCCGTTACAAAATGAAGACTGCAAATTAAGTTAATTATACAACTATCAACATAATGTTCACAATGGATGAAGCAAACATCACCTCGGGCTGAATAAGGAAGTGTGGAACCCTAATGTGTTGCTTGACTCCAAGGTCAGTTTCCAACCTCACATTTAGTTCCCTAATGCTCTTCCAGCCGGCCTCCTTACATTAATCTCCCACAAGCTTCACCTCATTCCAAATGTTGCAGCCTGTGTCCTCACCTGCAGAAAGTCCTGCTCTTCCACCACCCCTGTGCTCTCCAAGTTGCAATGGCTCTCTGTACCTCAGCAAGTTGCCTTCAAAAATTTTAGTTTTTGCTTTCAATTTCCTCCATGGCCATGTCCTATTCTACCTTACTGTCTGCTCCTGCCTTACATCACTGTACATACTCTTTGTTCCTCTAACTTCAGGTTTCTCTTTGTCGCCAGCTCCTTCTGCTCCACCATTAGTAAATGCGACTTCAGCCACTACTCTCCTGCCCTCTGAACATATGAACATAAGAATTAGGAGCAGGAGTAGGTCATACGGCCCCTCGCGCCTACTCCGCCACTCAATAAGATCATTGCTGATCTTCTACCTCAACTCCACTTTCCCGCCCTATCTCCATATCCCATGATTCCCTTAGTGTCCAAAAATCTATCAATCTCAGTCTTGAATATACTCATCGACTGAGCAACAGCTGAAGCTTCCCACCTAGCTCCCTTTCCCTTTCCATCTTCCTCCCCACTTTTAAAAACCTCCATCCTTTAGTTCTCCCCACTCTCTTCACTTTTCGCTTTCCCCCTTGCCTTCAGTGTCTACTGTTTACTTCTCCTAATGTTAAACTCTTCGAGCCATCTTCCTGCACATGTAGAACACTGCACAAATGCCCATTGTTGCTGTTGTTGTTGTAGTCCCAATGGTACTGACACTGGCTATTTTTGAAACCAATTCCCTTCAGTTTTTCATGCCTGGTTATTGCTCAACATATCACAACTGCCTTCAATACCTCACCTAAGTAGCCATCTTTTTGTCTAAACACATTCACATTTACTAGCATGGACATCAACCAGGAGTGAAAAAGCCTGACTGCTATTTTCTCTCTCTCATCTGGACAAACTAAGGCCTCTGTAATAGACGGTTTACATGGCTCAATAGTACAACACTGGGTGCATTGATCCACTGAATCATCAGGGGAAATAATTATTTTCTTATGTTGAGGATGCAATAGTGTCCAAGAACATTTTCATTACAATGAAAGTGGAGTCACGGCTATGCAGATGGATAGACCAATAGATATCAGGGCAGTGAAATTCAACTTTGGCAGGGGTGCAAAATGTAGCAGAAGCAGATTGGCCTCCCATTATACATCCGCCCAAGCTTCCTAAAGAAAAAATGGGTGGCGTGTATAACAGGTGGCCGATCCACTACTGCTTGTTTTCCGCCACCGTCGAAGGTTAAAATCAGCCTTTCTTTGAAATATCAGAAAGGAAGGACTGAACATTGAGTTAGAACCCATTTGCTGCTGTATTAAAAAATAACTTTAGGAGCTGGATGCAATTGAGTTTAATTCCTTTTGTGCATTATTTTTTTAGCGCCTGTTGAGACGTTTGCATAAATTCCTATTTGCACTATTTAACACAAACGCTAAGCTGTTTAAAATAAATGAATTAACATCTGCGTTAAATTAACGCAACCAGGAATTGATGCAAATGGCTTAACGGGAACAGTAGAACTTGAAGACCACAGGGAATGAAACCCAAAATAGCTGAGAGAAAAATGAAAGCCGGTCTTCCCAAGTGTAAAAAAGTTGCATGACATGGTGTTACCAATGTTCAATCCCTGGCTCTGTGCTGAGTTAATTGATTTGAACCAGGGTGGCAACTGCTGGAGCCACAAACAGCATTTGTGCCCCTGGGCAAGGAAGGGGGGGCGGGAGAAATAAGGCAGGATTATGCTTCTGATCGCTATCCAGTGATTCCTGCTGGAAAGGTGCATATGGGTGAGGCTCAGCTATGATCCACCCTACAGTCAAACACTCACTGACTAGAATGACACATTAAGTGAGGCTGCTGGAGGGCTGCCGACACCTGGGGAACTGCACCCATGAGCCTCCGGCTTCAGGATAAGAAGGATTAAAAAAAAATCTGAGCAGAGTAAAAATAAGTTGATCTAAAACAGTATCTTCTGTCCCTGCAACAACCAGTCAGTGTTTTAGTTGGTTTGTGAATTGGGAAAAAAAGTGCAGGTTAGCATGCTTATCTTTGCATGGGAAAATATCCTTAATCTTTCCATTTGAAAGCAGCAGAAAATATGCACTGGAAGCAAATCAGCAACTTTCCTGTGAGGCATGGCCAGTACCAACTGAACGCTAAATTACCTTTTGAGCCGTGGGGTAAAATGAGTAAACTTGCACGTAGAATGCAAATAGGTAGATCTGCGTTTGCACCTGGATTTGATCAGCACCAATCAAAGGGGGGGATTTTTACATTGAGGAGCGCATGGGTTTAGGTGCAGGTGGGGGGCTTAAAGTCGGCGAAAATGTCAGCATGTCCAGAAGCCGGCTCCAACGCGCCGACATCTGGGTTTAACTCGGGCGCATTCGGCTGCGTGCGCGGGACCCCCTCCGGAGAGGCGGGTCAGCAATTTGAATATGTAAATCATTGAATTGCAACGATATTTAAACCAGCATTTAAATTTAACCACGCATACACAGGTTTCCAGGGCTTCCTGAAACTCGCCATTGAAACCGAGGCGAGAAGAGAACGGCAGTTCATGGGGCTCATTAAAAGTCAGGCAAATACAGCAATAAATGCTCAGTTCTCACAGCCGCTTTCTTACCTACCACTTTGGAAAGGGTTTTTTGACAGTACTTGCGGTGAGAGGCAAATTTCTGCATTTTGGAGGTATTGAGACTCAAGACCATGGTTGCCTTAGATTGCAGCTCGGACGAGGAGCAAGATGACCATCAGCAGCAGAAATATCCAGGATCTCCCAGTCGGCTGCACATGAATGCACAAGGCAGGTCACTGATGGGTTGTTCTCCAGGGCTGGCAATTATGTTAACTTCGCCTATGATGATGCTAGTCAGAATGAGCGGGTGCTCGGGTTTGCATCTCTGGCTGGTTTCCCACCGGTGCAGGGCGTCATCAATGGCACATACGTGGCAATTCGCACCCCCCCCAGATCAACCAGGAGTATTCATAAACCGCAAGGGGTTTCATTCCCTCGATGTGCAACTGGCGTGCAACCACAAGAAAAGATTTATGCAGGTGTGCGCTAAATTCCCCGGGAGCTGCCATGATGCTTTTATCCTGCGGCAGTCCAAGCTTCCCAACCTCTCTGGACCTGCAAGCAGACTTAAGGCGTGGCTTCTAGGGGACAAAGGATAGCATCTTCAAACTTGGCTGGTGGCACACGTAAAAAACCCAACCAATGAAGCCCAAGAGCAGTACAACAAAAGTCATATGACCACCAGATGTGTCATTGAGCAAGTGATCAGCATGCTCAAGGTGCGCTTTAGGTGTCTGGACAGATCTGAAGGCGCCCTTCTGTACTTGCCAACCAGGGTCTCCAGAATGATCATGGTGTGCTGTGCTTTGTACAACATTGCAGTGAGGATTGGAGCTACAGGAGGAACAGGAGGCTGAGCACACATCACCTGTGGACGAATGGGAGGAGGAGAAGGAAGAGGAAGAGGAAGAGAAGGAGGAGGAGGTGGGAGATGGCAACCCCAACGCAGCAACAGCCGCTCACATTGCTGCCAGGGATTCCCTAATAGCTGTAAGGTTCAGTTAGTTACCATCATTGGACCGATGTAACAATCATACATAGAAACATAGAAACATAGAAGATAGGAGCAGGAGTAGGCCATTCAGCCCCTCGAGCCTATTCCGCCATTTAATGAGATCATAGCTGATCATTCAAATTCAGTACCCTGTCCCTGCTTTCTCCCCATATCCCTTGATCCCTTTAGCCTTAAGAAATATATCTAACTCCTTCTTGAATATTATTTAATGAATTGGCCTCAACTGCCTTCTGTGGTAGAGAATTCCACAGGTTCACCACACTCTGGGTGAAGAATTCCTCCTCATCTCAGTCCTAAATGGCTTACCCCTTATCCTTAGACTGTGACCCCTGGTTCTGGACTCCCCCGCCATCGGGAACATCCTTCCTGCATCTAGTCTGTCTAGTCCTGTTAGAATTTTATAAGTTTCAATGAGATCCGCTCTCATTCTTCTAAACTCTAGCGAATATAAGCCCAATCATCCCTCTCATGGGTCAGCAAACTTCACTGCCACAACTCTGCTGGAGAGTGTCTGGGTGCAGATAAGTGCGGTGCTGTAAGGCTAAGGCTAAGGTGTCTGTCATTTAAGGCATCAGACATGTTGGCATCCAGAGTCTGCACGGCTGTGATCAAGGCCTGCATGGACTCATTCGATTGCCACGTTTGATGTTCCACGGAGTTGGCCACTCTATCCATGGAAGAAGACATCCTCGCAACGCCCTGCGACATCAAAACGCTCATGCTTGAGCTGGACTGCTCCATTCTCTCCGCAATCTTGGACAGTGTGCGTGGAAGGCCTGCCAGTATGTCACAGATTTTCTGCCGCCCCCTCAAAGATTATCCTTTTCATGGATGGCCCCCGGGGTACAGCGTCTGTGTCCAGCTGAGCAGAGCTCGGAGAGGGCTGTGCCCTCCAACGCGGACTCTCCACAGCTGTCCCTGCCACCGATGTCTGCTTTTGCTCACTTATGAACTGTGAGTCACCAGGTGAAAATCCATCTGTCTAACTGCACTGACCAAAGTGCGAGTATCTGCGTTGGTGCAAGGTAAGCATGAGTCCTGTGATGGTGCACCCTCAGAAGGGATCAGCTCCTCTGAAGATTCATCATCCGGGAGGTCCACCAATTGCTGCTACACCTGTAAAGGCTCTGGCAGAGAGAAAAGATGTGAATTAGTACTTAGTAATATGAAGATAATAATATTTAAGTCGCTGCTCAAATCAAGTCAACATGACTGAGTGTTGTATGACATGTGGGTCGCTGGTATTTAATTCTGTCACCAGGTAGCTGGGAGGTATCATTCTCCCCATCTCTGATGGTCAGGGATGCCAAAATGCCATGGATCTCCAGCACAGTTTTTAACTGGGAAATCTGTGGAGCACCACCTCTGGTTTCTCTCTCGCTCTTCAGTGTTTTGTGCTCTCTTCTCCTGCAACGGGTGATAGAATAGACCTGCGAGTGCCTGTAATGGCATGTGTTCACACGATAGGTGCAGTGCATTTGGTGAGAGCCATCAAATTGCAAAAAGGTCAGAGTGAGTTGCAGTGGTGGATGGATAGATGGGGATGTGAGCAAGTGCATAGAAAGAGAACGATGGGTGCGCTTGCAAGGTAAGGGGGTGTGAGGAGTGATGTGATGGAGTAGGCTTGACAAGACAGAGTGATAGGAGGGGGGTGATGTGCACAACACGATGTAGGTGAATGTGCAACTGTACTCACCTATCCTGACCTGGTTAGGTCATTAAAGCGCTTCCTGCACTGAATCCGGGAGCGTGGCACAATGCTCCTGCTGCTGACCTCCTCGGCCACCTCCAGCCATGCCTTCTTTGTGGCAGCAGCAGGTTTCTTCCTCTCGTTGCTGGGGAAGAGTATCTCTCTCTGACTCCTCACTTCCCCCAGTAGTACATCAAGCGATGCGTCGTTAAAGCTGGGCGCAACCTTTGAGCATCCTGTGTCCACCTTCTACAATTGCTGTCTCTATGAAAAACCTTCCAGCTCCTCCAAATTTCATCTTCGGATTGGCCCTTTAAATACTCCAGTTGCGATCGAGTCATGCAGGTCCGCACCACGCCGGCTGCCGACGTCAAACCCAGAAGTAATATTCTAATTAGGTGGCTATGTTAACATGCCACAGACAGATACGCTGAAAGTTCTTCCGGGTTTCCCACCCGATTTCGCACCCACCCCACACCTCCCCCACCCCCCCATCCCTGCCCCACTCGTCCCCACCCCACCCCCGCTCCAAATGTGCCTCTGAGTTATTATCGGGCCAAAAATGTTTAGTTTCCTTAAAAAGTTGTTGGTTAACCAATTTTAGATTGTTTCTTGCAGTTAGCATTAGGAACACACAGGGGGAAAAATTGGGTTGCTTTGCGCCTCCCTGTTAGCGCCCTAAGAGGGTGCTAACAGGGCGCAAAGCAACTAGCGCCCGGGCGCGGTGCCGCCCGCCGCCCACCAAATTCAGCGGGAGGTTAGCGGTGGTGCTAACTGGTAGCACCCCGTGGCGCTGCGCCACCGGCGATGACGTCATCGCTGTGCGCAGCGCCCCGCTCACGCCCCAGCCGCGATCTTCGGGAACACCCCCTGACTTACCACCGGACGCTATGTCCGACGGGGTCAGGGGGGGCCTACCTGTGGCCGGGGAGGCGCAATTTAAAGGCGAGGTGCGGGGCAGCCATTTTAGTTGCTGGCCGCCTGCCAGCACCTGCCTCCGCTGCCGTCCCCGGCCTCCTGAACAGCCCCCCCCCCTGCTTGAGTGCCAGGCTCTTTTGCCGGCACTCCCGATCCCCTAGGGGCCCAGCTGGGCCCCGGGTCGCGCTGCGCAAGGCCCCTCCCCTTTAAGAAGGGGAGGAAGGCCTGCAATACCGCGGCACGTAGCGCTGCGATATTGACTCGCAGCGCCCCAAGAGGGATGCAGGGGCGCTTCCAGTAGCGCCCCGCTTCCCTCTTGGGGCGCAACCACTCAATTTCCGGCGTGGGGGCACTAATTTTACCGGGGCGCTAAAACCGGCGAAGTTAACGCCCCAAATGGGGCACCACTCAATTTTTAGCCCATAGTGTTGCCAACTGGTATTTGTTTTTTCAACCACGTTTCTTGGCATTGAATTTAATGAAAAAGAAAGTGTTAAACTTTACATGACTGTAATATACCGTAGCACAAGTCATTCAGTATGGCATGGTTCCACAAAAGGCAGTAGATAATCCTGATAAACATTGTCAGATTTGACTACTCAATCTCACTCAGCCTGTACACGTAGCATGCTAGTACATGCTTATTTTATGTTGTTGCTCTATATCATCTACATTCGTTTGTTCAAATAATTATGGGTGGGAGGCAGGTATGCAAGCAATGGGTAAAGTCACATCTACATAAAAGAAGCATGAGTGAGCTCAGACTGACTGGGTCAAAATGAACCGTGACTGCGGCAATATTTTAAAAAAGGATTAAAAATTGAAATGAATTAGTTTATTCTAAGAAATGTACAGTTCTATATATTTCTACAATTCTACTTTTGAATACCTAACTCACTTTAGGTTACTCATAACAGAATTCTGATATGAACAAGTCGGAAAGAGTAACTTTCTCTATGAGTCAGTGCTGTAATATACTGTAATACCAGTTTGGTGATACCATAAAATCCCATTGTTCCCATTCCAGATTAAAATTTAGAACAGATTTAACAGAGAGAAAAAATGTTACAATGACTTGATAGTTGAGCGTTTTTGCATTATCAATTCATTTTCTCTGAGTCAGCCGGGTGTTCAACATATGCGTGAACTCATCAACGCGCTGAAGAATATCCAACCAAACTACTCAGAAATCCACATAAATAGTGTCTGAAATGGAGCACACACAGTCTCCCTGCAGGGACACCCACCATTTACCTAAACCCAGATAACCTAAGTGCAGGTTGGCAAGAGCAAAGGCTTAGGGACCCTAAAGTGCGTAACTCGTTTGGTGAGTGCATGGTTTTCTTACAGTTCTTAGACAGCTTTGACTGTAACGTAACCATGCACGTCATACTCCCTGAGCACACGCCTGCACTTTCCACCAACCCAATCATAATACTGGGCGGGTCTTATTTTCAGAAGCCTGCAACTTTTCCAGGTATAATCTGCGTTACATCTCCTGTTGTATTCCCCCTCTATATTCTGCAATCTTTCAGAAAAGCTAAAAAGTTTGTGGACTTCTGACAAATCATCTAGAAATTGCATGTCCATGGAATTGTTGGGAAGCCACCTCAATGATAAGGATTGCAAAGTTTCTGGGTGAGTTAAATGAAAATGGCAGATGAAACATCGTCAAACTATTGGAAGTTGAGTTTTTTTTAGAGAGGACCAACATTCAAATGGGGGAATTGCAGACTCATAAAAACTAGCTTTCTTGGTGGAGGATCAATCTGTTACCGACAAAACAAAGTAATTGAGAATGTTCAAAGTAAATTATATAGCCATCAGCAGCAGGATATATGAAACTGGTTTTACTGGTACAGCTTAAAATGTTGTACCAAGGATAATTTGGGAACAATTTCCATGGTTCTCAGGCTAAGGTACATAGATATAGCATGAGCTCCCTGGACTGGAGTGCCAGATGCCAAGGACCCTGTGACCTGAAGTAGCTATCAATATAGATGATCATGGCACCCTGAAACCTACGGGCTGGATTTTGCCAATGGGGAGCGTTTGGAGGCGGGACTCCCACTTGTCAGGTTTTAGTCCCGCCTCCATCGACTTCTGGCCAACCCACGCTATTGTCCCTTGATTGACCTTGTTAAGCCCGCCCAGCGGTCTTAGCAGGCCAATTAAGGGAAAGTCGGTTACAAAGAACATCAGCGTATGATGTTTCATCTGTCAAAAATTTTTGACAGATGAATTGTCATTGTTTGACAGCTCTGTGAAGCAGTCAAACACTGACATGCTATGTAGTTTGATGAGTTCTTGAATTCAAGACTCATCAAACCTGTTTCTTTAGCAGAAATTAGATGGTTGCTGCATTGGAGAATGCAACAGCCATTCTGTCATCTCTGCTGCGGAGGTGCGAGACTCTCCGCACATCCAACTCTTGAAACCTGCAGGAAGAAACAAAGGTAAGTAAACTTTTACTAACACTTTCCACTCACCTCACATACTTACCTCTCCACACTTGCACCCATCACTTACCTTCACTGTGCACTTTTGCACCCCTCAGACCCCCGCAGACCTACTACTCGCCTCGGTGACCCTGGCGGGGTTCACAGCCTTCGGGAAGCCCGCACTTGTGTGGGTAAAATGGGGATAATCCTCTTATCTGCCTGTTAACTATCTGTTAACAGGCAGAGAAGAACATAAGAACATAAGAAATAGGAGCAGGAGTAGGCCATTCGGCCCTTCGTGCCTGCTCCGCCATTCAATGAGATCATGGTTGATCTTCTGCCTCAACTCCATTCACCGGCCCTATCGCCATATCCCTTAATGCCTTTACTAGTCAGAAATCTATCGACTTCTGTTTTGAATATACCCAATGACTGAGCCTCCACAGCCCTCTAGGGTAGAGAATTCCAAAGATTCACCACCCTCTGTGTGAAGAAATTTCTTCTCATCTCAGACCTGAATGGCCTACCCTTTATCCTAAGTCTGTAGCCCCTGGTTCTAGACTCCCCAGCCAAGGGAAACATTCCCCCAGCATCCACCCTATCAAGCCCTGTAATAATTTTGTATGCTTCAATGAGATCCCCTCTCATTCTTCTGAATTCAAGAGAATACAGACCTAGTTTACTCAATCTCTTCTCCTACGACAGTCCTGCCATCCCAGGAATCAATCTCGTGAACCTTCGTTGCACTCCCTCTATGACAAGTATATCCTTCCTTAGGTAAGGAGACCAAAATTGTACACCGTACTCCAGGTGTGGTCTCATCAAGGCCCTATATAATTGGAGTAAGACTTCTTTACTCCTGTACTCAAATCCTCTTGTAATGAAGGCCTGCATACCATTTGCCTTTCTAATGGCTTGCTGCACCTGCACATTCACTTTCAGTGACTCATGTACAAGGATAGCCAGGTCCCTTTGAGCATCTGCATTCCCTGATCTTTCACCATTTAGGAAATACTCTGCCTTTCTGTTTTTTCTACCAAAGTGGATAACTTCACATTTATCCACATTATAATCCATCTGCCATGTTCTCGCCCACTCACTGAGCCTGTCGAGATCCTCTTGAAGCCTCTTCACATCCTCTTCACAACTGACACTGCCACCTAGCTTTGTATCATTCGCAAATTTGGAAATGTTACATTTAGTCCCCTCATCCAAATCATTGATATAGATTGTGAATAGCTGGGGCCCAAGCACCGATCCTTGCGGTACCCCACTAGTCACAGCCTGCCATCCTGAAAAAGACCTGTTTATCCCTACTCTTTGTTTTCTGTCTGTTAACCAATTCTCAATCCATGCTAGTATATTACCCCCAATTCCATGTGCCCTAATTTTGTTCACCAACCTCTTGTGTGGGACCTTATCGAAGGCCTTCTGAAAATCCAGATACACCACATCTACCGGTTCCCCTTTGTCTACTCCACTAGTTACATCCTCAAAGAACTCCAATAGGTTTGTCAAACAGGATTTCCCATTCATAAATTCATGTTGACTCTTCCCAATCTGACTATTAGTTTCTAAGTGCCCAGTTATTGCATCCTTTATAATAGATTCCAACATTTTCCCAGCTACTGATGTGAGGCTAACAGGTCTGTAGTTCCCTGTTTTCTCTCCCCCTCCTTTCTTAAATAGCGGGCTTACATTTGCTATCCTCCAATCTGCAGGAACCGTTCCAGAATCTATAGAATTTTGGAAGATGACAACCAATGCGTCCACTATCCCAATGGCCACCTCTTTCAAAACCCTAGGATATAGGTCATCCGGTCCTTGGGATTTATCGACTTTTAGTCCCATTAATTTTGCTAGTACTGTTTTTTTTACTAATAATAATTTCTTTAAGTTCCTCATTCTTGCCACACCCTTGGTTTTCTCGTATTTCTGGGAGGTTTTTTGTGTCTTCCTCCGTGAAGACAGAAACAAAGTATTTATTTAATTTCTCAGCCATTTCCTCATTCCCCATTATAAATTCTCCCATCTCTGACTGTAAAGTAGCACTAATCGCCTTCCTGCTTCCAAGGAGACAGGACCCGGTGTGGGTCGGCTACCCGGCCTCCTGGCAAGATGACATGGAGGCGGGTTGGGGGTGGGTTGGGCACTTGCCCCCAGACTCTGCCATTTTCCTGGCAGTCCTGCCTCCATACCCGCCTCCCCAGGGCTGGCAAGATCGCGCCCTTAATTACATCAGCCACCTACAGTTACATCCTCTCCAGTTCCTTTCGGAAAGAACATACATGTATATCCGAAAGATAGAACTTGCATTTATATATTGCCTTTCATGTCTACAGCACATCCCAAAGTGCTGCACAGCTAATTAATTATGTTGAACTATAGGAAAACATGGGGACCAATTGCACACAGCAATGAGAGGAATGACTAATTTTTTGCTGCTTTGGTGGTGTTGGTGATGGTTAAATGTTGGCCAGTACACCAGGAGTGCTCGGCTACTCTTCCTCGAATAGTGCCATGGGATCTTTTATGTCTATCTGAATAGGCAGGTGGGGGCTCAGCTTAACATCTCATCTTCGACAGTGCAGCATTCTCTTAGTACTGCACTGAATTGTCAGCCTAGATTATGTGCTCAAATCTCTGGAATGAGTCTTGAACCCACCCGAATTTCTAACTCAGAGGTAAGAGTGCTACCACTAAGCCAAGCTGACACTATATAGCATTTTATTACATCTCATGCTGTCCCAAAGCACTTCATATCCATTTAATTATTGTTATGTGAGCAAACACTGAAGCCAGCAGCAACTGAGATGAACAACCAGTGGACTTCTGACAAATCATCTGGAAATTGCATAATGTCTATGTTGTTGTTGCTGGGAATTGTTGGGAAGCCTCCATAATGATAAGGATTGCAACATTTCTGGGTGAGATTTTAGTGGTGTTATTTGAGTGATGAATGTTGGCCAGGACACTGGGAGAACTTCCTTTCTCTGCCATGAGATATTTCTCATCCACCTGAACAAGTAGACAGGGCCTTGGTCTAACATTTCATCCAAAAGACAGCACCTCCTAAGATGCAGCCCTCCATTGGTACTGCTTTGCAGTGACAGAATAGATTATGTGCTTAAGTCTTGAATCCCAAGCAGCAGACTCAGAGGGGAGCATTCTACCAATTGAGCCAAGCTGACATCCCTTGAAGTATTTTTACACTCGAAAACCACAACCTTCAATAATATGTTGACACTACATGCTCGCAGGGATCATTTATCACAATCCCAATATCTGCAGGACCCTCATGTGCTTCTATCACAATACCTGAGGGGTCCTTCATCTGCTGCTAGCACAACCTCTGCAGAGACCTGTAACATAGCAACATAAGAACATAGGATCAGAAGTAGGCCATTCAGCCCCTCGAGCCTGTTCCGCATTCAATTAGATCATGGCTGATCTGTACCTCAACTCCATCTACCCGCCTTGGTTCCATATCCCTTAACACCCTTACCTAACAAAAATCTATCAATTGAAATTTACAATTGACCTAGCCTTCACAGCTTTTGGGGAGAGACTACTATCAACCCATGTTACTTAGACTATCTTGTTAGATACACAATGCAAAATATCCAGATTAGATCAATATCCTGCTTCTAGAGTTTGTTATAAAGTCAATGGCCCAGAAATTGATCTCGCTCTGTTCCCGCGGGGGTAAGCCTTCCCCGCGATCTCTCACCTCGCTTGTGCTTTTTCAGATCCAGCTCGCACGAACTTGATGTTCCAGACATCAGCTGGGCAGTGCTTGCGTATCCCACCGGCGTAGTGAATTCGTGCGAGCTGTGGGATCACGTGACTCAGTTAGAGCCAATGGCAGCACACCATCTTCCATTCATAAGTTTCACAGCACGGCTGTGAAATCTATGAATCTTACACCCCCCCAAAATAACAGCTAAACCTCAATTAAATTTAAAAAAAAACCATCACATTAATAAAATAAGTATAGTTAAATAAATTAACCATTTTAAATAAAAAATTAAATTTTTGAAAAAATTTAAAATCTTTTAAAAAGTTATAAAAATAAACTTACCTGTCTTTAAAGTCTCTAAAAAAGATATACCTGTAAAAAAAAATTCAAAAAAATACTTAATTCACTACTTACCTTGTTAAAAGTGGGTCTTACTCCTCCTTTTTACATTTCTAAAATCTTCAGTACTTACCTGCGCGTCCAAAGCATGAAGTGCACAGCGTGCGCGCAGCCTGTAGCGCGCACGCGATGCACCGAGGAACCGCCCCCTTTTCAAAAGAGCAATTGCCGGTTTTCAGCGCATGCGCAGGGCATGCAGAAAACCGGCAATTGCAGAGGGAATACGCGAGAGTACGCAGTGCGTACTCTCGCGCACCGGGATGAATTTTTGGGCCATTCTTTTTGGAAGGTACACTCTTCATACAGAGTCTTGGAGAAAAAGACTCCCCTTTTTACTCTACTTTGTTTTCCAGTTCTTTATTGTCTGTATCCATTATGTTCTTTTCTTGATTGCTATTAATCTGTGAAGCCAACTTGCTGATATAGTTTGTGTTTAGCCAGGTTTGGACATCATAACCACCCATTTAGGGAATTAAAGTATCAAAAGAAATTTGAGTTATCGTAGAATAATTTGATGTTTGACCGTAATGTCCTTGTCTGCAGATTATGTTACATTGTGGGAATGAGATAAGACCATTATAGACATATTTGTGGGAATTACGCAGGATAAGTTACTGAGCCAGTCAGTGTATGTGTGCTAAACATCCACATTAAAATTAATTATATCACTGAAGTACCCTGGGGTTCTAACTGTATCTACTGATCTTAATGTGACACCCTCTCTCTGTCTGGCTCAGTTACCTCTCTAGGCACTACTCACAATTATTTCAATAACTTGCACATTGTAAGTAAAAGAAGACTTCAAACCATCTCAAGATGTACTGTCGAAAACGTAAGCACATTACTGTCTGTCATAATATTGTATAACTGCTTGGTTTCTGAAAGAAGGACTACTGACCTATCTCTCCTTAAAAAGGTACCATTTCAGAAGGTGCTAGGTTTGATTCCTTGTCTATGCTGTGTTGGCTGATGGCAATAGTTGATCTTAGTGCCCTGGGCTGGCAAGAGAAAAAAATCCTCCAAGCTTTTTTTTATTTATCCCACTATTTATCCCTCAATCACCATCACTAAAACAGATGATCTGGTCACTATCTCATTGCTGTTTGCGGGATCTTGCTGTGTGAAAATTGACTTCCCTACATTACTACAGTGACTATACTTCAAAAGTACTTAATTGGCTGCGAAGTGCTTTGGGAAGTCCTGAGGTTGTGAAGGGTGCTATATAAATGCAAGTTTTTTCTTTCTTCTATTCCTGATCTCCATGCAGTGATCCCTGCTGGAAGGTGGTGCCCTCCATGGGGAAAAAAATAGCCTGCTGACACTTGGGGCTGGATTTTGCCAATGGGGAGCTTTTGGAGGCGGGACTCCCACTTGTCGGGTTCTGGTCCCGCCTCCATCGACTTCTGGCCAACCCATGCTATTGTCCCTTGATTGACCTTGTTAAACCCGCCCAGCGGGCTTAGCAGGCCAATTAAGGGGAAGCCCGTTACAGAGAATGTCAGCGTATGACGTTTCATCTGTCAAAAATTTTTGACAGATGAATTGTCATCGTTTGACAGCTCTGTGAAGCTGTCAAACACTGACATTCTATGTTGTTTGATGAGTTCTTGTATTCAAGACATATCAAACCTCTTTTGTGAGCAGAAATTAGATGGTTGTTGCATTGGAGAATGCAGCAGCCATCTGTCATTTCTGCCGGTGAGATGCGGGACTCTCCGCATCCCCAACGTTTGAAGCCTGCAGGAAGAAACAAAGGTAAGTAAACATTTTCTATCACTTTCCACTTACCTCACATACTCACCTCTCCACACTTGCACCCATCACTTACCTTCACAACACACTTTTGCACCCCTCCGACCCCCGCAGACCCACTGCTTGCCTCGCTGACCCTGGCGGGGTTCGCAGCCTTCGGGAAGCCCACACTTGTGTGGGTAAAATGGGGATAATCCTCTTATCTGCCTGTTAACTACCTGTTAACAGGCAGTTAAGTGGCTGTAATCCCCTTCCCGCCTCCAAGGAGACGGGACCCGGCGCGGGTCGGCTACCCGCCTCCTGGCAAGATGGCACGGAGGCGGGTTGGGGGCGGGATGGGCACCCGCTCCCAGATTCTGCCATTTTCCCGGCAGTCCTGCCTCCATACCCGCCTCCCCAGGGCTGGCAAGACTCCGCCCTTAATATCTAAAATCAAAAAGAAGGAATGAGCACTTGGGCAAGATATCGAAGGACTGCCAGCGTCCATGGAACCATATTTCAGCAAAACTCAGTACTTTCAGGAAAGGAGGGGAGTTCAAAGTCTACCTTCTATTTACCATTATTATTGGCCAGTCATATATGGGAGTAGCTTCATTCTGATGTGGCCTCTATAATCAGTGAGTGACAGCAGCGTATTTGTCCCACAATACATTGCACTAGTTGTTCATCATACATCTCAGCACAGCAACTATAGTCAGCAGTGTTGAAGCGGGAACAAGGAAAATCTAAAATTAGTTGGGAATTGCAATGCCAGATAGACACCATTTTGTTTACCTTTTTCTTAATTTAACTTCAATTCAGTTGTGCATGGATAACCTCTTGGAGTGTGAGATGGAAAGCAATGGGATTGATGCATAAATGTAAAAAGGAGGAGTAAGACCCGCTTTTAAGAAGGTAAGTAGTGAATTAAGTATTTTTTTGATTTTTTTTTTACAGGTATATCTTTTTTAGAGACTTTAAAGACAGGTAAGTTTATTTTTATAACTTTTTAAAAGATTTTAAATTTTTTCAAAAATTTAATTTTTTATTTAAAATGGTTAATTTAATTAACTATACTTATTTTATTAATGTGATGGTTTTTTTTTTAATTTAATTGAGGTTTAGCTGTTATTTTGGGGCGGTGTAAGAGTCATAGATTTCACAGCCATGCTGTGAGACTTATGAATGGAAGATGGTGTGCTGCCATTGGCTCTAACTGAGTCACGTGATCCCACAGCTCGCACGAATTCACTACGCCGCTGGGATACGCAAGCCCAGCACAGCTGATGTCTGGAACATCAAGTTCGTGCGAGCTGGATCTGAAAAAGCATAAGCGAGGTGAGACATCGCGGGAAAGCTTACCCCCGCGGGAACAGAGCGAGATCAATTTCTGGGCCATGAGTTCAGATTACTCAGTGTCCACAAGGGACACTCGCAGGCAAAGCCCCTTTTATTCTCCCAGCAGGATTTGTAGAAGTAATTTTTCCTCTTTATTTCACTTTTAATTTGTTTGTTAATCCATTTAGAGTCACACTTGTTTAGTCTATTGATCTTAATTATGCATTTGTCCTGCATGTCCAGCATTGCTCTTTTAAAGGTTTTCCATTTATTTTCAACGGAAAAGTTGACAAACATCCTTCTCCAATCCATTGGTTTCAATTCTTCCCTCCTTTCTTTGAATATAGCTTTTTTAAAGTTACAAACCTGGCTCCTAGCCTTTGGTATAATTCCCAGATCACGGTAAACTTGAGCATTCCGTGGTCATTGTTCCCCAGGAGTGCTACAACTTCCATTTCTTGTATGTTGCCTGCGTCATTTGCAAACACCAGGTCAAGATGAACGCTGTCTCTTGTAGCTTCCCTTATGCACTGAGTCATGAAGCAGTCATACATTACATTTACCAACTCGGATTCTAAACCCTTTTGAGTTTTCCGATTTATATCCTGACTTCAATGGAAATAAAAATGGGGAGCAATGTAAAACAGGCTGCTGATTTGCTATCACCTGTTTTTACACTATCACACAAAGTCACCCACCTTATCTCTTCATATAGTGAACTGTGCTCCTTCTTGTGTTGATCTGGTGGTTTGTAGCAGACACCCTTGGATTTATTCTCATTAGAGATTTTAACCAGAGTAGTTGTTTCGGCAGGTTTACCCCCTTCCCACTGTATCTACTTAATTTACGTCCCAGTTGCTCCTGATATATGTACGGCTAGCCCATCTCCTTTTCAGTCCTTTTTGAACGCTCAAAATCCCTGAATATTAAATGACAATGATATTTTTGAATTAAAGTAATTTGAAAACAGCTGAATGAAAATAAAAGAGACTTTAATTTGGACAGTTTTATAGGTTGGGAACATTTAAAATGCAGCGAATTAACTGGCTAGGACGGCAAATTTCAATTGTACTAATATATAAACATTTGTTGTACATCAAAAAATCCTTGAGCAGCTGTTTAAAGATACACCTTTTCTTCCAAGAAATATATCAGTTTATTGAAAATTGCATACAGCAAATACCAAGGCAAGAATAAGGGATCGTTTGTTTATCCAAGTGTTATCAATGTGTGAGTCATACTTAAGTAATAACTAATGTTCTTCCAGTTGAACTTGCAAAGTACTGTACAGGCAGCTGTGCAAATATGTGGATGAGTTGATTTGAATGTTACGTTTTAGCTGTCCTTAGTTTGATGGCAGTGTTATGCTAATCAGCTGGACTTGTTCGGTTAGCACAGGATTTCAGTCAGTGTTTGTATTGCCTGTAAAGCTTTGTGTTGCACTGCCCCTGTGGCTCAGTTAGCAAATGCACTGTACAATGCAGCACTGAGCCACACAGACCAAGAACGTCACAAATTTGATCGTAGATCTGTGGTAAGTTATTTAATCTCAGGTCGGGTAGCAGGAGCTGGAGGCAGCACAGGTGGCTTCAGTGCCTTCAGGCTAAGGAGGCGCAAAAAAAAATCAGCCAGTTTTCAAACAGATCTTTGGAGCTCCCTGCTTGAAAATGTGAGTATGGGTGTAGGATAAATCCAGGATTGGATGTGGCTGCAATATCCCCAAGGTTGAATAGTCTGCCAACACACACTGTCAAGGCTCACAGCTGAAGAATGAATACTTGGATATGGTACCAGAGGACTTTTTGCAACTCTAGAACCAGACCCAACATAACTCACGACCTTCAGGTAGGCGCAAGATTATATTTTGCTTCTATAAATTACGCAAATGCCTATTTCCCAATTAATAAGCTACATCTTCTTATATCAGGACTGCCTGTCACACAAATCAACCTGCTTTAATTTTGAATCAGTTTGTTCTTTGTAGAACTGTTTGGTCTGATGGAGGGTCTCACTCAAGATGTTAATCTGTAATTCTCTTTCAGATGCTGACTGAACTGTATTTCCAGCATTTTGCTATTTCTATTTCAGTCATTCCTCAGTTTTTCTTTTTACAATTCCACTCCAACACCTAACCCTAGAAATTCCAGCGCGCTGATTATTAGACGCGAGGGGCGCAGGGTTCGATCCCTGCAACTGAATAGTAAGGTCTGAGGTGCCCCCCCGATCCGGGCGAGCTTTTAGATGAGGAAGGGGGCAACCGGGGAAGGAAGTGATCGGTGGCTGTGTGTGTGGGGAGTAGTCAATGGCTGCGGATGCGTATTGCAGCTCACTGGCGAAGCTGGAATGAATGCCGGACACTGGTTAGGCTGCATGTAGACCAAGCAATGCTGAGCAGAGCAGGCCCAACACTTGTTCCACTCGGGGAAAAGCAATTTCCTGAATGGGTCATAAAATAGGCGATAGGCCCCTTATTAGCATTTTCAGCAGGCACTGTTTTAGGCTGACGCCCGGGAGAAAGAAAGAAAGACATACATTTATATCGCACCTTTCACAACCACGGGACGTCCCAAAGCGCTTTACAGCCAATGAAGTACTTTTTGAAGTGTAGTCACTGTTGTAATGTAGGAAACGCAGCAGCAAGCTCCCACAAATAGCAATGTGATAATGACCAGATAATCCATTTTTGTTATGTTGATTGAGAGATAAATATTGGCCAGGACACCCCTACCCTTCTTCAAAGTAGTGCCATGGGATTTTTTACATCCACCTGAGAGAGTAGACAGGGCCTCGGTTTAACGTCTCATCCAAAAGACAGCACCTCTGACAGTGCAGCGCTCCCTCAATAGTGCACTGGAGTGTCAGCCTGGATTTTAGTGCTCAAGTCTCTGGCGTGGGACTTGAACCCACAACCTTCTGACTCAGAGATGAAGGTGCTACCCACTGAGCCAGGGAGCTTCAAGAGTGCTCGAACCAATATGGCATCGGACGTGTTTCTGACGCTGGCCCTCTAAATTGGACTCCTGTGACCGACGAGGTCCAATTTCGCCCCCCAGAACCTTTTTACCTAATTGTGAATGTAATCTTTATGTCATGTTAATGAATTTGTTGGTGTGTTGTTCAGATTTATTCAGTCTATTACGAACACATACAGCGAGTGGACTGTATAATGTTCTCAAAATGATCTAACAGTGATATATAAGGTGTTCATATTAAAAGGAAGATGACTATTTACGTTGACTATCATAGTGGTATCAAATTAAATACTGTTGCTCATGATTCAGCTCAACTGAATCATATAACCCAGCATATTTTATAGGCTGAATATTCTCCACATATGTGTAAGAAGTAATGAGCTACAAGAAATATAGGGCTAAAAATTTGGGGGCTTTACACCACCCATTACCGGCAAAAAGTAGCAAAAAGAGGGCGGCGGCCGCTCTTTTGCCAGCTGGTGGCGGGTCCCGTGGTGTGTGCGATTTTCCGAGGCCCAGCAGCGCTACCGGTAAGATCGATGGCCCTGCAAATTTAAATTAGGGAGAGGTGATGCACGCCGACTTAACGTTACCTCGGCGAACTTGGACCTTAGCGCTGAGTTCAACGCTGGGTCCAAAGCTCACCGTGAAAACACAGCATTCAGCAGACTCTTAAAGGGACACACACATCTTTTAAGTAAGTTTGCATTTAAACTTTTGGACTGGACTTTTTTGATTCTATTGATGTAGTGGCTTGGTGCACTACATGTTAAAAGTTTTTAAAATGTGTAGGGGATGCTGCGGGATGCTTGCAAGGCCTCGGATGGTAAAGGAAGGCCACTGAGAAGACAGAAAATGCTACAAATACTCAGCAGGTCAGGCAACATTCGTGGAGAGAGAAAAACAGAGTTCACATCTCAGGTCGAGACCTGCTGAGTATTTCCAGCATTTTGTGCTGTCATTTCAGATTTACAGCATCTGCTCGCAGAGGGAAGCGGAAGATGCAGAAGAGGAAGACGCAGAGTGGAAGACGCAGAGAGAGGAAGACGCAGAGAGAGGAAGACGCAGAGAGAGGAAGACGCAGAGAGAGGAAGACGCAGAGAGAGGAAGACGCAGAGAGAGGAAGACGCAGAGAGAGGAAGACGTGGAGAGGAAGACGCAGAGGAGGAAGACGCGGAGAGGAAGACGCAGAGAGAGGAAGACGTGGAGAGGAAGACGCAGAGGAGGAAGACGCAGAGGAGGAAGACGCAGAGAGAGGAAGACGCAGAGGAGGAAGACGCAGCGAGGAAGACGCAGAGGAGGAAGACGCAGAGGAGGAAGACGCAGCGAGGAAGACACAGAGGAGGAAGACGCAGAGAGAGGAAGACGCAGAGAGAGGAAGACGCAGAGAGAGGAAGACGCGCAGAGAGGAAGACGCGCAGAGGAGGAAGACGCAGAGAGAGGAAGACGCGGAGAGAGGAAGACGCGGAGAGAGGAAGACGCGGAGAGAGGAAGACGCGGAGAGAGGAAGACGCGGAGAGAGGAAGACGCGGAGAGAGGAAGACGCGGAGAGAGGAAGACGCGGAGAGAGGAAGACGCGGAGAGAGGAAGACGCGGAGAGAGGAAGACGCGGAGAGAGGAAGACGCGGAGAGAGGAAGACGCGGAGAGAGGAAGACGCGGAGAGAGGAAGACGCAGAGAGAGGAAGACGCAGAGAGAGGAAGACGCAGAGAGAGGAAGACGCAGAGAGAGGAAGACGCAGAGAGAGGAAGACGCAGAGAGAGGAAGACGCAGAGAGAGGAAGACGCAGAGAGAGGAAGACGCAGAGAGAGGAAGACGCAGAGAGAGGAAGACGCAGAGAGAGGAAGACGCAGAGAGAGGAAGACGCAGAGAGAGGAAGACGCAGAGAGAGGAAGACGCAGAGAGAGGAAGACGCAGAGAGAGGAAGACGCAGAGAGAGGAAGACGCAGCGAGGAAGACACAGAGGAGGAAGACGCAGAGAGAGGAAGACGCAGAGAGAGGAAGACGCAGAGAGAGGAAGACGCAGAGAGAGGAAGACGCAGAGAGAGGAAGACGCAGAGAGGAAGATGCAGAGGAGGAAGACGCAGCGAGGAAGACGCAGCGAGGAAGAAGCCAAAGAGGAAGACGCAGAGAGGAAGAAGCCAAAGAGGAAGAAGCCAAAGAGAAGGAAGCAAAAGAGGAGGAGCTGAGGAAGGATGCAACCTAGACAGCCCATTTCTGGCCTGGATATCTGGGATGAAATCATCCGCCTACAGTGCCAGTGACGACAACCCCAATTCCCCTTTCAATATTTGTCCCACACCTTACCTCCCTTCTGTTACTGACTATCACAATGTTCTCTTGGCCACAATGCTTAAATAAAAGCCACCACAAATCAACTCATCACCCTTATGCATTCTCTTAGTGACTGTCTTGTGTGTGCCTTTGCCTATCCTACTGATGTCATGCAGAGCTACCCCAGTGGCTGCAGCATGGCTGGTGGAAGGCTGTTAACTTTCAGTGGGTGAAACTGCAAATGGCCTTGCTGATCGACCTTGAAGAGCTGGTGGCTAGGAGTGTGAAATCGAGTGATTGTGTTTCTTCCTCTTCTTCTCTCCTCTCCCTCTTCTTGGTCAACCACTGGCTGGGCAGGCTGCATTTCTTGGGTGTGTGAAATGACAAGGGTGGAGTTGTGGTGAGGGGACGGCGGGAATGCAAGAGGTGCATGCGAGAAGGAGGATAACATATGAGGATACCAGCACCTTGTATCCTATCTGCCTCGCCGCTGGCCAATGGCTCAGCCATGCCCCTGCCAAGAATGGCCTGCATCATCTCCTCCAAGGGGGTGAGGTGTGGCTCGGAGTGGGAGGTGTGCCTCATGATTGGTGCAGATTGCTGGTAGGTGAGTGATTGTGATGGGGGGAGTCGTGCATTGAGCAGTGTGTGAGGCTAGTGGTGCAGTTGGTAGGAGACGGCTTTTGAAGATGCATTCACTGACCTTGACCACTTCTAGACGCCAACTTCGCTACCACAGCCTGCACTAACACCACCAGGAGGGTGTTGCATGGTGAGTTAGAGCTGGGGTAAAAATCTTTAGACCCCAGCGCGAATTTTTCTCTTCTACCGCCGCGACCATTTTCACCGCTCGTTAACCCGAGGCCGCGGTGATACCGGCAACTCTTGTGGCAGCCATGAATTTCTAAGTGATACATTGCTACTTAAAGTACGAACTTTCAAAGGCTCATGCATATTTATTCGTTTACGTGTAGCAGGAGTGGAAAGTTTGTACACCTTAAAGGTGAAGTATCACAAACAATGCTCTTTTAAAAATCAAGCAGCGAAAACTATGACTAACTTTGACGTCATTTCTTTCAGTCTATTTCAACCCATTTCCTTAAATTTTTGAACTGGGTATTGATGACATTGTTAGGAGAACTGGCTTTGAGGAGTTATTTTGGCTGACAGTGCAAGGAGGCGGAACTAACAGGCGTAGCTAAAACCACAAGATCTTTAAGCTTTTTGTGTCAATAGGGTCAATTTTCACTTTCTGAAATCATTGTTAATGGGTGTTAATGACATTAAAATGGGGTTGGTAGACTTACCGCCCCATCAATGTTAACGATTAGCCCGCTGGCACTTCAGCAAGGGCCTACGCTGGGCAGTCTGTGCCTGCCTGTTTTAGTGGTAGGCTGCTTTTAGTATGCAAACCGGGGTCCTATGACCTACATAGGACCCCGATTGACATTTTAGACGAGAAGTAATTGAAGTGTGCGCTGTGTACGCTCAGATCATTTCCACAGCTGAAGAGGCCCAGCAAAGGTAAGTTTTCAATTATTTTTGTGAGGCCATGAGAAGCAGGACTGCTCCTTCTGGCCCCGTATAGATAATCTGGGCTGTTGTTGGCCCGGGCCGCACCCCTCCCCCCCACCCACCTCCCGCAATCGTGACTCCCTCCCCGCCCGCCCCTTCCTCGACTTACCTTGCTGCCAGCCGCCCCGCCCAATATTGGCCATCCTGTATCCAACGAGCTGCATTAAGACACCTATTTGGCGCCCCGGAGCTTGCCGGTTCGAAGTAAAGGAAGCCGGGGGCCTCAAAATCGCGGCTGGAACAGGCAATTGACCGGCACACCCCACCATTTGGCCATCCAAAAGTCAAAATCGATGACTCCAACCAATGATGTAGGCGTAGCTTCTTCACAATGTTGGCTCACTGCACCTGCTCTCCCCCCCCCCCCCCCCCACCCCCGCCCCACTCCGCGAGATGTCTCGAAAGTACAACAAAAATAGTTTGAAACAATAACAGAAGTAAAGAAAAAAAGGGATAAAGCTAATCATGAAACACCTTTAGGCTGCGGTTATACTCGTGCACATCAACCTAAAAAAGAGCTGATCAACAGCCTCAAAAATATTGACAACTCAAAAGCTCTTGAATATAGGTTATGGCATGTTGTTATATTGAAAGTGCATTTGGGCATGGGTTTGTCGTAAGCTGCCCAACGTTTTATCACTTGAATAGCCGAACATTGTGGGGCATTATCCTTATTTTGTGAATTACATTTCCAATTTAGTGCTGAATGCTGATTGTAGGCAGTTTTATATTGTGTATCCCCTATTCATCAAGGGCTGGGCCGAGCACGCCTAAATTAATTTCATACAAGAGTCTTATATCCAGCAGAGAGAGGAAACTTTAATGAATTAGTTGTGCAATGTTTCAGGGGTAAAATCGCTGCCGCCTATACAGTGGCTCTATATCCCATGGTAAAACAGGCCGTACTTTATAACAGTGTAATGCCAGTTGAGGGGTATTAATAGGTGACAAGAAGAGAGGACTTCTAATGAGCGGCATACACCTATATAAGGGATTTTTTTATTTATCTTTTAATAATCATAGTAATAATGTGAATTGGTGATCAATAATGCAGTTTTAGTTCTCACTGCTTTCTGTGACTTATTGGTCTTCGCAATTACAACACAGATTAACAAGTTGGGAGAAATGTTTTGATAATTCCTATTAACGAAACTATCAAGCTAGTCTTTCACTAGCTGTAGTAGGATCCTCTTCAATTAGCTTGCCATTAAACAGTTACTTGAATATGAACTAATTACAGTTTATACAGTCACAAATGTTATTGTTTAGATCAGTCTGCAAAACCGCTGACAGGTTACAAAATGTTGATCATGCCCTATATACAGTATGTATCTTGGTAACAATTAAGTATTGAAAATTGCATTGATGTTTTCCTTTCCAGATCAAACATTCTCCAGGTGACTTGTTTTCTTTTCCAGATCAAACATATCAAAGGACTATTGATACAAATCCATAGTTAAGAAATCCTTGAAGAACTGTTTGTATCATATTCCATCAACTCTTCTGTTCAGTGCCTTCATGAAACATTGGACAATCAGCTTATCAGGTAGCGATGGATTGATCCTCTGAAGAAAATCCAGCAAGTTTGGACCAATTTCACTTTATTAAATGATACTTCTTAACCATTTAGCACCATGTATCAAATAGATCTTATTCAAGACCAACTACTGCACACTGAAATAAAAAGAGAAAATGCTGGAAATACTCAGCAGGTCAGGCAGCATCTGTGGAGAGAGAAACAGAGTTAACGTTTCAGGTCGATGACCTTTCGTCAGAACTGGAAAAGGTTAGAGATGTACCAGTCTTTAAGCAAGTACAGAAGCTGGGAAAGTGGGTAGGGGAGGAAAGGGGGGAGGGGAGGAAAGAACAAAAGGGAAGGTAGGTGATAGGGTGGAAGGCAGGAGAGATTAAATTACAAAACAGATGATGGTGAAAGTTGAAAGTGCTCTGATTTCAGTTTCATAGCATGAATAAAATACATGTTGGGCAATATAGTATGAAATATATTTTAGTGCATCAGCTTTAGTAAATCATGATGCGGAGATGCCGGTGTTGGACTGGGGTGGACAAAAATGAGAAGTTGCACAACACCAGGTTATAGTCCAACAGTTTTATTTAAAATTACGAGCTTTCGGAGCGCTGCTCCTTCTTCAGGTACTTGTACCTGAAGAAGGAGCAGCGCTCCGAAAGCTCGTAATTTTAAATAAAACTGTTGGACTATAACCTGGTGTTGTGCGACTTCTCAGCTTTAGTAAAGGTAGAGTTATGTGGTTTCACACTTATCTTTCTGATTGAAGTGTTATTCCCTTTGGACTACATTAAAGGTTAATTATTGGATCTTTTCATTTTCAGTTTCTATATTAATGATTCAACAGATTTACTCACTAATCCAAAGGTAATTATGGATTCTGGGAATAGGGCATTGAATGGATGTACTTAACTATTGTATTTATTGAAAAACAACATCATCTAAGTTAAACATACTTATATGTACTTATTAGTGGATTTTCTTGGGGTCTCCTGGTCACTAGGAGGTTTGTGGGAACTCCATGGATTCAGTCATTCTCTGGTTTTCCCTCTCCCACTTTGGGGAAGCTAATTTTTTCCACTTTAAACCTTCCCTAAATGGGTTGGAAAAGTTCAGAGACGCACCATGTTGGATAGCTCCCCCTGCTGCTTCAGGATGCTTCCACAAACAATTCAATTTGGTGGTATTTTTATTATTTTTTATTCTTTCTTTACCATCTTTAAGCTTTATATATTTTACATGTTCCTAGTGTGTTTCCATTTCTCTCCTTTGTATAGGCCCTCTCTCCACACAATCTCCACACAGTCTCCCAGTTAGACGCATGACTGTATAATTATCTCTGTGACCAATACCATTTTCCTCCTCAGCCAACAGGAAGTTTCTGACTAAGGGGTGAGTCCCATCATGTCATTATTATATCTTGCTTCCTGTCTGTTGTTCCTCATTCTTTCTTCAATTTCTTTCTTTCTTGCTGTATACATTTCTTTATTTCTTCTGTTTTTCTCTTAATATTATTATTCCCCATTTCTTTTTTAACTTTCATATGACTTCTCACTTATTTCCTTGTCAAATTAATTAAGACACAGAGGGGGAAAAATTCGGTATCGACCATTTTGGGGCACTAACATCGCCTGTGCGCTAACTTTAGCGCCCGGCGCTAATTAGCACCGGCGACCGTGAAATTAAGTTTTAGTGCCCCAAGAGGGAGGTGGAGTGCTAATTCAAGCGTTCCACTTCCTTCTTAGAGCGCTAACCCCGAATATCGGGGCGGTGCGTTCTGCAGCGCTACGCACTGGGCCACGTAGCGCTGCCGCATGGAAGGGCTCTTCCCCTCATTAAAGGGAAGGGCCCAAGCCCACAACTCTGCGGGGCCCTACCTGGACCACCGGGGAGCGGGGTGCCGTGCCTGCAGCCCGGCACACAAGAGGAGTGCCGGGCTGCCAGATCGCGGCATGGACCCCGCAAAGACGCAAGGGACCGCGACAAGTAAGCAGGCCGATTTTTTTTTTTGCCACCTCCCCTCTGGGCTACAAATTGGGTACTTTAGCGCCTCCCGTTAGTGCCTCTGCGGGGCGCTAACAGGATGCAAATGACTTTTCGCTCGGGTGCGGAGCCGCTAATGACTCCCGCTAAATTCAGCGGGAGTTTAGCGGCGGCAGTAACCGGTAGCGCCCTGCTCCACTGCGCAGGCGATGACGACATCATCACCGTCTGCAAAATGGGCCTGCGCCCCCTGAATCTGCGGTGGGCGATGACAGCGACTGATTCAGGGGGCGGGAACGGAGCGTCAGGAGGCTCGCGGGGCGCTAAGTAAAGGGGAGGTGGCGGACGGGGAAAAAAAAAATCAGCATCTTTGAACGCGGGGTCCGTGCCGTAACCTGGCAGCCCGTCACTCCTCTCATGTGCCGAGCTGCTGGCACAGCACCCCACTCCCCGGTGGTCCAGGTAGGGCCCCGCAGAGTTGTGAGCTTGGGCCCTCCCCTTTAAATTTAGTGCCCAGGCGATGTTAGCAACCCAAAATGGTCGCTAAAAAACTTTCCCCCGAGAAAGCTTGTATTTTATGCCACAGCAAAAGTTCCATCATAAATTAAAAGAAAAATCTTTTTCTCTTCACATGTTAAGAACATAAGAACATAAAAATAGGAGCAGGAGTAGGCCATTCTGCCCTTCGAGCCTGCTCCGCCATTCAAAGAGATCATGGCTGATATTCTGCCTCAACTACATTCACCGGCCCTAACGCCATATCCCTTGATGCCCTTACTAGTCAGAAATCTATCTACTTCTGTTTTGAATATACCCAATGACTGAGCCTCCACAGCCCTCTAGGGTAGAGAATTCCAAAGATTCACCACCCTCTGTGTGAAGAAATTTCTTCTCATCTCAGTCCTGAATGGCCTACCCTTTATCCTTAGGCTGTGGCCCCTGGTTCTAGACTCCCCAGCCAAGGGAAACATTCTCCCAGCATCCATCCTATCAAGCCCTGTAATAATTTTGTATGCTTCAATGAGATCCCCTCTCATTCTTCTGAATTCAAGAGAATACAGGCCTAGTTTACTCAATCTCTTCTCCTACGACAGTCCCGCCATCCCAGGAATCAATCTCGTGAACCTTCGTTGCACTCCCTCTGTGGCAAGTATATCCTTCCTTAGGTAAGGAGACCAAAATTGTACACAGTACTCTAGGTGTGGTCTCACCAAGGCCCTGTATAATTGGAGTAAGACTTCTTTACTCCTGTACTCAAATCCTCTTGTAATGAAGGCCAGCATATCATTTCCCTTCCTATTAGCTTGCTGCACCTGCACATTCGCTTTCAGTGACTCATGTACAAGGACACCCAGGCCCCTTTGAGCATCTGCATTCCCCAATCTTTCACCATTTAGGAAATACTCTGCCTTTCTATTTTTTCTACCAAAGTGGATAACTTCACATTTATCCACATTATAATCCATCTGCCATGTTCTTGTCCACTCACTGAGCCTGTCGAGATCCCCTTGAAGCCTCTTCACATCCTCTTCACAACTGACACTGCCACCTAGCTTTGTGTCATCAGCAAATTTGGAAATGTTACATTTAATCCCCTCATCCAAATCATTGATATAGATTGTGAATAGCTGGGGCCCAAGCACTGATCCTTGCGGTACCCCACTAGTCACAGCCTGCCATCCTGAAAAAGACCCGTTTATCCCTACTCTTTGTTTTCTGTCTGTTAACCAATTCTCAATCCATGCTAGTATATTATCCCCAATTCCATGTGCCCTAATTTTGTTCACCAACCTCTTGTGTGGGACCTTATCGAAGGCCTTCTGAAAATCCAAATACACCACATCTACCGGTTCCCCTTTGTCTACTCCACTAGTTACATCCTCAAAGAACTCCAATAGGTTTGTCAAACAGGATTTTCCTTTCATAAATCCATGTTGACTCTTCCCAATCTTACTATTAGTTTCTAAGTGCCAGTTATTGCATCCTTTATAATAGATTCCAGCATTTCCCCAACTACTGATGTGAGGCTAACAGGTCTGTAGTTCCCCGTTTTCTTTCTCCCTCTTTTCTTAAATAGCGGGGTTACATTTGCTATCCTCCAATCTGCAGGAACCGTTCCAGAATCTATAGAATTTTGGAAGATAACAACCAATGCGTCCACTATCCCAATGGCCATCTTTCAAAACCCTAGGATGTAGGTCATCCGGTCCTTGGGATTTATCGACTTTTAGTCCTATTAATTTTGCTAGTACTGTTTTTTTACTAATAATAATTTCTTTAAGTTCCTCATTCTCGCCACACCCTTGGTTTTCTCGTATTTCTGGGAGGTTTTTTGTGTCTTCCTCCGTGAAGACTGAAACAAAGTATTTATTTAATTTCTCTGCCATTTCCTCATTGCCCATTATAAATTCTCCCATCTCTGACTGTAAAGGACCTACATTTACCTTCGCCAGTTTTTTCCTTTTCACATACCTATAGAAGCTTTTACAATCCATTTTTATATTTTTCGCTAGTTTGTGCTCATATTCCATTTTCCCTTTCTTTATCAATTTCTTGGTCCCCCTTTGCTGATTTCTAAAAAGATCCCAATCTTCAGGCTGACCGCTTTTTCTGGCAACTTTATAAGCTTTCTCCTTTGACTTAATACTAGCTTTAATTTCTTTTGTTAGCCATGGTTGGATCACTTTTCCTTTTGGGTTTTTATGCCCTAGAGGAATATATGTTTGTTGCAAATTATGCATTATTTCCTTGAATGTTAGCCATTGTATGTCCACCTTCATACCTTTTAGTGTCGTCTCCCAACCTACCATGGCCAACTTGTCCCTCATACCCTTGTAGTTTCCTCTGTTTAGATTGAAGACCTTAGTTTCAGATTGGACTACATCACTCTTAAACTTAATGGCCCAGAAATTCGCCTCTCCGGCTTGCCGCGGGGGTAAGGATCGCACGCGCTCTTACCTACCGCGCCTGCCGTTGTGTTTTGGGCCCACGGGAACTTCAGCTCCTGGTCCTGCTCCAAGAGCCGGCGCGCAGTGCTTGCATGTCCCAGGGGCGTAGTTAGTGTAATGCGTCCCCTGGGATCACGTGGGCCATGGAGAGCCAATGGCAGCAGACCATCTTTCATTCATAGATTTGACAGGAGACCTGTCAAATCTGTGAATTGAAATCAGGCCCCAAAAGAACAGCTAAACTTAAAATAAATTAAAAAAAACCATCACATTTATAAAATAACTATAGTTAAATAAATTAACCACTTTAAACAAAAATTAAAATTTTTGAAAAAATTAAAATACTTTTTAAAAGTGATAAAAATAAACTTACCTTTCATTAAAGTATCTAAAATAGATAAACCTGTTGAAATTTTTTTAAATTATACTTAATTAACCACTTACCTTGTTGAAAACGGGTCCTGCGCCTCCTTTTTAATAGCGTAGTTTCTTCACTACTTACCCTCGCGTAGAAACCTGAAAAAAAATCAAAGTTTGCTGCGTGCGCGCAGCCTCTACCGCGCACGCAGTTCACCTAGGAACCGCCCCCTTCACCATACCGGAAGTTCCGGTTTCCCGCGCATGTGCAGTGCATGCAGGAAACCGGCACTTCGGGACGCATTACGGGTGAGTACGGGCTGTGTGCTCACCCGGGAAGGGCCGGATTTTTGGCCCAATATAATATTCAATCATATTATGGTCACTTGTCCCTAAAGGCCCCTTTACCATAAGATTGTTGATTAGCCCTTTCTCATTACACAGTACCAGATCCAGAATAGCCTGTTCCCTGGTTGGTTCCTCCACATACTGATCCAGGAAACCATCTTGCATGCATTCCAAGAATTCGTCATCCACACCATTAGTGGTAATTTGATTTGCCCAGTCAATATGTAGATTAAAGTCCCCCATGATTACCGTATTGCCCTTGTTACATGCACTTCTAATCTCTTGATTGATACTGTGCCCTACATTACCACTACTGTTTGGTGGCCTATACACAACTCCCACCAATGTTTTCCGCCCTTTGCTGTTTCTTAGCTCCACCCTAACTGATTCCAGTTCTACATCACGATCTGCCAAGCCAAGATCTTTTAGCTCTACCGTACCGATCTCATCCCTTATTAACAGCGCTACGCCACCTCCTTTTCCTTTTTGTCTGTCCTTCCTAAGATCGCCTATTTCCACCTCCGTAACATTGCCCGTCTCCGCCCTTGCCTCAGCTCATCTGCACCTCATCCATGCCTTTGTTACCTCTAGACTTGACTATTCCAACGCACTCCTGGCTGGCCTCCCACATCCTACGTAAACTTGAGGTCATCCAAAACTTGGCTGCCCGTGTTCTAATTCGCACCAAGTCCCGTTCACCCATCACCCCTGTGCTCGCTGACCTACATTGGCTCCTGGTTAAGCAACGCTTCAATTTCAAAATTCTCATCCTTGTTTTCAAATCCCTCTATGGCCTCGCCCCTCCCTACCTCTGTAATCTCCTTCAGCCCCACAACCCCCCAAGATATCTGCGCTCCTCAAATTCTGCCCTCTTGAGCATCTCTGATTATAATCACTCAACCATTGGTGGCCGTGCCTTCAGCTGCCTAGGCCCTAAGTTCTGGAACTCCCTCCCTAAACCTCTCTGCCTCTCTACCTCTCTTTCCTCCTTTAAGACGCTCCTTAAAACGTACCTCTTTGACCAAGTTTTTGGTCACCTGCCCTAATTTCTTCTTATGTGGCTTGGCGTCAAACTTTTGTCTTATAACACTCCTGTGAAGTGCCTTGGGACGTTTTATTACGTGAAAGGCGCTATATAAATACAAGTTGTTGATGATGATGTTTTCAAGGGTGAAGCTCAACAACAACGACAATTTCATTTAGCATTGAAAAACATCCCAAAGCACTTCACAGAGACATGAGTAAAGATGAACACAGAACCGAAGAAGAAATGATTTGGAGTGATGGCCAAAGGTTTGGTCAAAGAGGTGGGATTTTCAGGAGGGCCTTAAAGGAGTTTAAGGAGGTGGAGAGGCATAGAGGTTCAGGGAGGGAATTCCAGAGCATGGGACACAGGCAGCATAAGGCATGGCTGCCAATGGTGGGATGAAAGGGAAAGCTAGAATTAACGGAACCGAGAGTTCCGGGTGTGAGGGTGGGTCGGGGAGGGGGTTGTAGTGCTGGAGGAGGTTTCAGAGATGGGAAGCGGCAAGGCCATGGAACGATTTGAGATTAGTGAGAACAGGATTAATTGTGGAACAAGACTTGATCTGGGCTAGGATATGGGCAGCAGAGGTTTGGATGAGCTGAAGGTATGGAGGGTGAAGATTGGAGATCATCCAGAACAACATTGGAGTAACTGAGTCTGTTCATGACAAAGGCATGTACGAGGATTTCAGTAGTGGATGGGCTGAATTAGGGGTGTAAGCATGAGATGTTACAGAGTTGGAAGTACGTGGTCTTTGTGATGGAGAGGATATAGGTTCAGAGTCTCAGCTCAGGATATAAGAGGATGCTAAGGCTGTGGACTGACACGGTAGCTAGTGAGGGGGATAGAGCTAATTGTGGGGGCTGAAGATGATGGCTTCAGACTTCTCAATGTTTAGTTGGAGAAAGTTAGGGTCATCCAAGATTAGATGTAGGACAAGCATTTTGACAGCACAGAAGCAATGGAGGAATCAAGCCTGGCGATGGAAAGATAGAGTTGAGTGTCATCAGCATACATGTAGAAGCTGACCCCATATCTGTGGATGATGTTACATGTCGATAAGGAAGAGGAAGGACCCAATGATGGTTTCTTGGGAGACTATGGAAATGATGGTGGGATGTGAAGTCATTGGTAGAGATGCTCTGGCAATGATTGCAAAGAGTGGGAATAAGTGAGGGAAGTTCCACCAAGCTGGACAACAAGGTGGTATTGGAGGAGTATGTTGTGGTTGACCGTGGTGAAGACTGTAGAGAGGTTGCGAAGGATGAGGAGGGATCATGCACCTTGGCCACAGTCACAGAGAAAGTTATTTGTGACTTTGGAAGAAAAGTCACGTTTACTCACCAAGGTGAAGGAACAAAACCCATCGAGATTGAAAAAGGTGAAAGGTAGGTCAAGGTCTGAACTAGTGCTTAGACAGGCAGGAGTGCATTTTAAAAACCTATTCCTACTGTCAGGAATTTTCGTTCATTTACGTTGAGAACATACAGGCTGCTTTTTTCCTTTGTGAGTGAGAAAGTCTTACCGTGCGTTTCATTTATTGGCCCAAAAATTCGGCCGTTCTCAGGTGAGTCCTCAGTGCGTACTCACTCGTATTCGTTCCCGAAGTGCCGGTTTCCTGCATGCACTGCGCATGCGCGGGAAAATGGCACTTCCGGTATGGCGAAGGGGACGGTTCCTAGGTGAACCGCGTGCGCACTAGAGGCTGCGCGCATGCAGCACACTTAGGGTTTTTTTCAGGTTTCAACGCGAGGGTAAGTATGGAAGATTCTACGCAAGTAAAAAGGAAGCGTAAGACCCCTTTTGAACAAGGTAAGTAGTTAATTAAGTATAATTTTAAATTTTTTTCAACAGGTTTATCTTTTTTAGAGACTTTAAAGAAAGGTAAGTTTATTTTTATAACTTTTAAAAAGTATTTTAATTTTTTCAAAAATTTAAATTTTTGTTTAAAGTGGTTAATTTATTTAAATATAGTTATTTTATTAAAGTGATGGGTTTTAAAAAAAATTTATTTGAGGTTTAGCTGTTCTTTTGGGGCCGATTTCAATTCACAGATTTGACAGGTCTCCTGTCAAATCTATGAATGAAAGATGGTCTGCTGCCATTGGCTCTCCATGGCCCACGTGATCCCAGGGGTCGCATCGCACTAACTGCGCCCCTGGAACACGCAAGCACTGTGCGCCGGCACTAGGGAGAGGCCCAGGACCCGAAGTTCCTGCGGGGGCAAACAAGGACGGCAGGCGCGGTAGGTGATATCGCGCGCGATCCTTACCCCCGCGGCAAGCCTCCGAATCGAATTTCTAGTCCTATAACTCCAACATAATATTTCTGGGTAGTTCTAAATCTCTTCGTACAGACAAGACCACATTTGACCTTTAAAGCAACTGTTACAGTTGCAAACGATTCTGCAACACTTTACCTTTGTTTGATTACTTGCAATCTGCAAATTTGTAAAACAATTTGACAGGTATTTTCATTTCATCGGGGAGTTCTCATCGAGGCCAAGTTCTAGAAACCAGCCAGCAAGAACCTAAGATGAAAATGCCAGAAAATATCTGCTGAATTCACAGTTGAGGTGAGTGCATTGCAGCAGACAAAACTGGTGTAATGTTTTTTAACACCAAAGTTTAAAAATTTGTTGGAACAAGCATGGCTGATAGAATGGTGACGTAGTGCTTCACACCACCGAACACACACTACTGTTTCCAAATCTGGTGAAGTGCTTTGTAAGATGCTTTAGCAAGTAACAACGCCCTTTAAAATCCTTCAAATTGAGCGGTTTCTTTTGTGTATGCTTTACATTATCCTGGGTTTTACTGTTGCTTTTATTTGTCTCCTCACACATTGGGCTGGATTTTCAATGACCCGTGGAGTCGGGTTTGGAGGCGTGTGGGGGGTTAAAGTTGCAGATTCGGGGGTCCCGACCCCATCCCGCCTCCAACCCGCCTCCACGCAATTTTGATAAAATCGTGTGCGGTGTTCCCGACTCCGTCCCGCCTCCAAGAGGCGGGAGAGGCCATTAAAGCCCTCAACAAGCCCTAAATTGGCTCTGTAATGCCATTTTGAAACGTTTTAGCTAGTTTAACCCTTTTCTGACGTGAAGCACGCCTGATGTGAAACACGTCAGTGAAACCTGGCGGGAGCACAAGTGGATAGCTGACTATCAGCTGCAGGTCCACTATTACAACGGAGATGTGATGAAGGTAGTAGTAGTATTAGGTCTGAAAGTCGCCACTGATGCTGCTGCATTGAATGTCTTCAGAGACTGCCGGGGCCTTTGGAGGACCTGGATGGAAAAAAAAATTCTCTCTCTCTCTCTCTCTCTCTTCCTGGATGGAAAAAAAATTCTCTCTCTCTTCTCTCTCTCTCTCTCTCTCTGCTGAGCATCCAGGTCCTCTCACAGCAAAAGCCAGGCAATCTCTGAGACCAGACCAGGCAGTCTCTGACCTACAATGATGACATCATCAGAGGCGACTTTCAGACTGAAACCACTAATTGGTTCATGGGTTCCCACATGCTGGAACTCAATTGCCCAATTAAGTGAAAATTGCATCAATCTCCCACATCCAATTTCAGGCGGGTGGATTACACGAAATGCGGATGACACGACCCCAACCCGACCCCAAGACAAAATCCAGAGTGTTTACAATGCAGAGCCACTTTAGAAAGAGGCTGTGAACATCTGAGATTGCAAAATTGGACGCATGACGCAAAATGGGTAGTAATCTGGAGTTACAGATCTTTGGCCCTGTTCCCGATCAGTCACGCCCTTTTACCAAATAATGTATATTCCGCTCACTTAAATAGTTAGGGGGAGGGACTGCAGGCCAATAAGTGCCTGTAAAGCCACCTCAGTTTTGGGTGGATGGGAGAGAGGGGGCTGGGGGCAGTTGGCTGATGAGGGTTGGTTTTTGGCAGCTGCTGACTTTGCTTTTGCCACCACCACAATTTCTAGCTGAAAAAAAGCAAATCCCATTCTGCATCGGATGCCTTCAATTTGTGGAGGATCACTTAAAAAAATGGATTTTGATTTTTTGGCTTTTTGATATTGTTATCTACGGTGGCAAATGACAAATGGATTTTGTACTCACTCCGCTCCTTTTTGCTGGGATAAATGGAGCATTAGTGAACCTTCTGCAATGGAGACTCATGATTAAACTGTTTTCAATGTGTCTGTGTGTTTGCGAATCAGCTTCGCTTATAAGAAAGCATTTGAATGCACAATCAGAATGATTCTTTATCCAGAGGTGAATACTGGCACCACACTCATCCAATCAGAATCTGGTGTTGTGTGGTATTTTGCATATGAGGTCAATCATGTAACCCTGGTGTAAGTGCTACTGGGACTACATCACATGGGCCACCATGTCCTCTGGCACAATGGGAAGTTGGGCACCCAGATATTGTGAGTCCAGCTTATGCAAATGATTTAAATACACTGCCTGTGCCGCTGGTGGCTTGCCCAGGGCGTGTTAGTAAATGAGGCAGGAATGGGGGGAAAACCACATGCAACATTTAAACATTGGAAAGTTCAGGACTGGAGAAGACCCTGATCCACAAAACTTTCTATTGCTCACGACCTGAAATATCTGTCCAATTCTCCCATAAATTTTCCCACGCAATCTGCCTCCCGTGCCTCCTTGAGGCAGTCTGTTCCACGCATTTCCCACCCTCTGTCTACACTGTCTGTGCACCTTACCTCCCCGAAGCTCCAGTCCATGTGCCCTGGTTATAGAGTTTGTCGTAATCTTGAAAATAGCATGGGAGCTTGCAGCCCGTAAAATTTAAAGGGAATGTGGCTACTTAAAGAGAAATGGTTGCATCTGGAGATTAAAAAAAAAATCTGTGAGACTTTTCAATCGCTCAAAATGTTAGCAAAGTCTGAAAGAGGGAGGGGGAAGAAGTGGCAGATGAGCTGAAAGGAATGAAAAACAACATTTTTTTTCATCACACAGAAAGTGGTGAATCTTTAGAATGAACTGCCAAGGGAGGTAATCAAAACTGAACACATCATTATTTTTAAGAGAAATTTGGACAAAGAAAAAAAATCAGTTAAACATAGAAACATAGAATCTAGGAGCAGGATTAGGCCATTCGGCCCGTCGAGCCTGCACCACCATTCAATACGATCATGGCTGATCATTCAAATCCAGTACCCTGTCCCTGCTTTAATCCCCACAGTACACATATCCCACCAACCCCCGTAACCCCATGTATTTAATTCCCCCTAACATATCCCATCACCCCACATATTTAATCCCCCCCTAACACTAAGGGTCAATTTATCATAGCCAAATCAACCTAACCCGCACATTTTTGGACAGTGGGAGGAAACCGGAGCACCCGGAGAAAACCCACGCAGACACGGGGAGAATGTGCAAACTCCACACAGACAGTCACCCGAGTTGAGGGATATATGTAGTGAACTATGCATTCTGTTTTTGAATCCTGGTCTCCAGCCTGATGGACTTCCTCGCAAGAAAAAATGGCGCACTAGATGATTGAATTTTCCATTTACCAAAGTCAATTTTTATTTAACTCAAAAGTGTGGTATCTTTAGCATGTATGCTGGCCTTCACTATGGCACTCCATTCTGCATTAGGGTTTCTGGAGGCAGTGAGGTTTTGCTTTTACTTGGCACATCACAATGTTGTCCAATAGAAATCGCTGACTAGCCACAGGTATGGCTGCGGTGACCGTTTTAGCCACGCGCACTAATTTTAGTAGCAGCGCCATATACACATTACAGGGTAAATATATTTATGTGTATATTTACTTAACAAACATCTACCACCATTCAGTGTGAAACTTTGCCGTCTTTCTCTTTCATCAACGTTTGGCATTCTAGCATGAATATATGATTTCAGTGCAGCCTCTAGGTTTCTGTCCAGCAGTTGTGAGGAGTATTTGATGTCATCAGAGTGATTGCTGAGAATGTTGACTGGCACAACAAGAGGCTCCATCCAGAGCGCGGTTGGATGCTACTTGTCCTTTGCCATGACGTGCCCAGTTGGAGCTGCTCGTTATTGGTTGGGCTTGTTTTCTTCTCGCCCGGAATGGGTGCTTCAATTGGTCGAGCTGACCACAATGACAGCTCCCCTCTCCGTACAATGTTGCTGGTGTTTCCACGGTGCTGAAGTCCAACGTTTTCACCCATGTTACACACCAGTTTAGCAGGTAATCAATAAGCAGTAACCAAGGAAGTAATTAAAGTGATAAAAAAAACATTTGTACACTTTGCCTGCTGTCTTATCATTTTACCAACAAACACACAAAAAGATTAAAGTACACATGCAGAGGCGAATATGAGCATTGTGATCATATGCCTAACGACAATGTCTGTTACTCATTTTTTATTTATTAATGAAAAATTCAATTAGCCACATGTGGCTATTGTCTAATGCACTGGACAACAATGGCACATCACAGCCTCTGATATTGCTCACATTGCTGTGGCACCCTCTTTAATAAGGAAAGCATATCAAACACCCTCACTGTAACTAAATGCTTGCGGTAATGAATACACTTTTTGTAAGGTTTACAAAGACAGCCTTATACAGAGACACCAGCACATTTTGTCACAAGAGCCATTTGTTCCATCCTGCTGATCAGAAAGTGTTGCATGTGACTCTAGTGTTTGTGAATTCAAGTCCCAGTTATTGCTGCCTTTATTCTACTGTGTTGTCTGCAGCTCTGTATGCCTTATGGCAATGTTGCCAGTAGGTTCTTGTATTAGACTAGCCATGGACAAAGATATGAAAGTAAAACACTAAAAAGAAATAGCATGAAATAGAACCCTTAAAAGGACAATGAGACTTAACTCAGTGGTGAGGCGAGCTCATCTCTCCATTAGTGTAGATGGTTATTGACGACCGCCCAGATCATTTTCTCTTGAGTGCCCATGGTATTTACTGCTGTTGGAGGTGTTTCATATTGATGAAGAGTAGGACAGCAACAATCACCACCTGCTCCCGACTTTGTGCATTTAGATACATAGCAATGTTAGGATTTCAGGCCAGCTTTTGGTTTTTTAATCACCCTGAAAATAACAACAACACCTTGCATTTGTATAGCACCTTTAGTATTGTAAAACGCCCCAGATGGTTAATATCTAGATTCTTATCCTCATGCATTTGTCTAATATTGGGAGATTATTTATTTTTTCATGGGTATAGGTATGAATCTGGGTTGTTAGATCATTCCTTGAGTTGCTGAATTTAAATATTTAGATATATCACTTTTACCAGCTTACGGGAAATTCCTGACTAATTCCTGGTAGCTGTGAGTCCTTCAGAACTGCCAACACTCTCATTAAAGATATATTGATTTTCCATTATTATTTGAATGCACATGATTCATCGGAATAGGAGAGAGAGATAATTATTTTCTCCCTCCCCTTTCTAGATCCATAAATCACGCACATTAAAACAATAGTGCAAAACTAATAAATCTTTACTGAACTCAAGGTTCCTGCAGTGCTGGGCCTTGTTCTTGCATGGTGGGAAATTGCTATTGTTGGTAAGAATTTCTTGCTTTCAACCCAGATATTTCTCTGAATGAAGAAAGGACAAAGCACCCACTATAAATTGGGATGGCAATCAAGCAAGCTTGCTGTAATTTTTACAATGCGCACGCTGTGCACTTCGTGCTTTGGACGCACAGGTAAGTACGGAAGATTTTAGAAATGGAAAAAGGAGGAGTAAGACCCACTTTTAACAAGGTAAGTAGTGAATTAAGTATTTTTTTGAATTTTTTTTAACAGATATATTTTTTTTAGAGACTTTAAAGACAGGTAAGTTTATTTTTATAACTTTTTAAAAGATTTTAAATTTTTTCAAAAATTTAATTTTTTATTTAAAATGGTTAATTTATTTAACTATACTTATTTTATTAATGTGTTGGTTTTAAAAAAAAATTTAATTGAGGTTTAGCTGTTATTTTGGGGGGGTGTAAGATTCATAGATTTCACCGCACGTATGTGAAACTTATGAATGGAAGATGGTGTGCTGCCATTGGCTCTAACTGAGTCACGTGATCCCACAGCTCGCACGAATTCACTACGCCAGTGGGATACGCAAGCACTGCCCAGCTGATGTCTGGAACATCAAGTTCGTGCGAGCTGGATCTGCTATACTCTCAGGTCATTTTCAACACTTCATCATCATAATAATGCAGTGAAACTTGTATATTATCAGGCCTTTTTGTATTACAATTAAGTTATCACATTATTATCAATTCCCAAAGCAGAGCCTATGGAGTATAAGGTTGTAACCTACGTGTTAAATTAATGCTCACGTAGTATTCATACACAAAATAGGTGTGGAATAAATAACCATGAACCATAATATAACTATCAACAAAATATGCAGCCAAGGTTTTCCGAAAGTTGTCACTCAGAGATTCCTGTCTAGTTTCATCTCATCCAGTGCAAAATAAGGTCTGATTGGAATGGATTAAAAATTACAACAATCAGCTTCTCCTTTTGTCACAAATAAAATAATGAGCAAGGACTATTGGTGCCATTTTTGGTTAATGAAAAATTAACAAATGCATGAAGTACTAAGGACTTCACTCCACGGGCATAATTCAATTCCAATGGTGACCCAATTGCACTTGCATCACATTTCGGTGGTGTGGATGTAATTGCTCAGAATATAGACAATGAGTCCCCTTCTTGCCTTCCATTAATGTGGGTACATGATGTGCTATTTAGGAGCTGGTTAGGCAATGTTAATCTGCCACCTGAAGTACATGCCATGACCTTGCAACCCACAATATATCACCTCTGTGCAGCGTACAAGTGGAAACGTGGGCATAATGTATCTTCAACTTAAATCGAAAGCTATCTTAATTTATCCAACTAGCCAAAAATTCTCAACAGTCTCAATGCTTTACTTTTAAATTTTGTAATGTAGCACTTTTTAATAAACATATAAAAACAGAGACAACAGAAAAATACCAAGGGGAAAAAATAGCAACTTCAGAGGAAGAATAATGAATAGGGTTAAAGAAATCATGACAGATTGCAATCAGAGCTCCATGTCTGGCTTTGCATAAAGTTATAATTAAATTAAGGGCACATTTAATGCCCATTAACATGGCATAGAACTTTATTCTGAATGCAACATAAGCTGATTATTGCAAATTGGTTATACTAGAATCTAGCAATATCCAAGTTTCACATATTTATCTGGGGGTGAAACCTTAAGCAGAACTCAAAAAGTCTTCCTTCCTGTCCTAAAAACCCTGGGCCGTATATTCCGATGCCTACGGGTGTGTACGCGCTGTGTACGATGTCCCTATGGGTGTGGAAATGCCGGTTTCAGGCATGCGATGCACGTGCGCTGAAAACCGACATTTCCGATCTGTCAAGAATGCTCTTGACAGATCCTCCGGCTGCCCTGGAGAAGGGCCTCTGCGGGCGGATAGTTCCACTTTCTGGAGAACCTCTGCCCGCAGAAAACCCTTAGAAATCTTACGCCTGGTAAAAGCAGGCGTAAGGCCTGCTTTTACCAGCATAAGATTTGAAAAACGTTAAAAAAAACATGTTTTCACTCATTTATCATTTAAAAATACTTTTAAAAAAAAGTAAGTTTATTTTTAGCCTTTTTTTATTTTTGTTGAAAATATTTAATTAATTGTAATTTCAACTCATTTTAAAAATGTGATTTTTAAAAATTTATTTATTTAATGTTTTACAGTGTTTTTGGGGTGATCTCCATTCATATATTTGACAGGTCTATCTATCAAGTGTATGAAGGGAGATTCCCTTCTCCTATTGGCTCCCCATGGCCCACGTGATCCCAGGGATGCTTGCGAACTGCACGCGCCTCTGGGATACGTGGGCCCTGCACATTTCAAGTTTGGAGAGGCCCAGGAGCGGAAGTGTACACACCTCGGGAGCCCTCAGGTAAGTCCGAAGATTTTTTCCAAATCGGAGGCCTCCGCACGCAGGAAGCCTCCGATCGGAAAATATGGCCCATTGACTTATGTAAGGCTACTGATTGCATTCGTCCCACCAACCAAAAAGAATTGAGGCCAATTGTGCCACGTTTATTACCACCCCAACTGAATCAGCTCAGACTGGGGATGAAACCTGGGACTTTCCTCTTGTGTATGTCTCAGTTTCACATGAGCCAGTGCACTTATAATTGAACAATCAGTGGAGCTGCTAACATCACAACTTACACTTACATTGCCTCCTTATTGAAACATCCCAAGACACTTTACAAAGAGGAAACTCGACACTGAGCAGGAGTAGGAAGAAAGGCACAGTTCAGGAGGTAGCTTTTGAGAATACTTTTGAAAATGGGGAGAGATGTGACGAGGCTTTGGAAGGGGAGTTTCAGAGTGCTGGGATGTGATGATTGAGAGCTCTTTTTTGCCACTCTTTGTTTGCAAGTTGTAGATTATTTTTTCTCCCTTTTCATTTCAGTGCATGCTGCTTCCCTGGCCAGGAATGTGGTGAGATAACCTGCTCCCATGTCTCTGATCAATGCTCTGTAACCAGTTACAGTTTAATGGTAACCATGAAACTATCGGATTGTTGTAAAAACCCATCTGGTTCACTAATGTTCTTTAGGGAAGGAAATCTGCCGTCCTTCCCTGGTCTGGCCTAGATGTGACTCCAGACCCACAGCAATGTGGTTGACTCCTAACTGCCCTCTGAAATGGCCCAGCAAGCCACTCAGTTGTAACAAACTGCTACGAAAAACAATAAAAAGAATGAAACCGGACAGACCACCCGGCATCGACCTCGGCACCGGCTATGGACATGGCAACGGCACACCCAGCCCAGTCAACCCTGCAAAGTCCTCCTCACCAACATCTGGGGACTTGCGCCAAAATTGAGAGAGCTGTCCCACAGACTAGTCAAGCAACAGCCTGACATAGTCGTACTCACAGACTGATACCTTTCAGCCAATGTCCCAAACTCCTCCATCACCATCCCTGGGTATGTCCTGTCCCGCCGGCAGGACAGACCCACCGAGGTGGCGGCACAGTAGTATACAGTCGGGAAAGAGTGGCCCTGGGAGTCCTCAACATTGACTCCGGACCCCATGAAGTCTCATGGCTTCAGGTCAAGCATGGGCAAGGAAACCTCCTGCTGATTACCACCCACCACCCTCCCTCAGCTGATGAATCAGTACTCCTCCATGGACATAACTGCCAGTCTGGGCCTGCGACAGGTGGTGAGAGAACCAACACGAGGGAAAAACCTACTTGACCTCGTCCTCACCAATCTACCTGTCGCAGATGCATCTGTCCATGACAGTATTGGTAGAAGTGACCATCGCACAGTCATTGTGGAGACGAAGTCCCGTCTTCACACTGAGGACACCCTCCATCGTGTTGTGTGGCACTACCACCGTGCTAAATGGGATAGATTCAGAACAGATCTAGCAGCTTAAAACTGGGCATCCATGAGGCGCTGTGGGCCATCAGCAGCAGCAGAATTGTATTCCACCACAATCTGTAACCTCATGACCCGGCATATCCCTCACTCTATCATTACCACCAAGCCAGGGGACCAACCCTGGTTCAATAAGGAGTGTAGAAGAGCATGCCAGGAGCAGCACCAGGCGTATCTAAAAATGAGGTGCCAACCTGGGGAAGCTGCAACACAGGACTGCATGCATGCTAAAAAGCGGAAGCAGCATGCTATTGACAGGGCTAAGCGATCCCACAATCAACGGATCAGATCAAAGCTCTGCAGTCCTGCTACATCCAGTCGTGAATGGTGGTGGACCATTAAACAACTAACGGGAGGAGGAGGCTCCATGAATATCCCCATCCTCAATGATGGTGGCGCCCAGCACGTGAGTGCAAAAGACAAGGCTGAAGCATTTGCAACCATCTTCAGCCAGAAGTGCCGAGTGGATGATCCATATCGGCCTACTCCTGAGGCCCCACCATCACAGAAGCCATTCTGCAGCCAATTCGATTCACTCCACGTGATATCAAGAAACGGCTGAGCGCACTGGATACAGCAAAGGCTATGGGCACCGACAACATCCCGGCTATCGTGCTGAAGACTTGTGCTCCAGAACTAGCCAGGCTTTAGCCAAGCTGTTCCAGTACAGCTATAACACTGGCATCTATCTGACAATGTGAAAAACTGCCCAGGTATGTCCTGTCCACAAAAAGCAGGACCAATCCAACCCAGCCAATTATCGCCCCATCAGTCTACTCAGTGATGGAAGGTGTCATCGACAGTGCTATCAAGCGGCACTTACTCACCAATAACCTGCTCACTGATGCCCAGTTTGGGTTCTGCCAAGACCACTCAGCTCCCGACCTCATTACAGCCTTGGTCCAAACATGGACAAAGGAGCTGAATTCCAGAGGTGAGGTGAGAGTGACTGCCCTTGACATCAAGGCAGTATTTGACCGAGTGTGGCATCAAGGAGTCCTAGTAAAACTGAAGTCAATGGGAATCAGGGGGAAAACTCTCCACTGCCTGGAGTCATACCTAGCACAAAGGAAGATGGTTGTGGTGGTTGAAGGTCAATCATCACAGCCCCAGGACATCGCTGCAGGAGTTCCTCAGGGCAGTGTCCTAGGCCCAACCATCTTCAGCTGCTTCATCAATGACCTTCCCTCCAACATAAGGTCAGAAATGGGGATGTTCGCCGATGACTGCACAGTGTTCAGCGCCATTCACAACTCCTCAGATAATGAAGCAGTCCATGCCCGCATGCAACAAGACCTGGACAACATTCAGGCTTGGGCTGATAATTGGCAGGTAACATTCGCACCACAGAAGTGCCAGGCAATGACTATCTCCAACAAGCGAGAGTCTAACCACCGCCCCTTGACAGTCAACGGTATTACCATCGCCAAATCCCCCACCATCAACATCCTGGGGGTCACCATTGACCAGAAACTTAACTGGACCAGCCACATAAATACTGTGGCAACAAGAGCAGGTCAGAGGCTAGGTATTCTTCAGTGAGTGTCTCACCTCCTGACTCCCCAAAGCCTTTCCACCATCTACAAGGCACAAGTAAGGAGTGTGATGGAATACTCTCCACTTGCCTGGATGAGTGCAGCTCCAACAACACTCAAGAAGCTCGACGCCATCCAGGACAAAGCAGCCCGCTTGATTGGCACCCCATCCACCACCTTAAAAATTCACTCCCTCCACCATCGGCGTACCGTGGCTGCAGTATGTACCATCTACAAGATGCACTGCAGCAACTCACCAAGGCTTCTTCGGCAGCACCTCCCAAACCCGTGACCTCTTCCACCTAGAAGGACAAGGGCAGCAGGTGCATAGGAACACCACCACCGCCAAGTTCCCCTCCAAGTCACACACCATCCTGACTTGGAAATATATCGCCGATCCTTCATCGTCGCTGGGTCAAAATTCTGGAACTCCCTACCTAACAGCACTGTGGCAGTACCTTCACCACACGGACTGCAGCAGTTCAAGAAGGTGGCTCACCACCACCTTCTCAAGGGCAATTAGGGATGGGCAATAAATGCTGCTCTTGCCAGTGATGCCCACATCTCATAAAACGAATAAAAAAAAAAAAAACAGTTACCATGAGGAGCACAAGGCTGTGAGTTCAAGCCCCATTTCCAGGACTTCACCACATAATCTCGGCTGACACTTCAGTGCAGTACTGAGGGAGTGCTGCACTGTTGGAGGTGCTGTTTCCCAGATGAGTCGTTAAACCGAGGCCTCGTCTACCCTGTCAGGTGGACGTAAAAGATCCCGTGGCACTATTAGAAGCAGAGTATGGGACTTCTCTGGTGTCCTAACATTTATCCCTCAACCAACATCACTAAAACAGATTATCTGGTCATGATCTCATTGCTGTTTGTGGGGCCTTTGCTGTTTTCAAATCGAGTGTTGTGTTTTTCTACATTACAATAGTGACTACACTTCAAAAAGTACTTCATTGACTGTAAAGTGCTTTGGGATGTTCTGAGGTCATGACAGGTACTAGATAAAGGCAACTTCTTTTATTCTTTTTAATAGTATCAGGGAAACTGTACTCCTGCTCGTTCTAACCTAAGATCGAAAATGAGCTACCTGCTGAATGGATCTCAGTAGGTGTCCAAATGTGCATGTGTAGAGCTTCATTGTTTCTGAGCAAGGGGCAACCGGCACTAAAACTCAGGTCTGCTATCTGCCCAGTGGACCAACCTGAGACTGGTATCTGTAATGCAGCTTAAATCCTATGTTCTGATGCTTGGATTTCCCCAAGAGGCACTTTTAAGCAAGTCCTTGAATAGTTTGTTTCCTGTCGCATCCTGTACAACATGACGGCACTTGGATTTATTACCGTAGAGCTGTCAGGTTGCAACAGTGAGAAAGCATTTTAAAAATGGTTACAGAGTTTCTAAATTGCTTCTTAAAGATGTTTTAACATAGAAAGAGATGAAAAGTTACAAATGAAATCATTTATTCTTTCAAAACCAAACTGGAATTTTTTTTCTTTCCCTACCTCAAGCAGTACATGCAAACCTGAAACAAACATCACAAACGTAGTACATTCTCGCAGACAGTGTAGATTCCCGACACCGCTAAATGCTTTCAAGACTATTATCTGGCACCACTATAAGTCAGCAGTGGTCACAGGTGACAGAATTTAGGGTCTTTATATGACTAATTCACAAATAAAAGCTTGTGAGTGGATTTGTAGCAGTTAAAGCTGCAGCACTTTCAAGCAGAACATTGCCGCCTTTTCGGAACTTCTCTGGAATGTTCTTTTCTCAAGATTCCGATATAATGTATGAAATATTGAGACTGCGGGAATGCTTGCTCGTAGCACTATTGAGGCTCCACCTGCCTTCCTTGTGTTAGCTCCAGAATCTCACGTGTGTTCGCACAGTACAGTGAAGCCTGGAGTGGTTTGTACTGGTGTTGTAGAGCACCTTCTCAGAAGTGATGTCTACATTTCCCGGTAATGTAGCGAATCAATGACATTAGCAATGACTGACAGCTTAGGGTGCTTAACCCGAAATCTAGCTCTAATTTATTTCGGCAAAATCTAAACCGTATAAATCTGAAACTGCAAAAACAATTCCTATCAATGTGTCAGATAATAAGTATTTAGAATGGTCTCTATTGTACTATTCTGCAGTCTTCTGGCTGAGTTTGAATGTCTTTAAATTGGAAAATATGGGGATGATGCCACAAATCAGCTACCTTCCTTTATTAAAGTGATTTTTTTCAAACTTAATTCTTTTGCAGTTTGGGAACATCTTGTTTGGGATTTTGTTCAGGAAGCTCCTCTTCAAAAGTTATTCTCCATCAAGTTAACCTTTTTTTATGCTGGAATCCATTTTTCTCCTGCATTTCCCGTCATGAACAGATAATATTTTCCACAACGCAACATTGCTGCCAAGTTTGGATTTTTGTTTGGATTTTAAAATTCTCATCCTTGTTTTCAAATCCCTCCATGTCCTCGCCCCTCCCTATCTCTGTAACTTCTTCCAGCCCTACAACCCTCCAAGATCTCTGCGCTCCTCCAATTCTGGCTTCTTGCGCATCCCAGATTTTCATCGCTCCACCTAAACCTCTCCGCCTCTCACTCCTTCTTGAAGACGCTTCCTAAAACCTACCTCTTTGACCAAGCTTTTGATCATCTATCCTAATATCTCCTTATGTGGCTCGGTGTCAAATTTTGCTCGCTAACGCTCCTGTGACACGCCTTAGGATGTTTTACTACATTTAAGACGCTATATAAATGCAAGTTGTTATCGTTTGTGCTTTTAAATTAAAATCTGAATATGATGCCAGAAAGGGGATGGTAATGCAAATTTTCCTTCGCATAAACACTCTCCATTAGTGATACCTCATACTCAAAGCCAGAGGATATGGTGGCATGTGGACATGTTGCATTGACAGGTTTGTGATTGAAGGCACAAATTGGTACTGTTGTTCTACTGAGCAATCAGACTGAAAGCGGACACCTCAGAAGAAAGTAAGCTGAAGTAGCCAGTAGATCTGCGGCTCAAACTCGTGACTTTCCTCCGGAGAATCAAGCACTCATCCATTTGAGCTTTGGACACCCATAATCATTTGAAACAAAATGGGCAAATGTTGACAGCAGCAGAACAGATGCAGAGTGTTAACATTAGACAAGTGCATATTTACCAATATGCACTTGTGTTTGCTTGCCGTTGGCTTGGATCTTCAGGCAGGGATGATTTGGATATGAACTTAACTCCAAGTTCATCAGAATTTAAGTTGCAGGGAAAACAGGTTCAGTTGGACCAAATGAATCTAAAAGTATCAACGTAAACTTTTTCACTGCAACGCCTTTAAACAGTATGTGGTGGTGGTGGTGGTTGGGGGGGTGGGGGGGGGGCGTTATTTTTTACATTTTCTACATTACAACAGTGACTACACTTCAAAAGTACTTCATTGGCTGTAAAGCACTTTGAGGCGTCCTGACATTGTGAAAGGTGCTATATAAATGCAAGTCTTTCTTTCCGTGGGCAGGAGAATAGCAGGTAGTGTGAACCGGGTACTGCATGGCTAGAAAACATACTGCAGCTATTGGTATCAGACCGGTATTAATGAGGCAAAAAGATTTTTCACCACACCAAATAAATCATGCATTCGTTTTAAACAAGTTTCTCGAGGTAACACCTCAACACGTTCCTCCATGGCCTCACCCCTCCCTATCTCTGTAACCTCCTCCAGCCCTACAACCCTCTGAGAACTCTGCATTCCTCCAATTCTGGCTTCTTCTGCATCCCCGACTTCCTTCACCCCACCATTGGCGGCCATGCCTTCAGCTGTCTAGGCCCTAAGCTCTGGAATTCCCTGCCTAAACCTTTCTGCCTCGCCACCTCTCTCTCCTTTGTTAAGACACTCCCCAAAACCTACTTGTCCTAGTGTCTGCTTCTTTGGCTCTGTGTCAATTTTTTTGTCTGATTACGTTTCTGTGAAGTGCCTTAAGACATTTTATTACATTAAAGGTGCTATATAAATGCAAGTTGCTGTTACTAAAGCCTTCGTAAAGTCAACTTATTTTCAACAGAAACGTTGTGGATGAATGAATTTTGCATGTCTATAGTCGGGTTTTTTCACACTTTGATTTAGTATGTCAACCAGTTCAGTTTGAGTTTGGCCTGAAAAGTAGGTTACAAACACTCTGCCCATTGTATAAGGTTATAACAGCACAATGCAGGCTATGATGCCTAAAAGTTGAACTCAGGCCTATGTTGAATTTTTCAACTTAGCATTGTTACTATAATAGAAACGAAACAAAGGAAAACAATACATTTTTGTATAATAATAAATTGCTGGAACTTTTATAGAATTGGTAGTTCTGTTGGTTGAGCACTGGACTGAAGAGGGACTGGGGAGTCCTGGTTCATATTCTGCTAGGGGTCAATCAGCCTTCCGAGGTGGCTTAAATGAGTATAATAGCTTAAGATAGGAGTGGGGGAGAGCAAGAGACTGCCACAATGTCACAAGTATTCTTGATGGTTAGAAATTCGAAACAGAAGCCTGCCCTGCATCATGGAAAAATCTGGTGGGAAAATATTCTCCCATTTTTCATTAAAAGAGAATTTTATCCACTAAGATTGTGTATACAGTATTTGGAAATATTGTAAAATTTTGAACGTGCTGACAATCTTCAGTACAACATTTCTGGAGCAAAATCCATAAGTGAACATTACACACCTTTGCCGACATTTATTTCACTTTCTATACTTCCGTCTCTCTATTTTCTCCCAGTTTTCTATTCTCTATGTAAAGATATAGCATAAGAGAGGATGTTTGAGCAACGAGATATTTACAATGTTGACAAGTATTGGGGGCCAGGAGGGGGAAATGGCTATTGTAGTCAGGAGCTGCGCAGTAATGGGAAAGGTCCCGTGCAGGCCGCTCATCGGCTTCTCCATTGTAATCACTGCGCAGGCGCGGAAAATTAAAGGGACCGCGCACTAAATGATACAGGCCGCGCAGACCAAAGAGCAGCTTACAGGGAACACTGGTTAGGAGTTGAGCAGGAAAGGGATCAAGAGAGTTCGAGGTGGTTCTCATGAAAGAGGTGAGCTTGAAGAAGGCAGGGCCAGATGGGGGAGAAATTGGAGAGGAATAGGGGATCTGCAGTAGGCTTGGATAGTAGATAGGGAGGCAGTGGAACAGATTTTACTCCTGGCCACGTTGGTGCTATAACACTAAGGAAATTAGTCCCATACATACATAATGACTCTCACTTTTAACTTTAGTACCCATATATGTCCTTCATCTCCATACTAAGAATGGCTGAGTTACCACCTGCAAATTTGTTCACTTGTCTGTGGAAGTATTTTTTTTGTCATTGATTTATTTGACAATTTCTATTTTTAAATGGAAGCCTCATTCATGTCCTTGATCTCAATATTAAGACAGGGTGATATCTTACTTCACTTCGGTGCTCTTTTTAAAAGTCATTAAACCTCTTGTGACCTCCTAGATCTTTCCTGTCATTGATCTGAAGTTGATCTGGTTAATGATGAACTGTCACGCTGTACTATACAGCTTTGCGAGTTCCTTCAACTTCCCCTGCCCCCATCACTGGACCAAGCAGTTTGTTGCATTTATTTTAACAAACTGTCAGTCAGGATCTCTGTGTTCCATTCTGAGGAGCAAGCTTTTCAAAATCTTCGTTCTGCCATAGCTGAAGGGTTTTGCATCCTCATAAGCTTCACAAATCCCTCCACGACCTCACTCCATTCTGCCTCTGCACCCTTCGACAGCCTTATCTGCCCTCACATCCTCTGACTCCTCTGCCCCGCCATTGGTGGCAGAGCCTTCAACTGTCTCAGCCTTGCCCTCTTCAACTTACTCCCCAAACTCCTCTGTGCCCACACCACGCTCTGCCTTTAAAAGCCTTCCCAAAACCATTCTCTTAGACAGAGTCTCAGGGATAGAAATTCGGGGGTGTCCAAATTTGGGTGCGCAGGGTTTTTTTTTTGCACCTCAATGGCGAGGCCCTAGGTGCCCTGATATTGGGCCTCAGGTGGCATTTCAATGGGGAGAGGGGAGCAGAGGCGATCGAGGGGGAAACAGTACTTCAACTTATATAAAGTGATATAACATGGTGATATCGTCCACTATCCACGCTGACAGGAGATGTAGTGGGCATCCTACTCATGAAACTAGAATGAAAGAAAGCTTTTCATGACCTCAGGATGTCCCAAAGCGCTTCACAGATAATGAAATATTTGTTGGAGTGTCTTCATTGTTGTAATGTAGAGAATAAAGATGCAGGTTTCAGTTCATAGGCGACCTGGTGTGCTTAGGTAAATTGTTAACAAGTCATTTATATAAGGCAAAGATATTTAGAAAAAGCTGGCCACCAGTTCCATGCTGGAACGGATGGGCTCCAAGCGCTGCGCAAATCCCTGTGCAAAGTTGTTGCCAGACTCCTGGTGTCAGCTGTGGCTCAGTTGGTAGCACCCTCGCCTCTGAGTCAGAAAGTTGTGGGTTCATAGTCCCACTCCAGGGACTTGAGCACATAAAGCTAGGCTGACACTCCAGTGCAGTGCTGAGGGAGTGCTGCCCTGTCGGAGGTGCCATCTTTCGGATGAGATGTTAAACCGAGGCCCCGTCTGCTCTTTCAGGTGGACGTAAAAGATCCCATGGCACTATTTCGAAGAATAGCAGGGGCGTCATCCCCGGTGTCCTGACCAATATTTATCCCTCATAACAAAAACAGATTATTTGGTCATTATCACATTGCTGTTTGTGGGAGCTTGCTGTGCAGAAATTGGCTGCCGCGTTTCCTACATTACAACAGTGACTCCGCTTCAAAAGTACTTCATTGGCTGTAAAGCGCTTTGAGACGTCCAGTGATCTTGAAAGGTGCTCCTTGACATTGAATGCAGGCTTCCCAGTGCACCATGCATTTTGTTGTGTACACCCATCAGCCTTCTTCTGTAGCCTGGCCCATCGAAGTCCTCATCTGAGTCCTCTGCAGCAGTACTTGTGTGCGACCTTGCCCTCTGGCGAGCTGGCACCTGCACTCTCCTTACTCCCTGCCCTGGCTGCAGCGCACTTGTGCCCGGTGTCTCACCACGTGCAGATCCCGCCTCTATGCTATACTCTAAGATACATGCAGTATCTATCTGAGCTGGTGGCTGCGAGTGTGAAATCGAGTGACGGCGTGTCTTCATCATCACTGTCTTCCTGCTCTTCCACCAATGCCTGGGCAGGTTGCAGTTCTCGGCTATCTGAAATGAAAAGGAGACAAGGGTTGGGTTGTGGTGAGGGGAGAGGAGAAAGTAAGAAATGCATGCTTACGCCATCTGCAGCTTGTAAGTCAGAAGAGAGTTAGGGATGAGGGGGAAGTGGGATGAGAGAAGGCGGATTAGGTATGAGGATACCGTCATCTTCAATAGATTTAGCCCCACCGGAGGCCACGGCCTCAGTAATGACCCTTCCCATAATGGCCAGCACCATCTCCTCCATGGGTGTTAAAACATGCAGACGCGCCTCTCCCCCTCCGGTTAGTTACTGCTGCCTCCGGTTGTGCGCCACCTTCTCCTGCAAGAGAGAGGGAAGTGTGTCAGTAAGTGTTGTGCAATATGTTTGGGTGAGGTGGCTGTTATGGTTGAATAGCCGGCAATGTATGCGAGGTGTGAGATGTGAGTGTGAGACTTGAAACAGTGCTAAGTGTGTGAGGGTGAGGTGAAGCATAGGAATGTTAGGTATGAATCCTGATTGATAGAGATTCTTGGTAGGTGAGTGATGGGGGTGTGGTGAATTGAGCAGCACTGAGCCTAGTGGTGCAGTTGATAGGATATGGCATTTGAAGATGCATTCACTGACCTTGACCACTCGTGTGAACTTCTTGCGGCACTGCATCCAGGTCCTTTGAGCCAAACTCCTGGCATTGACCTCTGCAGCTATCTGTTCCCACTGCCTTCTCATTGTGTGTCTGGAGGGCCTCCTGTGCACCCCTGAAGATACAGGACATCACTCCTCCTTCCACCTCCTCCACCAACACCTCCAGTGCAGCGTCCAAAAACCTGGGTGCCTGCTCCCTCCCATGGTCAGCCATTCTTCACTCCTTCCCAGGTCAGATTCAGGTGCAGAACGACTCTCAGCACCTGTTCCAGCCACAGTGCACCTCCCCTTTGAGAGGTGCAGGCTAGCTTTAAGTAGTGCAGGCTAGCTTTAAGTAGTGTAAGTTACTAATGATATTGGGCTCCCTGCTGATGCGGGCAGCCAATGAACAGTGAGGTTAGCGCCAGCTGCACGCAGAAATCATTATAATGAGCAGGCAGCACAAAGTTGCCGTGCTTACTGCATTACATTGAACGGGCACGAGTTAATCGTGCATTACGATCCCCGTTTTTGAGGCTATCCAATTTAACCCCCAGGGTGTTTAAAGCTTTGCTAATGATTACCACCCTCCTTGGCAGTATCTCAATTATAAATGTCACTTCTGAGTCACCCTTTGTGTCTTCTGTGGCATTAGGTTTTGATGTTCTGAACAGGACATCTGGAAAATTGAAACTGCTTGCCTGGCATCTTAAAGAGGTCAAAGGATTCATTTCCTGCTTGTTAAAGTGCTAATCTGTAGTTGGGCTGTGGTTATCATGGCTGCGCTCTTATTGGGTAGATGACATTAGCACTGAGATGGAGTCCTGCTGCTGCTAATTGGAAAATGTTGCATTTCCATGGCTTGCAAAATCCTCCCGAAAACACACAGGTCAGCAATCCCAGCGAGTTAGACGTGCACAACTGACCCCACTAGAGTATGTGTGGTCAGGGAGAGGTCATTCAATTTAAATATGCCCCAAACATAAGCCAAAGGAAACTCCTGGGCGAAGTTGGGACCCTGGTGTATCTGGATATGTTTGCAGAGTTTCTGTAACTGACTGCGACGCCGACGATGCAGAGCTCCCCCTATCTGGGCAGGTGGGGGATCCAATTACTCTGGGGCTCTGTCCCCTTTTTGGGCTGATAGAAATTCTGCCTGAAATAGGGATGGGGGCTTCATGTGTGTGTCCCCTTCTATGCAGCATCATGCGGGTGAGTAATGGTCCTGGACTGCCAGGTTCGCCTCAAGGTGGGTGGGAGCGTGAAGGGAGGGGCGCAAAGGGGTGGGGTAACTTAGGCCATTGGATCTTAAAATGACCCGAGATAATGAAATCAGATGAATGGGCTGAATGGTCTTTCTTGTTATATTCTTACACTTTTATGCATTGAAGAGACGGCCGTCTAGCACAGACTCAACTGGGATTGAAAATGGAAATACATTTCTGACTCAACAGGGAGGAGGCGGATTCAGGTTCAGCACCAAGGCCCAGCAAGGATTAAAATGGTTATAAGAACAATTTCCTAGAAGTAAAGGGAATTAGGGGTTACGGGGAGCAGGCAGGAAATTGGACATGAGGCTGAGTTCGGATCGGTCAGGGCCCTGTGGGTGGCGGAGCGGGCCCAGGGGCTGAGTGGCCGGGTCCTGCTCCTACTTCTTGTGTTCTTTAGATTTGAGGTGAGGATCAGATCAGCCATGATCTTATTGAATGGCGGAGCAGGCTCGAAGGGCCGATTGGCCTACTCCTGCTCCTATTTCTTATGTTCTTATGTTCTGATAAGAATTAGGAGCAGGAGTAGGCCATTTGGCCCCTCGTGCCTGCTCTGCAATTCAATAAGATCATGGCTGATCCGCTACCTCAACTCCACTTTCCCGCACTATCCCCATATCCCTTGATTCCCTTAATATTCAAAAATCTATTGATCTCTGTCTTGAATATACCCAATGACTAAGCCTCCACAGCCCTCTGGGGTAGAGAATTCCAAAGATTCACCACCCTCTGAGTGAAGAAATTTCTCCTCATCTCAGTCCTAAATGGCCGACCCCTTATTCTGAGACTGTGACCCCCTGGTTCTAGACTCCCCAGCCAGGGGAAACATCCTCCCTGCATCTACCCTGTCAAGCCCTGTAAGAATTTTGTATGTTTCAATGAGATCACCTCTCGTTCTTCTAAACTCTAGAGAATATAGGTTGAGTCTACTCAATGGGCTCGATTTTACCAGGCCCGAGGAGGCGGCTTTGGAGGCGTGTGAGTTGTCAAAATCGCAAAAAATGGCGGGTGGATCCGATCCCGTCTCCATCCCACCTCTGAGCAATTTTCCCACGTTCGTGGTTTCAGACCCCGTTTCCATCCCACCTCCAAGAGGCAGGATAGGCCCTTAAGGCCCTTAACAACCAGTTAATTGCCTCTATAATCTCATTTTGAGAGGCCTTTCTGATTTTAACACATTTCCCCCGTCCTGCACGTCTCCTCTGGAACACGCCAGTTAATCCTGGTGGTCTCACAAGTGGATTGCTTACTAACAGCTGCAGCTCCACCATTAAAAAGGAGTTTTCAGCAATCATCATTTGCAGGTGGTAGAACTTTGTTGTCTCAGGTCTGGGGGAACTATTAGCAGGCCTACTCATTGTTGTGGAAGTTTGGAGCCTGACACCCATCTCCAGTGTGACCTCCTGGGAAACCCCTCTCCCCACCTTGACTGAGCGCATCCTCAACTGAGGTATATACCAGAAGCATGGGAACCATTTATTTCCTTTTCTCCTGGACATCAGATTCGGACGAAGACCAGCTGCGGCAGCAGCAGAACCATGAACAACAGCACCACCAACAGCAGGAGCAACAACAGGAGCGCCAAGCTGCTGCTCACCCACCTGAAGCTGCACAGGCCAGAAGGCGCCAGCGCGCGACCACATTGCTGCCCGGGATGCAAGGGATGCACTCATGTTGGCCAGATTTGCTTAGCCTGCACAATCAAACATTTTTGCCTCGCACCTTTTTACCAGAGCATCGACAATGGACAAGAACCTGCGAATTCCTATCACACTGACCAACATACTGACAATTGCAAGTCGCCTTAAGCCCTCAATGTGGAAGTCCCATTTGCGAAATGACACAGGCCACAACTTCAACACTTTGGCATCAAATTTGTTTATCATAACAATTCAAGGATGGATTGTCAAAAATCAATACAACAGAACACCCAAGTGACTACCCTTGTGACTACTTGTGCTTTATCTTCCTCTTATGCGAGCTCCTACGTGGTGCTTCCCCTGTGGCTTCAGCAGATGTGGAGGCCCCTTGCTCACTTTCTTGCTGCTCCTGTCTCGACACCTTTGGTGGCCGTCCTCTGGGGTTGCGAACCTGTGAGGGCTTGGCAACAGTTTGCTGCTCCTGCGGCTGTGCAGGGGCTGAGACACCCAGGGTGAGGACTCTGGTGGGGCTCTGACCGAGGGCTTTGCAGTGGCATGGTCATGTGAGTGCTTGGAGAGGAGCCCCCACTTCCTTGTTGTCTGCCACCAACATCCCTCTCATGGGTCAGCCCCACTTCAGAGCCAGCAAGTGGTTTGACAGCACCTTGCTACACTTCAGGGGGGCCATGAGGACCCGTTTCTGCACTGGAAGTCCTACTCCAGAGGACTTCCAGGAAGGTCTGGTTTCTATGCTCAATAGCTGACCATCACTCCTCAAGAGATGTCAGTCTATTCTGAACAATGACCATGTTTTCAATACCCTGGCGACTAAGCTCCTCCATGGCCGTAGCCATCCTCTCCTCTACCGTAGCCATCCTCTCCTCTATGGTAGCCAGCCTTACCATGGAGGTAGCCATCATTTCCATGGAGGTTGCCATCCTTTCCGTGGTGATGCGTTCATGCTCCAATGCCTCCACAAAGGCTATGCCCATGTTCGCGATGGACTCCTCCATTCGCTCCACACTCGCAGCGACCCTGGAGACAAAACCTGCCAGAGACTCCTGCACCTGTTCCTGGAGTGCCAGCACCGCTCTCCTTCTGGATGGACTCGGAGGCACAAGGTCGACATGCAGCTGAGTCGAGCTGGCAGAGTCCTGCGCCCTCCGACGAGGACTCTCCACTGCTGTCCCTGTCTCCACCATCTGCTGATGCTCACTTGTGATCTGTGATACACCAGGTGACAACACTACTCTATCTCGCGAAGGTCCCACCGAGGTGTGAGTGTCTGCGCTGGTGCTGGATGCGCTGAATTCTGCTGACGCTGCGCTCTCAGAGGTTGCAGCTTCCTCTGAGGAGTCTTGAGGCTCAGGCTGTTCCTCCTGGACAGTGGGGACGGGGGCTCTCGATGGTCCTGTGGGGGAGTAAAGGAAAGATTAGAGATGTGAGGTCAAGGTTACATGCACATTGAATAGTGCAGATGATCATATGTCAATCTGTTAGAGCATCAGAATCATTATCAGTCACTCATGCAATGTCAATGAGAGAGATGCAAAACTATTCTGTCACCAGCTTGCTGTGATGTGCCAGTCTGTCCGTCCCCCACTTGTGTATCGTCCTCCACTCTGGTGATCTTCAGGGCCGTCTCCTCCGAAGTGGTGAGCTGGGTTACTGAGGGTGGCCCTCCTCCTGTCCTTGCTCTTTCCCTCTTATTGTGGGCTCTCTTTTCCTGCAATGAGGGACACAAGTGGAGTTTGAGTGAGAATGAAGGAGTGAGTGTAGAGAATCCATAGCATAGATGCTTAGAAGGAGACAAACGGCCCTCTCTGTGTGTTGTAAGTTGTTGTCATTGCATCACAGTGATAGGGAGTGTGAGGGCTGCATGGTTGAATAGTTAAGTGAATGTGACCATAGAGAGAGAGGGAATGGGTAAGGGTGCAGGGATGTAAGTGTCAAGTGGGATGTGGAGGAAGAGGTTGGCAAAGCAGAGTGCTGGTGAGGAGAGGCGATGGGGATCAGATTAAGGGTGATGGGAATGTCATAATCACTTTTCCTGTGCGGAGAAGGTCATGAAACCTCTTCCTGCACTGCAGCCAGGTTCTGCTGCACATAGAAATTGCGTTGACCTCTTGGGCCACTTGCAGCCACACAGCTTTAGTCTGCTGGGGAGGCTTTTTCCTCCCTGAGGAAGGGAAGAGCACCTCCTTATTTGCTCTTGCTCCCTCCACCAGAGCTTGGAGGGAGGCCTCATCGAATCTTAGAGCACACTTTGGTCTACTGATGGACATAATTGGTGAAGGAAGCGCTCAGAACAATGGGCATAAAGTTTAAAGGCTGAAAAAGAAGCAAGGCTGCTGGCAGGCCTTAAATCCAGCAGCATTGATGACGTCATCAGAGGCGACTTTCTGTATGAAAAGGCTCATTGGACCAGGGGTTTCCACATGCTGGAAATCAATTGCCCAATTAGGGCAAAATCGCACTTTTGTCCCACTTCACATCGGAGTCGGGATCCTGACACAACGACCACCTGACATGCCCCCAGCCCGCCCCCAATGGCAAAATCGAGCCCAATCTCTCCTCATAGGACAATCCCCCCATCCCAGGAATCAGTCTGGTGAACCTTCGTTGCACTCCCACTATGGCAAGTATATCTTTCCTTAGGTAAGGAGACCAAAACTGTACACAATACTCCAGGTGTGGTCTCACCAGGGCCCTATATAATTCCAGTAAGATGTCTTTACTCTGATACTCAAATCCTCTTGTAATAAAGGCCAACATACCATTTGCTTTCCTAATTGCTTGCTGTACCTGCATGTTAGCTTTCAGTGATTCGTGTACAAGGACATCCAGGTCCCTCTGAACATTGACATTTCCCAATCTCTCACCATTTAAAAAATACTCTGCTTTTCTATTTCTCCTACCATGGAGCTTCTGATTAAAGAGCAAAACAATGAAACAGTCTAGAAGAACGATGTGACTTTTTCTCTGTCCTAATTTTTATTCTACCGCATGTGCAGAAAGCAGCAGTATCTGTACAAGAGACAAATGGAATCCCCCTTCCTTTTCTGAAAAACAACAGTGCATTCACAAGAAGGTTTTTTTTTCGTAATTTGACGCCTCTAATGCTACACACTCATATTTGTGCATCTCTGTTACACTGTTCATTCGTACAAATGTCCTTAATGTGGACTTCTGTTCGTCATAAATAAAATGGATGTGGTAATGTGATTCCAGGGCACAGCATGTTGGTGGAACAAAGCATGGCGTAAGGAGGGCAGCTCATTTGCTTTTAGAAATAACTTACAAAATCGGTACAGAAAAGTGTCAAAAAATAGCCATTTGAAGGAAGCTTGGCACCATTCTGGAAAGTGAAAGAAAATCCAATTGACATTTTTATTTTCACACTGCCACAAACAAACGACACAATGGCATCAACACAATATTAACCAATAATTGCACGGTGTGTTTATAACGCTCACCTAATAGCTTTGCAAGGTTGTTGATGCTCCTTTAATAAAGTATGATGTATTATTGCCAGGAGAGGAATTACAACAGTAAGTGCAGATATGGCCCAGTAGGGTCAGAATTATATGTCGAACCCTTTTCGAGAAAACAGATCCAATTCTGATTCATGCCAGAGGCACTGCGAGGACTGCCAACTTTTTATTTTATTTATTCATTTACAGGATGTGGGCGTCACTGGCAACCCAGCATTTATTTCCCATCCCTAAACTCTGCTTGGGCGGATACCTGGAGGTTTCATCACATGACCTCCTGTCTCAAACCACCCGACTACCACACTCCCATTGGTCCATCCTCCGGGCACACTGCCTCCCCGCATCAATTGGAAATGCAAGAGTCTCTTTTTTACCCAGTCGGATTAATCTTAACTGTTAGAGAAACAGCGCTTTTTCCCCCATCTCCAATATTTTTATAACTAATAAAGGAGAGTCATATCATACAGTCATACAGCGCAGAAGGAGGCCATTCGGCCCATCGAGTCTGTGCCAGTTTTTTTTCCTCTGTCAGCTCCCTGAATCCTCCCCCCCCAGCTCCCTGAATCCTCTCTCAGCCCCCTGAACCCTCTCTCAGCTCCCTGAACCCTCTCTCAGCCCCCTGAACCCTCTCTCAGCCCCTGAATCCTCCCCCAGCTCCCTGAATCCTCTTTCAGACCCCTGAATCCTCTCTCAGCCCCCGAATCTTCCCCAGCCCCCTGAATCCTCCCCCAGCTCCCTGAATCCTCCCCCAGCCCCCTGAATCCTCTCTCAGCCCCCTGAATCATCTCCCAGCACCCTGAATCCTCCCCCAGCCCCCTGAATCCTCCCCCAGCTACCTGAATCCTCTGTCAGCTCCCTGAATCCTCTCTCAGCCCCCTGAATCCTCTCTCAGCCCCCTGAATCCTCTCTCAGCTCCCTGAATGCTCCCCCAGCCTCCTGAATCATCTCCCAGCACCCTGAATCCTCCCCCAGCACCCTGAATCCTCTCTCAGCCCCCTAAATCCTCTCTCAGCCCTCTGAATCCCCCCCCCAGCTCCCTGAATCCTCTCTTAGCCCCTGAATCCGCTCTCAGCTCCCTGAATCCTCTCTCAGCTCCCTGAATCCTCCCCCAGCTCCCTGAATCCTCTCTCAGCCCCCTGAATCCTCCCCAGCCCCCTGAATCCTCCCCCAGCTCCCTGAATCCTCTCTCAGCTCCCTGAACCCTCCCCAGCCCCCTGAATCCTCCCCAGCCCCCTGAATCCTCCCCCAGCTCCCTGAATCCTCTCTCAGCTCCCTGAACCCTCCCCAGCCCCCTGAATCCTCCCCCAGCTCCCTGAATCCTCTCTCAGCTCCTTGAATCCTCCCCAGCCCCCTGAATCCTCTCTCAGCCCCTGAATCCTCTCTCAGCCCCTGAATCCTCCCCCACTCCCTGAATCCTCCCCAGCTCCCTGAATCCTCCCCAGCCCCCTGAATTCTCCCCAGCCCCCTGAATCCTCCCCAGCCCCCTGAATTCTCCCCAGCCCCCTGAATCCTCTCTCAGCCCCTGAATCCTCCCCAGCCCCCTGAATGCTCTCCCAGCCCCCTGATTCCTCCCCAGCCCCCTGATTCCTCCCCCAGCCCCCTGAAGCCTCTCTCAGCCCCCTGAATTCTCCCCAGCTCCCTGAATCCTCCCCCAGCTCCCTGAATCCTCCCCCAGCTCCCTGAATCCTCTCTCAGCCCACTGAATCCTCTCTCAGCTCCCTGAATCCTCTCTCAGCCCACTGAATCCTCTCTCAGCCCACTGAATCCTCTCTCAGCCCACTGAATCCTCTCTCAGCCCACTGAATCTTCCCCCAGCCCCCTGAATCCTCTCTCAGCCCCCTGAATCCTTCCCCAGCCCCCTGAATCCTCCTCCAGCTCCCTGAATCCTCTCTCAGCTCCCTGAATCCTCCCCCAGCTCCCTGAATCCTCTCTCAGCCCCCTGAATCCTCCCCAGCCCCCTGAATCCCCCCCCAGCTCCCTGAATCCTCTCTCAGCTCCCTGAACCCTCCCCAGCCCCCTGAATCCTCCCCCAGCTCCGTGAATCCTCTCTCAGCTCCTTGAATCCTCCCCAGCCCCCTGAATCCTCTCTCAGCCCCTGAATCCTCTCTCAGCCCCTGAATCCTCCCCCAGCTCCCTGAATCCTCCCCAGCTCCCTGAATCCTCCCCAGCCCCCTGAATTCTCCCCAGCCCCCTGAATCCTCTCTCAGCCCCTGAATCCTCCCCAGCCCCCTGAATGCTCTCCCAGCCCCCTGATTCCTCCCCAGCCCCCTGATTCCTCCCCCAGCCCCCTGAAGCCTCTCTCAGCCCCCTGAATTCTCCCCAGCTCCCTGAATCCTCCCCAGCTCCCTGAATCCTCCCCCAGCTCCCTGAATCCTCTCTCAGCCCCTGAATCCTCTCTCAGCCCCTGAATCCTCCCCCAGCTCCCTGAATCCTCCCCAGCTCCCTGAATCCTCCCCAGCCCCCTGAATTCTCCCCAGCCCCCTGAATCCTCCCCAGCCCCCTGAATTCTCCCCAGCCCCCTGAATCCTCTCTCAGCCCCTGAATCCTCCCCAGCCCCCTGAATGCTCTCCCAGCCCCCTGATTCCTCCCCAGCCCCCTGATTCCTCCCCCAGCCCCCTGAAGCCTCTCTCAGCCCCCTGAATTCTCCCCAGCTCCCTGAATCCTCCCCAGCTCCCTGAATCCTCCCCCAGCTCCCTGAATCCTCTCTCAGCCCACTGAATCCTCTCTCAGCCCCTGAATCCTCCCCCAGCTCCCTGAATCCTCCCAGCTCCCTGAATCCTCCCCAGCCCCCTGAATTCTCCCAGCCCCCTGAATCCTCCCCAGCTCTCAGCCCACTGAATCCTCTCTCAGCCCACTGAATCCTCTCTCAGCCCACTGAATCCTCTCTCAGCCCACTGAATCTTCCCCCAGCCCCCTGAATCCTCTCTCAGCCCCCTGAATCCTTCCCCAGCCCCCTGAATCCTCCTCCAGCTCCCTGAATCCTCTCTCAGCCCTCTGAATCCTCCCCAGCCCCCTGAATGCTCTCCCAGCTCCCTGAATCCTCTCTCAGCCCTCTGAATCCTCCCCAGCCCCCTGAATGCTCTCCCAGCTCCCTGAATCCTCTCTCAGCCCTCTGAATCCTCCCCAGCCCCCTGAATGCTCTCCCAGCCCCCTGTATCCTCTCTCAGTCCCCTGAATCCTCCCCCCTGCCCCCTTGAAAGTGTTCAAAGAAAATGAAAGAAAGATACAATTTTATTTACTGCCCCGGTGATTTTTCTCTTGGGCTGCTCGCAGCCATGTCCTGGAGATTGATCTTCAATTCCTGGAGACTCCAGGGCAATCCTGGAGGGTTGGCGACCCTAGGCACTGCCCCTTCTCTGACGGTGCCGTCTGGGTCAGTAAAGCAGGAGTTTCACATTAGGGTACTACAAGCAGCTGGTGCTATATCCTGCTGACTTCTGTAGTTAACCAAAAACTAACACCCGTGTCAGGCAAGTAATTTAATACCTTCTGGAGCATGGACTGACTTTGAGTGGGGAGGGCCTTGAATATAAATCTTGGAGAGGCTGCTCAATTCAGGTTAACTTGGAGCAACTGAATGCAACCTGTGAAGGGCTGAAACTATAAACGAGATAAAGGGTGTGTAGGGGATGCGTCTTCCTTTGGTTTGAACTTGTGCTTTGTTTCATGGGTACACCCAAACACACATTTTGGTACTGAAGATCACCATTTTACTTTATTATTTCTTAATTTGCAGCATTGCTTCAATAAAAGGCAAAGTTAACTCTTATTTTTACATTCGGCTCAGAGTTAAAGTGTAGGTAGATGCACTCCCTGTGCCTTCTGTTTTCATTCAAAATGTCACATCCTGTGTCAGTCAGGTTCCCACACCAGTTTGTTATCGGGCTTGCTCTATAGATGACTACATGTTAAATCTGAGTTTTTAAAAAAATCCTTTGCTGTGAGAAATGACCAATGTAAGAACAGGCGAGGAAACAGAAAAATTAATAACAACACCTCAGATAGGCTGAGGTGATATTTGCAGAAACGCAAGATTTTTGTAAAGTTATCCAAAATGTGGGAAATGAAAACTATTATATCCCGAGGGCAAGCATGACTGCTGCATCAGCGGTCTGAATTGCATTCACATCTATAAGGAAGGCTGAAAGAATGTCTCCTCTAGCTCAGTTAGTAAATGTACCATGGGCTTTGTTTTCTGAATCATAGGAACATACAAGTGAGAAAGGCTCCAGATTTGCCTCCAGTCAGCTAAATTTAATTTGGAGCAGGAGTGGGAGTGCTATAATTGGCTTTAGTGTTCCCAAGTTAGAGATGAGAAAAAATTGGCTAGACTTCAAGCTCCTAAATATTTGGCTGTCTTGTTTCCTACAACAGTGACTACAATAAGAATAAATGCAAGTTAACCCATGTTGGAAGTACAGATAAAAGGGTCAACAAACCTCTGAAAAGAAAGAACTTGCATTTATATAGTGCCTTTCATGACCTCAGAAGTGCTGCACAGCCAATTCAATACTTTTGAATTGTAGTCAGCGTTGTAATGTAGGAAATGAGACAGCCAAGTTGCTCACAGCAAGGTTGCACTAACAGCAATGAGATCATCTGTTTTAGTGATGTTGGTTGAGGGATTAATATTGGCCAAGATGCCAGGATAACTCCCCTGCTCTTCTTCAAAATAGTGTCATGGGATCTTTTACATCCACCTGAGAGGGCAGGCGTCTCGGTTTAACGTCTCAGCTGAAAGACGGCACTCTCTCAGCACTGCATTGGAGTGTCAGCCTAGATTTTGTGCTCAAGTCCCTGGAGTGGGACTTGAACACACAACCTTCTGACTCAGACAAGTGTGCTACCGCTGAGCAACAGATAATTGGGGTCCTATGCACGGCAATTTGCTACGGGATCTTTTTATGTCCACCTGAGAGGGCGGAGAAGCCTTGGGTTTAATGTTTCAGTCCAAAGACAGCACCTTCGACAGTGCAGCACTCTCTCAATATAGGACTAAAGCATTAGCCTAGATTACAGGCTCAACTCTCTGGATGGGGGCTTAGAATCCACGACCTTCTGACTCAGAGGCAAGAGTATTACCTCTGAGCCAAGCTGAACCACTTAATGGTCCACTATGAAACACTGGCCCAGAAATTGGACTTCGATGGTTGCCGCGGGGGTAAGGATTCCCCGCGATATCGCACTCCGCGCCTGCCTTTATGGTTTTGGCCCACACGAACTTCAGTTCCTGGGCCTCTCCCTGGTGCCGACGCGCAGTGTGTGCGTGTCCCAGAGGCGCAGTTAGTTCGATGCGACCTCTGGGATCACGTGGGCCAGTTAGAGCCAATGGCAGCACACCATCTTTCATTCATAGTTTTGACAGCAAGAGCTGTCAAAGCTATGAATACAACTTGCCCCCAAAAGAACAGCTAAACCTCAATTAAATTTAAAAAAAAACCATCACATTAATAAAATAACTATAGTTAAATAAATTAACCAGTTTAAACAACAATTTAAATTTTTGAAAAAATTTAAATTCTTTTTAAAAGTTATAAAAATAAACTTACCTTTCTTTAAAGTCTCTAAAAAAGATAAACCTGTTGAAAAAATTTTAAAATAATACTTAATTAACTACTTACCTTGTTAAAAGGGGGTCTTACGCCTGCTTTCTTCATGTGTAAAATCTTCAACACTTACCTTCGCGTTCAAACCTGAAAAAAAAACTAAGTGTGCTGCGTGCGCACAGCCTGTAGTGCGCACACGGTTCACTTAGGAACCGCCCCCTTCGCAATATCGGAAGTGCCGGTTTCCCGCGCATGCGCAGTGCATGCAGGAAACCGGCACTTCGGGACCGAATATGGGTGAGTACACAGTGCGTACTCACCCGTATTCGGCCGAATTTTTGGGCCAATGAATAACACATGACTAAAATGTGCAGCACATCTTTTCCATGCATCATTTCCGAAGATCTACTGGCAGTGTGGAGCTTCTTTGGTGGGTGGGTTTGGGTTGGAAAATTGGACACCCAACCTCATGTGCCTGATCTGTGGTTCTCCAATGGGCATTTTTGAGAAAACAAATGCATGTGTGAGCCTCATTTAAATGGTAAATTTAATGGTCCCGTAAAGGAACCATTAAGGACTGGTTGTCCTTTCACAAGAAGAACTCAAACTTATTTTTTTTTTTCATTTTTGTGGTGCCAGAGGAACAGGGGTGCACCTCTTGGCTACACAAAAATACTGTGGCAAACTGCCAGCCCATTCCCCCCATTGATATCAACTCCCTCCCCCCCAGGCCCGATCTGCCCACTGGCTCAGCATAAGAGCTGGCTGATTCCCCACCCTCCCACAGCTGGTGAGCTGCAGCAGAATGCCCATTTGGTGGCTGCAGCTCGCCAGCTACATTCATGTGAAGGCGCGATCCTGAAAATGGCGAAGACTCCCGCGCCCAGCTTCAGGCGGGTGGTGCGAATGTTCTGCCGAATTCACACCCATTTTGGGCGGATGCCGCAAATCCCACCCCTTCCCCCCCATTGACACAAAACAAATGATTCGTTTGCAGATCAAAAAACAAGTCTCGCCTTTAAGAGCCAGCTGCAGCCCTTTAAGAGCTGCTGGCTGGTCAGATTATGCGACTGGCAGCCAATACTGCTTCTGGGCTGAATTCCTGCACATGTTTTTCATGTACAGGGAACAAACTTGAATGAATTGGAGTGGATTGCCTCACAAAAGTTGACCATGCCAGTCCTCCCTCTGCCAGCGTGGGGTGCTTGCGCCACAGGGATGTGCAACACTGATCGTGTCGGTTTTGGAAAATTGTGGCTAGAGTGCACAAAGGTATTGGGTGTGTTTTCTGGAGGTTATTGCCAAGTGATAACAGAACCGGTGAAAGGAAACAGCGGGCACATGTGTTTTAGATTAGAAATAAACTGATAAAAAAAATAACTCCAAACCACCAAAAATACTTGGTGAAAAAAAAAGACAGAGGCAATATTGAACAGTCAGTGGCAGGAACTGCTGGGAATAAAGGAAAATTCTCATTTGAAATGTGGGGAGTTCCATGAAATATGTAACATTTGAACGGTAGGAGGATGAGGCTCAGTTCCCTTGATTGACTAGCCTGCCAACACTTTAGATGACATATAAGAGGGCCACTGTCACTGGGACCATTCCCCATCATGGATCACTGCCTTCAGGACAGGGTGGGAAAGGTGGGACTATAGCTGGAAAACTGAAGAAAAACGGGTTAAAAAGGTTTGACAGTTGGTTTGAAGGTTGAAACCATCACGACAGCTCTCCTTATGAACAACTATTCATAAATTAACTAACTTTTGGAAAGATGTTGTTCAACTGTTTCTATTCTCGAAAATGTTATGCAATTGGAAATCCCCTGACTTCCCAGTATCCCTGAACTACCTTATCACAGCCAACAGCGACCTATAATTTAAGCAGAAAATGTCATCATTGAAGGAAATATGGTCTTTGGAGTCTCTTATTTCAATATTCCTAGTATAATTTTTTTTTACTACTAGTTGCGAGTTGAAGTCTGTGCTGAGTTCCTGTGAAGTGGTTAGTTATTAATAATTGCAAACAGACAAAAGCTTTTCCTGAGAAATAATGTGCACATTTTTTACATTGGATACATAGTTTAACTAGTAAAACACTACATTGATGAAGCAACACTTTTCAGTTTCCTCATTCTCTCTACATACTATTTTGCATTTGTTTGGTTTATTTAATTCAGCAATAGAAACTGATAACGTATCTGATGGAGAATGAGTCACACCTGACTAATGGTCTGCTGAAAAACTTGGTTTGCACAACAATCAGTTTGTGTGTGTGAGAGCGGAGGCCATTACTGACAGCAGTTCACAAACTAACAGCATTGGTTTCTTCCCAGGTTAGAATTACTGCTCTTTCCCTATTAATACAGGCACTGCATAGTTAGTATCTGTATTTAGCAAAAGGGAGTGGTGTTCCTGCAGATGATTCATAGAAACATAGAAACATAGAAGATAGGAGCAGGAGTAGGCCATTCGGCCCCTCGAGCCTGCTCCGCCATTCGATGAGATCATGGCTGATCATCTAAACTCAGTACCCTGTACCTGCCTTCTCCCCATATCCCTTGATACCTTTAGCTTTAAGAAATATATCTAACTCATCCTTGAATATATTTAATGACTTCGCCTCAACTACCTTCTGTGGTAGAGAATTCCACAGGTTCACCACTCTCTGGGTGAAGAAATTCCTCCTAATTTCTGTCCTAAATGTTTTACCCGTTATCCGTAGATTATGACCCCTGGTTCTGGACTCTCCGACCATCGGGAACATTCTTCCTGCATCTAGTTTGTCCAGACCTGTCAGAATTTTATATGTTTCGATGAGATCCCCTCTCATTCTTCTATACTCCAGTGAGTATAAGCCCAATCGACCCAATCTCTCCTCATATGTCATTCCTGCCATTCCAGGTATCAGCCTTGTGAATCTTCGCTGAACTCCTTCCATGGCAAGAACATCCTTCCTCAGATAAGGCGACCAAAACTGCACACAGTACTCAAGGTGTGGTCTCACCAAGGCCCTGTACAACTGCAGCAGGACATCCCTGTCCCTATACTCAAACCCTTTCGCTATGAAGGCCAACATACCATTTGCCTTCTTCACCGCCTGCTGCACCTGCATGCTTACTTTCAGCGACTGGTGCACAAGGACACCCAGGTCTCGTTGCACTTCCCCTTCTCCCAATCTATTGCCATTCAGATAATAGTCTGCCTTTCTGTTTTTAACACCAAAGTGGATAACCTCGCACTTATCCACGTTATATTGCATCTGCCACGCTTCTGCCCACTCACCCAACCTGTCCAGATCATCCTGGAGTTTCTCGCTATCCTCCTCGCTGCACACACTCCCACCCAGCTTTGTGTCATCTGCAAACTTGGAGATATTACATTTAATTCCCTTATCTAGATCATTAATGTATATTGTGAATAGCTCTTATTTTTCTCACACCCAACACAAAAACCTGCCGCTAAGAGGTGAGCTCTCTTACTTTAGTAGGTTGGTTTCTGTGATTGATTATAGGGGAAACCCCAGCCTATTAGTTTTGACATTTTTCTGACATCCAACAACAACTTGCATTTATATAGCGCCTTTAATGTAGAAAAATGTCCCAAGGCGCTTAGCAGAGGTGTACTCAGACAAAGAACAACTTGGTCAAAGAGGACTGTACTTGTACCTGAAGAAGGAGCAGCGCTCCGAAAGCTCGTAATTTTAAATAAAACTGTTGGACTATAACCTGGTGTTGTGCGACTTCTCGGTTTTAAGGAAGGCCTTAAAAAAGAGGGAGGCGGAGGGTTTTAGGGAGGGAATTCAAGAATGTAGGGCCTCATGGTTAAAGGCATGGCCACCAATGGGGAGGCAAAGAGGGGGAAGGATGCACAAAAGGCCAGAGTCAGAGGACTGGAGATTTTGGGGGGTAGAGGGGTTGTAGTGTTGAGGAGGTTACAGAGATAGGGGCAAAGCCATAAATGTATTTTACATGAGAGTGAGAATTTGAAATTGTGGGCACTGGGGAACTGGGAGCCAACAAGGTCAGCAAGAGCAGGGGTAACAGGTGAGCAGGGCTTGGGGTGGGATAGGATATGGGAAGCGGAGTTTTGGAGGAGCTGAAGTTTACAGAGCACGGAGGTCGGGAAGACGGTCAGCAGAGCATTGAGATAGTGGAATCTCGACAAATGCATGTTTCAGGGCTTCGGCAGCAGATAGGCTGAGGCATTTGTGACTTTGGTTAGGGCTGTTTCAGTGCTATGGCAGGGACGGACACTTGATTGAAGTGATTCAAACATGGAATTGCAGGAAAAATGCGCATGGATTTGAGTGGTGGCAACACGTTCAAGTACTTTGGAGAGGAAATGTAGGTGGGAGATGGGGCCATAGTTAGCAAGGACAGAGGGGTGAAGGGTGGGTTTTTTGTGGAGTGGTGATGACAGTTGTTTAATAGGGAGGAAGACCTTACCTGAGGAAAGGGAGCCATTTACAATGTCAGCTCACATGGGGGTCAGGAAAGGAAGTTGGATGGTCAGCAATTTAGTGGAAATAGGGTCAAAGGAACAGGAGGTGGGTCTTGTAGAGAAGATGAGCTCAGAGAGGGCATGAGGAGAGATAGAAGAGAGACTGGACAAATATGCAGGTTCAGGGCTGGACACCAAGAACACACAAACCACTCCTGCACCCCATAATGAGAGCGAGGAACTTAAAGTAATTAATATCAGTAGAGAAAAAGTACTTGAAAAACTAATGGGATTAAAAGCCGACAAATTCCCTGGACCTGATGGCCTACATCCTAGGGTTCCAAAAGAGGTGGCTGCAGAGAGAGTGGATGCATTGGTTGTGATCTTCCAAAATTCCCTAGATTCAGGAATGGTCCCAGCGCATTGGAAGGTAGCAAATGTAACCCCATTATTCAAGAAAGGAGGGAGAGAGAAAACTGGGAACTACAGGCCAGTTAGCCTGACATCAGTCATCGGGAAAATGGTGGAATCCATTATTAAGGAAGTGGTCACAAGATACTTAGAAAATTATAATATGATTAGGCAGAGTCAACATAGTTTTATAAAAGAGAAATCGTGTTTGAGTATGTAGACAGGGTAGATAAAGGGGAACCAGTGGATGCAGTATATTTGGATTTCCAAAAGGCATTCAATAAGGTGCCAGATAAAAGGTTGTTAAGCAAGATAAGGGCACATGGGGTTGGGGGTAAGGTATTAGCATGGATAAAGGATTGGTTAACAGACAGAAAACAGAGAATAGAGATAAACGGATCATTTTCAGATTGGCAAACTGTAACTAGTGGGGTGCCGCAAGGATCAGTGCTGGGGCCTCAGCTATTTACAATCTATATTAATGACTTGGTTGAAGGGACTGAGTGCAATGTATCCAAGTTTGCTGATGATACAAAGCTAGGTGGAAAAGTAAGATGTGAGGAGGACGCAAAGAGCCTGCAAAGGGATATAGAGAGGTTAAGTGAGTGGGCAATAAGGTGGCAGATGGAGTATAATGTGGGGAAATGTGAAGTTATTCACTTTGGTAAGAAGAATAGAAAAACAGAATATTTTTTAAATGGTGAGAAACTTTCAAATGTTGGTGTTCAGAGAGATTTAGGTGTCCTAGTACAAGAAACACAGAGAGTTAGCATGCAGGTACAGCAAACAATTAGGAAGGCAAATGGCATGTTGGCCTTTATTGCTAGAGGGTTGGAGTACAAGAGTAAGGAAGGCCGCGATTTTGCCATTGGAGGCGGGTTCACGTCGGAATCGCTGCTCAGCGGGTTCCGGTCCCGCTGCCGGTTTCAGCCGCACTGCGATAAGGATTTTGAGTTAACTGGGCTTATTAAGCCCGCCGTGCGCGTTACCCGGCCCAATCAGTGGGCTCAGGTCTGCTGCTCGCCTCTGCTGACGTCTTCCATTCAGCTGCATTTAAGGGGCCCGTGCAGCCTGTGGGTTTTATTCACTTTTTGATGCTCCTCAGTGGTATTGTTTGCGAGATGACTGCTGCAAGAACCAAGGCTTCTCCCCGATTTGATGATGACTCCCTCCATGCTCTTGTGGAGGGAGTGAGAGGGCGCAAGGAGGTTCTGTTTCCCTCCAATGGATGTAGGAAGCCTCCTCAGCAAACCAAGGCAGCCTGGCTGCTGAGGAGGTTACTGCCAGGTCTTTGAGTGGTCGTACCTGGGTTCAGGAAAAGGTTCAATGATCTGCTACGCTCAGCAAAAGTGAGTATAACATCACACTTACCTTCAATCTGCTCCCCATCTCGTCTCATCACCAGCACTCTGCATTGTCAACCCACTCCTGCACATCCCAACTTACCCTTACATCCCTTGCACCCTTAACCATTCTTCTCTCTCTATGTGCAGAATCACTCCACCATTCTACTATGCACCCCTCAAACTCGCTCTCACTGTTATGCAATGACAACAACTAACAACGTACAGGGATGGCCCTTGGTATTGGCACCTCACTCCATCTTTGTCTCCCTCTAAACATCTATGCTATGGATTCTCTACACTCACTCCAACATTCTCGCTCAAACTCCACTTGACTCCCTCATTGCAGGAAAAGAGAGCCCACAATAAGAGGGAGAGGGGCAGGACAGGAGGAGGGCCACCTTCCTTGGTGCATTTAACCAATGCTGAGGAGGCTGCTATCGACATCGTTGGAGGTGCAGAGGAGCTGGAAGTGGGGATCAGAGAGACGGGTGCAGTAGTGCAAGCTGGTGACAGAATAGATTTGCAACCCTCTCATATAGATTTCATGAGTGACTGATATGGCATCTGATGTTCGTAGAGATTGAGTTCTGATCATCTGCACAATGGGATGTGTCTGCTACCTAAATATCACATGTCTAACTCATGCCTTTGTTGCCCCACAGGACCATCGAGTGCCACCCTCCCCACTGTCCAGGAGGAAGAGCCGGACGACTCCTCAGAGGAAGCTGCAGCCTCTGAGGGAGCAGCGTCAGCAGAAATGAGCGCACCCAGCACCAGCGCAGAGACGCACGCCTCGGTGGATCCTTTGCAAGATAGAATAGTGTTGTCACCTGGTGTATCACAGCTCACAAGTGAGCATCAGCAGATGGTGGAGACAGGGACAGCAGTGGAGAGTCCTCGTCAGAGGCCGCTGGATGCTCCCAGCTCTGCTCAGCTGCAAGTGGACGTTGTGCCTCTGGGGCCATCCAGAAAGAGAGCGGTGCTGGAGCTTCAGCAACAAGTGCAGGAGTCTCTGACAGGGTTTGCAACCACGGTAACTGCGAGTGTGCAGAGAATGGAGGCGTCCATCTCAATCATGAGCAATGCTGTGGTGCACACAATGGCGAATGTAAGTGCCGCCATGGAGAGGGTGGCAACCTCCACGGAGGACATAAATCGCCAGACACAGCAGAACATGGTAACACTTTTAAATAGATGGTCATCTATGGAGTATAGATGGTCATCTATTGAGGAGAAAAACCAGAGGTGCATGGATGTCCTTATTATGAGGAATGTCAGCACAGAAATGGCCCCACTGATGTGCAGCAAGGTGCTCTCCAGCTACTTGCTAGCAGTCAAGTGCGGGTGACCCATGAGAGGGATGTTGGTGGTTGACAACAAGGAAGTGTGGGCTCCTCTCCAAGCGCTCACACTCCCATGCCACTGTGGAGCCCTCGGTCAGAGCCCCAGATTCCTCAGCCAACTGAGATGGCCGTCTCAGCCCCTGCACAGCCGCAGGAGGAGCAGATTGTTGTGGAGCCCTCCCGGGCTCCCAAACCCAGACGACACCCGCCAAAGGCGTCTAAGCAGCCGCAGCAGAGAAGTGAGCAAGCTGCCTCTACATCTGCTGAAGCCACAGGGGAAGCACCACGTAGAAGCACGCATAAGAGGAAGTTAACACACAAATAGTCACAAGTGTAGTCACTTGGGTGTTTTGATATAATACAAAGTCATGTTTCTCATCGTTATTTCAATTGTATTGAAGAAATGTGATGTCAAAGATTCAAAGAGTTGGCCTATGTGTGCTCAGAAATGGAAGTTGCACAGTGAGGGGTCAGGGCGCCTTTCATCTGTAGTGATGGTGGGGAGAGTGATAGGAAAGCACAGTTTATTGTACAGATGCTGTATAGTGTGTTAAGAAGGTCGTGCAGACACTCATTTCCATGTGCCAGCCACATGTGTTTGCTGCGTAAAGTTATGCGAATCTGGCATGGATTAGCGTATCCCTTTCTTCACGGCCAGCAATGTGTTCGCGTGCTGGTCGAACTGGCACAGCCGCTTCCACAAGCTCTTCCTCATCTGCCTCCACCTCCTCCTCCTCCTCCTCTTCCTCCTCCTCTTCTGAGGAGGCTGTGCGCTGAGTCACTTGTTCCTCAGGCAGCGGTAAGCCATGTTGCTGTGCGATGTTGTGCAGTGCACAGCAGACCATGATGATTCTGGAGACCCTGGCTGGTGTGTACTGTAGGGCTCCACCAAATCTGTCGAGGCATCTGAATTGCATTTTGAGCAAGCCGATGGTTTGCTCGATGATGCCTCTGGTAGAAATGTGGCTCGCATTGTAGCGCTCCTCAGCTTCGTTTGATGGCCTCCTCATCGGTGTCATTAGCCACGTCTTCAGGGGATAGCCCTTGTCTCCAAGTAGCCATCCGGAAAGTTGGGTTGGCGGATTGAAGAGCTGAGGCACAGTGGACTGCCGCAGGATGAATGAGTCATGGCAACTGCCAGGGAACTTGGCGCAAACATGCATAATTATCTTCCTGAGATTACACACCAGCTGGACGTTAAGGGAGTGGAAGCTCTTGTGGTTGACAAATGCAGCTGGGTTGTGATGGGGTGCCCTAATGGCCACAGGTGTGCAGTCGACGACGCCCTGCACCCTTGGCAAGCCTGCCATATTTGAAAAGCCAACCGCACGCACGTTAACACTTTCTTCATCTGTGGAGAAGTGGATGTAATTGTGCGACTTGGCAAAGAGGGCATCGGTAACCTGCGTTATGCATCTGTGTGCGGCCGACTGGGAGATGCCGCTGATGTCTGCTGCTGATCCCTGGAAGGGCCCTGAAGCAAAGAAGTTGAGTGTGGTGGTGACTTTGACAGCCACTGGTAAGGAGTGTCCACCCGCTACTCTGGGCTCCAGGTGTTGGTACAGCGTTGTGCAGATGTCAGCGACTACGTCTCTCGAAAGTCGCAACCTCCTTTGGCACTGCGGCTCACTCATGTTGAGGAAGCTCATCCTCGGCCTGTAAACCCTGTGTTGGGGGTATCTCCTGCGGCGAGGTGCAGCCCTGCGCTGACGGCCTCTGCCCTGTGCGGCATCAGGTGGTTGAGGAGAAGGTTGGCGCTCCTGTTGTTGCTGCTGCTGTTGTGCCTGGTTCTGCTGCTGCCGCGGCTGCTCTTCCTCCGATTCTGAGGACCAGGATGACAGGGTATAAATGGTTCTCATTCCGCTGCTACATATCTCAGTTGAGGAATAGATGTTATAAGTGCTCAGTCAATGTGGGGAGAGGGTATTCCAAGGAGGACATAGTGCATATGGATCTCAGCTTAAACACTTACAACCTCAATACCCCTGCAAAATGTGTTCCAAAACCTCAAGACAGAAAGTTCTGCCATCTGAAAGTGAACTCAAGTTACAAGTCAGCTTTTATGCTGCAGGTGCAGCTGTCAACAATTCAGCGAGTTGCTGAACCCGGCACAATCAGCTGCGTGTTTGTCGCACGACGTGCAACACGCTGAAAATGTTGCAAAATGGGAGAGCCTCTCAAAATCGGATTATCCAGGCAGTTAACAAGCTGTTAATTGCCTTAAGTGGCTCTCCCGCCACTTGGTGTTGGGTCTGATCGGGACTTGCAGACCCGACACTTTGTAAAGTTGCGTGGAGGCGGGATGGCGATGGGTTCGCAACCCGCCGTCAATCATTTTGATTTTAACTCCGGACCCACCTCCAAACCCGCCCTCTGAGCGCTGGCAAAATCACGGCCGGAGTCTTGCTGCAATTGTACAGGGCTCTGGTGAGACTACACCTGGAGTACTGTGCACAGTTTTGTTCTCCTTATTTAAGGAAGGATATACTTGCCTTAGAGGCGGTGCAATGAAGGTTCACGAGATTGATCCCTGGGATGAGAGGGCCGTCCTATGAGGAGAGATTGAGTAGATTAGGCCTATACTCTCTGGAGTTTAGAAGAATGAGAGATGATCTCCATTGAAACATGTAAGATTCTGAGGGGGATTGACAGGGTAGATGCTGAGAGGTTGTGTCCCCTGGCTGGAGAGTCAAGAACAAGGGGGCATAGTCTCAGGATAAGGGGCCGGCCTTTTAAGACTGAGATGAGGAGGAATTTCTTCACTCAGAGGGTTGTAAATCTTTTGGAATTCTCTGCCCCAAAGTGCTGTGGATGCTCAGTTGTTGAGCATATTCAAGGCTGAGATAGGTAGATTTTTGGACTCCGGAGGAATTAAGGGATATGGGGATAGGGCGGGAAAGTGGAGTTGAGGTCGAAGATCAGCCATGATCTTATTGAACGGCGGAGCAGGCTCGAGGGGCCGTATGGCCTACTCCTGCTCCTAATTCTTATGTACTTATGTTCACCCAGTATTATGTCATGATGCCATTCCTGCATTTGCGGGTGAGCATATTATGCACGGCCCTAAATGGGCTGGAAATTCTGATAATGGAAAAAGGGGTGGGGCCCTGGCGTAGTCAGATCTCCGCCAATTTCCGCACCCTGCCCTTTCAGAATGTGACATTGTGGAATTTTGACCTTTCTTTTTCTAAGTTGCATAATGTAGTAGCACACAGAGCGATTCAGTGAACTTTGGACTAATATTCTCCATTTGTCACACAGAGCCCACCCCTGTATTCCTGCACGTGAATCAGAATCTAATCTGTATAGCTTGGGATTTTAACTGCTTGGGCCAGAAACTGTGAGCACACTGATTGAGCTGCAGTGCAAAATTGAAACTTGCAGTAAATCCACCCTGAATTCCAGCCTTTGGTTTATAGTAAGAAACCTCCTGAAGGAGTCGATCTGTAGAATAGTCCGAGGCTGTCGGTAACATTCAATGTTGTGTAACAGAGTCTGCAGCGTCGCAGCAACAAAAAACTGCAAACGTCCACGCTCACCCGTGGGCAGTTGTTTGAGAGTCACGATTCGCGTGTTTATTTTCTGGCCACCGGAACTTTATCAGAGCTCGAAAAGGCCCACGCATACCAGCGAACGGTATCATTAGGACTGCATGGGTTACCTGAGCCATTCAGCCCATCTGTGGCAGCCAGTGCCATTTGGGGGGTGGGGGGGTAGCGCTCATTTTTGTTGTTGCTCACCCGCAAATGTAGGAATGGCATCGTATGACATAATACTATTACAGGGAACGGTAGCATAGTGGTAATGTCACTAGGCTAGTAATCCGAGGCCTGGACTAATGGTGCCTAGAGATGTAAGTTCAAAATCCCACCACGGCAGCTGGGGAATTTAAATTCAGTTAATTAAATAAATCTGGATTTAAAAAGCTCATATCAGTAATGGTAACCATGAAACTATCGGATTGTCGTAAAAACCCATCTGGTTCACTAATGCTCTTTAGGGAAGGAAATCTGCTGTCCTTACCTGGTCTGTCCTATATGTGCCTCCAGACCCACAGCAATGTTATTGACTCTGAAATGGCCTAACAAGTCACTCAGTTGTAACAAACTGCTACGAAACTATACTGGGTGCCTCCTGAGATGCGACTTAAACATAAACACCTCTTTTACTAGCTCTTGGTTCCCTCAGAGGCAGCAGTGTCGTGCCACTTACCTTACAGTGCTGCTGCCAAATTTAGGGCTGATGGCTGCGACAGTGCTGCTAGTCCAGATGTGGATGTGCGCTTGCAGTCTGGGGATAGAGCGTGTGTAACTGTATTCCCTGCTGCCTAGTCGAGGAAGAGATAATCCATATTCCTGTTCAGTTTAAGGAGGATCATTTACTGGAAAATTTGGACTCTTATGGTGAAGAAGTTACAGGAATACAGACAAAAGTCCCCAACATCTTAAGGCTTGCATCAGGCTTGCAATTTACTGAAAGTATACAGTCTTTTCGGTATCATAATTGTTTTGCCGCATCATGACTCAGCTCTTTCCATGACTGCTTCTCCAAGAGCTGTCCAAGGGTATTGCATAATAAATTATTGACATTCGAAGAGAAAGCCAGTTATAATCTTGTTTACAAGGCAGTCTCTAAAGACACTTTTACATTGTCATTATGGGTACCAGGGGAGCGGTACTCAAATAGAGTCACAAGCCTCCTATACGCACTCTTCCTTATTTACCTTACTTTCTGCTGCTACTCCAGTCAAAGCTCCGGGAGACCAGAAAACGGAAGGGGAGGGATTCTGCCACTTGCTTAGCTGTATGTGAAGACCTAGGGGGGGGGGGGGGGTCATTTTATGAGCCTGTGCTGCTGGGGGGAAGTCTCGTTTGATGCTAACAGGAATCAGAAAAGCAGGCAGGGCTGCTGACAATATTCTGACCATTTTGAACTCAAAAAATTAACCCCTGATGGCAGCTTGTGAGCTGTGTGAAAATCTGTGTGTCCAATACTGTTGGATCTTTCGAGGTCAGGGACTGGATTTCACTTTGAATTATGGCCCCTTTTTCAGAATGTTGAAGACGTGTAAGTAGCAATAACACTCCCCTCAAAAATCACATACATCCCATGATGATCAGAGGTGAAGATGCATTGTCCCTTTAAATCAAGTGTCTTTGAAGACAGAAACCCTTGTGACAGGCAACATGAGCTGGCAGAGTGGCTTGGTGTAAAGATGGTGCTTGAGTGTTTGCAGAGGTTGCCCTTTTCATAGCTGAATTTCCACGATATTTAGGCGCTGACAGACAAAGAGTATGATATCTAAGAAGGTGAGAGAAGCTGTATCAGAGGTACAGGATTGGGATTGGCAACAGTACCGTGACTTATCTGGTCACCCTTGAGAAACAGTTCTTGAGGTGGTGGAAATTGCACCTCCCTCCATACTGCCTGAACCACCCTTTTATGGGGCTTCATTTCCTCAGTCCTCCAAAGTCTTCTGGCTCTCACTTCTGTCAAAAGGACATCCACAGATACATTGAAAAATTTGGGGGCTTTAAATTCGGCAGGACCTGAGGGAACCCTGTTCTTCTGGATTTCCCAACTGCAAAATTGCCCCCCGCTCCCTCCCCGGCTCCGAGATAAGGTCAAGGCCTGAATGTCTGCTTGTAGCTCCACACCCTGCACCGCCTCCCGCCCCCCGCCTAACACTTTCAGCCATTATACTTTATCTTCTGGAATTCTCTTCCAGTAACAACAACTTGCATTTATATAGTACCTTTAATGTAGTAAATGGTTCCAAGATGCTTCACAGGAACGTAATCAAATAAAAATTGATACTGAGACAACAAAGAGACATTGGCCCTGAATTTGCAGTCCGAGGCTTCCCGCGGGGAAATGCCTCCGATTCGCAAATAAAACGCCTGCGTACCTGGTGGTCCGAGAAGTGCGGAGACTCGCGGTCCTAGGCCTCTCCGGGTACCCGCAGGTAGAGGCCCAAGTATCTCAGGGGCTCAGGCGGTTCACAAGCGCCCCGGGATCACGTGGGCCGGCGCAATGAATGAAAGAAGGGGATCCCCCATTCATGCTTATGGGGGTTCCGTATGTACAGAATCCCCATAAGCATGAATGGGAATACCCCCAAAAATACATCTACACATCAAATAAATTTAAAAAAATGACATATTTAAAATTAATTAAAATGCCATTTAATTAAATATTTAAAACAAAAATTTACTTATTTGAAAATTTACTCAACCTGTCACATCAACACCACCTCTTGCCTTGATCATCTCTTAATGTCTCTTAATCTCTCCTTTTGTTATTTCATCCCCTCCCCCTTTTCCCAGCTTTATCCTTGCATTAAATCTATTTCATTTCCTGCTATTTCCAGTTCTGACAAAAGGTCTTCGACCTGAAACGTTAACTCTGTTTCTCTCTCCACGGATGCTGCCTGGCCTGCTGAGTTTTTCCAGCGTTTTCTGTTGTTATTTCGGATTTCCAGCATCTGCAGTATTTTGCTATCATAAAAGATATTAAACTGATTTACATGGCTAAACAAGAGCTTCCACTTTCACAATCTAAGAACTGAAGCTTCTGATTCAGATTGAGATTCCATGGAGCTCTCAAATCCCTTCTGTAGTGCGAGTGGAAAAGAAAATAGTGTGATCTCCTTGTGAACGTCATAAAGAGAAATGTTTGTGTATTGGGAGCTAGCTTCAGAACATCATACACAGAGATAAATTCATTGATCCTGCATTCAAAGGGAGATGGGGATACAACATTGTAGGGTGGATTCCCCGACCAATTATTTTGAGCACGATCCCTGCTTTATTCTGGTGAATTTATCCTACTATATGATGCACTACAGGTACTCTGAGCAGATCTTAATATTCTGGGGATTTATTAACATGTACTTTGGAGTTCTTTATAATAGATAAATCTGTTTAACCAAAGACTTATCGGTCTCAAAATTCCAACTGCGGGATGGCACATCCTGGCTGAGACGTGCCTGCCTGTGATCTGCACCGCTGACCCCACCAAAGTTCGTGGGGTCAAAGCGTGGCAATGGTGGGCATCCATACCATTCAGGGTGCAGCTAGGGTATCCACCTGCCAAAAATACTGAAAAGTCTGGCAGAAGAGTGGCTAGCTGCTGGGATTTGCTGGCTTCCCCTCGGAAACATTTTTCAGGTGACTCCAGTGGTTCCCTTTGTAAGAGGGCCACATTTAAATATTAAAAAAAAATAACTTCCTCTTTGGGAGTCCAGACCACCGCCCAGGCCTGAACCCTCATTTGGACCCCACGTCCACCATTTGGCAGCTACATAGGAACAGGAGTAGGCCATTCAGCCCCTCGAGCTTGTTCCACCATTTAATGAAATCATGGCTGATCTGTATCCTAACTCCATCTACCCGCCTTGGCTCCATATCAAAAATCTATCGCTCTCAGATTTAAAATTATTAATTGAGCTAGCATCTACAGCTTTTTGTGGGAGAGAGTTTTACATTTCTACTATGCTTTGTTTGAAGAAGTGTTTCCTAACTTTTCTCCTCAATGGCCTGGCTCTGATTTTAAGGTTATGTCTCCTTGTCCTAGACTCCCCAACCAGCGTAAAAAGTTTCTCTCGACCCTATCAATTCCTTTCAAAATCCTAAAAACCTCAAACAAATCATCCCTTAACCTTTAATATTCCAGGGAATACAAGCCTAGTTTATGTAATCTCTCCTCATAATCTAACCCTTGGAGCCCTGATAACTTACTGATGAATCAGCGCTGCACTTCTACCAAGGCCAATATATTCTTTCTAAGGTGTGGTGCCCAGAACTGTACACAGATATACCTAGCCTCACCATCCTATACCAGGTTGCCCTGAGGGCTAGGAAAGTGGCAACTCCCAATGTAGGGAATCCACACCCTTCTTCTGCCAATGGGTTTGTTTGGGGCAGGCTGAATCACCACCTCCAACAAGGCTGAGATCTGACATATCCGGGACCTGGCCTAGTGACCTTCCGGCGAACTCCTGCCAAAAGTTTAGGGCTCACTGACTCTTTATTCACTTTCCATGTAAATCATGGGCAATTTTGAGGTATCCACAAAAACTACAGAGAATAATTTTTGCAGTAATGATTTCAAAGAGTTATTTTATAATTTATTACTTCTGTTATAATCCAGTTTTTGGCCTCTGTAGCACCACATTGTTCTTTTGCCAGGACATGAGTGTGAACTGTTCAGATCATGCACCTCTCTAATGCTGTGTTTACATTGTAGAACTGTTTTCTACCACTCTTGCAGCTGCAGGAACTAGCTTGTTTCTATTTTACAACATCTGGATCTACTTTAAAATAACTGTGTATACGTAACCTTGCACATGTGTGGCTGATTTAGAGGTGGACATTTTGCCCTCGACTTCCCACAGTCCTGCGATAACAAAAACATATTTAGTAACCTAGGTGAGGAGGCATTACATATAGTATTATATAGTATTTACAACACAGAAACAGGCCATTAGGCCCAACAGGTTCATGCCGGTGTTTATGTTCCACACGAGCCTCCTTCCACCTCTAACCCCATCAATATATCCTTCTATTCCTTTCTCCCTCATGTGTTTATCTAGCTTCCCCTTAAATGCATCTATGCGAGTCACCTCAACTATTCCTTGTGGTAGCGAGTTCCACATTCTAACCACTATCCTATATTGATGGCCCCTAGTTCTAGTCTCCCCCACAAGTGGAACCATCTTCTCTGAGTCTACACTATCAAACCCTTTCATAATCTTAAAGACCTCTATCAGGTCACCCCTCAGTCTTCTCTTTTCTAGAGGAAGGAGCCCCAGCCTGTCCAATCTTTCCTGATATGTATAACCTCTCAGTTCTGGTATCATTCTAGTAAATCTTTTTTGCACCTTCTCCAGTGCCTCCATATCCTTTCTATAATATGGGGACCAGAATTGTGCACAGTACTTCAAGTGTGGTCTAACCAAGGTTCTCTACAATTTTAACATAACTTTCAATTCTATCCCTCTAGAAATGAACCCCAGTGCTTTGTTTGCTTTTTTTTATGGCCTTATTAACCTTTGTCCCTACTTTTAGCGATTTGTGTATCTGTACTCCCAGATCCCTCTGCTCCTCTACCCCATTTAGACACTTATTTTCCAAGGAGTATGTGGCCTCATTATTCTTCCTACCAAAATGCACCACCTCACACTTATCTATATTGAAGTTCATTTGCCAATTGCACGCCCATTCTGCAAGTTTATTAATGTCTTCCTGTATTTTGTCGCAGTCCTCCTCTGTATTAACTACACCCCCCAAGTTGGTGTTGTCTGCAAATTTTGAAATTGTACTTCCGATTTCCAAGTTTAAATAGTTTATGCAAATGAAGAACAACAGTGGTCCCAGCACCGATCCTTGTGGAACACCACTTCCCACTTGATGCCAGTTGAGTAACTACCTTTAACCCCTAATCTCTGTTTTCTGTTTTGTAGCCAGCTTGCTATCCATTCTGCTACTTGTCCCCTGACTCCATGGGACCTTAGTCATGAGTCTATTATGCAGTACCTTATCAAAGGCCTTTAGGAAATCCAAACATATTACGTCGACTACATTACCCTTTCTGTTATTTCTTCAAAGAATTCAATAAGGTCAGTCAAGCATGAGTGCTTCAAACCATTCGATGCAACAGCCCAAAAAGTATGGCTGCTTCCAAAGGCAAGTCACATTGCATTAATGGGCCCTTTGTCAGCACAAATTAAACCACCTCTTTCGGTTGTATGCTTTGCTTGCCTTGACATGAGTGCTTCCTTGTTTCGTTTCTGCAAGTTGATAATGTGATTGCACTACATATTTATCAACCATTCATCATACTGACATACACCGAGCAGAGGAAATCTCACAGTGTTCAGTGTTACTAACAGACAGAGTAGAGGCGATCATCTCACTATGATCAGGATGTTATTAACATACCAGAGGAAATCTTCCTCTTGGATGTGTTACTGAACAGCTGATCAATAAATTTACATTTTGGAGTATATTTTGCGCAATGTGTTATTTATAAAGCTGGCATTATAAAGCTTCAGTAAAATTATGTTTCTTTAACCTTATACACAAAGTAAAATAAACCCCAAATTTTCATCTATGTGCTCTTCACAAACAAAGTTGGTACCAATGTTGTAAAGTTAGTGTTGTCAAAAGATGCTGATAGTTCAGATCAGATTTACTTACGTCCTTGTTTTTTGTATCTTGTGACGCCTACAAGACTACCAACGTTCTGTTTTCGATGTTTTGTTGCTGTGTTTATGATAATTAACTAAAGTTGCAGTCACAATTGTACCTAATTACAAGTAATAATCTGTACCTAAAGGACAAGGTGCAGGAACAAATACTGTGGGTGTCAACAGAAAATGGCTTTCCTTTTTCAGTTTCATTTTGCCTCACAGAACATTTATTGACACTTACCTTAACCCTTTGCCTTTCAGATTGAACAATTCGCCCCCCAAAATGAACAGCTATTAGAAAAAACATTTTGTGAAAGCAAAGGGTTCAAATTATATTCGTGAACTCTTTCTACATCCCTCAAGATTGCATTGCTCTTGACTAACTTAGTGAATGATAATTCAAACGGTATCTGATTTCCATTACCAGTATGTGACTAACTACTGTACATAAATGCATGCTGTAAAAGTTATTGAAGTTATTGCCATCATATTGCAAAACATCAATCATAAAAGTCACTTTGTTTCTCTTTTTTTTAGAAGATTAACAATCTATCCGTTGTGAGGTATAAAAGTATTTTTTTAAAAAGACTTGCATTTATATAGCGCCGTTCACGACCACCGGACGTCTCAAAGCGCTTTACAGCCAATGAAATACTTTTGAAGTGGAGTCACTGTTGTAATGTGGGAAACGCGGCAGCCAATTTGCGCACAGCAAGCTCCCACAAACAGCAATGTGATAATGACCAGATAATCTGTTTTTGTTATGTTGGTTGAGGGATAAATATTGGCCAGGACACCGGGGATAACTCCCCTGCTCTTCTTCGAAATAGTGCCATGGGATCTTTTACGTCCACCTGAGAGAGCAGATGGGGCCTCGGTTTAACGTCTCATCCGAAAGACGGCACCTCCGACAGTGCAGCACTCCCTCAGCACTGCACTGGAGTGTCAGCCTAGATTTATGTGCTCAAGTCTCAGGATTGGGACTTGAACCCACAACCTTCTGACTCACAGGCGAGTTAATTAAAGCATTTATCTCCAAACTAATACGTTATTTGCCGCTTCTGACAGAAAGAAATTTAAAATTATGTAGAGTTTCGCAATTATCGCGATTCAAAATAACATGAGAGAAGCAGATTCAATTGATCAGTTTTATTAAACGAAATGCTGTCCTGATAATAAAGGACACAGAAGCCTGTAAAATGGCCGCCGCGCATCATGGCAGAAGCTTCCAGAAACACAGTGGGCAGACAAGATGGCGTCGAATATACATTCAGTATGAGATTAGATCATACTCGGTACACATTGATAAAGACAGGATGCAACCCGTTTGCATTTTAAACAATAGCAATGATATAAGTGCTGGAATCATTTTCCTATGCACAGTAAGGATCATTGAACTGGGCAATCGAAGGCCCATCCAGACACATCAATACACAAATACCCCACCGGCTCAACAATGAGAGAGACATTGGCGGGTGATTAAGCCAGTATTCGGGGGGCCCCAAAACCAGTCGAGGAGGCGATTCATACACATCCTGGCTGGCTCAACAATGGGGAAGACATTAACGGATAATTGGCCAGTTTCAGGTGCTACCGAAACCCGTTAAGAAGAGAATCGCCCCATGCTGGGAGTTTTAAGCGCCAAAATCACACAAAGGAAAAACATTTAGATTTGAGCGGGAGATAAAGCGGACACAACAGTACAACTATAGAGGACAAATGTCCATCGGTCTCTTGACTCGGGCTGAACGCTCTTATTCTCTTGACTCTTCCTGAACTCGCTTGACTTGTGGACTCTTGACTCTTAGCCGTACTGGTCGGTTATTCAAGTGTTGGGTGGAGCTCAATCGGAATGAGCCGCCTCGACAAGGGCAAGTAACAGGGTACACCATCCCGAGTGTCGGTAAATGGTGTCTGGACCCGGAGGCCCGAGTGACGAGAAGAAAGACGAGAAGAAAAATGAGAAGAAATTCCACGTGCCGCCACGGTCAGTAAACCCCGACCGCGCCCGAAAATATAACGACAGAACTTTCCTTTGAGTTCTACCGACTTCTACATGTACCGCAACACAGGAAGATTCTTCTTTGAATTCTAAGACGGTTTGAGTCCATCGACTGCTTCATGACATCAGGGAGTCTGGCTTGCCCTTCGCAGCAGCGAAAGTAAACAAGTGGGATGCAGAAACCCTTCCAAACACGTGACAGTCAGGCGCTGCAGCGAAACGAGCTGAGTGCCTCATTTTAAAATCTCTGAAGTAAACCGAGTGGTGAGCATGTTTTCCGATCCTACAAATCCAGACGTAGTTTAGGTATTGTTAAGGGAGGGTGGTTTTTATAAGGTTAAGGTATAATGTGTTCCCCTTTTTACGATGTGCCGTGTTTTCTCCATTTCCATAGACCAAGCTTTATGAACGTGTGTATACTTGTACTCTCTTTGATTTGCGCCTATGACATGTATTTCATGATTTTCGACGCCATGCAATAAAGATATTCATTTCGTGCTATTCAACCGGGTCTATTTGAGTTTTCTCTGCATTACTGCTCCTTGCATCTAAGTCCAGGTGTCAGAACCGTAAGGGCGAGTGGGTCGAACCACTCACAGGTGCTTATTGCAAAAAGGCTGGCCGGAGACCAGAGCAAGCAATAGTATAGGCAACGAAGGCCTAACCTCGCACCAGCACCGTCTGAGACACGTCCCCCTTACAGACAAAGAAAAATTATTAATTTCTAAACGGCAGATAGAGTGCTTTTTTAATTCAGAAAATATCCATTTGTTTTTCGGTAAAAATGTAATATTTAAAATCATTGTAGGTTCAGAAATACTGGAAAAAGCAACAAATGCAGGGGTAATTTTAACCTTCACCACATGGGCGGTAACCTGGTGGAGTGGATCATCCGCGTGTTGCAGAACCAGCCTGATTCTCATCCCAAAATCGCCCGGGTTCTACAACGGGTTAAAATTACTGCCAGAGTATCAAAAATCTAAATTTTCTGAAGGGTGGGGGAGGGGTGCGGGAGGGGAGGTGGAAGGGGACGACGATATGCTGCCCACTCCCTCTAGAAAGTACATGTTGTGCCTTCAATATTTGGATTTCACCTTCAGGCTTTCATGTATTTATGCCTTTTTTTTTCCAATACAAGTGAAGGAATGTTGGTTTACTTACAGCTTAAATTACATACCTGTATGACTACATGTTTTCACATGTCATAGGCTTATAATCCGGGCTGTTCTTGAGTTGCAAGCTCTTTGGGCTCAGCTTTTTGAAACTCGGTCAACTTCTGCTAGTTTTCTATTGGACATGTATGCTATCGTACCTTCTCCCCCAGGGAGTGGGTTGGTCTGGGCTTCTGATTTGACAGCTGCCATCCAGGTCACTCCAGGAATGCCTCCGGACCTCTGGGTCTCCGCCCCTGCATCAGCCCAGCTGCTGCTGAAACTCTCATCTGTACTTTTGTTACCTCCAGAGTCGACTATTCCAATGCCAATGCTCCCCTGACCTGGGCTCCCATCTTCCATCCTCCATAAACTTTAGGTCATCCAAAACTCTGCTGCCCATACCCTAACTCGTATCAAGTCCCGTTCACTCATCAGCCCTGTGCTCGCTGACCTACATTGGCTCCTGGTCCAGCAACGCCTCAGTTTTAAAATTCTCATCCTTGTGTTCAAATCCTTCCATGGCCCTCGCCCCCTCCCTATCTCTGTAACCTCCTCCAGCCCTATAACCCTCCGAGAACTCTGCGTTCCTCCAATTCCGACCTCTTGCGCATCCACTATTTTAATTGCTCCACCATTGGCGGCCTTGCTTTCAGCTGCCTGGGCCCTAAACGCTGGAATTCCCTCCCTGAACCTCTCCGCCTCTCTACCTCTCTCTTCTTTTAAGACGTTCTTTAAAACCTACCTCTTTGACCAAGCTTTTGGTCACCTGTTCTAATATCTCCTTATGTGGCTCGGTGTCAAATTTTGTTTGATAATCGCTCCTGTGAAGCGCCTTGGGATGTTTTACTACATTAAAGGTACTATATAAATGCAAGTTGTTGTTGTAAGATATTTTTAATGATTTTTGTGAAAATGCATATATGAAACTTTACAGTGAAATGGCCTTGCTGGATGCCTCAGTGATTCCTGTAGTGATGTTCAAGTACAAATGCTTAATGCATACTACATTCCTCTGAATGCTATTTTCAGGCAGGTACTAACCCTTCTACTTTAGCACAAAGCATTGATCAGAAAATATACCCATGTGTGTTTATTCAGTGAGTAGCTGAGCCATCTAGGCTACAAAAGTCACCGATTTAATGTCCAGCCTACACTGAGTTAGCTGATCACATCAGTGGCACCGGGAGGGGAGCTAAAATTGGCCCCAGCGCTCCTGGGTTGAGGAAGTTAAGACCTCTGAAAATTTCTCCCCTTCGGTCAAAGTTCACACAGGATCAATGTCCACTCAGGCGAGGTATCAGATGGAAGCTGTGGAATTCTGTGAGGAGGCAACGTTTTCAGGAGATGAGGGAAGTGGAGAAACAGTGGCAAGAAAAAAATACAAACTAACTACAGGAAATAGTTAATATTTCTAGGAATCTTCTGCAAACTCAGTACAGGCTGCCTGATGCAGAGAGAGTGACGGAACCAACGTAATTTGCACTTAACCCTCTCACGTCAAGTGATTTATTTTTCAATATTTTCCTTCCTCATTTTTCTGCCAACTTTTCCTCTCCTGAAGCTGTTTAATCCTTGCTAGGATATGGTGCCACTAACAAAGGGCATGCCTGTTCATTGTTTATGTGTGAGTGTAGCCAGTGAGTCAACTGGGTGTGGGGAGACATCAAACTGAGCTCTATCGTGTCCTCGCCTGACCTCCAGTGATCAGGACTGGGAGTCTTGGGTCTCACCGATCTGTATTGTTGAGTTGCTCACTGCCTGAACCCGCTCAGCCTTTGGGAGAGCTTGCAAAGTGATTTTCCACATTCTGTGCATTTTATTGTTGAATGGCACGTGAGGTAAAATGACTGAGAAAAAAGATCAAAAATAGTGGGAAATATAAAAAAAGAAATTCAAAATAATCAAGAATATATTTAGAAAAATATAATTGTAACCCGATGTCCCTACATAACACGGTTCACTACACTCCAAATAGTAATTGTGTTACAGCAGCAGTATTGCAGGATCACTTTCCTTCATGTACTCTACACAGGAAGTCCAGAACCCAGATAGGAACCGCAGTTCACTGCATGAACTGATGTCTGCTATTGAACATATGACAAGTGGTATCTGCAGTGCAGACTTCCGTTATACAGACCATAGGTACAGTAGGGCTGTGTGTCGTGAATGCTCCCACCATGGCCCAAATGAAGATATGGCCAGGTTGTGGTTCTGTGCCATCAAATGGCAATAGGCATTAATGATGCAAGCCCTTCATGACATGCACTTTTCACTCACTCCATCTCTCCTAACACAAGTCCAGAGGCATCCACACTTGGAAAGGAAATGGGGACTGCACTGGGTGAAACACAGAGCATAAATGAGTAGGAGCAGCTGGTGGTGGCACATGGAGAGGAAGATATTTCTGTCTGCAAGTCAAGAGGTGTCACTCTGCATTTAAAAGAGTGATGCCTACAAAGAATCTAGCATTGGTGCAAAGCGTATCAGACAGTGTGGTCCAGATGGCTGCTCAGGTGAGGAGTCCACTAACAACATGTGCAGCACATTAGAGGGTCATGTAATAGCTCTGGAGCCCACCATGGATTGTGTAGCAGCTCCAGGGACATCTGCCGCAGAGGCCCACACAACAGAGGCTTTCAGGGCAGTCTTTGTTTCCTCTTTGGAGAGGATTGTTTTCTCTGTTTTGGACAGGGTTTGTGACAGGTTTTAGACAAGCGTCACACAGGGCTTCACTGATCTAACTGGGACCGTTAGATCTGCTTTCCCACAGATCAGTGGCCATACTGAGCCAGTGCCCAGTACTAGTAGGACGGCAGGAAGGTGTTCAGATGGTGATGACTCTCATGATAGCAGCACATTTATGTCATATTGCCAACCTCTTCGATGCCTGTAGATGTGGCAGAAAGGAGGCTGGTCCAGATTGCCATGTAGAAGGCCAAGAGATGCAAGCTTGCAGCAGGTTCATCTTAGAACTTAACAGCTATGAGACTTGGGGACCACCCCAAGAAGGCTTGCATTGATGCAGAGCAGCCAGCCACTTCATGCCCTCCTACCACTCAGGAAGCACTAGATTAGGGTTAGGTGTTCACATTTCACGCACTGGCACCAAGGAGAAGCATGGTGGTTAGACGCACTAGGCACATACACAGTCTGGGATGGTGCTGATCGCCCAGGAGACACCCCGAGACTTCTCTTTTAGGATTGAAGAGTGCTGGAATGCAGGCTGGTTTGCTTTAAAATGAAGACATCACGGCAGCTGCCAATGAGGCGAGCAGTGTCCTGTCACTCTACTGCCGGTTGTCCATAGAGAAGTGGGATGAAATGGTTTATTCCAGCAAATGCTTCAGTGCATAGCTGATTGTCTAATGTCAGTGATGTCCTCAGTGGCAGTCTGAAATAACCCTGTAGCATAATAGTTCAGGTCAGTTGTGACCTTTATAGTCACTGTCAGTACAGTGACTGGAGCGGAAGTGGGCTGTAGGGAGGATTGCAGCAGGTGCCATAACTCATTGATGTCTTCTTTTCTGCCTTTGCAAGCATTGCTCCTGAGTCAGCTGGAGGTCGGAGCACCTTGGTCTGTATATTCTAACATGGGGATATTGCCTGACCAGTCTGGTCTCCCTCCATTGCTCCTCTTCTTCCTCGAAAAACAAAGATACAGGAAAATTCCCAATGAGAAACCTTTTCTCATCCTTTTTCTTTTCTCTAATTGGCAGGGGGGGAGGGGGAGGGAGTCTGGGGAAATGGGAGACCCGAAGCAAAAAGGCATAAAGGGAATGGTTAAATAGTTGTCAGCAGCGCCAAAAACAGAAATGAATCACTCGAATCGTGTGAGAAATAAAGCTTTGGTAAAACCTTACTATATAACTGGTTGGCCCTTTAAACTCACGTTCACCTTTTCTGTGGTGCCGAGCAACCTTGCACACTCGTGATTCAAATGAGAGCTTCAGTCGGTGCAACTGAGGTAATAATGATGGGAAATGGGACGTCTGATGTCACTGCATCATAACTGCGCCATTTGAAAGCACCCGCCCATTTTTGGGTGGGCATTTGCTACAAATGATGGCAGAAAATTGCGTGGGAGATCGAGTGTAACAGATCCCTGCCCCATTTCGCAGCCCCCCTGCACCGCCCCCCCTCCACCCCAGCCCCCGCCACGCAAATGCTTCCCGAAAGTCTGATGGTAAGCAGAGGGAAATCCAGGGTACTAATTCAACCTTTGAACTGTAGTAAAATACTTGCTTTTTAATTTGACATTGAGGCTCTGGAATGCTGAACAGACAAAAAAAGGAAGACTTACATTTATACAGCACCTTTCATGACCTCATCACATCCCAACGTCATTAGATTACAGCCAATTGAGTACTTTTTGAAATGTAGTCACTGCTGCAATGTAGGAAACACGGCAGCCAATTTGCGCACAGCAAGGTCCCACAAACAGCAATGTGATAATGACCAGATAATCGCTATTAGTGATGTTGGTTGAGGGATAAATATTGGCCAGGGCACCGGGGATAACTCCCCTGCTCTTCTTCGAAATAGTGCCATGGGATCTTTTACGTCCTAAGATCTCATCCGAAAGTCAGCACTTTTGACAGTGCAGCACTCCCTCAGTACTGCACTGGAGTGTCAGCCTAGATTTTGTGCATTGATGCTCTGTCCCGACATAACATTTTACTCGTAACTTTTTTGCTAAAATTAATGAACACAGTTCTATCCGGCAAAATATACATTAACCTCAACCTCCAAAGAGCATTGCTTTCTGCACCAGTTTGGCATTTCCTTTTTCAACACCAGTCGTTCGAGTGGACTGCCTGAGTAAGGTTGCCATTGTAGTGCCAATTTGATGCCAAATTAATTGGTGTTTTGTGCTCAGAGGCCTTTATTAATCAAAACAAAAAATTTGGTCGGCCTTATCACCATTGACGTTGGAAATGCAAAATAATCAGGAAATGGCTCCGATTACGACAAACAGTGATTCCAGTGGGAGGGTCACTGCGACTCGCTGCCGCCTTTATTACTGGATTAAAATAAACACTTAAAAATCTTACTACCTACAGGAATATCCAGCTCAGTGCCATTACTGGAAATTTTTAACAGGGATCTTTATTGTTTAAACATCACATGGCTTTTTTCATTTTTTTTGGAGTGTTGTGACACACAAGAGTAAAATAAATAGGGAAGTAAAATTAAATATTACTGTCATTCTCAGCGAATACAATTCCAAGGCTGATAAGTGCTCACTGACAAAATATTCAAATTTTGTAATCACAGGTCCATTTTTCACACAGATCTTAACATAATTCCCCAAAACAAGCAATGTTTACCAAAATTGTTGAAGCCTTTAAACATTTCTGATCATTCTTCAGTAACTTCTCGATAGTTGAGATAATTCAGTGTGACGTGCTCCTGAGTGCCACCAAAGCTGATGTGAAAGTGCCTTGCATATATAAGCAATGACCATTTCAGTATTGTGTTGTGATATTTCTGTATTAGCAGTCAACTGTAAATCATGTGATGGGAAAGGGAGTGACGGCCTCCAGTAAATGTACTCAGGGTACAGTGCAAGTCATGTGGTTGCAGCTGCCTGCCCTTGTTTTTATTTCTGCATCCCTCTAGATACGTCTTTGATGGGAAGTGGCAGGTTTTACTGTAATTTTAATAATCTATACATCTGCCAAAATTACAGTAAGAAAATACAACCAGTGTGTTAAAATCCATTAAGGAAGAGACTGATTCAGGTGCTTGTTGTCTATTAGCTGAGCACAGCTCTGCGTTTGTCAGACGTTGCTCGTGAGTTCTCTACAATTTTAAAAGGTACGATCGCACAGTGAGAAGAGCTTCTCGTGAAAAGCCAATCAGGGTTTACCACATCTTTCCTTCCTTTGTTAAAGCTTGACAGCCATGAAAAAGAAAGCGAGGCCATTTCAGTTTTTTAATACACGCAGTTGTAAAGTAGTGTTAAGAAGGTTCTGTTCCTGCACTATAACACAAAGCATAGATTCTATACATTCTATCACCATGTTAGTGTTAAACCAATATAATTCAAATGACAAGGTTCTATAGCGCTAAAGCGACTAAGTCTTGCTGCAGTACTGAGTGATTGGCTTCCCACACTACAGGTAACACCATCTCTCTGTATTAAAAGCAATACTTCACAAAAATATATGGGCAAGGCGGACTGAAAATATCTCAGAGCTGAAAGACTGCCATGTAAAATGAGTGTACACATGTTTCGTGCATTCATATGAGATTTCTTTGGTGACAGTTTTAATGAATGTGGGTCATTGCCTCAGTTAAAATAGTGGGCACACAACAACAGCAACAACCGCTTGCATTTGTGCAGCCAACTTTAATGTAGAAAAAGGTCCCAAAGTGTTTCACAGCAACGTAAATGAAAAAATGGAATTCGTATGATTGCACTAAAATCGGGCAGCGTGATTCCACCACTCTTATGCCGCCAGGGACAAGTGTCCTTTCTTAAGGACAAATATTAGTCAGAGCATTGATGCAAATTTGGTGGTTTGAGGCTCTGACTAATCCACCAAAACCACAGTTATAATTCATGCTGTGGGCAACAAATATTTGCAGTGATCTTTTTCAACCCTAGCACAAAAACACCTTCGTGCTGGTACAAAGAATACAAAATCTGATCCTAGTATTGGAGAAGGAAAGGTTAACATTCAATAAAACAATGAAGTGTTAACCAGTATCAATAGAAGCATAGAAAAATAGGAGCAGGAGTAGGCCATTCGGCCCTTCGAGCCTGCTCCGCCATTCAATATGATCATGGCCGATCCTCTAACTCAATACTATATTCCCGCTCTCTCCCCATACCCCTTGATGCCTTTTGTGTCTCGAAATCTATCTATCTCCTTCTTAAATATATTCAGTGACATGGCCTCCACAGCCTTCTGTGGTAGAGAATTCCACAGGTTCACCACCCTCTGAGTGAAGAAATTTCTCCTGATCTCAGTCCTAAATGTCCTACCCCTGCAGGTTATCAGGATCTATCGAGCTTCATACTATACACTGTCATATTTTTTAGTCATGCCTTTCACTAGCTTAATAAAATGAGTTTATTCATTCAAAATTCCTCCCTAATTTGCACAATATGTGATATTTTCAAAAGTATGTATTTGTCAGTAGTTTAGTCCACAAAGAACTTGAAGAATCGAATTTACAAGAATAAACATAAGACAGAAAGAATAACCGCACTTGAACTAAAAGTTTTTCTCACGACAAGTGGGGTTTTAATTTAGAAAAGCAGGGTCTGAGCTGCAGCGAGCAGCCAGCTGATAATACAGCCGCTGGTACGAAAGACAGGTTAGCAGTACAGGCACGTAATGGGGAATATGCACCTCAATTCAGCAGGCATCTTTAAGGACTTTCTAGACTAGCAGACATTGGGGCAGGGTTCTATTGCATTAAAGTTGAATTTGAGGTTGAAGTCCACAAAGACTAGTTTCTTAAAAGATTATTGGGCCAAAAATTCGTCCCTTCCCGCGTGAGTACACAGTGTGTACTCACCCGTAATGCTTCCCGAAGTGCCGGTTTCCTGCATGCACTGCACATGCGTGGGAAACCGGAACTTCCGGTATGGTGAAGGGGGCGGTTCCTAGGTGAACCGCGTGCGCGGTAGAGGCTGCGCACACGCAGCAAACTTAGATTTTTTTTCAGGTTTCTACGCGAGGGTAAGTATTGAAGAAACTACGCTATTAAAAAGGAGGCGCAGGACCCGTTTTCAACAAGGTAAGTGGTTAATTAAGTATAATTTTAATTTTTTTTCAACAAGTTTATCTTTTTTAGATACTTTAAAGAAAGGTAAGTTTATTTTTATCACTTTTAAAAAGTATTTTAATTTTTTCAAAAATTTTAATTTTTGTTTAAGGTGGTTAATTTATTTAACTATAGTTATTTTATAAATGAGATGGTTTTTAAAAAAAAATTATTTTAAATTTAGCTGTTCTTTTGGGGCCGATTTCAATTCATAGATTTGACAGGTCTTCCTGTCAAATCTATGAATGAAAGATGGTCTGCTGCCATTGGCTCTCCATGGCCCACGTGATCCCAGGGGACGCATCGCACTAACTGCGCCCCTGGGACACGCAAGCACTGCGCGCCGGCAGTTGGGAGAGGCCCAGGACCCGAAGTTCCTGTGGGCCCAAAACACAACGGCAGGCACAGTAGGGAAGAGCGCGCGCGATCTGGAGAGGCGAATTTCTGGGCCAATAGGTCTGAAAGCAAATGGTACTGAATTTCTGGGCAATACCAATGAAGTAACAGCTGGCAGGAAGCTGGAGAGAAAAGAACCAATGAGAACTGCACCTCCCCATTCCAGTTTCCTGTTGTTTGTGTTCCCCAGCTGACGCAGCGAGAGTTCTGTGTCCTGTCCAGCTGATGCCTTCTTTCCACAGGGAAAGTGATGAAGGTTTTGTCCATTGCAAAAACAGTGGAGATGATTTTGATCGCCAAACGGTAACCGGGGTGGGAGTGGTGGCTGCCCGGAGGAGTCGGTGGGGAACCTGCTGAGTTTCCGGGTTGCCCCTTCATTAGCACGCTTGAGGCGAGATGCCAGCGTGAAAACCGCATAGGCAGCTCACCGATTAGGAGGTAGGAAATCGGACAGGTTTTTAAAGGGGAGGTGCATTTTTTTTGTGGGGAACAGAGAGAAGCAACAGTGTGAAGCAGCAGACACCAGGAGTTCCAGCAAGGCTCTGGGGTTTTCGGATGCAAGTGGTGAAGGTGCTGGCAGAGCAAGTCAGCACTTTCAAATCCTGCTCGCCTCCAGGATGGGGAGTGGCGATACATCCTGGGTAGGAACAAGAATCCTCTGTAAAGGCCCCCTTATATCTTTTTCAGAGGTTCAGTTCCTTCTGGAGAGCATTGTCCAAATGTTAAAAAAAAAATCTTTGCCCCTTTCTGCCCTCTCACAGTGGCTCCCACCTCTTCTGTTGCATCACCACTGGCCACATTTCCCTCTTCACAGCAGTGGGCTCCCTGTTTACCTGTTAACCTTTTCAACTGGTTTACTGTTTTGCAAGAAAAGAACTTACCAAGAGCTTCTTAAAGTTGAAGCATGTTTGCTTCTGTGTTATTTTTGCAAGGAATATTTCATTGTATGCTTTCGATATCGTAGCTTTGGGGATCCCTCTAGACATCCCTTTGTAGGTTATTGAAAAGGAGGAGGATCAGAGGAGACATGCCAAACAGGTGCGTTGGCACCTCATGGGATCACTTAGGACCCAACCTTATGCCACCAGCCATATTTACAGCCCAAACTTTCATACCTAGACATATCAGATGAACATCAATGTGGAAAGTGTGACTTCACACTCTTGCAGCCAGACCTGCAAACAATAACAGGATGGTTCCATCAGTTACAATCAAGATGACCGCAGATGTGAACTTTTATTCGACTTCTAAGCTAACAGCAGAGGGTGTCTGCTAAACCTCCCAACCTGTAGTATGGAGTTGTATCATGCAGGTGATATATACCTTGTTAGCCCAGGCCTCTCAACCTCAGGAAAAGGGGCAGCAACATGAGGGAATCTTGCACTTTTGCCACCTGGTTGAATTCTCCAAAGTGCAGGTATTATTGATGCCACATAAACGGCCATATGGACCCTACCCCCAATGCCACCCCATTCGTGAATGGGTTCCATTCCATCAAAGTACAGCTAGCCTGTGACCACAGATACTGAATCCTGCCTGTTATTTCCTGCTACCCTGATGGTTGCCATGATTCATTCATTTTACAGCAAATATTTGAAGGGTCACAATTGGATGGATGTAAACTGGGAGTCAAAGGCTATCCCCTGCAGCCACGGTCGCTTAACCCATTGAGGGTTCCAAAGGCAAGAGGTGAAGAGCGATATGATACACATGCGATTTCCAAGGTTTTAACGAAACACACCAGTGGCAGCCTGAAGCAAAGGCTCAGATGCCTGAAACAGAATTCTTGCTGCTTGCTACATTATATACAACTTAAGAGATGCAACAACCAATTGCAGCAGAGGATCTTAACCAAGAGCCAATCACTGATCAATCATTCAGATTGGAAGACACTGTCCATTAATTGCATGATACAGCCAAAGTGCAGTCGTCATTTCCACTTGTGCCCAATGCCCATGCCAAATAAAGCATTGTCTCATTGTCCTATTGCCCTCAACCTAACATTGGAACCTCTGGGTACAACAGTATTTCTGACCAACCATCTTAATCTACCATATAGCAAAAAAAATTTTGTCTGCACACAGTACAGTAAAGGAAAGAAAGAAAAAACTTGCATTTCTATAGCGCCTTGCACCACCTCAGGACGTCCCAAAGCGCTTTACAGCCAATTAAGTAGTTTTCAAATGTAATCACTGTTGTAATTTAGGGACATAGATCCCCATATTTCTATGGACTCTAACAGTGCGTGGTGCTGGTGTATTCAGAGTAGTGTCCCCTGGTGCTTCCCATTTGTCATAATGAATGGCGTTGCAGATGAATCATGATTAAAAGAATACGAGATCCATAAGAACTTGTGGTGTACAATCAGCAGAAAATGTTCTTGTGGTCAATTATTGAATTATCCTTAAACGTTTAGCATTTTTGACTCAATTAGCATTAGTCCTTCAGCATGCCTGGTGGCTAGGTGCTTTCTCGGCCCCAAAATCCAACCCTGCTGCAAATTTTTAATTAAAAGTCTAAGATTCTCAAAATTCACAGATCCCCCAAAACTCGAAGACAAACCCGAAGGAAAAAGACTTTGGACTCTTTTCTAACTATTTCAGGGTGGTGAAATGCATTGGGCCTAGCCGAAGGACATTTTAGAGCAAAAACCAAGATTTGGTATTTTAAAAGACATGTCTGGACTTGTAAGGGAGAAAAGGCTGTAAAGGAAGGTGGGATCAACCTCTGTAAAAGACAATTTGGATATTGGAGTTAATGCAAACTGTCTGGGGAACCGTATGACCTCGCTTGGAGTTAATCGGCCCCTATCAGACATTAACATCCTAACAATAAACCCGAGGAAGAGCAGTCTCCACCCAAACTACAGGACCCATCAAAACATGCATAAAACAGATCACTTCGACCCACTCTATAGAAATCCCAGGCCCAGTCAAGAAACTCACAACGTGAGAACAATCAGCTACAATTAAGCAGCAGATCGACAGGATGGAGCCATCCCGAAACCACTTCACACATTAACAAACAGGTTACTGTTAACGAGCCCGCCAAAATCTAACAATGACCGGGATTTGATTTGGCGGATAAGGAAACTTCAATTAGTATAATTGAAGGCCCGTTCTCAACCTAAGAGAGTCATTCACGGACGCATTCACTGCAACACAGTTCTCCAGTACCACCGTTCAACGTTACGTGTCCAGCCAGGAGGTCGACAGCTCGAAAACAAGACCATTCAACAAAGGAGGCCAACAGCTCCTGAAGTAGGCCGACACGTGGAAGAAACCAGAGCGACCGCCTCAGTGACCATCGGACACCTCGCGGCAACAAGGGCCTCACGAAACAACCAACTGAACATCACCACCAATATTGGGCCACCGCGACCAAAGAAAACCAACTCGGAGAAAAACCGAAGACCCGCAAAATTTCCACTCTACAATCTATTCCTGACTTACCCCTGGGTAAGACTTTACCCAAAAGACTCTAAACCCTACTTCTAACCAAAGAAAAGTGGGTATTCACCTGATAGATCCAATACGCACCCTATCGCATCAGCGGACTCGCGAAGACTGACCAGCTACGCAGTTGAAGTCCTCTACCGCGTACGGGGTACGGCAGACACCAACCGACATATAGAGCGAACCCCAAAACCGCGAACCAGCTCAACTGTCAAGGATTCGTTTGGTGAGCATTATCCCTGGTTCTCCAGGGTCCAACCTAGCTAGTGAAGTGGGATTCTGAGGGGTGAGGTATTCTTCTAATGTGATTTTCCCTCGTATGTACCGAAGTGTTCCCCATTTTATTAGAGTGGTAAGATTGTTGTGTTGTATTTTACTTTCTTGAATAAAGATCAAAGTTCTTGCACCAAGACCAATTGTCTGCTGCACTTTTGTCACAACCCCCAAATAAGTCCAAGGTCTTGAACCAAGGGAGTGGGAGCGATTCGAACCGCTCAGAAGTCAGAGGTGAAGCTGACACACACCCACCACCCCCTACAAGTCAAAACCTTCATCTGCTGAGGTCAGGTTAGCTCTGATGAGATAAATTGTATAGGGCAGAAATTCTGTAAACCTGTTCAGGGTGGAGCAAGTGTAGCAGGGTGGGACTTCCGCCTGTTGCTTTGACACACCACTGACTGTTGAATCTCTGGAATCGTTGTATCCTTTGGTTTGGTTAAAGTACCCGTTGTTTGGTTTACCACATACTAAGTTATAGTGAATGACAGTAAATTAGACCAAGAACAACTTATGTAGCATCTTTAACATAGAAAAATGTCCCAACGCCCTTCACAGAACAGAAAAGGAGTTAGAAATGAGCATTTGTGGGAGGATCAGGGGAATCGACCGAAAGCTTGGGTAAAACATTTTTCAGAAAGCTTTCAATGGTGTGGTTGGAGGTAGCGAGGCAGAAGGGCTTGGAGAGGGAGATGCCATGTTCAGGGCCGAAGCAGCTAAAGGCTCTGTCACTAAGGGCGATGCACATGGAGTGACAGAAAATGATTCAAATGAGCTGATTTTGTGTTATCAGGCAAGGTCAGCTCATTCGTGCACGCTGGCAGCTCCAGCGCTGCCCATGCTGTGCGTGGACTGTATCGATAGGCCACAGTCTACTACCTTGGAGGTCTGATGTGTCACAACTAACGCACATTTGAGGAGCCAGTCTGCGCTCACTTACAGTAACGCTGTAGGATCACTCATCATTCATACAAATGGGTATTTAGCCTACTTGGGAGTGCACACATAAAGCCTCTTACTCACAATAAGGAGGCAGTCATCGGTCAAAGGCTGGGTGGTAGTACAGAGTCTGGGGGATGCTGAAGTTGTTGAAGACAACAGTGCTCTGGTTTGTGGAGTGATACCTTCACAGTTTTGAGGTTATTAGGTTAAAGGCAGTGTTTGTGCCCCATCGCAACAATAAGCTGAACCACGCCCATCTGTTTATTTCCCAGAAAGGCCACAAGCTGGCGAGAAGGAGGAAACCAGTTCTGTGGGATTGCAATGCTCATTTCAGCACTGAAAGCTCAGACATACCATTTCAGATGGTCTCAGTGAGTATGAAGAGGGAGCGCAAGAAAGACTTGCATTTATACAGCGCCTTTCACGACCACCGGACGTCTCAAAGCGCTTTACAGCCAATGAAGTACTTTTTGGAGTGTAGTCACTGTTGTAATGTGGGACACGTGGCAGCCAATTTGCACACAGCAAGCTCCCGCAAACAGCAATGTGATAATGACCAGATAATCTGTTTTTGTTATGTTGGTCGAGGGATAAATATTGGCCAGGACACCGGGGATAACTCCCCTGTTCTTCTTCGAAATAGTGCCATGGGATCTTTTACATCCACCTGAGAGAGGGCAGACGGGGCCTCGGTTTAACGTCTCATCTGAAGGACGAACCTCCAACAGTGCAGCACTCCCTCAGCACTGCACTGGAGTGTCAACCTAGCATTTATGTGCTCAAGTCCCGGGAGTGAGACTTGAACCCACAACCTTCTGACTCAGAGGCGAGTGTGCTACCCACTGAGCCACAGCTGACACAAGGGGTGGAAGGGGCCGAGGTAGTGACTGAAGAGGGGCTGGCTGCTGCTGAACAGAGGTCCAGCGCCACCTCTGAGTCACTTTATGAACATTACTTCACAGGACCCGCATTGAAATCAAGGAGACTGTAAGATTTAGGTTTTTTCCAACAATTGTTTCTCAAGTAAAGAGTTTTAACAGCAACTCTGTAAGCAGACTGTGTCCCCTATAGCCTGGAACCCATGTCTTGTATATTCTGTTGCAATGAGTTAGTGTAGTCGAGGTCCAACAGTTAATCCTGACGTGGTGAACTACTTAATTGAGAACATGTAGGATGCCCACTATATATTCCGAAGGTGGAAAATATCACAATGTGACACTGTTTTATACAGGTTCACCAACAAATCAATCTTATTTACAATTAAAAATGATTCACAGAAGCCAAAATACTAAACAGCACAGTACTTGAAAAGAATGGGAAATTGTTCCAAAGTCTCTGCCCAACCAGTCAATGACTTTTTAAAGGTGCAATCACTGTTATGTAGGAAAATGCAGTAGCCAAGTTGCACACAGCAAGGTTTCACACACATCAAATGAATGAATGACTAAATAATCTGTATTTTGGTAGTTTGGTTGAGGGAGGAATGTTGGGCAAGACACCAAGGGGGGAAAAATTCAGTTGGTTGCGCCTTCCGTTAGCGCCTTAAGAGGGCGCTAATGGGGCGCAAAGCAACTAGCGCCCGGGTGCGGCGATGTTTGCGCCGCTCGTGAAATTAACTAGACATTTTGCGGCGGCGCTAAACACTACCGCCACGATCTCCTGCGCCGGGAGATCATGATATCAGTCGAGTGCGCAACACCCCGGTAGCGCCCCGGAGCGGATATTGAGTGGCGCCCCCTGCCTTACCGCCTGCTGCTAGCAACGACAGGTTGAGGGGAGCGTTTTGCAGTCAGGAAGGGACTGGGGGAGCGCTATTTAAAGGCGACCGCTTCCTGCCTTTTTTTGTTGGTGACATTTTTGAACCACGCATTCTGAGAGAGAGAGAGAGAGAGACTTCTGGGGAGATTCAACGCTGTGTGAAGGAGTTTTGGGTACTGAGCAGCACTTTGCAGGTTCATTTTGATTTGCCCTTCCTTGTATCAATTTAGAAGAGACTGTGGGGGCGGCACTCTGAGCTCTTTCCCTGGTACTCTCCATTGTTCTTTCCTGCAGATTTGATGTAGAGGTCTCTCCAGGCCGAGATTCAAGGCTGCAATGAGCAGGATGTGGATGGAGAGCAAGATCAACCCTCCCCTTTAAGAACTGGCCGGCGCCATTGTGTCTGTGTTCCATTGCTGAATGACATCACATGAGCTTCGCCAGCGCTCTGAGTTAGCGCCTCGCTCCTCGGCCTTTGTGCCTTAAGAGAGATGTGTAGCGCCTGATTTAGTGCCCCAATCACCTCCAGGGGCGATAAAAGTCAAGTTTGCAGTCGGAGGCGATAATTAGCGCCAGGCACTAATCTTTGCGCCCGGCCGATAATTGCACCCCAAATGGGGCGATACTGAATTTCTCCCCCAAGGAGAACTCCCTGCCCCTCTTTAAGTGATGCCATGGGATCTTTTACAATCACCTGAACAGGCAGTTGTGTCCTGTTAATTGCTCATTAACAAAGACTTAAACCAAAAACATTTACCCCTGGATCCATGCGTTAATGTGCATAACACTTGGGGGGAAAAATTCGGTTGGTTAGCATCTCCTGTTAGCGCCTCCGGGGGTGCTAATGGGGCGCTAGCAACTTAGCGCCCGAGCGCGGCAATTTTAGCGCCGCTCGCAAAATTGACCTGTTGTTTTGCAATGGCGCTAAACACTACCGCCACGATCTCCTGCGCCCGCAGATCGTGACATCATGCAAGCGTGCAATGCCCCGGTAGCGCCCCGGACCGGAAATTGATTCGCGCCCTCTGTCTTAGTGCCTGCCGCTAGGATCGACAGGTAGAGGGGAACGTTTTCAAGTCGGGAAGGGACTGGGGGAGCGCTATTTAAAGGCGGGCGCTTCCTGCTTTTATTGTCGGCAACATTTTTGGTACACGCAGGTTGAGAGGGAGAGAGACGTCTGGAGAGATTTAACGTTGTCCTAAGGAGTTTTGGTCCTCAGCACCACTTTTGAGGTTCCTATGTATCTGACCTTCATATTTACCACATTTAGAAGATTAAATGGGGGCTGTAGTAACTCGGGGCGTCGTCCTCCAGCTTCACCTTCGGAGGCAGCAGAGGCGCAGAGAGAGAGTGGCAAACGTGGCCAGAGGGAGGAGGGCCAACAGGCCTCTGCACAGGAGACCTTACCCTCCCAGGGTATTCCGGGAGCAATTCTCCTATATCCATTTGTCTGAGAAGCAGTGTTTCTGCAGGCTGCGCTTCAGCAAGGAGGTGGTCACTGAGCTCTGCCACCCCCTGCAGCCAGAGCTCCAGCCTCAGCTCAGGACCAGGATGTCTCTGTCGGTGGCAGTGAAGGTGACAGTGGCTCTGAATTTCTATGCCAGCGTTTCCTTCCAGGCTTCAACTGGGGACATAGCGAATATCTCCCAGTTCACTGTCCATTGCTGCATCCGTGAGGTGACAAATACTCTGTACAAAAGGAGAAGGCAGTACATCTCTTTCCCCATGACCCGGGACAAACAGCGCGAACGCGCATGTGGCTTCGCTAGGATAACGGGCTTCCCCATGGTTCAGGGCGCCATTGACTGCACGCATGTGGCATTGCGGGGACCTCATGAGAATGTAGAGGTGTTCCGATATCGCAAGGGCTTCCACTCTCTGAATGTCCAGTTGGTGTGTGACCACAGACAGCGCATCCTCGCCGTCAATGCCCGCTATCCTGGCAGCAGCCACGATGCTTTTATCCTGCGCCAAACTAGTGTCCCAGACCTCTTCCAACCACCGTGTCAACCTAGTGGATGGCTCCTTGGGGACAAGGGTTATCCACTCTGCACCTGGCTGACGACACCGCTCCGTAACCCCAACACTCCTGCTGAGCTCGCATACAATGAGAGCCATAGCGCCACTAGGAACCTCATTGAGCAGACGATCGGTGTCTTGAAACAACAGTTCTGGTCTCTTGACCACTCTGGAGGAGCCCTGCAGTATTCTCCCGAGCGAGTCTCGCTTTTCAGTGTTGTGTGCTGCATGCTTCACAACTTGGCAATTCTGAGGACCCAACCATTGCCACCAGGGATTGGTGCACCACCTCAGGAGGAGGAAGAGGGAGAGGAGGAGGAGGAGGAGGAGGAGGATGAAGAGGATGAGCAGCACCAACGTGGGAGGGAGGCGCTCAATGTTGCCTCTGCAAGGGCCGTCCGTGAACGCCTGATAAGACACCGCTTCTAACCAATTACAGAGAAGATGGCTTCTGGAATGAAGAAGCACATCATCGCAAGCATCCTGCAGCCCCTACTGCCGGGCAAAGCTCCAATGAGTCAAATCGGCAAAGATGTAAAATGTTTTATTTATATTACAAACTCTGTCTTATTTATTCAGGACAAACAGTTAGAAACAAACCCAACAATTCATGAACTAACAAAACTCGTTCTCACAACATCGAGATAAGTGTCAAAACAGTAAACAAATATATTAAGATGAACATCAAACTTTCCCACAAACATTCCCCTCATTTATTAATAATTTTTAGTTTTCGGCCTTCGAGGGTGATCTCCAACCCCTGCGCACTTCCCCCCTTCCCACCCTACTGCTCCTCCGTAATGGGGCCCCAGTGGCTGTAGCAAGGCTGGCGGAAGGCTGTTGAATGTTGGATCCAGAGACTGGAGATGGCCTTGAAGGACGCCCTCGACCAGCTCTGGGCCTGGAGGACCCGGCTGCAGACTGCACCCACTCTGCATGGGCGGCAGCAGTCTGGGCTGGCTGTGTTACAGGCTGTGGCAAGTGCAATGGGGAAGTGGCAGTGGTGGGAGCAGGAATGCTGACATCCTGAGAGAGAAGAGCACCTTCCTGCTCGACCGACACACTGCCACTCCCACTGGGCAGTACCTCAGCATCCGGAGCAATCTGCTCGAGCACAGATTGCTGGCCTGCTGCGGCACCGTGAGATCCCCGGTGGGTGTGGGCGACCCAGCGATGATGGCAGCAGTCAGCGCTTGCGTGACATCAATCTGAGACTGCATGAGAGCAGTCTGAGACTGGATGGCACCAGCCAATGACTCGATTGCAGCACTAAGCCGTTGCGTTGCATCGGCCTGTGCTGCAATAGATCCTGCCACCTCACCCATTACACACGGCATGGGCTCTGGGTCCCCACGGTCTCCCTGCAATTCAACCATCCTCTGCAACGAGGCAAGGATGGGTCCAAGGGTTTGCGCACAGATGACAGCTGTGCTAGCGGCGGACTCCTCCACGCTCCTAGCCAATTCATCCATGCTGTTGTGCACCCTTGCCATTGCACCCATGAGTCCGTGTGCATGCTCAAGGCCTGCGTATTCATGGCCGCGATGTCAAGGTGCGCGCACTCATCCTCCGGGGAAATAGCCCCCAAACTTCCCTTCCCCCATGGTGTTGCTGCAGCCCGCTGGGTCCCGGAGCTTCACCCACATCAGATCCTAACCCCCTGCTCCCCTCCATGGAACGCGTGGCCCCAGTGTCAGAAGTGTCACCCTCGGGAGGCGCAGGCGGTGAGGCTCCGGCTTCCTCTTTCTCCTCCTCTGGTGCGTTGCTGCCACTGGCAGGCTGAGGGACAGGCTGGTCAGCTGGTGGTTCACTATCTGAAAGCAGGAAGCTACAAGAATGGCTTTAGCGAGAGGGCCGGGGGGCAGGAGGGGAGAGAGGACTGGAGACAGTTAGTTAGATTGAAAGTGTAAAAGGCTGGTGTTGAGAGGGGGAAGTGGTATGAGAGAGGAGAGAAAGCTGATGAACATACCATTGCTGTCCCCAAGGGGGTCGACCTCTCCACCGGCCACGGCGCCTACGACCTGGCTCGCAATGAATCTGTGGACTCTGTCCTCCAATTCAGTGAGGGGTTGTAGGTCCGCCTGTCCTCCTCCCGTCCGCTGGGTCTCTCATCGATTATGTGAAAACTTAGCCTGCAAGAAAAAGGACAGAATGTGAGTGAGTGTGCATGTGAGTTTTATGAGATGGCCATAGTTGTTGGATGAGTGTTGGGCATTTGGGTATTTACACCATCTGGGCACAGAGTGAAGTTGAGATGGTGGGATGTAGAGGTATTGAAAAGCAGGTACTCACCCTGACCACCCAAGTGAGGTCTTTGAACTTCTTCCAACACTGAGTATGTGTCCTCGGCACCAAGCTCCTTGATGACACGTGCTGGGCCACCTCCCTCCACACTCTTCGAAACTCCCGGGGCAATGGCCTCCTGCCACTCTCGCCGTTCGACAGTGCCAACCAGAGCCACCAATGCCTGGTCGCTAAAGCGCTGAGCTCTTTCCCTGGGCATATCCATCACTACTTTAAGCACAATGGTGGTTTAGGTGATTGCAGGCGGAGATTCAATGCTGCAATGAGCAGGGTGTGGCTGGCCAGCAAGGTGGCCCCTCCCCTTTAAGAACTGGACGGCGCCAGTCTGTCTGAGCTCCGTGGTAATTGACATCGCCTGAGCTTCGGTAGCGTTCTGAGGTAGCGCCTCGCTCCCCGACGTTAGCATCTTAAGAGAGGTGTGTAGCGCCTGATTTAGCGCTCAAATTACCTCCAGGGGCGATGGAGGTGAATTTTGCGGTCGGCAGCGATAATTAGCGCCGGGCGCTAAACTTTGCGCCCGGCCGATATTAGCGCCCCAAAATGGGCGATACCCAATTTTTCCCCCTTGGTAACTCTAAGAAGCAACTTGGGTATTGTGGACAAAATATTAACACACAGATAATGCTTGCGCTAGCTCTAATGCACAGGAAAGGTAACTCCCACTATGTACAAGCAACACCGTGCACAGTCATCTTTTGCATGCTTCAATTCTGAGTGCTCCAGCTGATATGAGTGGCCTGAACCACCGATAGCAGCGCTGGCACATTCAGGAGTGGAGCTGGGACCAGAACCGAACGAGAATGATCCTGCATTCAAGCCCCTGAAAGCAATGTTTAGTGCTCTGGGCTACAAACGCGTGGGCATGCTGATCCAAATATTTATTTCTGGGGGTTTGTCATGGTTTAAGTAATCGAAGGGCAATATTTTAGTTATAAATAGGATGACAAGTAGCAACCTACACCTGCTCACTTACACAAATACAGTATGAAGTTTATAATCTCTGGTAATACTGGAATCAGGATCATGGCTCCACAGAGAAAAGGGATTTTGTCAGTTTACCATACTGCGATGTGCATGCTGTTTTATTTCGATGGCACACTGCTGTTATGACAGGAAAATGAGCAGTTTAAATCAGGTGAGTAAATTGCACTGATGTATAAATTGTTTTCCTATATTAAAATTATGATTAATACAGCAGACTTCCTATTAGGGATGAAATTTCAGCAATGTCTTTGTATTCATATTCAGGAATAGATTGGACTGACACCACTTGGTTGAGAAACCTGACACCGTTGGGAATTTAAGCTTCTGGTATTACAGGTTTAGCATATGTTGAAGAGCTGCATTTTCTGAAAATTGTGCAAAAATAAAGAACTAAATAAATGATAACGGTAATCTTTCCTGGAAAAGCTATTACAAGCAGCTATTTAAATAAGACATTTACCCTGTAACAACTGCTGTGGTAACCACACATCGACCAGCATTGATTTTATTGAAACGTAATAGCTTATTTTGTTTGCAGCTTTATAAGGAAGTCTTTGGAGGATTGAGAAATATTTTTTTCCCAATGTAGCCTCTCCACATAAAATCACACGAAGCCAGAGAATTTGAGGTTCACGTCCATGGACCTTGCACTGGATCATCTGAAAGGTATTGCACAGTGTGCCTAGATTATGTCTGACCTGTCTGTAACATTTGGCACTTTTGACCGTGTCGCCCTCCTCCATTGCCTCTTTGTTGTCCGGGTCTGCGGAACTGCCCTTGCCTTGTTTCACTCCTACCTAGCCTCATTATTATGTTTCTCTAAAGTGACATTATGCATGTTGTATGTTAAAGATACTAAATAAATGCATCCCACATCCCGTGAATGAATAAAAAAAATTAAAATAGCAGACAGAGAAATGCCATTCAAACATCTCCAGTGTTACATAGGAGTGAGGGATACATAGAACAGTACAGCACAGTACAGGCCCTTCGGCCTCGGCCCTCGATGTTGTGCCGAGCATTGTCCGAGACCAAGATCAAGCTATCACGCTCCCTATCACTCTGGTGTGCCCCATGTGCTTATCCAATAACCGCTTGAAAGTTCCTAAAGTGTCCGACTCCACTATCACAGCAGGCAGTCCATTCCACACCCCAACCACTCTCTGAGTAAAGAATCTACCTCGGACATCCCATCTATATCTCCCCCCATACACCAATAACCCAAACACTGGTATCTGGGCTCCGTTGTCAACAATGAGTGACCGAAAAAGACTCAAGAAGTTTCTGTGATAAAGAAAATGATTCTTTTGAATAGCATATTTAACTGCATGTACTAACAATAAATGATAAATATCTACCTTGGTCTGGCAACCCAAGGAAGAGGCATCTAGGCGGATCAAGACATTCATCGTGCAGAATCATTTTAAGAGATATCAATAATCATAATATTAATTCAAATGCAGAGCATAAGATAGAAATTGATGGTTTCACTTCATTACTGGCCCATAGACCATCTGAGGTCCAAGAAGGATTAAATGTGTAAGAATGCGTACGAGTACGAATGTACTAAATAAGATTAGATATTATAAAATCTCAACTTAGTTTCTTTGCTAGGCCTTCCATTATCTGCTCTCTTTACCTCTGCAGCAATACAACTAATCATATTCCATCTGCTTAGGAAAAGTTTTGAAATGAGTGTGGATAAAGGGTTAAATACACTGGGGCTGCTACCTGCCACATTCTATCATTTTTTTTAATGAAGTGCTACAAAAACGGGACAACAGCTACAGGCAACTGTGAAAGGACAGATGTTTCACAAGTTTGGCCCTATTGGTCAGGCGCACATAAAATATACTGAGACAGCAATGTCACCTGATGCATACTCTACCAATCAGGATTAAGAGGTGATTGTTAGCTCTGCATTTGAACTTTTGCATACAACGGACAGAAATCCAAGTGGTAAATATTTGCCTGCAGGAATTTGGCTGCTATATGCTTTTCATCACAATGGAAGCTAAGTTCTTAAAACAAGGTGTATTTTACTGGGTAGCAGGCAGCAGCAGGTACTTATTCCATCACAGACTAAGTGCTCTTGAGGTCAATTGTAACACCCCTACCGCTGCCTCCCAGCTGAGATCAGCTCAATCAGCACACAGCAGGAATCAAACCGGACATGTTCCTGCTCTTTAAAGTTCACTTAGACACTGGTCAGTGCAGTTATCAGTGGAGCCATCAGTGGAGCTCCCGAGGGAGATACATTTGGGGAATTGCTGTAATTTGGATAACTACTAGTCAATGTCTCATGGCCTTGCACATGGGGAGTGAAGACCAAATGCAGTCTTCAGGTCAAGTGGGGTCAGGGGGGTAGGGATAATTGGAGCAGGCTTGAGGGAGTACTGTGATGCTAGAGACCAGGAGAGGTAGAGGGGGAAAGTAGAGCATAGTAAAAGGTCAAAGGAGAGTTCGAGGTCTAGGCTGGGGAGGGAGTCGAAGGCTGCCAAAAGATGCTGGAGTGGGGCTGGAGCCCAGGGGAAGTGGTTGCACTGATGCAATCAGTGACACAAGTATGGAGAAGGAGGTGTGAGGAGGGGCAGGGAAGGCGGGGCGGGGGAACAGGGACAGAAAGGGGCAGGGAGAGATGTGGAGAAGGACAGGGGAGGGGAACAGAGAGATGTGGGAGTTGGGGAGAGAGAATGGGGGAGAGTAGAGAGGAGTAACAGAGGATAAAGGGGGCTGAGGGAAAGGGGAAGTTGGATAGCAGAGGGAGGGTAGGGTGGGGAAATTGGGGACAGGGAGGATGAGGAGGGGGGAGGGAAAGGAGATAGGGACGGGAGAGGAAAGATGGTGAGGGGGAGAAGGAGAAAGGGAGGCAGGACAGTGCACTCACTCTTCCCCTCACAGGATACCCCTTTGCCTCTATAGAATATGCCAGGAGCAAGGGAAGGGCAAGAAGGAGCTGAGAGAGTGGGAAGGAAGGGAGAAAAGGAAGGAGAGAGAGAGAGAAGGAGAAGAAACAGGGAAAGGTGAGGTGGGAAGACAAGGAGGAGGGAGAGAGGTATGATTGAGCTAGGAAAATTGAACCACAGATTATTTTTAAAAGGATACAAATTCATTATTTAATAACATTAAAAATAAAAATACTGAGGAAAGCAAAAAATATATTCAGCAGTTGTTCTGAACCTGCCTCTATCCAGGCAGGAAGGCTGCAATTCTGTCTGTGATCTGGGGATGTGGAGGCTCTGAAGCACCATCTAATGGTAGAGCTTGGCCTGCTAGTCTGACTGGGGCCACGACAGCTAATTGCTCACTTTACTATGGGAAATCCTATTGAGAGAGCAGCTACAGACATGTAGGGAATGTTGACCTCCAACTGTTGATATTTTAACATTGGAAAACTCAGATGAGATGTTTACCTGTCTCTAATATGAAGCATGTGATACATATACCGATCTTAATATGTTATAAATTGCATCCAATGGGAATCCCAATGTGGCAGAAGCAAATTATCATTTAAAGTGCTTGAAAATAAGAAAAAAAAGTTATAAGTAAAGTAAAATAACAATTTAGTGTGAAACTGGGTCTGTGAAAATAGTCGCTCAGCGATATTATCCTACGAAATCATGACCCAGTCTATACGTATAAATAAAGAATTAGAGATAGATAGAAGTGAATGATAAGGCTGCAACGTAATTCAGCGGTTCAGATGTCAAAAACCACAGGAGAGAAGTTTGAATGGTTTATCGACATTTGAAACCCTTCATTAATTCATCACTATTGACTCACTGCTTATCAAACATGTTTTAAAATAGGTACTTTTATCCATTGAAATCAATAGTGATGATGATTAAAATTAGGGCTGAGATACGTTGAAGATGATGAGAGGCTATAGCCATATCGTCACTGCAGAATAATATTCTCCATGATTCACAAGATATTGGAATATAATATTCCACTTGTATGTTGAATTAAAGGGGAGCTAAAAGTTTAATATGCATTTATAATTATCATAGAATCATAAGCACAGAAGGAGGCCATTCCGCCCATCTTGCCTTTGAAAGAGCCATCCAATTAGTCCCACTCTCCTGATCTTTTCCCATAGATGTCAGCCGTGGCTCAGTTTGTAGCACACTTGCCTCTGAGTCAGAAGGTTGTGGGTTCAGAGTCCCACTCCAGAGACTTGAGCACAAAAATCTAGGCTGACACTTCAGTAGAACTGAGTGAATGCTGCATTGTCGGAGGTGCTGTCTTTCAGATGAGATGCTAAACCGAGACCCCATCTGCTCTCTCAGGCGGACGTAAAAGATTCCATGACACTATTCGAAGAAGAGCAGGGGAGTTCTCCCTGGTGTCCTGGCCAATATTTATTCCTCAACCAACATCACTAAAACAGATTATCTGGTCATTATCACATTGCTGTCTGTGGGACCTTGCTGTGTGCAAATTGGTTGCTGCGTTTCCTATATTACAACAGTGGCTACACTTCAAAAGTACTTCATTGGCTGTAAAGTGCTTTGGGACCGCCTGAGGTTATGAAAGGTGCTATATAAATTCAAAAAAACCCTTTAATGCATGGTGCAATGATAAAGCTGTAATTTTTTTTGTATCTACATCATCACACCTGTATACAAAGGCCATCTTTAGGTGCCTAGCAATTACTGTTATCCCACCCTGATTAACATAATCTGACCGTATTGGGTGATAAACCATTAAAGTCCATGTGGACACTAGTTAAAAATCTCTCTACTAGGTAAACTCACTGAGAAAGCAGGTGGTGGAATCAGACACATGCCATTCTATTCAATGCCACTATGTCAAAAGAAGGTCTGGATTCCTTTATATTTAATGGATGATATTCAATGTTTCAGGGTCTCTCTTCATGTTATAAAAAAGCTAATTAAAGCATTTGGATCTTGCCTTACTCATTACATATTGTATTGTTATACGTTTCTGAATGGGACATTTCTATGTATATTTTTGTGAGGCCTGCCCTCAGAATGTTACTTCTTGTTCTCCTTTTTTAAGTTGACTTCAATTCCTTTGTTCAAAGGCCTCAAGCAGCCATTAATATCTGCTGTCCACCAATCAGAAACTTCGATTTGCACTCTCCAGTGTTCTGATTTTTCCCACGCAGGTGAAAATATCATTCTAGAATGCAACAACGAGCTACTCCCAGAGAATAAAGAGTGCAGCTGGAGAAATGCCCATCAGGCACAGTATTCTTTACATAAATGAGGCCATTGCAATATTTCTCTGTGTGTTATGTCAGTAAAACCTGTGCTATTGTATTCCCAAGGGGATTGAAGCTTTTATATTGTTACAAAATTCCACCGCCCTGTTTTCCTTTGGTTTCTTTAACTGGGTTTTTAGGAAGAGCTCACAAAGAGTCACCAGGCAGATACGGTCAGAGTGACACAAAGGCCTCATTGTGTTGGCCTATAATTGGGACGGGAGCCATGAATTTTTCAAATGTTACTAAAGTATAAAATATTTGAAAGGTTGTATTACCCGGGATCAAAGAAATGATAATTATTTGCTTGAGAGCGATTTTTAGTTAACAAACTTACTATTAAGTTAAATCAACTGAGCATGATAAATGTTCCGGCTAAGCACAGTGATAGTTAAGTAAAAGGAAAAGTTAATATAACCCAACGGTGAAGAACATGAATTCAGCATGCTTTGTTGTCAGCTCAGATTTTATCTCGATATTTCTGTATTTTATCTGGTTACACCCACACTTTTCCCAGGCTGTGCACTCTGCTACCAACTGATACAGGTAAAATAAAGCTGTCTCTGAAGACTTCATTGGGAGGCATTGAGAAGTGTATGAGGGGCTGGGATTCAAAATCAGGTTAAAACACACCAACCACAGTAAAATAAAAATATTCTCTCAGTGTTGCTGGCACTTAGCCAATCATTAAAAATAAGGGGGGGCAAAATTGGGTGGCGAACCTTTTGGGACGCTAACGTCGCCGGGGCGCTAATTTTAGTGTCCCGAAAAAGTTAGCGCCCATCTGCTGGAAATTCAGTAGTAGCGCCCCAAGCAGGAGGTGGGGCACTACTGGAAGCGCTCCCCTTCCTTCTTGGGGCGCTACAACTGAAGATCGCAGCACTACGTGCAACAGCGCCATGCGCGTCGGCATGTAGCGCCGTGGTATTGCAGGCCACCCTCCGCTGATTAAAGGCCATGGAGGGATTCAAACACAAGGATGTGAATTCTAAATTTGAGGCCTGGGCAACTGGAAGCGAGTGTAGGTCAGCAAAGACAGAGTTGATGGGTAAAATGAGACTTAGTGCAGGATAGAATATGGGCAGCGGAGGTTTGGATAAGCTGATGTTTTTGGACAGTGGAAGATCAGAGACTGGCCAGGAGAGCATTGGAGCATTTGAGACAGGAGATGACAAAGGAATGAATGAGGATTTCAGTGGCAGATTGGCTGAGGTAGGGGCAGAGGCAGGTAATGTTACAGAGGAGGATGTAGGCGGTCTATCTGATGAAGAGGATATAGGAACGGAAACTCAGCTTCGGGTTGAACAGGACACTGAGGTTGCAAACAGCCTGATTTGGTCGGAGACAGTGGCCAGGGATGAAGTCAGTGACGTGGGGTTGGAGTTTGTGGTGGTGAGGGACTGAAGATGATGGCTTTGGACTTTCCAACATTTAGCTGGAGTAAGTTCTGGCTCATCTGAGACTGGATGTCGGAAAAGCAGTCTGTCAACGCAGAAGCAGCGGAGGCGTTGAGAAAGAATGCGGAGAGTTAGAGCTGGGTGTCATTGGAGTACATGTGGCAGCTGGCCCCATGTCTACAAACAATATCAGCATGGTGCAGCATACAGATGAGGAAGAGGAGGGGGCTTGGATGGATTCTTGGGGGACTCCAGAGATGATGCATTGGGGGTGGGAACAAAACCCATTGCTTATGATGTTCCAACTACAATCAAATAGGTAAGAGTGGAAAAGAAAGAAAGAATTTGGAAGAACTCTGGAGTGGGACTCAGAGTCAAGTGCTACCACTAAGCCAAGGCTGACACAACCCAAGAGGGGTAGCCATATGAAGTTGGACAATGGAGGTGTCAAAAGCTGTAGAGAGATCAAGGAGGATGAGGAGAGGTAATGCACTGCAGCCACACTCACAGAAAATGTCATTTGTGACTTTGATTAGAGGTACTTTGGTGCTATTGCAGGGACAGAAGAGGGAGAAGTGGGCATGAATCGCGTTGAAGGATCTTGGAGAAGAAAGAGAGTTTGGAGATGGGGCAATAGTTAGCAAGGACAGAGGGTAGTGAGTTGGAACATTGCCTTTTCATTTCTGGGCTCAGATTCAGCAGAGACTAATGGTCTCATAGAATGTAACTTTCCTCTCTGTACTGACTATAAGGTGTCAACATGGTATGAACTTCAAAGTCTTAAAAGAATGCCTTGTCACTCATAACGTACTACTAACTGGTACTAAAATGGCAGCTCGTGAAGAAGGGCCACAAAATAGGCTGGTGTGTGCAATGGCAATGTGACGCTGAGAGCTCTGACGTCAGGGTTAAAACTCTTTGCTTTACTCCGCAACCAGCTCATGCTGCCCCTGACCTGGGAGCACTTGATAGTATCACTGGGTGCCAAAGTTCAAAAGTTTTCCATTCATCTGCAGTGCACTCCATTATCTTGATAAGCAAAATAGTCTCTTAGTTTCATTATGAAATAATGGAACAATTACATTGATGCTTGACATGATGTCAGAGCAGTAACCATGACATTTTGAAAGCATTCAGTCGGGTGTGGCATTCTCCCGTCATTGTGGCCCTGGACTTTTGTGGTGTATGGGTGAGCTGGTGATAAATAGCTCTATGAATTGTAATGTTACCTAATCACCGTTCCTTTCTAAGGACTTCAAAACTTATTTCAATCTGAACTTGGTATTCACATCTGAGCTTCACTGCAGCAACAAATAGTTCGAAAATCCGATACAAAAATGGGAATCTTAATAAAACTCCCCTTACTTGCCGCAGCTTTGTAATCCCATGTCTGCACCAACTAGCCAGGGATTGAACACTAGTCCAAAACCATTAAGACCACTGGATTGGAGGAGGATAGCTGACTGCTTGTGTGAATCCACCTTCCACAATACAAGAGAGGTGTGGAAGTGCAGCACCATGGGGGGCTAACACTTAAACCTTCCTTCCACACTCATGCAAGAATTGTTGAAATTGCACCGTAACATTCCGTGTGGGGCAGATTTTCCTGTTCCTGCACCTGGCCACACAGCGTCAGTGGAGAAGAAGCGAGTGGGGAGGATCTCCGTGCCGTAAGGGAGCCCACCTGATTTTACATCCATGAACTTAGATATAGATAAATTCAGCAAGCTCTGTGAGGGCGTGCACTCCGCCCTGCTCAGTGTTCCTCCGGTTGTTGTGCCCAGGCTCAGACGCAGGAGCAGAAAAATATGCTCCAATAAGTCAGAAAAGTCTTCATAGAACACAGTCAGTGGAGCTTAATACTTCTGCTTGAGGCTCTCTCTTCCAGGCAGTGAACACTTTAAATTCTATCCCTTATAAGCAGAATTTTAAATATGGAACTTTCACATGCTGCATCAAGATTTCCCAGCCTATTATGTGGTTTCCTGCAGTCCCATGGCTCTGCAATGACCCAGCAGAAAAGGAGACCCGATTCCATGCTGCTGAGAAACACGAGACTTTTGCTAAGACCTCAAAGAAAAATAGTTGGCTTAGACGATTATTTTCAGCTGTCAGAGAATATTACTTTGAGAAAAAGTTCCTCCCCCTAGACTTTCCCCTTCAAGAAATTTCTTTTAAAATAAATGTTTCTCCCCCCCAACATTAGGTTGGTGAATAAAAAGAGATAACTGCCAAGGCTGGGGCAGTCAGAAATAAAAACAGAAAAAAGCTAACAGGTCTGTCAGCATCTGTAAAGAGAAAAGATAAGCTATTGTTTTGGCAGGGGTTCTCTTCATCAGAACTGAACACACGTGAAGCATTAACTTGTCGTTCCTCTTTCTCGCTGACAGACCTGCTGTGGATTTCCAGGCTTTTCTATTTAAATTTTTTTTTTAGAGTTATTAATCAAATTTACAAATGTAAGGACAGTCACTTCCAACTTTACAATGTCAAGGGTGCTTAGGAAGGAAGCTGGATGCCCCATGAAATTTAAATTCTTACCTGCGGCCTACTAAAATCCTTGGGACGTGATCCTGGTGGTTAGGCTGGGATTACACCGACAGTTTTGACTCCGCTGTGGGAGGGGAAAACTAATTTGCATGGAGCAGCGCTGGTTCTTGCCTACCCCATGCAGCCGGAAAAGCCACCTGTGTAAGGGGTCCGATCAAGAATTTATTAAAAAAATATATTTTTACCTTTCTTCAGCAGCCCAGCCTGCTTGCCAGCCCTGCTACCTCCCCTCCCCGCCACCCTATGTGGACCCACTTCCACTCATCTGAAGGCTGGTATGCTGAGTCAAATGAGGCATACGGGCCTCAGTACCGCACTGAAACGTCAGTCTAGATTATGTGCTCAAGTCTTTGGAGTGGGATAACAGGGACTACACTTCAAAAAGTACCGTCATTGGCTGTAAAGCGCTTTGGGACACCCCGAGGTCTTGAAAGGCGCTATATAAATGCAGGTCTTTCTTCCTTGCTTTTTCTTGTTGAACCCACAACCTTCTGTCTCAGATGCGAGGCTGCGATCACTGAGCCAAAGCCGACACCTTTTCGTTTTGCATCACCGCAAAATGAGCTTGCTGCACACACTTTGTGGCGACAGCACCTGTTGCCACGGTGCATTTCATTAATATTCTGCAGGGTCACGTCCAACAGTCAGCAGGTTCCTCTCCCCCCTCCCCCCAAAAAAAAATAACACCCACCTACACTCATATGGACTGAACTGCTGAATTCAACCAGCTTCTGGTTGAGGTACTTCTCAAAAGAAAGGGGAATGTTAAGTCAGCATATTTGCCCGGTTGGTTAGTCAGTGAATGGGACATTGGAACAAAACAACCTGTGAAGTGTGGGGGAGGGGAAATCAAAATAAACTGAACCAATCTGCTCCTTGCATCTCTTCAACTGCCTGTCTCGCGGAAAACAATTGTCCGCTACTGGGCATACCCGCCTGGGGAAAATGTTGTTTTCCTGCCCTCCCGTTCCTTATTATGTTCAATAAAAGAATGCAGTTGTTTTCAAGAGCATTATTGCGAGTTGCTTATCATTTTAATATTTAACCTACCTAGACCAATAAAGAGGTAGCCCCCGATTTTCTGGGGGCTCCACTGGTCGTACAGAGCGTGGCAGGTGACAGATGTGGGTCAGAGAGTCAGACCCCTGACCTCATGTGGTTGATTTGCAGTGGGCCAAACTTTGTGTTGGGATTTTTTGAGAGAAATAAGGAAACTATGCTACAGGCAGACAGACATGGGACTCATTTCAATGGTATATTTAGGCAAATGAAATCCCATGCTGTGTTTCAGGATTTTGAGTAAGCCTCTGCCCCCACCGCGTATTAAATGGATATGTGACGGGAAACTGGCTTGGCTTGCTTTGCAGTGTTTCTTAATGTGAGATTACTGCTGTTATCACAGTGAGTGTTTGGAATTCTAAGGGCCAATTTTCCTCACCTTTGCCCTGGGAAATACCAGGTCTCCACCCCCTTTACATTGCCTGGGAATTTTTGGGGCTTTTCGAAATGGGTGGACTTGGGTCTGCGGCTGCAATAGCACAAGCCCAATGTTGCAATGGTAATAAGGCAGGAGACGTGCTCTCCGCCCTTATCCCTTGTCCTTCAATGTCCTCTACTTACATCCATGGGATTCCTATTTCCAAGGGTCCCATTTTCAGTGCCACCCAAAAAAAGAAAGACTTGCATTTATATAGCGCCTTTCATGGCCACCGGACGTCCCAAAGCGCTTTACAGAGATACTTTTTGAAGTGTAGTCACTGTTGTAATGTAGGAAACGCGGCAGCCAATTTACACACAGCAAGCTCCCAAAGTGATAATGACCAGATAATCTGTTTTTGTTCTGTTGATTGAGGGATAACTATTGGCCAGGGCACGGGAAAACTCCCCTGCTCTTCTTCGAAATGGTGCCATGCGATTTTTTACGTCCACCTGAGAGGGCCTCGGTTTAACGTCTCATCCGAAAGATGGCACCTCCGACAGTGCAGCGCTCCCTCAGTACTTCAATGGAGTGTCAGCCTAGATTTTTTGTGCTCAAGTCCCTGGAGTGGGAATTAAACCCACAACCTTCTGACTCAGAGGTGAGGGTGCTACCAACTGAGCCACAGCTGACAAAGCTGGTGGTGGGCTTGCCAGGAGCCCCCCCTTCGAACAACAGGTCTTTTTAGGGTCCAAAAACAGGCCAAAGGGAACAATAGCAAATATTTTTTGAAGTCTCCCAACAAGATCTTTAAGCCTTGAGTCTTATGGCCTCTGCTCTCTCAATACTAGCAGCCAGGACCAGGTTGCAGGCCTCTCTCAGGCGTATGGCTGTGGTCCCGTTTCCCAGTACAAGGCCCTATCCAAGGGTGGGGCAGCACCAGGGCTGCATCTGGGTCATGTTAATGGCCCAGAGCACCAAAACCAGGCATTGAGTAACCTTGACAAGTGCACCACACTTTGAGCACATTGCACCCTGTAAGGCAGTTCGAATCCGACAACAAATCTGTTTATTGTGTTCGACCAAGTCCAAACACACGCAATGGGCTGGATTTTGATACTGGGGCGGGTTGGGGTCGTGTCATCTGCATTTCGTGTTATCCACCCGACTGCAATTGGATGTGGGAGATTGATGCAATTTTAACTTAATTGGGCAATTGAGTTCCAGCATGTGGGAACCCATGAACCAATTAGTGGTTTCAGTCTGAAAGTCACCTCTGATGATGTCATCATTGCTGCTGCATTGCAGGTCAGAGACTGCCTGGCTTTTGCTGTGAGAGGACCTGGTTGCAAAATGAGCAGCAGCTCTAAGGGGAGAGAGAGAGAGAGAGAGAGAGAGAATGAGAATCCAGGTCCTCTCACAGCAAAGGCCAGGCAGTCTCCAAACTCCTTCAATGCAGCAGCATCAGAGGCGACTTTCAGACCTAATACTACTACTACCTTCATCACATCTCCGTTGTAATAGTGGACCTGCAGCTGATAGTCAGCTATCCAAATGTGCTATTGCCAGGTTTCACAATCGTGGTTCAGAACAGGCATGCTTCACGTAGATCAAGGGTTAAAATCACAAACGCCTTTCAAAATGGCATTATAGAGCCAATTTAGTGCTTGTTAAGGGCCTTAACAGCCTATCCCGTCTCTTAAAGGCGGGACGGAGTCGGGACCAGCAGACACGATTTAATGAAAATTGCGTGGAGGTGGGATGGAGGCGGACTTGTGCCCGCCCGCCAGTTTTCACAATTTTAACCCCCCACACGCCTCCAAACCCGCCTCCACGGGTCAATGAAAATCCAGCCCAATGTCTTTGAGCAGTAGACATACAGAGAAATACATGATATTAGCCCGTGTTCCCCTGGGTAGACAGGTAACTTTTGTCAATCCTTTTGATCCTGACTCTCTCTACAAATTGTTAAGGAAAGCTCAAGATCTTCATAGGCTTCCTCTCATGGACACAGTCCTTGCAGATTCATTATGGCATGACAAGCGTTATTGTGAACAAGACTCTCAGAAATGAGATGTTTCCTTCAAAACACCAGATGCTGACCTGTTTACTATCTAGGATGTAACTAATCATCCTGAGCTCCATTGTCCCACTTCCTACCTCAAGACTGCCTTGGTACCTCGTTTTACAATATGGCCACAAAAATATGTCAACAGACACAAATCACACATCCTACACTTTCAGCAGAAGCTAAACAGCACAGCCAGCTAAATTTTCCCCTGACAAATCAAACCCTAGAACATCCTGGGAATGAACAACTTTAACCATTTCATTACTTCTAGCTACAGTACAAAGCCACAAGTCATTTATAAGCAAAAAGAAAGCATAAACCTTAATCATATAAGATTACACCAAATCCTAACCCTACGTGTATATATATATATATATATATATATATATATACAACTAGGGTATCTTACAACCCATCTAATACCTGGATGCAGGGAGGAGAGGGAAATTAGCCCTTTAGTATTTTGGTAGTGAGCATTTCTCTGCCTATGAATTGAACATCTTGCATACATTTTTCCCTCTACATTGTTGCCTTTTTGCTTAAAGCTTCATTTGGCTAAGACACAACTTTTTGGAGTCTGTCTAATTCTTGTTGTAGTACAAGTTGCAGCTAACAAGGTTAGGAGGATAGGAATCCCTTTGGCTGCTCCCATAGTGCAGCATGACTTGTATAGGCGGGCACCTCTTTAGGTTCAATGACATCTCAGAGGGTATGTTTACTGCCATCATTACCCATGGACCTATGTTTACAGACCGTGCCAATCCTACTTGCGCATATCACAGGAGATCTATCTTTCCCACCTCTGCTTCACTGCAGAGGCAGTGACTGAGCGATGCCACCTGCTACAGCCTAATTTACAGACAACTTAACGGCCGGTGATGTCTCTTCCTGTAGCTGTGAAGAACTCTATGTCATTAAGCGTCTATGCAACAGGATTTATCTCGGCCACCTCAGTCGACATCTGTCAGATATCCGTCTGCAGCTTAATCTTGTATAAAGCAAGGGACTGTTAGCAAGCACTGCTAGCTGCCATGCCACCAAGGGGAAACACCTTTATCACTTTCCCAGTGGAAAAGAGACGACAGCTGGAGAGGGCCCAGAACTTTCACCATCCGGCACAACAGCCAGAGCAGAGCACAGATATAATAAAGCTCATGCCAACGCCCACGTTTCCGCTGAACATGCCAAAGGAATCCTGAAGTTTGGATCCTCAGGTGGGGCAATGCTCTACAAATTCTACTTAATCATCACCATCTGCTACATTGCTGCTCAAAGTTGCCGACTAAAGAGGAGTGAGCATGTAATAGATTCAGAGAAAGAGGAACAGGGCGACATAGACAGAGATGATGCATAGGTAGGGAGATTGTAGCAGGGGCTCTGTAATTAAAATTTACTTTCAGTAATGGACACCTTGTACCACTCACCAACTTTATATTCTGAAAGAACCCCTACACATTGCTGTCCTGAGAACATGCTGCAGCGAGTGTCTCACCTCCTGACTCCCCAAAGCCTTTCCACCATCTACAAGGCACAAGTCAGGAGTGTGATGGAATACTCTCCACTTGCCTGGATGAGTGCAGCTCCAACAACACTCGACACCATCCAGGACAAAGCTCGACACTATCCAGGACAAAGCAGCCCGCTTGATTGGCACCCCATCCACCACCTTAACATTCACTCCCTCCACCACCGGCGTACCGTGGCTGCAGTGTGTACCATCTACACGATGCACTGCAGCAACTCACGAAGGCTTCTTCGGCAGCACCTCCCAAACCCGTGACCTCTTCCACCTAGAAGGACAAGGGCAGCAGGCGCATGCGAACACCACCACCTCCAAGTTCCCCTCCAAGTCACACACCATCCTGACTTGGAAGTATATCGCCGTTCCATCATCGTCGCTGGGTCAAAATCCTGGAACTCCCTCCCTAACAGCACTGTGGGAGCACCTTCACCACACGGACTGCAGCGGTTCAAGAAGGTTGCTCACCACCACCTTCTCAAGGGCAACTAGGGATAGGCAATAAATGCTGGCCTTGCCAGCGACGCCCACAACCCGTGAACGAATAAAAAAAAACATTGTGTCGACTGAAGATGCCATCTTACTGCTCACTCGCAGCACTTATCACCTGACCACGACCTAAGCCCACAAACACAGTCCATGCTAAGGAAAAATAAAACGATCTATATTTATTTTGTGCTATTTCCACAGATAATGTGATCTAAGCCCTACCCCAAGAGCTGTCACATGTTGAGGTCTGTACGGTGTGTTTGTCCCCCTTCTTAACCTTAGGCTGTGCATACGTGCTCCCTGTGTGGGAGGAAGAACTGTAATTTTAATAAAGTGTGTGTGAACTACAGAATGGGCTTTCGATGCTTTTGTTTGCTTCAGAGTTGCTGACGAATACACAGATTTTATTTTAGATATGAGTGTCTCTCCTACATCCTGGTCCATTGCTTTACATAATGCATTAAAATAAAATAATTCATACAAGTGTATTTAAAAACTGACAGAAGATAGTAAATTTGTATCATTGCTCAGATCTGATGATAAATTGATATAATCACACAGCTCTTCTCTGGTTACTAACCTGCTAAACTGTAGATTATTTATCAAGTGATAATGCTGCTTTAAAATAATTGCTTGGTCCAATGTAATCAGGAGAATTAGAATATTGCTCAATTCCCAAACGCGCCCCGAAGGTATGATCGGGGCCAGTGTCTTTGGTCTTCTCAATATTTAATTGGAGGAAATTTCGGCTCATCCAATACTGGACGTCAGCCAAGCAGCGTGACAAATCAAAGGCAGTGGAAGCATCGCGAGAGGTGCTGGCGAGGTAACAGTCGCCGTTAGGTCGGATTTTCTTTCAGACAGGGAAAAACGCTTTACAAGTTCAAGATGACGCTTAGAAAGTTGACGGTTGTTTCCAAATTGCATTCAGTTTATTTTTTTATCATGAAATAAAGAGAAATCATTGCAACAGTAGTTATTTTTAGATCCTAAAATAACAGTGTTGCTGTTTGATTGACATGGAATCTCCCAAAGCAGAGACACATAACACTGACATGAGAAAAAACTTCACTCCCCTACCCCTATCAATCCATAGAGTTTCCTCTCGGTAAAATGATGCAAGATGCAAGAAAATAACTCAGTAAAAGCAATTCTCATTGGCTAATACTCTGATTATTCTGTTGGGATAAATTAATTGCAATGACCATCGTGAGCAAAAATCTACTTTATCAGTGATCAGTACATTAAAAGCTCATTTTCTTCCTGCATGTGTTTCAATGCATGGGAAATGTAAACTGCCTTTCTTCCCAGTTTACCTAACCAGCAATAATAAATTGATCACCATTCAGTTGAGTGTGCAATTTAAAAAACAATCCAAATTTCACCTTAGCCCTCCTGAAGGTGCTGGGTACAACACCACAGACAATGACCAGTAACCCTCACCGAGGTGACCACTCTTCCTATGTGAATCAAGACAGTGAGGGTTAGCAGGATATTCCACGATGGAGAGTATTACAGCACAAGTGAGCCTGTTCTTTTACTCACGCAACATTCACACACAAACACTTCCCAGCAGTGATCAGTAGTGGGGACTCTCCTCTCCCTAGCCCAGAGGTACGGAGGTGGATTTAATGTCTTAATTTTCTTCCTGGTTGGGCACAGGCCCAGCATCACACCTGGGGCGTTCCTGCTTTGTATTGTTCAGTACTTCGCTGGGTGTTCCTTTAACCCATTAAGTCATCGACGGAGCTTTGAATGGACAAATATATTATAATAGACACTGAAGAAGATAGTGCTGATTGCCGTCTGATTCTACTGCTACTCAGTTACATACCAATTGGGCATTTACTCATTACATGAACTCATGAGAATAAATAGCAATTATCAAACTAACTAACATAATTAGCTTCATGAGATCATCATAATATTGCAATAAAAGGTTCATTTAGTTCACAGAAATAAGTGCAGAATTTGCAGAAATTCCAGTTCCAGTCCAAGAGTCATGATTCCTTGCAGCTTATGTTTCTCAGTCTGCATTTAACTCTCCTACCCATGTGTTTACAACTTGTAGCTTTAAGTTCTCCCCTTATACTCCTCAGATCGGCTTGTACCTTTCACTCCTGCCCTTGTTCCCTTGGGGCCGTTTTGTAGTTGGATCTCTGAGTTGTGCTCACTTAACAAGTTCCAAGGGACATTATAATGGTCTTCTAATATTAACTCTTGTTCTTGTGCTCTTTTCTTGAAATATTACCTGGTAGCTGTCATTCTTGTCCTTGTTTTTCTGAAACTGTCTTGGAGCTGACATATCTGCTCACATGTCCCTGAGGCTGTCTTGCAGGCCATTCCTGAATATGCGAGTGCAAAGCTTGTAACACTCTAGTCCCACAGCCCGAGCTCTTGGACCAGAGAAGTTACCCTATGTGATGATGTCAATCAGACCCCGATGCTATTTTAACCGGCAGCAGCGAGGATAGCACCCAGTGCCTGCGTTGCCAAGGAAACCCAGTGTGGAACATCAGTATGCCCCAAAAAGGGCAGAAAAGGTAAAACATTTTAGTAAAGGTTTCCTTAGGTTGCCAGGAGGAGCAGGAGTGCTCCTCCAGGCCCCAAAAGGCATCCTTTGGTCTTCCCTGCCATAAGCTACCTGCGATCGCATGGGAGCCCCCCATCACCTACCTTGCCGGAGACTGTTTCTTCAGGTCCTCGCCTGTGGCCTCCTGCCCCGTTCGCCTAACTCCCGCACCCCCGCCAGCCTGACGGCATTGAAGCTGAGTTCGGGCGGGAGGTTGCCTGGTCTAATTAAATGAAGCCCGGGAGTTAAAATAACCTGGGTCTCAAGTTAGCGAGCCTGACACTCGTCCCACCAGCCCCACGCATGCTTCTTGCTCAGAGTTAAAATCTGGGCCTCTAAGTGATTATCAGTGAACTAGAATACAAGCATTCTATAGATTCTATAGTACCAGTAAGCTAGAAGTTATGATTCAAAAATACAAGGAGATTTAAAAATCTATCGCTGTTAGTCATTTCTCTAGTGACCTAAGTTCATGTGAAGTAATCAGCGTCATTTCTGGATAATGAAACAGCTCACTGAATGTAACCCACAGCTCTGGAGACCACATGTACGTGGTGTGGGTTTTGTTCATGTTGATTGCAGACCAGACGAAGGGGAAGTATTACATTCTGACTTGGTGTGTTGGAAAACAATTTACACCGTGTAGATGAGTCCAAGATATGAATATACATTAAAAGAAACAATGAGATCCGAAATGATCAGGCTCCGCTGCACTTTGCACAACACCTCATTGGAAAACGGAAATTGAAACTTGGATCTTTCACACTTTCAGTGAGTGCAAATATCTGAACAGAGAGAGTACACTGACCTGAACACCAGCAATGGCAAAGATAATACTTCTAAATAATTGCAATATGTAACCTATCGCAGTAACTCCTCAAATGTTGGTTTCCTGGGGATAAACCTTCACCAGTCAAATTGCCTGAAGGTAGTCGCATACAAATTGTTTACTAACACCAACAAGACAGTTTTTACAGTATTTGGTATGAAAGAGATAAAAATAGTTCTAAAATAGAAAAAAAAGTACGAGGCATCACTACATTGTAACAGGAATGGTCTATAAGATGGCAAAAGCAATATAGCCTGCTCCTCTTAATTTAAAATTGCTTAATTCAGATTATCTGGTAATTCAATTTTTAACACTTTGCTACTATCTATGTTGCCTGATTCAAATTATTGGACAATTTAAACTTCTTTTAGTGCAAAAATGAGTTTGAAATATCAGGAGTAGACTGTAGTTTCATTAGAAACAGACCTCGGAGAGGAAGTCTGTAAGGGTGACCCTGAGCTTCCGGTCGCCTGTCACTTTAATTCTCCGCTCCACTCCCACTCTGATCTCTCTGTCCTCGGCCTCTTACACTGTTCCAATGAAGCTCAACGTAAGCTCGAGAAGCACTTTACAGCCTTCTGGACTCAACATTGAGTTCAACAATTTCAGACTATAACCCCTGTCCCCATTTTTCAAGCTGTTTATGATTCTGCCATCCCCATTTGCAACATTTAATCTCTCCTGCCTCCTACCCTAGCGCAGACTATTCCTTCAGTTCCTTCCTCCCCTCCCCTCCCCCTTTCCCTGCCTCTGCACCTGCTTAAAATCTGTTCCATCTCTAGCCTTTTCCAGTTCTGATGAAGGGTCCCAGACCTGAAACGTTAACTCTGTTTCTCTTTCCACGGATGCTGCCTGGCCTGCTGAGTGTTTCCAGCATTTTCTGTTGTTATTCTAGGAGAGAAAGATCCTGCTCGACAAACCTCCCCAACTTATTTGAGACTATTATAAGTCAAATAGATATGGGAATAGCCTGTAATACTGTTTATTGACAAGGTTCCATCTAAAAGGCTTTTAATCAAACTAAAAACAATGGGATTCATGAGTTAAATATGAGACTGGATGAAAAGTTGGACAAACAAATGGAAAGAGAAAGTGCTTGTGAGATGTTCAGTGGCCGATTGGAAGGAGATGCTGAGTGGAGGGGTCACTGCTTGGACCACTGCTGCTTCACATTTGCATAAATAACTTGGATGCAGGAATCAATTGTAAGCTTGTTAAATTTACGCACTATACTAAACTAAGGAGAGCAGTAAGGACAAACAAAGCAGCTGATAATTTGCAGAAGATTTAGATTAGTTATTCAATTTGGTAAAAAAAGATTCAAATACTAACAAATGTAAACTATTGCAAAAAAATAAGTGACATCTGTTTATCCATAATATTGTGACATGCTGCATCTGCACCCATTTCCTGAACCATAGAAGCTTACAGCATAGTTGGAGGCCATTTGGCCCATCATGTTCCATTACATCCTCACTTCCGGTGCCATACATTGGTGTTACACCACAGTGTCACACATCGAGCGACACATTTTGGGTTTCACATGTATGCACATGAATATTTCTTGCAATTGATTGGCTCAGATTCATATTCCTAAATAGCAACAAGCCAGAAATCTGTAATTATGAACAATAAGGAAAATCTAGCAATAAATAAAGGGAGAACCTGAACCAAACAAATTACTCATTTTTTTGGATACATTTTTTGGTACCATCTTTTTCCATCCAAACACCTGCACAGAAGTAAAAAATGTTGAAAATAAAAGGTTTGTAAAATAGCAAAGGCTCAAAGATTTAAGGGGCGATTTTAACCCTGCCCACCCAGTGGAAACTAGACGGGTGGGCCATTGAAATCGCTCAGAGAGATAAAGGGACACACAGGCTGAAAAAGAGAAACTGAGGGGAGAGAGTGAGAAAAAATGAGAAGTCTTACAAATCAAAAGCTTGGCCTACAGTCTCCTTTGGCAGGGAGTATTTTCATGTTACCCCTGTCATAATGTGGCATTCAGTGACTTGTAGGCATGGCTGGAAGCTTCCATTTTTAGAATTCTGTCTGATTCACAATCCGATGAGTACTTTCACCTTTGACACAGATTGTACTGTTGGCTTTATGTCTATGGAAATAAATGTGCAGTTAGGGTGTGACCATCTTTCCTTAATCACTGTATTTTCTTTAGGTGGGGGGGAGGGGGGGGAGGAGATAGGATGGTGGATGTTATATTGGTTCAACAGTTGTTAGCCATTGGCATGAATAGTTTAACATCATCACATATCGCATTTCCCATCAAGCAATCATCACGCAACATTGACTTCAATGTAAATTACATCAGAGGTCAAGTATTTAAAGGGGATGTGCCATCCAGAATTATTATCATGAAATACAAACAATTAACATTTAAAAATATTGCCATCGTCTGGATTGTTCTGCAGATTGTCAACCCACCTGAAAAGCGTTGGTGGGATGACCCAGCCCTTTAAATGTTTTGTTACTTTTATTTCCCAATGAAACCTGAGCTGATTTTACTTTCTCTCACCAATTCTCTCCCCTTTCCTTCTGAAGGCATTGATTCCTCATTGAAGTACAGTTCCGTGAAATCTGGGCAGCTTCCAGAACTCACCCAAGTGCCTTGATGATGAATGTTGGCAGGATATTCCGCCTCAGGGAGAATCACAGCGAAGCCAATTCTTTTCCCCCGCCCTAAACTAGAGGCCCTGAGACCAATTATAATAGTCCTGCAGCTGCACTCGTTGAGATCAGCCAACTTCTTAAGCAAAAACTGAACAGGTAAAGCAAAGAGCCATTCCCTGATTGTAAATGAGTCCAATAGGAAGTAACAGTGAGCACATTTGCGAAGAACTGGGCAATTGTGTACTTGTCGTCCTGTTGTAGCAGCTTATTTGCTGCTCCTGGCTGCGGTGCGCCATCATTCTGCTGGTCTTCCATGGTTTGCTGCTGCTCCTTATCCAAGTCCGTAATGTGTCCTCTGTCCATGGCAATATTGTGCAGTGCACTGTTATCATTTTGCCAATCCTCTTCTGCCATAATAATCGATCCAAACCTCTGAAATGTTGCTTCATTACCCCCAAAGTCTGCCCAATGAGTGCCCTGGTTTGCCCCTGTCGCTTTCGTTCTCTGCTGGGATACAGGGGATGTACAGGGATGTCATCAGTTTTGGCCAAGGACACAGTTCTCTCTTTCTTCTCCTTCAAAGATCTGCCACCAAAGTAATGGCGGACGTTCAGGAGAATCCCCAAGGAAATTACTGGCACACGTCTTACTAGGAATTCAGGATTCTCGTTTTGTCTACGGCCAACTTCCTTCCCCCTGTTTTTTTGCTAATTTTCCTGAACTGATTTTTTAGTTCGGAGCAATGCTCTGTTTATGTGCTTGCATGTTTTTGTAAAAACAACTGAACAGAGTAAAACTTGGCCTTAAGTGTCTGGGACTTGGAGTAATTGGGTCAGGTCATGACAACTGCTCTATACTGGATAGAAGTTAATATTCTGGGACAGCCAGGGCTTTAGCATTTAATTCCCATTCACTTTAGATGTGCAGGGAATGGGGTGGGTGAGAGACTTTGCTATCTTCATACACATGCACCATGCTGCATCTCTAGTTCTGTCAAAGAGTAATTAATAGATACAGGAGTGAAATTCGATAAAGCATAGAATAGAATCATGGAATCATAGAAATTTATGGCACAGAAGAAGGCCATTTGGCCCATCCTGTTCGTGCTGGCTGAAAAAGAGCTCTCCAGCCTAATCCCAATTTCCAGGTCTTGGTCCGTCGCCTTGCAGGTTACGGCACTTCAAGTGCATATCCAAGTACTTATTAATGCAATGAAGGTTTCTGCCTCTACCACCCTTTCAGGCAGTGAATTCCAGATCCCCACCACCCTGTGGGTGAAAATATTTCTCCTCAACTCCCCTCTAATCTTTCGACCAATTACTTTAAATCTATGCCCCTGTCACCTCTTGCTTTACCCCCCTCCCCTCATCACAACCCTACTATTGTGCCTTCCTCATTTCAGACACCCAAGAAATCCAGCCTTCCCAGCCAGTGGTTGAACAAGAAGAGGGAGAGGAGAGTGAAGAAGAAGAAACACCGTCACTCGATTTCACACTCCCAGCCACCAGCTCCTCGAGGTCGTCCTGCAAGGCCATCTGCAATCTGCTCCACTGAAAGTCAGAAGCCTTCCACCAGCCATGCTGCAACCATTGGGGTAGCAGTGCATAGGAGCACTAGAATAGGCAAAGGCACACGCAAGATACTTAAAAGGGAATGCACAAGGTTGATTAGTTGATTTTTTGATGTAATATTGGATGCATGTATAGATAAAGTTGGATTGGAAAGTTTGCTTTGTGATGGCTTTTATTTCAACATTGTGGCCAAGAAGACACTGTGGTGGTCAGTAACAGAGGGAAAGTAAGGCGCCCTCACCCCATCACCCCATTCAATGGAGCAGTCATGGAACAAATAGCCAGCCAGCGAAGAGGAAACCAAGATTGGGCTGACTGCTGCTAGCGGGGCAGGGGTCCTCAGGTAAGTGAAGCCTGTGGGTTAGGAGATCAGATACCGGAGGTGTGGGGGGCGGGGGCGGGGGCAGAGGGAGATAAGAGGCCGGGATTGTGGGGGGTGAGATAGGAGGCTGGGTGGGGTGGGTGGAAATAGGAGGGGCGGGGGGTGGGGGGGGGGGGGGGGGCGCGGGGGTGGTATGGTGGTATGAGGCCAGGGGCCGGGAGGATTGAAGGCTGGGGTCTGGAGGTAGGAGGCCATGGAGGAGATAGGAGGCTGGAATGGGGAGGATAGGAGGCTGGGTTGTGGGAGCGGCAGGCGTCTGGGGCAGGATCGGTGGCCCGCGTTCTTTAAATGTGGGGTCGGGTGGAGCACTCCTGTTGCTCCTGGCTCCACATTCAGGTAAGTAAATGTGAATAACTTACCTTTTTGGTAGCAAGTGGTCCCAAGGTTTGGTTTGAGTGAGTGCAACCAGCGCTGGTGCCAGCTGCTTCAGGGAAAACCAATCCTGTAGTGGGGGCCTCAAGCAGTTCTTAGGCCCCTTATTTGCATATGCCAGGGGGATAACACCTGTTTCAGGCGTGGGCCCTGAACACCTTTTTTTTCCCTTCACCAATATGGTGGGCAGCGCACTTCCTGCCCGCCATATTGGGAGCTTAGTCGACCGGTCAAAAAACGTGGGTTTCATAGTGGAATTTATAGACCAGCGAGTGCAATGACGATCATGTCCCTTGTTTTTGCAAAGCCAAGGAAATTAAACTATACGCCCCGTAAATGATAAGTGTGCTGCCCAGTATGGAACTCACTCATACAGAGCAGAAGATCCAATATTCCATTCTTCATCTGTTTTACGTGTTCCATTTGCCCTTGGGCTAGGGAGGAGTAAAATCAGACAGGGTTGCAACTGCTAGGAGATGCACAGGATACGGACATGATCGAGCACACTATGATCCACCCCTAGGGTCGAATACGACCTATCCTCACATAGAAAATGTCCACTTTAGTGAGGACCTTCTGTCGCCTGGGTTACTGTTGCTAACTGTACTGTCCCAGCTGAGATTAATGTCTGCAAATTTGACCACTGGGTTTCTGAAACAAAATCATTGACAGAAACAAGAACAGTGGGAACTCAGGCACTCCAATGATTACTTCACTTCGCCACACCCGCCCGACATGACTCCCACTCCTGTGACAAATACCCATTTCCAGGATGTAATTTAAAACAGGCTCTGAAATGCAGGCCCTGAGTGATGACGTACTGGACTGCAGTTAGTCATCCTGTTCCTGGATAATAAAAATATCAGTAACACCCTAATTATAAAGTAAATGTTGATTTATTTTTAAGCCTACTTTGTGGCACTGAAAGTGTACAGACCTGTTTGGGGAAAGATGAATGGAACAATTGCTTATCGCACTTATGAGATCCAAGTGATTGCTATTCCTTTTCCTTGATTGATGTACAGCAGAACTGCTTCTCCTGGGCCCACAGAAAGACTCCGCTCAACTGTCGGCCCATCTGAAGGCCTCCCTAGAGCGCAAAATGTCCTCTTTTTGTTTCTCTCACTCCCTTCTCTTTGTTTCGTGAACCCTCTTCTTTAGGCTTCCTTTCAACCTCAGTACCAGCTCTGTCACTATCATGATCACAGGCCAGTTCACAGTCATTATGTTGACAGTGGTCTCCAAGACATATGACTGATAATGTTGCTGCCTGTCTGTTTAATCTGTGCACACCACCAAAACATCACTAGACTGATTGTTGCATGTGTTGTTCACTTTTGATTTGTTTATGTGAAAAATTTCAAGATAGAAGTTTTATTTTTCTGAAACTATCTGGCTCCCCATGTAACCTGGAAGGATGGTCTCCTGATAAAATTGACTCTTAGGTTAGGCTTCTTTTTCTTGACGTACTGGATTTGATCTTATGTCTAGGAACAACCTCCTCTGAATTTTAGTTCCCTGATGAGCGTTTGCACTGTAACAGATCTCTGCTGTAATCACCACTCCCCCAGCTTTCCCTACCTCTCTCCACCTTCAAAACCTTCCTTAAAACCTAATTATTTGACTTACTCCCTCCTCTTGATCAGGTCTAACCTCTCCATGAAGCACTTTGTTGTTAATGTTTTCTACATTAAAGGAATTATATAAGTTTAAGTTTTTAAAAAATTTGTTAACGGGATGTGGGTGTCGCTGGCAAGGCCAGCATTTATTGCCCATCCCTAGTTGCCCTGAGAAGGTGGTGGTGAGCCACCTTCTTCAACCGCTGCAGTCCGTGTGGTGAAGGTACTCCCACAGTGCTGTTAGGGAGAGAGTTCCAGGATTTTGACCTAGCGACGATGAAGGATATACTTCTAAGTAAGGATGGTGTGTGACTTGGAGGGGAACTTGGAGGTGGTGGTGTTCCCATGCGCCTGCTGCCCTTGTCCTTCCAGGTAGAAGAGGTCGCGGGTTTGGGAGGTGCTGCCGAAGAAACCTTGACGAGTTGCTGCAGTGCATCTTGTAGCTGGTACACACTGCAGCCACAGTACACCGGTGGTGGAGGGAGTGAATGTTTAAGGTGGTGGATGGGGTGCCAATCAAGCAGGCTGCTTTGTCCTGGATGGTGTCGAGCTCCTTGAGTGTTGTTGCAGCTGCACTCATCCAGGCAAGTGGAGAGTATTCCATCACACTCCTTACTTGTGCCTTGTAGATGGTGGAAAGGCTTTAGGGAGTCAGAATACCTAGCCTCTGACCTGCTCTTGTTGCCACAGTACATATGTGGCTGGTCCAGTTAAGTTTTTGGTCAATGGTGACCCCCAGATGTTGATGGTGAGGGATTCGGCGATGGTAATGTTGTTGAATGTCAAGGGGTGGTGGTTAGACTCTCGCTTGTTGGAGATAGTCGTTGCCTGGCACTTCTGTGGCGCAAATGTTGCCTGCCACTTATCAGCCCAAGCCTGAACGTTGTCCAGGTCTTGTTGCATGCGGGCATGGACTGCTTCATTATCGAAGGAGTTGCGAATGGTGCTGAACACTGTGCAGTCATCAGCGAACATCCCCATTTCTGACCTTATGTTGGAGGGAAGTTCATTGATGAAGCAGCTGAAGATGGTTGGGCCTAGGAGACTGCACTGAGGAACTCCAGCAGCGATGTCCTGGGGCTGTGATGATTGACCTTCAACCACTACAACCATCTTCCTTTGTGCTAGGTATGACTCCATCCAGTGGAGAGTTTTCCCCCCGATTCCCATTGACTTCAGTTTTACTAGGGCTCCTTGATGCCACACTCGGTCAAATGCTGCCTTGATGTCAAGGGCAGTCACTCTCACCTCACCTCTGGAATTCAGCTCCTTTGTCCAATTTCGGACCAAGGCTGTAATGAGGTCAGGAGCCGAGTGATCTTGACGGAACCCAAACTGGGCATCAGCGAGCAGGTTATTGGTGAGTAAGTGCCGCTTGATGGCACTGTTGATGACACCTTCCATCACTTTGCTGCTGATTGAGAGTAGACTGATGGGGCAGTAATTAGCCGGGTTGGATTTGATCTGGGCAGTTTTCCACATTGTCGGATAGATGCCAGTGTTGTAGCTGTACTGGAACAGCTTGGCTAGAGGCACGGCTAGTTCTGGAACAAAAGTTTTTAGCACGGTAGCCGGGATGTTGTCGCGGCCCATAGCCTTTGCTGTTGTGGTAATGTCAATTTGTTACATCTTAAATTTCTCCTGTAGTAAAATTTAAAGTAACAAACGTGATTGGTGACACAATGCATTCTGCTAATTACAAGAGTGACATTTCACTGTGGTAAAAGGAATCAACTGTAATCAAAATCTCTACATCATTATTAGCAACACTCCCTGCAAAAAGTGACTGATTTTGTAGCAAAGTTAATGTCATCTGGTACATATTAATTTTAATTGTTTTTCTGAAGTACAGTACATTGTGAAACCATTTTCGATACTTCATATTTGTTCTCAGATTTGTGACTGGTGAGCTGCAAGTGAAAGGAAAAGGAATTCACTGGACCAGTCTGACACAAGCTTCAGCTCCCCTCATGGCAAAAGTGAGCAGAATTTCTATCAGACTGCTCCATATCACACTGGTTCAAATAACACTTATTCACAGCTGGCTTCAAACAAAATCAAATCAAATCAAATCGGACTCTGTAGGAGTTCAGGCAACTCTTTATAGATTAAGAATTATGCTTTTCTGTCCTGTGTTTAATGAGTTGAATCATGCAGCCTCATATGCAAGTAATTCTGGAACCATTGCTTCCAGTTTTTTTTAGGGTATTGCTCAACGGGCATTGGATGCCTTCTGATATCTCACCCAAGTGGCCATTTTGCATGTGTGAGTCCGGGCAGCTTTGATAGACATCATTTGTGATTCCTAGTTATGGTCAACTGTAAAAGCAGTTTGCAGGAAAATGCAAAGCAAACACTAGTGTTGCAGACCATTATCCCAATGTCTACCAAAATAGCAAGAAATTCTCAGGGAAAAATTGGGTTGATTTGCACCGCTAACTCCTCCCGCGAAATTCAGCCGGAGGTTAGCGGTGACGGTAGCCGGTAGTGCCCCGCAGCGCTGCGCCGCCGCCGATGACGTCATCGCCGTGTGCAGCGCCCCCGGCCACAAACTTGGGTTGTGCCCCCTGACCTATCGCAGGGCGATATGTCCGACAAGGTCAGGGTGGCATTTTTGCAGCCGCGGCGGCGCTACTTAAAGGGGCAGGTGTCAGGCAGTCATTTTTTTTCCCCGACTGCCAGTACCTGCCCCCTTCCCCGTTTTTCTTCGCGGTGTCGGCAGCGATCACTCAGCCCGACACTTCTCTTGAGTGCCAGGCTGTTTTCCCAGCACCCCGCTCCCCCGGTAGTCCAGCAGGGCCCCGGTGCACGCAGCGCTAGGCCCCTTCCCTTTAATCAGGGGAGGGAGGCCGGCAATGATGTGGCGCTACGTGCCGACGTGCGTGGCGCTGTTGCACGTAGCTCCATGATATTCAGTTGCAGCGCCCCAAGAAGGAGGTGGAGCGCTTCCAGTAGCACGCCGCCTCCTACTTGGGGCGCTACAACTGAATTTCAGGCGGATGGGCGCTAACTTTTTCAGGGCACTAAAATTAGCACCTTGGTGACGTTCTCGCCCCAAAAGGGGCGACACCAAATTTTTCCCCCTTTGTTTGCTTAGTTGCTTTTATAGAAATAGACTTACATGAAAGAAGTTTCAAAGGATAATTATCCAAGTTCAGGCTTCTAGTTTTTAGTTCTGTTGAGGACACATCAGGCACAGTAAAGTGATAATAAGCACGAGATAGTATCTGAGGGAAGGATATGAAGAGCAATCTGACATTTATAGGAATGGCATTGCTGATATACCATTGAATATCGTAGATAAGAAAGACACAACGACATTTTTATAGCCCTATATCATGTCCTCAGGATATTCCGAGTACTTTATAACCAATGGGTTACTTTTAAAAACATAAGAACATAAGAATTAGGAGCAGAAGTAGGCCATGCGACCCCTCGAGCCTGCTCCGCCATTCAATAAGATCATGGCTGATCTTCCACCTCAACGCCACTTTCCCGCCCGATCCCCATATCCCTTGATTCCCCTAGAGTCCAAAAATCTATCTATCTCAGCCTTGGATATACTCATCGACTGAGCATCCGCAGCTCTCTGGGGGTAGAGAATTCCAAAAATTCACAACCCTCTGAGTGAATAAATTCCTCCTCATCTCAGTATTAAATGGCCGACCCCTTATCCTGAGACTATGCCCCCTAAGTTCGAGACTCTCCAGCCAGGGGAAACGACTTCTCAGCATCCAGAGTGCAGTCACTTATTATGTATGTGAGAAGTCGCACAACACCAGGTTATAGTCCAACAGCTTTATTTGAAATCACAAGCTTTCGGAGCGCTGCTCCTTCGTCAGGTGACTTCACCTGACGAAGGAGCAGCGCTCCGAAAGCTTGTGATTTCAAATAAAGCTGTTGGACTATAACCTGGTGTTGTGCGACTTCTCACATTTGTCCACCCCAGTCCAACTCCGTTCTTCTTCAAATAGTGCCATGTGATCTTTTATGTTCACCTGAGTAAGCTGTTGGTCCCTCAGTTTAATGTCTCAACCAAAAGATGGCATTCCGACAATGCATCACTCCCTCAGTACTGCACCAAAGTGTCACCTTAGCCTATGAAAGAAAGACTTGCATTTATGTTGCGCCTTTCACAACCACCGGATGTCCCAAAGCGCTTTACAGCCAATGAAGTGCTTTTGAAGTGTAGTCAGTGTTGTAATGTAGGAAATATGCAGCCAATTCCCACAAACAGCAATGTGATAATGACCAGATAATCTGTTTTAGTGATGTTGATTGAGGGATAAATATTGGCCCAGGCCACCGGGGAGAGCTCCCCTGCTCTGCTTCCAAATAGTGCCATAGGATCTTTTATGTCCACCCGAGAAAGCAGACATCAGCTTAACATTTCATCTGAAAGACAGCACCTTCCTCAGTACTGAAGTGTCAGCCTAGATTTTTGTGCTCAAGTTTCATGAAGTGGGACTTGAAACCCACAACCTTCTGACTTAGAAGCTGAGGGTGCTACCAACTGATACACAGCTGACTCATTGGGGACCGGATTTTGCCAGCCCTGGGGAGGCGGGTATGGAGGCGGGACTGCCGGGAAAATGGCAGAATTTGGGGGCGGGTGCCCATCCCGCCCCCAACCCACCTCCATGCCATCTTGCCAGGAGGCGGGTAGCCGTCCTGCGCTGGGTCCCATCTCCTTGGAGGCGGGAATGGATTAAAGCCTATTAACTGCCTGTTAACAGGTAGTTAACAGGCAGAAAATAGGATTATCCCCTTTTTGCCCTCACAAGTGCGGGCTTCCCGAAGTCTCCAAAACACGTCAGCTCAGCGAGGCGAGTACTGGATCTGCGGGGGTCGGTGGAGGTGCAAAAGTGTGGTGTGAAGGTAAGTGATGGGTGCAAGTGTAGAGAGGTGAGTATCTGCGGTAAGTGCAAAGTGTTTTTTAAAGTGTACTTACCTTTGTTTCTTCCTGCAGGCTTCAGTCAGTTTGTATGCGGAGAGTCTCGGACCTCCGTGTTGCAGATGAGAGATGGCCGTTGCATTCTCAGATGCAACAACCATCTCATTTCTATAAACGAAAGAAGGTTGATGAGGTCTTGTATGCAAGACCTCATCAAACTGCAGAGAATGTCAGTGTTTGACAGCTTCACAGAGCTGTCAAACGATGACAATTCATCTGTCATACGTTGACGTTCTCTGCAACCGCCTCTCCATTAATTGGCCTGCTCAGCCCGCTGGGCGGGCTTAACAAGGTCAATCAAGGGAAAATAGCGTATGTTGGCCACAAATCGATGGAGGTGGGACTAAAACCCGACAAGTGGGAGTCCCGCCTCCAAATGCTCCCCATTGAGAAAATCACCCCCTAAAAGTTGACAGTTGAACTCAAGTCTATGGTGAGACTTCATAGAATCATAGAATCATAGAAAGTTACAGCACGGAAGGAGGCCATTTCGGCCCATTGTGTCCACGCCGGCCAACAAAGAGCTATCCAGCCTAATCCCACTTCCCAGCTCTTGGTCCGTAGCCCTGCAGGTTAGAGCACCCCAAGCGCACATCCAAGTACTTTTTAAATGTGGTTAGGGTTCCTGCCTCTACCAACCTTTCAGGCAGTGAGTTCCAGACCCCACAACCCTCTGGGTGAAGAAATTTCCCCTCAAATCCCCTCAAAACCTTCCACCAATTATTTTAAATCTGTGCCCCCTGGTTTTTGACCCCTCTGCTAAGGGAAATAGGTCCTTTCTATCCACTTTATCTATGCCGCTCATAATTTTATACACCTCAATAAGATCTCCCCTCAGCCTCCTCTGTTCCAAGGAAAACAGACCCAGCCTATCCAGTCTTTCCTCATAGCTAAGACTCTCTACTCCCGGCAACATCCTTGTAAATCTCCTCTGTACCCTCTCTAGTGCAGTCACATGTTTCCTGTAATGTGGTGACCAGAACTGCACGCAGTACTCTAGCTGAGGCCTAACTAGTGTTTTATACAGTTGATGCATAACCCCCCTGCTCTTGTATTCTATGCCACGGCTAATAAAGGCAAGCATTCCGTATGCCTTCTTAACCACCTTATCTACCTGGCCTGCTACCTTCAGGGATCTGTGGACATGCACTCCAAGGTCCCTTTGTTCCTCTACACTACTCAGTGTCCTACCATTTAATGTGTATTCCCTTTCCTTGTTAGCCCTCCCCAAATGCATTACCTCACACTTCTGTTCCATTTGAGTTCCATTTGCCACTGTTCTGCCCACCTGACCAATTTATTGATATCATCCTGCAGTCTACAGCTTCCTTCTTCAGTATCAACCACACAGCTGATTTTAGTATCTGCAAACTTCTTAATCATACCCCCGATATTCAAGTCTAGATCATTGATATATACCACAAAAAGCAAGGGACCTAGTACTGAGCCCTGCGGAACCCCACTGAAACAGCCTTCCAGTCACAAAAACACCCATCAACCATTACCCTCTGCTTCCTGTCTCCGAGCCAGTTTTGAATCCAACTTTGCCCTGGATCCCATGGGCTTTTAACTTCGTGACCAGTCTGCCATGTGGAACCTTATCAAAAGCCTTGCTAAAGTCCATATACACTACATCAATCACACTACCCTCATCTACCCTCCTTGTTACCTCCTCAAAAAATTCAATCAAGTTTGTCAGACACGACCTTCCCTTAACAAATCCGTGCTGACTATCCTTAATTAATCCGTGTCTTTCTAAATGAAGATTTATCCTGTCCTTCAGAATTCTTTCCAATAATTTTCCCACCACCGAGGTTAGGCTGACAGGCCTGTAATTACTCGATCTATCCTTTTCTCCCTTTTTAAACAAGGGTACCACATTAGCAGTCCTCCAGTCCTCCGGCACCACACCTGAAGCCAGAGAGGATTGAAAAATGATGGTCAGGGCCTCTGCTATTTCCTCTTTTGCTTTACTTAACAGCCTGGGATACATTTCATCCGGGCCTGAACCACAATCTTCAGACCCAAAGGCAAGAGTGCTGCTAATGGAATCAAGCAAATTCTAGATAGTGGTCATATCTTCATAATAATAAAACAAAATAAATTGCATTTGCTTTGTTTCAAATTCTGAAAGTGATTTCACTGCAGTAATGCAATAGAAAAGAAGGAGCTTTGTATATATTTTTCATCTTTGGTTAAAACAATCAAGTGGATTGTCAGTCATTTCTTTACAAGTCACTGCCTGAGTCAAATCAAATCAAATATGCTAACCCCAAGGCCATGCTATTTTGGTTTAAACTCTGGCATTGTGGAGGATGAACTGAGAGGAAAGGCCAAGGAAATATTGGGTTGAGAGCGTGTCGGAAGCAACAAGCATACTTTTCAAAAGGGCATTAATGGACCAGTTATATTGCACAGTCTGCTTCTGTGTGATACGGTCTTGGCTTTGCAGCAAACCATATTGTAATTTGGGTGTGACTTCAACTGAATTGCATTTAGGGAAGAAGCATGAGACCCCCTTCCAGGAAGCTGTCTTTCACAGCTCCTGCTTCACACACCTGTTGCAGTATAACTGCAGTCAGTGCAAACCAAGTTTGAAAGTCTGGGAACTTGTTAAACTTCAGCCTAGAATTCCTGATCGTAACGCCAACAGTCCAATAAAACGAATGGGTTACCGTGGGTGTTACAATTGGAAAATCTTGGCTTTCATTTTTAATCTTTTTGCTATTAACAGGGAGTCATTGGGAGTGTTGGTTCAGCAATTGACTATTTAACCCTTTGAGTACTGAATTTCCTTTATGCTAATTAAACTCTGAATTTGTTTTGTACTGTGTGATATTTAGGGAGATTATTTTCTGTACTTTTTTTTTTACCCATTTTAATTTTATTTGCTCCCTTCTTTAGATCCATGTTATGTACCATTCCCTATTTTTTTTCCCCCTCGTTCCTCTGAGATTGGTGTTTTCTTTCATGTTACCATCTCGACTGGGAAATCGGGATATTACTCTGTTGAATACGTTAGTTGTGAATCTTTCATGACATTAATGACACACTAAGCATTCGTATTTTAATTATTAAGGATAAATTTCCCAGTCTCAGTGATCTTGCTGCATGACTGGCGTGAGTGATTACACAATTAGAAACAGCCTTCCCCATCAGATCTTCCTACGCACTGGGAAATTCTAACCAGATAAAGAGCTGCAGCTGGATTTAAAAGAATACGGCTACTTAACATTAAGTGGTCACATGTTTAAGTCAACATATTTTGGCATCCTTTCTAAAGGCTGTGAAGCTCAGAATTTTTGCCAAGCTTTGCAAAAGCCATGTGGGCCCTTAAAAATATTGGATGGCAAAACAAATGCGCAGGCCGCAGTCAGAGTCTGTGGTCAAGTGATGAAGCAACACTGCACTCAGAATCCCTGCATGATAGCTGGTAAACGGAAGTACTGCTGCATGAGGTGGGTACAAGGAGGGTTGCCCTGTTTGGCACTCCAGGGCATCCTCCTCAAGAGATAGCAGGGCAAAATGGCTGGGAGGATGTGATGATCGCGTATAGTAAGCTGAGAACCTGGTAAGTGCAGACAAAGATGTCAAAATGCCGTGGAAGTATGGCCACACAACAGTATCGTACACCAGGTAAGTATCGCATGTATGCGTGCTGCAACTTAGTACTTGTGCACCATGCCACACAACTACTGCTAGCCCATGCCAAGCCCTAAGACAACTTCACAGCTTTTTCATAGAATCATACAATAGTACAGCACAGAAGGAGGCCATTCGGCTCATCGAGTCTGTGCCGGCTTTTTCGAAGAGCAATCCAGTTAGTCCCTCTACCCCGCTCTTTCCCCATAGCCCTTCAAATATTTATCCAATTCCCTTTTGAAGGCTACTATTAAATCTGTATCCACCACCATATCAGGCAGTGCATTCTAAATCATAACCACTCGTTGCGTGAAAAAGATTTTCCTCATGTCACCTCTAGTTCTTTTGCCAATCACCTTAAATCTGTGCTCTCTGGTTACTACTCATTATTACTCATTATTTACTCTATCTAAACCCTTCACAATTTTAAACACTTCTATCAAATCTCCTCTTAGCCTTCTCTGCTCTAAGGAGAACAACCCCAGCTCTCCAGTCTATCCACTTAACTGTAATCCCTCATCCCTGGAACCATTCTAGTGAATCTTTTCTTTCATTGCTTGCTCTGCTTGTCGATACTCCAGCAGGCCACACATCCAAACTGCAACTTCCAACCGAAACTCTTGGCACACTGACATGTCGTTGAAGGAGACCTGGGCATCTTAGTAGCCTCAATACTCAACGTGTCCAGCCAATGCTGATCAGCAATCAACGAAGCCCACAGAATGTGGAAGTGGACAGCCAAAACAGCAGAATATAAGTCGGAGGAAGTTGTGATCGAACGGTACAGTACTCCGATCAGGCCACTTGATTGAGGTGTATAAAATTATGAGGGGCCTAGATAGAATGGATAGGAAGAAGCTATTTCGCCTAGCGGAGAGGTCAATAACCAGGGGGCATAGATTCAAAGTAATTGGTAGAAGGATTAGAGGGGAGTTGAGGAGAAAGTTTTTCATCCAGAGGGTGGTGGGGGTCTGGAACGCACTGCCTGAAAGGGTGGCAGAGGCAGAAACCCTCATTACATTTAAAAAGTACTTGAAGATATGCACTTGAAGTGCCGTAACCTGCAAGGCTACGGAACAAGAGGTGGAAAGTGGGATTAGGCTGGATAGCTATTTTTCGGCCAGTACAGACACGATGGGTCGAATGGCCTCCTTCTGTGCCGCAAATTTCTATGATTCTATGATTTGCACCTCAAGGGTGAAAAATTGGGTATCGCCCATTTTGGGGCGCTAATATCGGCCGGGCGCAAATTTTAGCGCCTGCCGCTAGTTATCGTCGCCGACCGCGAAATTCGTCTCCAGCGCCCCTGGAGGTGATTGGAGTGCTAAATCAAGCGCTACACACTGCTCTTAGGGCGCTAACGTCGGGGAACGGGACGCTACCTCAGAGCGCTACTCAAACTCAGTTACCTTGTACTCAGACAGACTGGCACCGTCCAGTTCTTAAAGGGGAGGGTCCATCATGCTGCACAGCCACACCCTGCTCATTGCAACGTTTGACCTCGGCCTGCAAGCAGTTAAAAATCTTCATCCAAGATTTATGATAGATACTCAGAGGCCCAGGGAGAGAGCTCGCCGGTTCAGTGACCAGGCATTGGTGGCTCTGGTTGGCGCTGTGGAACACCGACGGTGCTGTGCTGTTTCCAGACACTGGCAGGAGGCCATTGCCCCGGGAGTTCACAAGGGTCTGGAGGGAGGTGGCCCAGCACGTTTCATCGAGGAGCTTGGTCCAAAGAACGCATAGGCAGTGCCATAAGAAGTTCTTCGACCTCACTCGGGTGGTCAGGGTGAGTACCTGCTTGAAAAACCTCTACATCCCACCATCTCAACCTCACTCTGTGCACAGACGGCATAAATACCCAAATGACCGACACTCACCCAACAACTATGGCCATCTCATAAAACTCACATGCACATCCCACACCTTGCACACATTAACGGCTATTCAACTACGGTAGGCACATCTGCCAAACACATGGCTGCACACTCACTCACATGCTGTCCTTTTTCTTGCAGGCCAAGCTTTCACATAATCGCAGAGAGCAACAACGGACGGCAGGAGGACAGGCGGAGCAGCACCCCCTCACACAATTGGAGGAGAGAGTCCACAGACTCATTGCCAGGCATGTAGTCGGTGCTGTGGCCATTGGAGAGGTCGACCTCCTTGGGGACAGCAACGGTATGTTCATCAGCTTTCTCTCCTCTCTCATACCACTTCTCCCTCACAGCACCAGCCTTTTACACTTTCAATCTAACTATACTGTCTCCAGTCCATCTCCCTTCCTGCCCCCCTGCCCTCACGCTAAAGCCACTCTTGTAGCTTCCTGCTTTTAGATTGTGAACCACCAGCTGACCAGCCTGTCCCTCAGCCTCCCAGTGGCAGCGACACACCAGAGGAGGAGGAAGAGGAAGCCGGAGCCTCACCGCCTGCGCCTCCTGAGGGTGACACTTCCGACACTGGGGCCACGCGTTCCATGGAGGGGAGCAGGGGGTTAGGATCTGATGTGGGTGAAGCTCTGGGACCCAGCAGGCTGCAGCAACGCCATGGGGGAAGGGGAGTTCGGGGGCCATCTCCCCGGAGGGTGAGTGCGTGCACGAGTTCTGCTGCACAGGACTCGGATGAGGACCTCGATATAGCGGCCATGAATACTCAGGCCTTGAGCATGCACACGGACTCATGGGTGCAATGGCAAGGGTGCCCGACAGCATAGGTGCAATGGGTAGGAGCGTGCAGGAGTCCGCCGCTGGCACAGCTGTCATCTGTGCGCAAACCCTCGAACCCATCCTTGCCTCGTTGCAGAGGATGGTTGAATTGCAGGGAGACCGTGGGGACCCAGAGCCCATGCCGCGTGTAATGGGTGAGGTGGCAGGATCTATTGCAGCACAGGCTGACGCAATGCAACGGCTTAGTGCTGCAATCGAGTCATTGGCTGGTGCCATCCAGTCTCAGACTGTTCTCATGCCATCTCAGATTGATGCCACGCAAGCGCTGACTGCTGCCATCCTCGCTGGGTCACCCACAGTCCACTGGGGATCTGACGGTACCGCAGCAGGCCAGCAATCTGTGCTCGAGCAGACTGCTCCGGATGCTGAGGTACTGCCCAGTGGGAGTGGCAGTGTGTCGGTCGAGCAGGAAAGTGCTGTCCTCTCTCAGGATGACAGCATTCCTGCTCCCACCACTGCCACTTCCCCATTGTACTTGGCACGGCCTGTAACACAGCCAGCCCAGACTGCTGCCACCCATGCAGAGTTGGTGCAGTCTGCAGCCGGGTCCTCCAGGCCCAGAGCTGGTCAAGGGCGTCCTTCAAGGCCATCTGCAGTCTCTGGATCCAACATTCAGCAGCCTTCCACCAGCCTTGCTGCAGCCACTGGGGCCACATTACGGAGGAGCAGTAGGGTGGGAAGGGGGGAAGTGCGCAGGGGATGGAGATCACCCTCGAAGGCCAGAAACTAAAAATTATTAATAAATGGGGGGATGTTTGTGGAAAGTTTGATGTTCAGGTTAATATATTGTTCACTCTGTTTACACTTATCTCGATGTGGTAAGAACGAGTTTTGTTAGTTAATGAATTGTTGTGTTTGTTTGTTATTGGTTGCGCTGAATAAATAAGACACAGTTTGTTAGATAAATAAAAAAATTTATTGGAACTTTACAACTTTGCTGATTTGACGCATTGGAGCTTTGTCCGGCAATAGGGGCTGCAGGATGCTTGCGATGATGTGCTTCTTCATCCCAAAAGCCATCTTCTCTGCCATTCGTCAGGCATTCACGGACGACCCTTGCAGAGGCAACATTGAGCACCTTCCTCCCACGTTGGTGCTGCTGATCCTCCTCGTCATCCTCCTCCTCCGCCTCCTCCTCCTCCTCCTCCGCCTCCTCCTCCTCTCCCTCTTCCTCCTCCTGAGGTGGTGCACCAATCCCTGGTGGCAATGGTTGGGTCCTCATAATTGCCAAGTTGTGAAGCATGCAGCACACAACACTGAAAAGTGAGACTCGCTCGGGAGAATACTGCAGGGCTCCTCCAGAGTGGTCAAGACACCGGAACTGTTGTTTCAAGACGCCGATCGTCTGCTCAATGAGGTTCCTGGTGGCGCTATGGCTATCACTGAATTGGAGCTCAGCAGGAATGTTGGGGTTACGGAGCGGTGTCATCAGCCAGGTGCAGAGTGGATAACCCTTGTCCCTGAGGAGCCAGCCACGAGGTTGATGCGGTGGTTGGAACAGTGGGACACCAGTCTGGAGCAGGATAAAAGCATCGTGGCTGCTGCCAGGATAGCGGGCATTGACGGCGAGGATGCACTGTCTGTGGTCACAGACCAACTGGACATTCAGAGAGTGGAAGCCTTTGCAGTTGCGGAACACCTCTGCATTCTCATGAGGTGCCCGCAATGCCACATGCGTGCAGTCAATGGCGCCCTGAACCATGGGGAAGCCCATTATCCTAGCGAAGCCACATGCACGTTCACGCTGTTTGTCCCTGGGCCATGGGGAAAGAGATGTACTGCCTTCTCCTTTTGCACAAAGCATTTGTCACCTCCCGGATGCAGCCTTGGACAGCGAACTGGGAGATATTCGCTATGTCCCCAGTTGAAGCCTGGAAGGAAACGCTGGCATAGAAATTGAGAGCCACTGTCACCTTCACTGCCACCGACAGAGACATCCTGGTCCTGAGCTGAGGCTGGAGCTCTGGCTGCAGGAGGTGGCAGAGCTCAGTGACCACCTCCTTGCTGAAGCGCAGCCTGCAGAAACACTGCTCCTCAGACAAATGAATATAAGAGAATTGCTCCCGGAATACCCTGGGAGGGTAAGGTCTCCTGTGCAGAGCCCTGTTGGCCCTCTTCCCTCTGGCCACGTTTGCCACTCTCTCTCTGCGCCTCTGCTGCCTCCGAAGGTGAAGCTGGAGGACGACGCCCCGAGTTACTACAGCCCCCATTTAATCTTCTAAATGTGCTAAATATAAAGCTCAGAGAAATAGGAACCTGAAAAATGTTGCTCACGAACAAAACTCCTTGTAGGACAGCGTTAAACGTGTCCAGACGTCTCTCTCCCTCTCTCAACCTGCGTATGACAAATATTTTGCCAACAGGAAAAAGCAGGAAGCGCACGCCTTTAAATAGCGGCCCCCCAGATCCTTGACGACTGCAAAACGTCCCCCTCTACCTGTCGTTCCTAGCGGCAGGCGCTCAGGCAGGGGGCGAGAATCAATTTCCGGTTCGGGGCGCTTGGATGACGTCATGATCTCTGGGGCGCAGGAGTTTGTGGCGGTAGTGTTTAGCGCCACCGCAAAGCGCCAGGTCAATTTCGCGGGCGGCGCTAAAATCGCCGCGCTCGGGCGGTAAATCGTTAGCGCCCCGTTAGCGCCCGCCCCCCCGGAGGCGCTAACGGGAGGCGCTAACCAACCCAATTTCCCCCCCCCCCCAAGTACCATGTGCAGTCTGGTCGCCGAGAAACAAAGGAGACAATCAAGCACTGGAGACAGTGCAGAGAAGAGTCACCAGGCCGATCCCTAGTGTCAGGGATCTGAGTTATGAGGAAAGACTGAGGGGTCTTGGGGGTAAAAATTGAGTCGCGCCCCATTTGGGGCGCTAACCTCGCCGGGGCGCGACTTTTAGCGCCCCGAAAAAATTAGCGGCCCCGCGCCGGAACCTCAGTGGTTGCGCCCCAAGAGGGAAGCGGGGCGCCACTGGAAGCACCCCGCATCCCTCTTGGGGCGCTGCGAGGGAATATCCTGGCGCTACGTGCCGCAGCGCCACGCGCTGCGGCACGTCGCGCCGCGGTATTTGCAGGCCTTCCTCCCCTTCTTAAAGGGGAGGGACCCTGCGCAGCGCGAACCGGGGCCCAGCTGGGCCCCCAGGGATCGGGAGTGCCGGCAAAAGAGCCCGGCACTCAAGAGAAGTGCCGGGCTCTTGGAGCGCAGCCGGCACTTCACGGTGGGGGGGCTTCACGGGGGCCGGGGACAGCAACGGGGGCAGGTGCTGGCAGGCGGCCAGCAACAAAAATGGCCGCCTGCCACCTCCCCTTTAAATATCGCCGCCCCGGCCGCACGTACGCCTCCCTGAACCCGTCGGACATAGCGTCTGGCGGTAAATCAGGGGGCGCGACTGAAGATCACGGCCGGGGCGCGAGCGGGGTGCTGCGCACGGCGATGACGTCATCGCCGCGGCGCAGCGCCACAGGGCGCTACCGGCTGCCGCTGCCGCTAACCTCCCGCTGAATTTTTCGGGAGGCGTGGGCGGCGCTGCGCCCGGGCGTTAGCTGCTTTACGCCCCATTAGCGCCCTCTTAAGGCGCTAACGTGAGGCGCAAGCAGCTGAATTTTTCCCCCCTGGACTTTCCAGCCTGCAAAGGAGGTATCTGAGAGGTGATCTTATAGAGCCATATAAGATAGTAAATGGTATGGAAAGTATAAACTGGAATACTACTTTAAATTAAACAGTGGGAGTAGGACAAGGGGCTGCAGGGTCAAACTAGTAAAAGGTAACTTTAGGACTCATATCTATATGCCGAGGAAGCAAATGTTTCTTTAATTCCCTTCTTTAACTCCTCACCAAGGAACGGTCTGGGGTTTTAACCTGCCAGCGCAGGTCTAGGGACGAGTAATGCCAGACTCGGCTCCCAAACTCTCTTACGTTTAACCCAGTTAAGATCAAAATGAATTTAATTTACTAACCCTCGGGTAGGTTCCCCTCAAAGCGCTGAGCTGAATCATCAGGGAAGAAGCCAGACCTCAAGTCACGCATGAAATATTGTTCATTGGTTTCAAACTACAACTTAAAATTAAAGTTGAGTACACAAACGCTTAACAGATGTAATCAAAGTTATCTAGAAGTTGAGCAGCAAATCCTTAATGGACAGCATTATTTAACAAAACAAGTTGCAAAGGTTACACAGCTAATTCCGTGTAGCACTGAAACTTCCTCTTCGGAGCAAAAACCGAGTGAGACCTATTAAAATAAACATTTCTACTTAAGTGTACAATTCCTTCAGCATTTAATGATTAATTATATGTCATGATCAATGGTATAATGAAGCATATTAATGCTGAGAGGGTTCCAATGTACTTCAGTTGGAATGCTGCTAATAATTTCTTTGCACACTGCATCCACTGGGGGGCAGAGGTGTGATGAAGTAACTCTCTTGTGGCTCTTAAGTATTCTATTTATGTATAATTTTAACAATTACCATGTTGCTTGTTAGTCCATAAAGGTACTACTAGGAATACCAAGTGCAGCAATACCTCCTGGATTTAAGCACAGTTATGCCTGAACGCGATTTTGTAATTCAGCATCCAGAGCACATTCAGCAGACCGGTCTCACTGGAGGTTTTAACATTCAGCCTCATAGATCACTGTTCAGAATTTAAAAGCAAACTTTCCCCCTCCCTTAATATTGTTTTCCTCATCACTGTTTGGAGTTACAGTCGAGTTTATTAAAGACACATCAAAATGATAACCGCACTGGGACTTTAAAAAAAAATAACTTTGTAAAGGGATTTTCATTATAATCAAGTTCCTCACAGTAGGGTTCTATAGCACAGGCTGGCGTTCTGACGAAAGGTCTTCGACCTGAAACGTTAACTCTGTTTCTCTCTCCACGGATGCTGCCTGGCCTGCTGAGTTTTTCCAGCGTTTTCTGTTGTTATTTGGCATTCCTCAGACTGCTACTGACTGTTAAAGTTCAGGGAGTAGAGATTTATATAGCCCCTGTTGATAGGGACAAGTCATGTTGCTATATTACCTTGAAGGAGAGTGTGCAGGATATATTAATACTTAACAGTATATATATATTGACCTTTTTCCGTTACCGTTTTCATCTCCGTACCTAAGGAAGGATATACTTGCCTTAGAGGCGGTGCAACAAAGGTTTACTAGATTGATCCCTGGAATGAGAGGGTTGTCCTGTGAGGAGAGATTGAGTAGATTAGGCCTATACTCTCTGGAGTTTAGAAGAATGAGAGGTGATCTCATTGAGAGGCTTGACAGGGTAGATGCTGAGAGGCTGTTTCCCCTGGCTGGAGAGTCTAGAACTAGGGGGCGTAGTCTCAGGATAAGGGGTAGGCCATTTAGGACTGAGATGAGAAGGAATTTCTTCACTCAGAGGGTTATGAATCTTTGGAATTCTCTGCCCCAGAGGGCTGTGGATACTGAGTCGTTGAGTATATTCAAGGCTGAGATCGATAGATTTTTGATCTCTAGGGGAATCAAGGGATATGGAGATCGGATGGGAAAGTGGAGTTGAGGTTGAAGATCAGCCATGATCTTATTGAATGGTGGAGTAGGCTCGAGGGGCCTGAGTGGCCTACTCCTGCTCCTATTTCTTATGTTCTTATGTTCTATATTTATTGAAGCCTCACAATGGAGTGTAGTTTTCAATTTAAAGGGGAAAAGAAGTCTTTGAGAGTTTTAAAAACATCAAAGACATCTCAAGTAAGAGTATAATTTTCCTTTACACTGAATAAAAAGTATTCCTTAGACTTTCCTCCCCCTTTACTATTAGACATCAGCTTAATTTGCACATACTTTACCAGAGTTTGTTAGCTGCATGCCAATATTGTTAATGTCACATGTTATTAAGAATCTTAAAATAAACTCAAGATACTTCAATTTAAATTCACACCACATAAAAATTAGCGTGAAAAGGCAATAATAAATTTTCAAATACATTGACGGTTTAAATTCAGAGATGTAAATAGCTTTATAGAAGCTGCCATCTAAATAGCTTAGCAGATGTAATTTAAATAGCCTGTTAGATGATGCCACATAAACAGATGATGCAATGTTAATGACCGTATGCCATGTAAGTAGCCAGACAGATGATGTCACATAAATAGCCTGATAGAAATCGTAAGATAAATGCCTTTTCTCTTTCTCTTCCTTGCAATTAGTGTTTCATGCCATTATTTTCACGAACATACAGTCAGTGCATTCTCTATCAAACTCCACAATTTCTAAATCTACATTTAAGTCTGTTATTGCTATTGGCCCAACTGATGACCTGTTACTGCTGCACATTGAAATCCTAACATTGAACAATGCCCTTCTATCCAATACATTACTGCACCATGTGGCCACACACTTCAGGGTGCTAGCTATTCCAGCATTAACTTTAATGCTGATAACTGCTTCAGCCAAATTTATTTCAGGGGCCACATTACATTGCACTTCTAAAATGAATGCATCCATTGACATTCTGCCCCTCAAAGCTCCTGGATATGCTCCCTTTCCACAGTTATCTCTGAACCTAGACATTAGGGCGCTGATGCTCCAAGCTGACTCCACTCTTTCTATAAGTCAACTACATCCCACCACAGGACCTCAGTCTTTAACTTTGGAATCTCTCGTGTTGTCTCCTCCTTGTCATTTGTTTTTGACTAGGACATGTCTCTTCTAATCTCTGCCATGCCTATGTTACCTAAATTCCTGCTGTGTCCAATTGTGTGCACGTTTTGGCTGCCTCTCTGGATCTCAGGCCCTTCTCGCCTGTCTCCTCCCCTTCCTGTCATGCCACCTTTCGTTCCTTCCCTCTCGGGTACTTTGTGCCCTCAAACCCCTACCCCAAACCATCACTATTCCTCGGCCTTCCTACTCTCCTGCCATCATCACAGGCTCGAATACCCCTTGGCCACCCTCTGTGCCTCTCTCAGCATTCTCCGAAGGGCCAATCAAGGCACCAGTCACTGCCTCCTTTACGAGCAGCAACCCCAACGTCCCCATTCTCCTCTCTCACCGGTCTTCCCCAACGTCCCCATTCTCCTCTCTCACCGGTCTTCCCCAACATCCCCATTCTCCTCTCCCGCTGGTCTTCCCCAACGTCCCCATTCTCCTCTCCCACCGGTCTTCCCCAACGTCCCCATTCTCCTCTCTCACCGGTCTTCCCCAACATCCCCATTCTCCTCTCTCACCGGTCTTCCCCAACATCCCCATTCTCCTCTCCCACCGGTCTTCCCCAACATCCCCATTCTCCTCTCTCACCGGTCTTCCCCAACATCCCCATTCTCCTCTCCCACCGATCTTCCCCAACATCCCCATTCTCCTCTCCCGCTGGTCTTCCCCAACGTCCCCATTCTCCTCTCCCACCGGTCTTCCCCAACGTCCCCATTCTCCTCTCTCACCGGTCTTCCCCAACGTCCCCATTCTCCTCTCTCACCGGTCTTCCCCAACGTCCCCATTATCCTCTCTCACCGGTCTTCCCCAACATCCCCATTCTCCTCTCTCACCGGTCTTCCCCAACATCCCCATTCTCCTCTCTCACCGGTCTTCCCCAACGTCCCCATTCTCCTCTCCCACCGGTCTTCCCCAACGTCCCCGTTCTCCTCTCCCACCGGTCTTCCCCAACGTCCCCATTCTCCTCTCCCACCGGTCTTCCCCAACGTCCCCATTCTCCTCTCTCACCGGTCTTCCCCAACATCCCCATTCTCCTCTCCCGCTGGTCTTCCCCAACGTCCCCATTCTCCTCTCCCACCGGTCTTCCCCAACTTCCCCGTTCTCCTCTCCCACCGGTCTTCCCCAACGTCCCCATTCTCCTCTCCCACCGGTCTTCCCCAACATCCCCATTCTCCTCTCTCACCGGTCTTCCCCAACGTCCCCATTCTCCTCTCTCACCGGTCTTCCCCAACGTCCCCATTCTCCTCTCCCACCGGTCTTCCCCAACGTCCCCATTCTCCTCTCCCACCGGTCTTCCCCAACATCCCCATTCTCCTCTCCCGCTGGTCTTCCCCAACGTCCCCATTCTCCTCTCCCACCGGTCTTCCCCAACTTCCCCGTTCTCCTCTCCCACCGGTCTTCCCGTTGAGCGTTCTGGGGCTAATCTTGTCAATTTCATTTCCATCCCTCTCCCCCACCCACCACTGCCTCCTCCCACTCTGCCAGTGGATCAACAATCACAGACCAACTCCACATTTCCCTCCGTAATGTCCATCCACTCGCGAACAAGGCCCTGGTCATCCAAAACCTATTGTGGACGATAGCATGCTGACTTTGTCAGAAACTTGGCTTATGGGTGGCAACAACTTGCCCCATACTGAAGCCTCCCCACCTGGTTATACTTCCCACTACCAGCTCCGTCCAAACTGCCGCAGTGCCAGCATGACCCTTCTCACCAAATCACCCCTTGGTCTCTCTCCTTGCTCCACTGGTACCTTCTTCTCCTTCGAGCACCACACTTTGTTCCAGCCCTCTTGCGTCTCCTTTGAAATCCTCGTTGTCTACCTTCCCTTCAAGCAGCACCCCAAGTTTCTCACCGAGGTATTCTGCACTGAGAAACTCCTTATTCTCAGTGATTTAAATTTCCCTCTCAAATCGCCATGCCCTTTCTCCTCTGAGTTCACTGACCTTCCGTCCTCCCTGAGCCTCTCACTTCATATAAACTCTCCTACCCATATTCATGCCCACCCCTTCAACCTTGTCATCTCACATGGCCTCTCTACGCCCATAGTCTCGAACACAACATCTGCTACCATGTCCTCGAATCCCTCAACCTCCTTATACCCCTACCCCCTTCAAATACCATTTAGTTCTGCATCTGCCCCTAGAAAAAACTCTTCCCCCAACTTACTTACAACTGCACTTTCAAACTCCCACTGCCTAACTTTTGGTCCTCCATTAATCATGATACTTCTCCAGATGTATCAGCACTGTTTTAAAAAAAAACAACAGGCAGCGCTGTTTAAGATAGAGCAATGTTTACAGGGCCCCTAGCGCCCCCATGTTTGTCTGGGTCCCTCTGGGCACTAGCCCCATAGGCCCGTGTGTTAATGTACCTCTGCTTTCACATGTGTGAACTATACATGACAGAAATAGCAATCCTTCAGCCAGTGAAATTATCTGCAGAATAAAAATGCGTAACATCAGCAGGGAACGGTGACGTCTGTTTTACTCGGAAAAATCTCTTGGCTTAATGAAGGTGGCCACCAGGGCAGGGTGCCAAAGGGGTGTCAGTGCCAGTAGAGCCCTGTCCTAGAGTCAGCACATTCAGGAGAGGAGAGGAGAGAACAGGAAGAAAAAAAGACTTCGTAATTATTATTTCTAGTACAAAATAGCAGCAAATCATTTCAAGAGGTGGCAGACTTCATTATAACTAAAAAAAAAAATATGCAGGTGAAAATGCTTAAAATAAGCAGTTGTTAGTTGGTGTTCCTGCTATTTAACAGTTTGCCCCTGACTTAACAAAATTATTTTGAGCTTTGACATTCGAAATCCATGAAGAACATCTTAAATCATTCATATGTCCTCACTTTGGCAGAGTTAAACTAGTCGAGTTGAAAACAACCTTGGCAGTGCACAGCTGAGATTCTGTAACTGAAGCTTCTTACCAGCATTGCTGGGGGTTCATTGCTGTTAAATTTAGTGCTGAAGCTGTGGCTAAGCAAACTACCTTCTGTGATGATTTTATGTCATCAGCATATAGCACAATGTATGTAGAAACTGCTGGGCACTGATCCAAAAGCGTGCTGTTGTACACGGCTTTTGTGAACTGTTCATCCTCAAAGGCATGTAGCTGTCACACTGTGCTGCCTTCATACATGTTAGAAGGTTAATACTTTGCATTTACTCCATGGGTTGTAAAACAATCAGTGTCAATTGTGATGAACTGCAGCATCACTTGGAGATGAAGTGCTGGGTTCCTAAACAGATGGTCACAGGCTATGCATCACTTGGGATCCATCACTTTGTAGATGAGCCACTAGATGGCGCACCGTACAATAGCAGGGCCTTATTTTTGAAGAGGAAGAGGACTGCCCTTGTTCATCTTCCGCTCTCTCTCTCTCTGCTACATTTTCTCCTCTGATTACAGAAACGTCAGAACGTGTATGTTGGTGACATTTGTGGCCCTCAGTCACATACTTGTTTATTCTTTTCCGCTGCCATTTTTCTCCGCTCCCCTCCTCTCCTGAAAGCTTTAACTCCTTGCTGGGATATTGTTCTGGGATATAGATCTGTGAGTGCCAGGTGTCCTGTTATCAAACCCACACGGTATTATTCATTTGTGAGTCTGGACAGTGGGCGTTGCCAGCTGATTTTCCGGGGGGAGGATCATAGCTGAGTCCAACCTAGTCCTTACCCCACATTCATACAATCGCACTTCCAACAGGGCTCAATGGATAGTAATGAGGAGTGGGAGTCCTAGCTGATTTTGCCATCCTTAATCCAGAGGCACTGAGACCTATTCCATCTCCTCTACTGTCACTGTGGCTGAAATCAGCTAACTCAATACAAACTGAGTATTGAATGGGACGTTCCTGGTCTGCGTGGATTAGTTACTCACTGACTGAACTTCATGAGCAATTGAGGGATCTTATCACAGATTTCTAATATTCCCAGGTAATTAAGTCTTGCATCAGTAATGAAATAAACCTGCCATGAATATAATATAACTTACTCTGTGCTTGACATTTTCAACAAGTACAGTCATTTTCCTCACTGACTCTTAGGCCTGCTGTATATTGGCAGTGTGATTGTACAGTGTTAAAGTTCTTGTTGTTACTGATGATTACATGGTCAACCACACTGTTCATCATATGGTATCTGCTGAAGTGTTAGGCAATGATGTATATCTAGCACAACAGTTGAAAGAAATGCTGGCTGTTTGTGAGAATTGAATTTTGAGTGTATGTGTACGCATGTGTGAATTGATGCGTGGGTGCATGTGTGCACATTAAATACCAGTGGTGCAGGCGATGGGAGGCTCAACTCCTAACTGCCCAAAGCCTCTCCACCATCTATAAGACACATGTAGGAATGTGATGGAATATTCACCACTTGCCTGGATGGGTGTATCTGCAACAACACACAAGAAGCTCGACATCATCCAGGACAAAGCAGTTTACTTGATTGGTGCCCCTGCCATTGGACTCCATATCCACCACCGATACACTGTCACTACAGTATTCATAATCTGCAGGATGCACTGCAGCAATGCACCAAGGTTACTTCAACAGCACCTCCCTCCCCTGCAACTTCTAAAGAAAGACTTGCATTTATATAGCGCCTTTCATGACCACTGGACGTCTCAAAGCGCTTTACAGCCAATGAAGTACTTTTGAAGTGGAGTCACTGTTGTAATGTGGGAAACGCGGCAACCAATTTGCGCACAGCAAGCTCCCACAAACAGCAATGTGATAATGACCAGATAATCTGGTTTTTTTGTTATGTTGGTTGAGGGATAAGTATTGGCCAGGACACCGGGGATAACTCCCCTGCTCTTCTTCGAAATAGTGTCATGGGATCTTTTACGTCCACCTGAGAAAGCAGACGGGGCCTCGGTTTAACGTCTCATCTGAAAGACGGCACCTCCGACAGTGCAGCACTCCCTCAGGACTACACTGGAGTGTCAGCCTAGCTTTATGTGCTCAAGTCCTATGGCATGGGACTTGAACCCACAACCTTCTGAGTCAGAGGCGAGTGTGCTACCAACTGAGCCACAGCTGACACAAAGAAGAACACGAGCAACAATGCTGTGGGAACACCATCACGTTCAAGTTCCCCTCCAAGTCACACGCCCTTCTGACTTGGACATACATTGCCAATCCTTCATCGTCGCCAGGTCAGTGATTTTGCCAGTGGGGGTGCGTTGGAGGTGGGACTGCTGCTTGTCGGGTTTTAGTCCCGCCTCCATTGACTTGTGGCCAACCCATGCTATTTTCCCTTGATTGACCTTGTTAAGCCCGCCCAGCGGGCTTAGCAGGCCAATTAAGGGGAAGCCGGTTACAGAGAACGTCAGCGTATGTTTCATCTGTCAAAAATTTTTGACAGATGATTTGTCATCGTTTGACAGCTCTGTGAAGCTGTCAAACACTGGCATTGTCTGTTGTTTGATTAGTCCTTGTATTTAAGGCTCACCAAACCTCTTTTGTGAGCAGAAATTAGATGGTTGTTGCATCGGAGAATGCAGCAGCCATTCTGTCATCTCTGCCGGTGAGATGCTGGCTCCTCCGGTTCCCCAACTGTTGAAGCCTGCAGGAAGAAACAAAGGTAAGTAAACATTTTCTATCACTTTTCACTCACCTCACATACTTACCTCTCCACACTTGGACCCATCACTCACCTCCACAGTGCACTTTTGCACCCCACAGACCCCCGCAGACCCACTGCTCGCCTCGCTGACCCTGGCGGGGTTTCCCGACGTCGGGAAGCCCGCGCCTCTGCTGGAAAAATGGGGATAATCCTCTTAACTGGCTGTTAACTACCTGTTAACAGGCAATTAAGTGGCTGTAATCCCCTTCCCGCCTCCAGGAGATGGGACCCGGCGCGGGTCGGCTACCCGCCTCCTGGGAAGATGGCACTGAGGTGGGTTGTGGGCAGGATGGGCACCCGCCCCCAGATTCTGCCATTTTCCCGGCAGTCCCGTCTCCAAACCCGCCTCCCCAGGGCTGGCAAAATCCAGCCCCTGGAATTTCCTACCCAACACCATTGTGGAAGCACCATCACCACAAGGACTGCAGCGGTTCAAGGAGAACTGCTGGAGTCATTTATTGCCCATCTCTAGTTGCCCTGAGAAGGCCCACTCCCACCTAGGGTAACTAGAGATGGGCAATAAATGTGACCTTGCCTGTATCACCCACATTCCAATTTTTTTAAAAATGCTTTTTACAGCAGTGAGTGTCATTGACCTGCCTCAGCATCGGTTGTCTGTATTTATGGTACAATAGTATCTGTTTCTCAGTTGCTTGTCACATTTTTCATGCAATGATCGGAGTCTTTCCAATCGATCTCAACTTGGCCATAAACAAATATTGCAAAAAGTTGCATTGCTTCAGCATCATGCTTTGTCAGGGAGATGTGCATGTAAAAAAAAACAAAGGAACATATCAGGCAATGAATCCCAATCCCAAAATGAAATAAAAGGGACTCTGGGAAATTCTTAGAACATAATTATTGTCAGAGCATTACCTCCTATTCTTTGACCGAATGATTTCAGACTGGTTGAATCAATCTCATGTTCTAGAAACATAGAAACGTAGGAGCAGGAGTCGGCCATTCGGCCCTTCGAGCCTGCTCCGCCATTCAATATGATCATGGCTGATCCTCTATCTCAATACCATATTCCCGCTCTCTCCCCATACCCCTTGACGCCTTTTGCGTCCAGAAATCTATCTATCACCTTCTTAAATATATTCAGTGACTTGGCCTCCACAGCCTTCTGTGGTAGAGAATTTCACAGGTTTACCACCCTCTGGGTGAAGAAGTGTCTCCTCATCTCAGTCCTAAATGTCCTACCCCGTATCCTGAGACTGTGACCCCTCGTTCTAGAGCCCCCAGCCAGGGGAAACATCCTTCCTGCATCCAGTCTGTCTAGCCCTGTCAGAATTTTATATGTTTCAATGAGATCCCCTCTCATTCTTCTAAACTCTAGTGAATACAGGCCTAGTCGACCCAATCTCTCCTCATACGACAGTCCTGCCATCCCAGGAATCAGTCTGGTGAACCTTCGCTTCAGTCAGTTACTGTCATTTCCCACATCACAGAAAACAATAATTTAGAAATACTATTCAAAAAAATCCTGCAGGCTTCCAGAGATTTGTACCAATATCGTGTAGATTCCATTCGTGTCAGCTTACCAGCAGAATATTGAAAGCAATTTTCACCAAGGGGTAAAAATTGAGTCGCGCCCCATTTGGGGCGCTAACCTCGCCGGGGCGCGACTTTTAGCGCCCCGAAAAAATTAGCGGCCCCGCGCCGGAACTTCAGTGGTTGCGCCCCAAGAGGGAAGCGGGGCGCAACTGGAAGCACCCCGCATCCCTCTTGGGGCGCTGCGAGTGAATATCCTGGCGCTACGTGCCGCAGCGCCATGCGCTGCAGCACGTCGCGCCGCGGTATTGCAGGCCTTCCTCCCCTTCTTAAAGGGGAGGGGCCTTGCGCAGCGCGAACCGGGGCCCAGCTGGGCTCCCAGGGATCGGGAGTGCCGGCAAAAGAGCCCGGCACTCAAGAGAAGTGCCGGGCTCTTGGAGCGCAGCCGGCACTTCACGCTGGGGGGGCTTCACGGGGGCCGGGGACAGCAACGGGGGCAGGTGCTGGCAGGCGGCCAGCAACAAAAATGGCCGCCTGCCACCTCCCCTTTAAATATCGCCGCCCCGGCCGCACGTACGCCCCCCTGAACCCGTCGGACATAGCGTCTGGCGGTAAATCAGGGGGCGCGACTGAAGATCACGGCCGGGGCGCGAGCGGGGCGCTGCGCACGGCGATGACGTCATCGCCGGCGGCGCAGCGCCACAGGGCGCTACCGGCTGCCGCCGCCGCTAACCTCCCACTAAATTTTTCGGGAGGCGTGGGCGGCGCTGCGCCCGGGCGTTAGCTGCTTTACGCCCCATTAGCGCCCATTTAAGGCGCTAACGGGAGGCGCAAGCAGCTGAATTTTTCCCCCCAAAGGTTTAGCATTTGATGACGAGAATCTATCACTTTGTAGAGCAGAGAAGAATTTTCTGTACTAGACTTTGCAAGTAATTAATTTCCTGTTAGTAATTCTTTTCATTGCATTCATACAACTGCTATTATTATCTTAAATTGCAATTCATATTTTATTGACGTAAACACAAATCTGCTTGTAAATAAATTTAAAATTTCCATCCACTGGTTATTTTCCTGGATTGGACTGGATTTAAATTTAGAAAAAATAGAATTGGTCCTTAATCCAATAAATTCTGATGCTAAACACAGCTGACCGTGAGGCTGATAATATGCTCTTCATTGCCTGTAGTCCAGCTACGCATCAATCGTCTTGCATTATACGATGCGGAAGGCCTTCTAAGCACCCAATGCGCAGTGTATGTCATAATGCAACATATGAAACGAGCACTGTGCCAGAAGCCCATTCTATATGTTGAGTCCTTTCTCTTAAATGGGCTAAATTGCTTCCAGCAGTTGCTGAAATTGTTTGTACCTATTACAGTGCTTATTTGCTGGTTTACTATATACCTGATGATCTGCTTTGCTGTTTTGCAAGAGAGGAACTCTGTCTGTTACCTGTGCCAGTTATCCCAGCGACACTTCATTCTGTTCCTTCTATATAGTCGCTGTGTTTATCCTTCTGGCTATCCAGAGGTATTTACAGGTTGTGGAGGAGGAGGAGGAACAGACATGATATGCCAGACGGTTGCCTTGGGACCTGATGGAATCAGTTCCGACCATTTGCTCACGGGTTTGTGGAAGCACAGTTTCATATCCTTTATGAGTTATAATATCAATATCCTTGATGAGTTATAATACTTAATACCGAGAAAGACAGAAATGAACTGTATTCTGAATATTCTGAAGTATAAATGTGGGTAGTAACTAAAAACTAAAGGTGATCCATGACTTGTAATTTTTTAACTGGCATAAAAAGATCTCTCTGTCAATGCATCCTCATTAACAGTTACAATCAAGCAAATACAGAGAATCTACACAAGACGATTTCGAACACCTGAAACCCGTCTTTGTAATGACCACACCCCAGCATGGAATTTTTAATTGCTACGTGGACACTGGCAATAATGACGTACTATAATATCTCTTACCCTCAAATGCTGTGATGTTGTTGTGTCACCCATGCACACAGCTGTTGTGTGGGAGGCCAGCTTTTCACATTCATTACTGTCTGATCAGCGCAGCATATAAGCATGGAGTTGAATGCAATTTGTCATTCTTACCTACTAGTTAGGCCCAAACGAGAACTCTTTTTTAATAGTTTCAAAAATTGTTTTCACAACGTTACAATCATTAAATTGTTAATCAGCACCGTTTTTCCAGGAGCTACAACCAATTTTAATTAATATGCAAATATTATCAGAAACAATTGCTTGTTCTAAAATCAGCATATCCTAGTATACAAATATCCATGGGGAATCTATTAAGACATTGTCGCTAAGAACATTCCCTAAGTGTCTGAATCTAATTCACATAATCATTTTACAGATTTATTGAGTCATAAAGAGACTGAACATGGAAACGACTACATTAAATATCAATAACATGCAGATTAGCCAAAAGTAAAAGATTATTGTCTTCTGCGGATCTTCCAAGAATAAATATAATGTACAGCTAATGTATTAAAGTGTAAGATGTACAAGCAATCAAATATTTTTTTCCACATTAATCATATTTACACTAAGGTGATGTCAGTTTTGTTTGACCAGATTAAGAAAAAACTGTGGAACTAATCAATTCCTGTGTAATTAATCCCCTGTTGACTAGTTCTGTAATGTTGAACAATTTGTTAATAAACCTAAGGATATGAACAGATCTTAGCATTTCCCAATACTTGGTGAACAAAGCTAGAATAGGAACCTAGGCCGTGAAGTTAATTGACCTCAGAGGGTGGGTTTGGAGGCGGGTCTGTTGCGAAAATCGGAAGAATTGCCGGCGGGCTGCGAACCCGCCGCCATCCCGCCTCCACACAACTTTGGCAAGTGTCGGGTCAGCCGCTCCCGAACTGACCCGACATCAAACGGCGGGAGAGGCAGTTAAGGCAGTTGACTATTTGAACTGCCTGTTTGGATTTTGCAGGTTTTTCACCATGCTGCCCACCTTCACAAAATCACGCCAGCTGAATCGAGCCGGGTTGAGCGAGGACCTGAATTGTTGACAGCTGCTCCAACTGCTTAAAAGTGGTCCTGCAATCTCTCATTCTTTGACATGCCACAACTTAGTGCTTTGAGGTTTGGGAGACATTTTTCAGCTCTACTAATCTCGGCTTGCTCAAAGTGTGATTCTGATGCCTCGATAGATCTGGTGGAGCCCTACAGTATGCACCTGCCAGGGTCTCCAGAATCATTGTGGTCTGCTGTGCCCTGCACAACATCGCACAGCAGCATGGTTTACCACTACCTGAGGAACAAGTGGCTCAGCGCAGAGCATCCTTGGAAGAGGGGGAGGAGGAGGAGGAAGAGGACGAGGAGGAGGATGAGGACGAGGACGAGGAGGCATGCCTTGCGGGGCAGGATGTGGCTAATGCAGCAGCACTCGAGCACATTGCTGGCCGTCACGCAGGGGATGCACTCACCCATACCAGATTCGCGTAAGCTTACGCTTTAACCAGAGGTGGCTGGCATATGGCTATGAATATGTGGAAGACCTTCTTAACACACCATACATCATCTCTCCATAAACAGTGCTTTCTATCACTCTCAGCACCATCATTACAAATGCAAGTCGCCCTGAGCCCTCAATGTGCAATTTCCATTTCCTAGAACACAGGCCAGAACTTTAACTGTTTGCCATCACTTTTGTTTAATATCATCACAAAAGAATGACAATCGAAAATATACAACAGAACAAAACACCCAAGTGACTACCCTTGTGACTATTTGTGTGTTAGCTTCCTCTTACGCATGCTTCTACGTGGTGCTTCCCCTGTGGCTTCAGCAGATGTAGAGGCACCTTGCTCACTTTGATGCTGCGCCTGCTTAGACACCTTTGGCGGGCGTCCTCTGGGTTTGGGAGCCTGGGAGGGTTCCTCCACAGTCTGCTCTTCCTATGGCTGTGCAGGGGCCTGAGACGGCCATCTCAGTTGGGTAAGGGCTCTGGGGCTCTGACCGAGGGCTCTGCACTGGCATGGTCATGTGAGCGCTTAGAGAGGAACCCACACTTCCTTGTTGTCTGCCAATAACATCCCTCTTCACTGCTAGCAAGTGGCTGGAGAGCACCTTGCTGCACATCAGTGAGGCCATGAGGACCCATCTCAGTACTGACAATCCTCATAATGGGGACGTCCATGTACCTCTGGTGTCTCTCCTCAATAGATGCCCATCTATCCTCCATAGCAGACCATCTATTTAGAAGAGTCACCATGTTCTCGTGTGTCTGGCGACTTATGTCCTCCATGAAGGTTGCCACCCTCTCCATGGTGGCACGTTCATGCGCCATTGCCTCCACAAAGGCAGTGCTCATGTTTGAGATGGACTTCTCCATTCTCTCCACACTCGCAGTTACCCTGGAGGTAAACCCTGTCAGAGACTCCTGCACTTGTTCCTTGAGTTCCAGAACCGCTCTCTTTCTGGATGGCCCCAAAGGCACAGCGTCCACATGCAGCTGAGCAGAGCTAGGAGAGTCCTGCGACCTCCGACGAGGACTCTCCACTGCTGTCACTGTCTCCACCATCTGCTGATGCTCACTTGTGAGTTGTGATACACCAGGTGACAACACTACTCTATCTCGCGAAGGCCCCGCCGAGGTGTGTGTATCTGCGCTGGTGCTGGGTGCGCTGAGTAAGGGTGACGCTGCTCCCTCAGAGGCTGCAGGTTCCTCTAAGGAGTCGTCCGGCTCTTCCTCCTGGACAGTGGGGAGGGGGGCTCTCGATGGTCCTGTGGGAGAGTAAAGGCATGAGTTAGACATCTGATTTTTAGGTGGCAGACACATCCTATTGTGCAGATGATCCAAAGTCAATCTCTATGAACATCATATGCCATTACAGTCAATCATGAAATCTAAATGCGAGTGTTGAAACTCTATTCTGTCACCAGCTTTGTCAAGTGCGCCTGTCTCTCCGTCCCCCACTTCCAGCCCCTCGCCACCTCCCACGATCTCGTGCGCAGCCTCCTCAGCACTTGGCAATGTCGACAGGGATGGTGGGCCTCCTCTGTCTTCGCTCTCTCCCTCTTATTGTGGGCTATCTTTTCCTGCAAGGAGGGACACAAGTGGAGTTTCAGCAAGAGTGATGGAGTGTCTGTGAAGAAGCCATAACATTGAAGCTTAGAGGGAGACCAAGATGGAGTGAGGTGCCAAGAGGTAGCTGCCTCCCTGTGTGTTGTTAGTTGTTGTCATTGCATAACAGTGAGAGTGAGTGTGTGGGCTGCATAGTAGGATGGTGAAGTGATTCAGTACAGAGAGAGAGATGGATAGGTAAGGGTGCAAGGAAAGTAAGGGTAAGGTGAATTGTGGAGGAGCAGGTTTACAAAGCAGAGTGCTGGTGATGAGATGAGAAGGGAAGCAGAGAGAAGGTAAGTGTGATGCGATACTCACTTTTGATGATTGCAGAAGATCATTAAACCGTTTCCGGCTCTGGACCCAGGTGTGTGAACATATGGACCTTGCGCTGACCTCCTCAGCAATCTGCAGCCAGGCTGCCTTTGTTTGCTGAGGAGGTGTCCTCCGGCCATCGGGAGGGAACAGAATCTCCCTGCGTCCTCTTACTCCCTCCAGAAGAGCTTGGAGGAAGTCCTTATTAAACCGTGGAGCAGCCTTGGCTTTTGCAGCACTCATTGTAGCTGGGCCCATTCAAACACAAGCAGAAACGAAAACTGAAAGGCTGAGGCTGCATGGGCCCCTTAAAAACAACTGCAGCAATGATGTCATCAGAGGCGACTAACAGACCCGATCCCACTCATTGGACCGGGCAGTGCACATGACGGGACTTATTAGGCCACTTAAATTAAAATCTCAAATCGGGCGCGCCCGAAACCGGCAACGGGACCGGAACCCGCCCACCAGGCAATCTGACTCCAACCCGCCTCCTCTATTAAATTCGCGGTCATAGGAACAGGAGTATTCCATTCAGCCCCTCAAGCCTGCGCCGCCATTCAATGACATTGTAAAGGAATGAGCCATATTTCAGAAAAATACACCATCCTATGAACAGAATTCTGACATTATTAAAATATGACAAACTGGGTTTAAAAATCTAAAAGCCTCAACGACACAAGCCGTACACAGAAATACAGGCTTCTGAGATAAGATGAAGTGTTAACATAAAAGTTGTAAACACCACACAAGCTTTTGAAATGGGAAATGGTTATTGACACTGAGACAATGGCCCTATTGAAGAAGCAAAGGCTTTCTTCCAAGGAGTCTGCAGTTTGGAACCAACACAATAGCTATACCTAGTTTAAAGTGTTAAAAGCAAACACTTCGAACAGGAACACAGAACATTAAAAAACCATGTGCCTTTGTAAAAGTAACATCAAATGAAACAGGAAACACAATTATATATACAACCAATTGAAGTAGCTAAGAAATGCATGGAACACCCTGGTTGAAGTGGTTTTGATTTACATATTGTAAATATGATACCTGCAGAACACATTGAAGATATAATATCAATAGATGACGCCAAGCAATCACATTGTGTTTGTATTGAAAATGGAACAGTTAGTAGACATGACGTCTGCTTATACCCAGTTAAGGGGATATTAAGAATTCAATAGAAGACCTCGTAAGAATGGCATCAAATAGATAAATCTGTTAAACCATATTTTAAGATAAAATTGAAACACCTATACAGCAGACAGAATTCTGAGAGTTAGCAGCTGAACTAACAGTAAGAATAGAAAGAAGTCAACAGAAAGACTGACTAGAGATAATTAGCTTACATCAGCAGAAAACTTCAAAGGAGATACCACTGCAAAAAGAGTATAAGATATGGGATTTTCAAATGGGAAAACAGAAGTCGCTGGAAGGGGCAGAGCGATTCTCGCCTTCAGAACCACTCTGTAGGCCTACAACTCTTTGAGACTCGGGGATCAAACGGTACTTTTATTTGATTTTGGTGGATATTCTGGATTAAGAATAAGACTTAGAAATGTAAAAATGTAACGAAGTTAAGATTTGAGAATAAGGATCTCTCAGAATAAGAAATGTAAGCTATTTGTATTTTGAACTGTTAAAGTTGCGATTGACTCAACAACTGTTAACTACATGTCGGTTCTTGAATAAATCTATATATTTTTAGAATTGTCTCACAGAGTAATTTCTGTATCAACCTCGTGAACTCAATCTCTGTACACTCTTTTGGGAGGAGTTGCAGAATTCTGGGGGGGTTTTCCGGACCCTCATAATATCCGGAAGGTTACAGTCTGGTTAAACTTATAAAAAGTGTTATCTGGAGGACGGTAACATCTTCAGGCCGTTCCTTTCCTTTAGGGAGAGATAGTCTGAACCTTTAGACCCAATTAAGCATCTTATAGGATTCGGCTACCTCTAACTTTAGTTGAAGGTGAACGTCTGGGGAATACGCCTGATCTGGGGTAGCCCAAGAAGGGCTAGGACTTGTAATTATCCCTTCAACATCATCATCATGGCTGATCGGCACCTCAACTCCATTTACCCGCCTTAGCTCCATATCCCTTGACACCCATACTTAAGCAAACACTTGTAACCATGTATCAGCTCAAAAATCACTAGATTTGTTGAATTTATTTTCACAATGAATCGGATATGAACTCATGACCTTTGGGTTACCAGAACAGTATCTACACTACTCTACCCTATGTTTTCAGTATTTTAACTAGAACAGCTGCAGCTCGACATAATCATCTCCAGGTTTCTGCCTATTTGTCTGATAGTTATTCCAATGTCATTACTGTGAAGATATAAGGATGTCTTGATTCAAATCATAATAATTTCTACATTACATATTTTTATAGAAATCTGTAACTATTCCAGTAGTGCAGCAACTTTAAAATACATTTTGTGATTGCTGTCTGTGTTTCCTTGTATTGGGGAAGGTGTGGAATATATATCCAGTTGTCTGGGTTCCCTGCCCCATAAATATTCAAATAGTGTAACTTCTGGGTTTTTTGTGTGTGCGGGGAGCTGGACGGGTACTCTGGGATAGTTCAGTCCCATGTAATGCTTTTCATCATGGACATATAGTCCAACATTACTGAGAACGCATAATTCTTCAAGAGGTTTTATTGTTATAAAATAGATACTGTAAATTAAGTGAAGTATTATAATCTAGTTAGATCAGCTGTTTTGCTATTGCTTATGTTTAATAATACTTAATAAACATCATGGTCATTTTTAGCCTGGGTCTGTGGGCTGTAAGCATTTCTTTGTTGATGGCCCCATATCTTCAATGTCATGTGTTTCATTTATAGATGTCTTCTGGAAAGATCACATACTATTTCTAATACCTACAGCAATGGTAAAATGGTTCATTGTTCGCTTGACAGCACATTATCCCAGATACAGTACATTGCACACAAGGTTAGGTTTTGGATCATAGGAAGCATGTACTTGCTGTGGAAGCTATCTATTGTATTGAATACAAGGAAGACATATCTAGAGGGTGCCTGGAGCAATCATCATAGTTACAACTATGTTCCCATCTTCCTGCTTCTCCCAATCCTGGGGTAAACATTTTGTTGGATTCCTGACTAGGAAACCTGTACTCTGTGTTGCTGCAATACTTTCACGAAAAGCTACTTTCTTCACATGCCCCAAGCTTTCTTCTCTCTTCTCCTGAAGATACTGACTCATGCTGCAATGTAGATCCATATGTGCCAACAGCCCTCTGGTATCTTGCCCATTCTTTGTACGTGAGCCTTTTAGTTAGCCATTATTTATTTATTTATTCATTTACGGGATGTGGAGGGCATCGCTGGCAAGGCCGGCATTTATTGCCCATCCCATATCACAAATTTGGCAATGGTGTGAAGTAGTCCCAACTTCACATGGACACTACACTTGTGGTGGGTGCACTTGTGGTGTGACAGGACTTCTGCTCACCACAAAGATGTGCCCCTGACCCTGGTGAATATTCTGACTCGGGATCATTAATATAATTTGGGCAGGCTCTCTGGCATAGGAAGCCTAACAAGTATTAATCATCTGTGCAGGTGTTATGGATAAGTTAAATCATCCAAGATCCACACATACGCATTTTCCAACAGCAGTCATTGAATAGCCATCGGCAGCATGATTTTCCCCTCCCTACCCCGAGGACACGGAGGTCGATCATTGCACAGCCACTGCCAGTCAGCCTTGTCTGAGATTAACAAGCTCAACAGCCAATGAACTAATGTGTATGGCTCAGAGCTCCGTCATGTATTACCATGAGGGAACCTATTTCCAATGAAAGTTATTAAAGCTCTACAAAAGTTACACAAGATTTATTGTGCTTAGAAAGCGACATTAAAAAAATAGGTTAATTAGGTTCGAGGACAAAACAGATTGACTGACTTACCCGATGTGACAATGATATAGTGGATTTAGAAAATTTATACTGTCAAATTAGAATATTCATATAATCTCCGAGTGCTACTGTGATAATGAGTAGTCCAGAAATCCAGTAATTGATGACAGGAAGGAGATGGCAGGAAGTCCAGTTGAGTAACTAAGGGGGGCACAGGGATGTAACCAGGGACATTTCTCTGTTGATTGCCCATATCCTCAATGTCTTGTGTTTCATTTATAGATATTTAATACAGTTGATGCCTGCAAGGACTAATATATTGAAACCAAAATTAAAACCCTATTTCACAAGTATTCAGAGTCGAAGGCAGCATCCTTTATTATTTACATATGTCATTTGTAATAGGTATAACAATCATAAGTGCCTCAAAAGTTCAGAGTTTTAAGAAAAAAAGTATTCTTATTTAAACGGTTTATAGGTGGAATTTGACCATCTGTTGATAAGCTGCTTATTCACCTGGTTGCACACGGTATCCTTTTCTATAGTGCAACGCATCAGATTAATCACAAATGGAAACTATGGGGGAAAAATTTGGTTGCTTTGTGCCTCCCATTAGCGCCCTAAGAGGGCGCTAACGGGGCACAAAGCAACTAGCGCCCGTCAACGCCTCCCGTGAAATTCAGCGGGAGGTTAGCGGCAGCGGTAACTGGTAGCGCCCCGCAGTGCTGCGCCGCCAGCAATGACGTCATCGCCGTGCGCAGCGCCCTGGGAGCACACTGGCCGCGATCCCCGGGAGCACCCCCTGACTTACCGCCGGACGCTATGTGGCCGGGGAGCCGTTATTTAAAGGCGAGGTGCGGGGCGGCCATTTTTGTTGCTGGCCGCCTGCCAGCACCTGCCTCCGCTCCCGTCCCCGGCCTCCTTACCGGCCCCCCCCGCGGAGTGCCGGCTGCGCTCCATGAGCCCGGCACTTCTCTTGAGTGCCGGGCTCTTTTGCCGGCACTCCCGATCCTTGGGGGCCCAGCTGAGCCCCGGGTCGCACAGCGCAAAGCCCCTCCCCTTTAAGAAGGGGAGGAAGGCCTGCAATATACGGCGGCATGTAGCGCCGTGATATTCCCTCGCAGCGCCCCAAGAGGGAGGCGGGGCGCTTCCAGTGGCGCCCCACCTCCCTCTTGGGGCGTTACCACTCAATTTCCATCGTGGGGGTGCTAATTTTTCTGGGGTGCTAAAAGTAGCGCCCTGGCGAAGTTAGTGGCCCAAAAGGGGCGCTACTCCATTTTTAGCCCTATATTTACACAATTGTATTGTAAGTATGGAACTACATAGGACACCAGGATGAAGCAGATTGAGGCTCCATAGAAGAGTTAGTTTGGACCTTCACACCTGATTTGCACTCCACAGCCAGGATATTTCCTGTCCTTTCTCCATCAATTTTTCAGCACAGTTTGGGAGATGGGGAGATCTATGGGCGACATGCCCCTACTGCCTTGCCATATATTTTTATGTCCCTCAAATTTGCTGTTGGAGGGATAGACGTTAAATAATATGTCCAGCCATTTATGGGTGGGCTCTTTGCAACCAAAGCAACACTCAGTGCAAGGGATGCTTGTTCTCTGATTGGTTGCACAGACAAGGGTGCCAAATTTGAAATAAAAGAACATGACCTATTTTACCGGGAGAAGAACCTCAGAGGATGTTGGTGAAGGTCGGAGAGCCTGCCCAAACTGTATTGATGACCCCGAGGTCAGAACATTCACCAGGATCAGGGGCACATCTTTGTGACAAGCAGAATTCCTGTCACACCAGAAATGCACCCACTACAAGTGTAGTGTCCATGTGAAACCGAGACGACTTCACACCATTGCCAAGTCTGTGGTATGAACGCACCATAAAGTAACATAGGGGGCCTAATCAGTATTAACCATTATTAGAAATAACAACAGAAAATGCTGGAAACACTCAGCAGGTCAGGCAGCATCGAGGAGAGAGAAACAGAGTCAACGTTTCGAGTCGGGGACCCTTCGTCAGAACTGGAAACGCCTCCGACTCGAAACGTTGACTCTGTTTCTCTCTCCTCGATGCTGCCTGACCTGCTGAGTGTTTCCAGCATTTTCTGTTGTTATTTCAGATTTCCAGCATCCACAGTATTTTGCTATTGTATTAATCATTATTAGCTAGGTTTATACCTCGGAACTTGGGATCTCTCCAGTAAAAACTCAGTGTATGGCAACCAATAGCTCAGCTGGTAAAGCCACTGCTCAAGTGGGTCAAAACTATCCAACCAGTAAGGTCTCAGATTTTATCCCAGGTGTGTGCTGGCATATTTGATCTCAACCAGGGCTGCAGCATGGAAGCTACAATTGTTTCCGATGCTCTTGGGATGAAGAATCAGCATCAGCCTTAAGCAATATTTTCTCCTTTCAGATGCTGATAAGCCTAACGTATATTTATAGCATTTTCTATTTCAGATTTGCAGCATGTGCAATTTTTCTTTATAACATCCAGCTGGTAATTGCTGCCAGTAATCCCTGTTGGAAACTGTGTGTGTGCCTGTGTTTGTGCGTGTGTGTGTCTGTGGTTTTTTAAAATTCATTTTATGGGATCAGGGCGTCGCTGGCAATGCCAGCATTTATTGCCCATCCTTAGTTGCCCTTGAGAAGGTGGTGGTGAGCCACCTTCTTGAACCGCTGCAGTCCGTGTGGTGGTGGTACTCCCACAATGCTGTTAGGTAGAGAGTTCCAAGATTTTGACCCAGGGACGATGAAGGATCGGCGATATACTTCTAAGTCAGGATGATGTGTGACTTGGAGGGGAACTTGGAGGTGGTGGTGTTCCCATGCGCCTGCTGTCCTTGTCCTTCTAGGTGGAAGAGGTTGCGGGTTTGGGAGGTGCTGCTGAAGAAGCCTTGGCGAGTTGCTGCAGTGCATCTTGTAGATGGTACACACTGCAGCCACGGTACGCCGATGGTGGAGGGAGTGAATGTTTAAGGTGGTGGATGGGGTGCCAATCAAGCGGGCTGCTTTGTCCTGGGTGGTGTCGAGCTTCTTGAGTGTTGTTAGAGCTGCACTCATCCAGGCAAGTGGAAGATATTCCATCACACTCCTTACTTGTGCCTTGTAGATGGTGGAAAGGCTTTGGGGAGTCAGGAGATGAGACACTCGCCGCAGAATACCTAGCCTCTGACCTGCTCTTGTTGCCACAGTGTTTGTGCGTGTCTATGTTTGTGCGTGTGTGTGTGTCTGTGCTTGTGCGTGTGTGTGTCTGTGTTTGTGCGTGTGTGTGCATTTGCATGTGTGCGCATTTATTGCACACACATGTGTTTTTGTGTGCGCACCTGTGTGTATGAGGTTGGGTGTGTGAATTCATGTGTGAATGCGTGTGTGCACGTGTGTTAGTGTGTATGGGCTGAGCTGTGATGTGCACTATTGTCAAATAGTCAACCAATAATCACTGTCTGGGTTTATACCTGAAGAATGGCTACTTGAGCGAGATAGAGGAGACCAGCCAGTGCCTGTCAAACTGTACAGAATGAGTCAACACCATCAGAATAGAAGAGAAATTTGGCATAAAAAATGCTCGGTGCATTTATACTGCAACTATAGTATCGCAGATGTCATAAAGTGGTAGTATAACAGTAGAGTCAGATCAGCGATCTTACTCTATACTGCACTCAAGACTACAAAGTGAAACGCTCAGCGGTAGGGAGTTTCGCACGAGAAGTAGGAATCATTTGGTGCAGTGTGGCTTCATTTTCCTGGACAGTGGACATTCCCAGCAGGACGCTGTGGCAGCACTCAGCACCATGGTGTGATGTCACCTTTGGACTTGTGAACCAATTTTGGAACCGGGGACATAATGGGACTGCCTGTACAAATTAACTCTCCATTAACAATGTAAACTTGACAGCAAGGCGCATCCCTTTTTGCAGTATAACTGGAAGCTAAATACACAGTGAGACCTATAAACACGAACCTAATAGGACTTTCTTAATTAGGAGTATTTTTAAAAAACAGGTTTTCATAAGTGATTAAACAGAAGGACATGTTAATGATTATCTTGACTCTAACCGTGGAAAAATTGAACCCGAAACAATAAATAAATTTGCACGTAATTGCATCCAGCAGTGTGGCAAAGTGTCTCTCCACAGCAATTAATGGCTGCTCTCAGTAAGTGGTAACTGTCACTTAGAAGATTGTTTTTATTGCTTGTAATTTATATTGAATGAAATAATAAACATGAGTCAGTGCTGAGAACTGATGTTCCATTTCCAATAGAAAGAGGCTACCCTGTAAACCAAGCAGAGTGATAACAGTGCCATTAGAGGCACCAAGGGGGAAAAATTGGGTCGCGCCTCCTTTGGAGCGCTAACTTTGCCGGGGCACTACTTTTAGTGCCCCGAAAAAGTTATTGCCCCCGTGCCCGAAATTCCATGGTAGCGCCCCAAGCAGGAGGCGGGGCGCTACTGGAAGCATTCCCCCTCCCTCTTGGGGCTCTCCAGCCCAATATCGCAGCACTACGTGTCGCAGCGCCACGCGTGCCGGCACATAGCACCGCGGTACAGCAGTCCTCCCTCCCCTTATTAAAGGGGAGGGGCCTTGCGCAGTGTGAACCGGGGCCCAGCTGGGCCACCAGAGAGCGGGGTGCCGGCAAAAGAGCCCGGCACTCAAGAGGAGTGCCGGGCTGACCAATTGTGGCCGGCACCCCGCAGGAGGAGGCCAGAGGGGGCAGGTGCTGGCAGGCGGCCCAAAGAAAAATGGCCGCCTGGCACCTGCCCTTTAATTTGCGCCACCGTGGCCGCTGAAACGCCACCCTAACCCTGTCGGGCACAACGTCTGGTGGTAGGTCAGTGGGCGTGAGCCAAGTTTGCGGCCAGGGCGCGAGCGGGGCACTGCGCACAGCGATGACGTCATCGCCGGAGGCACAGTGCCGCGGGGCGCTACTGGCTACCGCCGCCGCAAGCCTCCTGCTTAATTTCGCAGGAGGCATTAGCGGCGCTGCGCCCAGGCGCTAGGTGCTTTGCGCCCCTCGGGGTGCTAACGGGAGGTGGAAAGCAACCGAATTTTTCCCTCATGACTCCACTTGACAGCAGCTTTCCTATGACACCTCCAACCACTAGATGATGCTGGTGGCAAATATAAAACAGCCACCACTCCCAGTTCCGCCATGTTATGGAAGTGATTCTATAACGGGGTAGAAATAATAGAGTATCTACTGTATATAAGTGAGTTGGAGCTGAGATTTGTTTTTCCGACAAGTGTTGCATAAAACATTCTCATCATGGTTCAAAATATATAAAATAACTTCTGTGTCATTATAAGAGTCAAACTAGACCAATTGTTACCTGAAAGAAAAGTTGCATCTGCTTAACATATTTAACAAATTCCATTGGTTGTCTGATACTAGTACTGCCTTTGCCTCAGTTACAGATATAACAGTAGTGATGGTAAAATATTGATAATCTACCCTTTGTTTCTAGTTGGAGACTCCTGAATCCATTTTTTAAAGAAAATAATGCTGATATATTCCTCTGAGCACTACTTTTAGTACATTCATAAACAGGTTTACAAACAAAAATGAAGAAAAACACAGGGGAAAGAGTTAATAGAAAATGGGTTAAATGTTCTTCAATCAGAGATGAGTAAAAATGACAGAAGTTCTCTTGTGTTTGAAAGCGCTTATGATAATCTAAGGAAAATTATAAATTCCAGAATGATTGTGCCATGATTTTTAGAGAGGAGACCTCACTGCCCAAAGGTTCAGACATCACCTTTTTCTAGGCCAGTGCGCCAAGTTAATCCATGTTGAAAAATGTTACAAAAATGTCATGAACATGTCATAAATGATTTATCATGAGTTCCCCAATGGCTTAGCAAGTTTATCCACTGAGTATCCGGGCAATGCCAGACTGGGAAAGTCTCAGGTTCAGTCTCTCCCTTGTGCTGAGCTATCTGATCCCAGTAATAGGGCCACTGCAGTTGGCTTCAGTGTTTCTTTGTTAGGCAGTAGGAAATCAGTGGGATTCACACTCCTGATTCGCAACCAGCATGCATGGAAGTGGACATGAGTGAAGAGACGATTGGGCTTGGCTGTGATGCCCCCAGCTGTCTAATACTCTGGAAATGCTTGCTGATAGGCCTTGGAATCATAGAATAATACAGCACAGGTAGAGCTCATCGTGCCTGTGTCGGCTGTTTGAAACAGCTATCCAATTAGTCCCACTCCCCTGCTCTTTCCCCATAGCCCTGCAAATTTTTCCCCTTCAAGTATTTATCCAAATCCCTTTTGAAAGTTATGATTGAATCTGCTTCCACCACCCTTTCAGGCAGTGCATTCCAGATCACAACAACTCGCTGTCTAAAAAATGTTTTCCTCATGTCGCTTCTGGTTCTTTTGTCAATTAACTTAAATGTGTGTCCTCTGGTTACCGACCTTTCCGCAGATACATAACGGCCAGTAGGACAAGGTATTGGAGGGAAGCTACTGTCAATGGACCCTATACCCGAGCAAGGAGTCAACAACATTGTGGGGGGAGGGGGGAGAAAATTGAAAGAATATTAAAATATTTTTTTTAAATGTGTGGCTCGAGCCTATATCCCATCATTCTGTGGCATAACCTGTTACTATCTCACTTTGCACCAACTGGCTGCCGTGCCCTGTTTTGAAGGACAGCAACAAGGTGCAGCATATTGCTTTATGCTCCTATTATTTATTGGCTGCTTCAGTCCCCATTCACAAATTTGATGAATGGTCAGAAAAAAACGCAGCTTTCTGCCAATTTCTGTGGAAATATCAATGAAAAAATGCTGGAAATTGATTTTTCAGATGAAGAAACTTTTATCAATGGAGGTTTAATATTCCCGTTTTATAATGAAAGAGCAGATGAAAACCATAGTTCTTGCGTTACAATATAGATTTACTGGAGAACACCCTTGTGTGCTAATACAGCATTCCATAATAATTGGTATATTGGAAAAATAGAATTTGAATGTACAAAAAATCTGAATTACAACCGCTAGTTGTTTTGCCATTTATAATTATGTATTTCTAAACTCCTCAAACAAAAGTTGCCTTGTTAGTGCCCTGTCATTGAATAAATCAAAGCTACTACAGAGCCTCTACAGAGAGCCGGCAAGGACTCGATGGGCCGAATGGCCTCCTTCTGTACCGTTATGACTCTATGGGGGCGATTTTCTCACTGGAGGCGGGTTTCCGTTTGAAATGTGCGATTTTCCCATGATTGGCCACTTGATTTCGCAGTATGGGATACCCTTGGTCAATTAGTGTTTTGGGACTGAAACTCGCCTCTGCTGACATCACTTTTCCAGTCTGATTTTATGGTTTCTTGCTGACTTGGCTCATTCCACAGCATTTCTGCCTATGCTACACCACCTGCAACATATTCTGAGAAACCACTATGTCCAATTCCAAGCCAAGGGCCTCCCCAAGGCTCTCGGATGAGGCACTGCAAATGTTGTTTGAAGGGGTGACAGCTAGCATGGAGGTGCTCTTCCACTCATCTGGGACAGTTCCGACAGGCCACAGTGAAAAACCGCATAGACCTCCTCAGAAGGCGAACACGGGACACAACCAACAGAGTACCCTACGTCGTCCAGTACTTCCCCAGAGCGGAGAAACTACGCCATGTTCTTCGCAGCCTTCAACATGTCATCGATGATGACGAACACCTTGCTAAGGCCATCCCCACGCCTCCACTACTCACCTTCAAGCAGCCGCCTAACCTCAAAAGTACCATCGTTCGCAGCAAATTACCCAGCTGTCAGGAGAACAGCAACCACGACACCACACAACCCTGCCACGGCAACCTCTGCAAGACATGCCAGATCATCAACACAGATACCATCATCACACGTGAGGACACTACCCACCAGGTACATGGTACATACTCATGTGACTTGGCCAACATTGTCTACCTAATACGTTGCAGGAAAGGATGCCCCGGAGCATGGTACATCGGCGAGACCATGCAGACACTGAGACAACGTATGAACGAGCACCGCGCAACAATCGCCAGGCAGGAGTGTTACCTCCCAGTCGGGGAACACTTCAGCAGTCAAGGACATTCAGCCTCGGATCTGCGGGTTAGCGTTCTCCAAGGCGGCCTTCGAGACACACGACAACGCAAAATCATCGAGCAGAAACTGATAGCCAAGTTCCGCACCCATGAGGACAGCCTCAATAGGGATATCGGATTCATGTCACGCTACAGAACGTGACTCGACATCGTTGTCTGCCTTTCCAGTTTAAAAAAAAAACACAAAAAAACCCCCCAAAAAAAACAAAAAAAAAAGGTTAAAAGCTCAACTGCAGACGGCAGGATTTGACACGTTGGACCCCCTGTGACCCATCTCATTGTCTTGGCTGTGCTCTGGTGTGTCTTTGATGTAATGCCCCCCTGAAAGATTGTATCTCTGCAGACAAATTGCTTTCTGTGTTTATATACTGTGTAATACTGTAGATTCCCTCATTGTACCTTTACCTGACGAAGGGGCAACAGCTCCGAAAGCTTGTAATTTTAAATAAATCTGTTGGACTATAACCTGGTGTTGTGCGACTTCTCATTTTTACTCATCTGGGAGGAAGAGGCCTCCCAAAGAAACCAAGCCTGTGTGGGTACAGCTGGCAAGGGATATAACCTCCAGATCTGTGTGCAGATTGGGAGAATGTTTCCGTCTATTGATGAAATGCCATCCCTGTTGGAAAGCATTAAAATGATTTGAAGCCAAAATGTTGGCGTTATGGCATCTGTTCTTTCGCCTTAGGCAGCTCCACATTGCGGGCTCCACCACACTTGCGTTGTCAGGTTGGTGGCCTGAGTGAAAGGAGGCCAGAGAGTCATGTCCATTGTCAATGGTGTCCTAGGATGAAGACAAGGACATGTGCCAACTTGGGCAACCTATGCAAATCTGGCCAGGATAAGTTCATCCCTTGCATCCCGGGCAGCCACGTGCTCGCGTGCTGCCGCTGGTCGATACACCGGCGCTCTGACCTCCTCCTGCTCCTCCTCCTCCAGATCCTCCTCCTCATCATCATCCTCATCTGAGGAGGGCTGGAACTGAGCCGCTTGCTCATCAGGAAGCTGCAAGCCACGATGCTGTGCGATGTTGTGCAGTGTACAGCAGACCACGACCATTTTGGAGACCCTGTATGGTGTATACTGCAGGGCTCCACCTGATCGGTCAAGGCAATGGAAGCACATCTTCAACAACCCAATGGTTTGCTCGATGATGGACCTGGTCAAAGTGTGTCTGGCATTGTAGCGCTCTTCAGCCTCGTTAGCTGGCCTCCTGATCGGCGTCATTAGCCACTTTTTCAGCCTTTGTCACCAAGGAGCCATCCGTTAAGTTGGTTTGGTGGATTGAAAAGCAGAGGAAGACTAGAATGCTGCAGGATGAAAGAGTCATGGCAACTACCACAGAACTTGACGCAAACATGCAAGAACTCCTTCTTGTGGTTACACACCAGCTGTACGTTGAGGGAGTGGAAGCCCTTTTGGTTGACAAAGATAGCTGGGTTGTGATGGGGTGCCCTAAGGGCCACGTGTGCAGTCTATGATGCCCTGCGCCATTGGCATGCCTGCCATATTTGCAAAGCCAACCGAATGGGCAGTTATACTTGCTTGATCCCTTGTGAATTGGATGTAATTGTGGGCCTTAGCAAAAAGGGCATCGGTAACCTGGGTAATGCAACTGTGGGCGGCCGACTGAGAGATGCCGCTTGTTGGTGAAAAATTAATTCACTCGAGTCTGTCTTAAAGCAAAAGATCACAGTTTAATATTCAGAGCACTCCGGGAGAATTCAGAGCGCTCTGGGAGAAGGATCATAGCCTGCGGTCTCATGACCAGCTTCTCAACTTAACAATAGTCACCCAAGCTTCTTTATACACTTCCAGAAGCCAGAAAATACAAACCTCAGCACAGTTATTACATCATAAGGGTCTTCGGGTCTCTAAAAACAACTTGATTTAGAATTTTACACTGTTAGCAAAACTTATTTTTTTACTTCTGCTTTTGTCAGCCATCTGCGCTGCAAGGTTTCATTCTTACACCTATTCGAGGTTAGTTTATAGAAAAACAATGATTCACATTTTTGTTCTGCAGTGTCTGCATTATCTATACTGCAGCCTAAGCAAGTTGGTCTTTATCTAATTATACCCCTGTCTCCATGCCTAAGGGAGATACTTTGACCTTTACTATAGTCCTTTAAGCGGTTCAACTAATCTTAAACATTACAACTGATTTGCCCTTACATTATTACAATTAATTTTTTTTTACTCTTACACCGCTGATGTCTGCTAATGATCCCTGGAAGGAGCCTGAGGCAAAGAAGTTGAGTGCGGTGCTGACTTTGACAGCCACTGGTAAGGGGTGTCCACCCACTCCTCTGGGCACCAGGTCTTGCTGCAGCAGGCCGCAGATCTCTCAGACAACCTCTCGCGAAAGTCTCAGCCTCCATTGACACTGCTGCTCACTCATGTTGAGGTAGCTCATCCTTTGTCTGTAAACCCTCTGTCGGGGGTATCTCCTGCGGCGAGGTGCCGCGATGCGCTGGTGCCTTCTGCCCTGTGCAGCATCAGGTGGCTGAGCAGGAGGTTGGGGCTCCTGCTGGTGTTGCTCCTGAGCTGCCTGGTTCTGCTGCTGCCGTGGATGCTCCTCATCCTCATCTGAGGTCCATGCAGAAAGAAAACGAATGGTTCCCATGCTGCTTGCAGATGCCTCCTTTGGGGAAGCACTCATTACAAACGGGGAGAGGGTCTTCCAAGGAGATCCCACAGTTGATAGATTCAAGCTGCAGCACCTCCGACTTCGGAAGGCCTTCTAAAAGTGCTCAGGGACCTTTTAAAGCCAAGGTCTGGCACCTGCAAGTAATCCTTGATGCAATAAACGATGTCTTGTTGGACCTGCAGCTGTGAGGAGGCCACCCACGAGTCAACCCGCCAGGTTTACCTGGCATGGTTTAGGAGGTGCGTGGAGCATGCCGAAATGCTCAAAGAATCATGAGGGCCTCTCAAAATAGGCTTAGAGAGGCACTTAACGAACATTTAATGATCATAAGTATCGCTATGGCCAGCTGGAGGCAGAACCGTTTCCCGATCTCCAAAACCAGCACCAAAATCCCGCGGAGGTGGATTGCGAACCCGCCCCCATTGAATCTGATTTTCCCATCTTTCCCGCCTCCAAACCCGCCTCCTCCGACGTCAGAAAATCGCCCCCTATGACTCTATGACAAGTACAATGTTAAAGTATGCCATTTAGTGAGAAACTATGCTTAAGAACATAAGAACATAAGAAATAGGAGCAGGAATAGGCACTGCAGCCCTTCGAGCCTGCTCCGCCATTCAGTAAGATCATGGCTGACCTTCGGCCTCAACTCCACTTTCCCGCCCGATCCCCATATCCCTTGATTCCCTTAGCATTCAAAAATCTATCGATCTCAGCCTTGAATATACTCAGCCCTCTGGGATAGAGAAATTCTTCTCTACATGCTGCCCCTTAGTACAGGAAACTCTTTCGTATCCGGCACCGACGGGACCAGGATGGTGCCGGTTGATTAAAAATTCCGGATAACGGAGAGGTATATCTACCGAGGCTATTTTTAACAAACAAAAATAAAAAAATCAAGAAATGTGCAGTATAATTGGGTACTCCCCTCCAGAATGTTGTGTTAAATGGATGGTGGAAGATGCTTGATTAAGTACAGTAATGCCAGTTGAGGGTAATCCAGAACTCTTTAATTACTTAACAGTAAAACAAAACTTATAAACGACTGTATACTGTAGTTTTCGGAGTATGAATTCTGCCGGTTATTAGAGAATTCCGGATATTTAGGTGCCGTTTAAACGAGAGTTTCCTGTAAGTATATTTAATACATCATACGTGGAGCTCAAAAAGGATTTAATAAGACCCTGAATATCCTCGGACTTTCTGCCGTCGCACTGCTGTAACTTTGCCAGAAGTGCGGTGGAAACTCTGTTTACGTGTGCAGCGGCAGAAAGTCTGAGGAAATTCAAGGCCTTCAACAGCCTTTCTTTATTGTATTTCCGGATGAGAAGCATTTTCCTCCAGGTCTTCTTGAGGTGGAATTAAAAAGAAAGACTTTCATTTATATAGCGCCTTTCACGACCACCGGATGTCTCAAAGCGCTTTACAGCCAATGAAGTACTTTTGAAGTGGAGTCACTGTTACAATGAGGGAAACGCGGCAGCCAATTTGCACACAGCAAGCTCCCACAAACAGCAATGTGACAATGACCAGATAATCTGTTTTTGTTATGTTGGTTGAGGGATAAATATTGGCCAGGACACCAGGGATAACTCCCCTGCTCTTCTTCGAAATAGTGCCATGGGATCTTTTACATCCACCTGAGAGAGGGCAGACGGGGCCTCAGTTTAACATCTCATCCGAAAGACGGCATCTCCGACAGTGCAGCACTCCCTCAGCTCTGCACTGCAGTGTCAGCCTAGCTTTATGTGCTCAAGTCCCTGGAGTGGGACTTGAACCCACAACCTTCCTGACTCAGAGGTGAGAGTGCTGCCCACTGAGCCACAGCTGACACTTGTTTAAATTGTTTAAATCTTGCTACATAATTCTGACAACGTTTGGTAAATGTGAACGATGCTTACCAAAGCATTAACGGTCGCCCCTGGCTATTCATCCCTATTTATTGTATTTGACAATTATCCTGCACAGCATCTGTTTTCAGAGCCGCATGAGTTCGGCAGCAGATGGCAGTAAATCATCACCAGAGAAGTACCATCCTTCCTTAATCAATAATTGAATTACACAGCATTAAAAACAAGGATTTCACAATGCAAATTAAAGTTTTATGTGAAGCAAAATGCAACTTCAAATTTAGATTTTTGCAGTTGATATAAAAGGAGAGATTTTTTTAATGGGTCTATGCCCAGGTTCAACTGGGCACAGCCAATATTGGAAATTCTGTGAAGTAACTCGTTCAATTCTTCTTCCACTTAAATCAGTAGGAGGAGAATTGGGCGGGCTCCATTATGAGCTTGTGATCGTCCCTGCTTCATTTTCCTCTGCGCTTTGCCCAGGCGCGGCCCAACACCCAGGCAGGAAAAATGAAAATCTGTCCCCACATTTCATGGACCCACAAAGAATGTAAAGGCGCGCACTATGGGATCAGCCTGCAACAAACCACATTGTCATCTGCGTGGGGCACAACTTTACCTTTGGTGAGCAAGTATCGACAAGTTTCTTCCAGCAGCATGTATAAAAATATAAACTGTATGTGGAACTTCTTTACTGTCATTACCTCACTGAGAAATACTTAGCTGTTGTTTATTGCCGTTATAACATTAGTCCACAACATTCTCCAAAATTGATCATTGCTGATTCAATTTTTTTAATTCAATTTTTAGATGAAGGATACATTTCACATTGGCAGTCTGTATATTAAACTGCTATAGTGGAACAAATACGGATTGTCTAAATCTGAAAACACTTGTCAGGGTTTGACTTGCAAGGTTTATTTGTAATTTATGGCTACACTGCGCCATAAGTCTTCCATAGTTGGGACCTCATAATGTGTGGGTTGGTGGTTTTCTCATCTCTACCATAATTGCACCATATCAGAACTGTTCTTATTCATGCAATCACTTACTGTGGAGGATCAAATCTGTACCGACCATTTGTACTGATTTTATCCAGGGTCTTTCAGAGTTCATCTTACTTTGGGATAGAACATTATCCATTCGCATTGATGAAAAAATAAACTACCTGAGCAGAAGATTTTCTTTCTTTCTTATTACCAGTGAAATTATAAATATATGTAAGAAGAGCCCGTTTATGATTTTGCTACAATGTGTAGAATTTTTCTACACTTTGCACTGGACTCATTAAAAAGCATGTTGTTGTGTGGCTTCTATCTTCTGCTGGGGCAACCGCTTAACACGGACCAGTTCCTAGGGTTCCGATCAACTCTTTTGTCCATTCCAATGCATAAACCTCTCCTCTATAAACTAATCAATCAGAACACAATTACATTGTGATCAGTTTAACACTTCTCAAGCAGCTAATGAGTACTTAACGAGTATGTAGTGCAAAACAACTATGATTCCAGAGGTGCAAGGAAGAAATTAGAAGGCTTCAGAGTTCACTGTTGAAAAGCAGAGAAGTAATATTAAACTTGTGTCGAACCTTGGTTAGACCATACTGTGCACAGTTCAGGTTTCCATATTATAAAAAGGACTGAGAGCTTATATCTATCAGAATGATTGAACGGGCTGGGGCTCTTTTCTCCAGAATATAGAAGACTGAGGGGTAATCTGATAGAGGTCTTTAAGATTATGAAAGGGTTTGACAGGGTAGACGTAGAGAAGATGTTTCCACTTGTGGGCGAGACCAGAACTAGGGGCCATAAATATAAGATAGTCACTAATAAATCCAATAGGGAATTCAGGAGAAACTCCTTTACCCAGAAAGTGGTGAGAGTGCGGAACTCACTACCACAGGGAGTAGTTGAGGCAAATAGCGTAGATGCATTTAAGGGGAAGCCAGATAAACACATGAGGGAGAAAGGAATAGAAGGATATATTGATAGGGTGAGATGAAATGGGGTGGGAGGAGGCTCGTGTGGAGCAAAAACACTGGCATGGACCAGTTGGGCCTAATGGCCTGTTTCTGTGCTGTAAATACTTTGTAATACTTTGGCCGGAATTTTGTGGAGGAAGGTAGGTTGGGGGCGGGGGGCTCCAAGGCCGTCGGGAAATCTGGGAGGCCGGGTTTCCCGCAGGCCCTGCCGACTTTAACGGCAGGGCCTGATTTGCATGTGAGGCTTCGGTTTCCCGCCCACAGCCAGCCAGATTGAGAGGCTAGCTGGCTGCGGGCGGGTAGGCCTTCGGCTGAACAGAGGAGGGAGGGAGCGTTCGCATGAGGGCTGGGCCGTTAAATGGATTGGGGTGTGGGGGGGGGGTTAGAGGAACATGCCGGGCTGTTAAATGGTTCGGGGTGGGAAGGTGGGGAGAGAGGATTGGAGGTCGGGCAGATGATCGGGGGGGTGGGGTGGGGGGGGTTGGTGGAGGGGGGGGGAGAGAGGATCGGGGCCGGATGATGGGGTGGTGGTGAAGGGAAGATCGTGGCTGGCCACCCGAGGATCGTGGCCGGCCTGATCATGATCGGTGGGGGTGGGGGGGAAGGCCTGGGAAGGCAATCGAGGCCTTGTGAGGGGGGTCTCCGATTGCAGGGGGTTGGTTTGGCAGGGACCCTGGATCGAGGAGGTAGGTATAAACGTACTTACCTCCTGGATCCAGCAGACCCCGTCTTGTTGTAACTGCCGGATTTCACGGATTGTGTGAATCCCATCCACATGCAGTTAAAAACAGAATGGAGGTTAAAAAAGAGGCTTCCAGCCTCATTATAATATTTAAATTGGCGTTCCGCCCCCTGGGAGTGGGTTGGTTGCCCGCCCCCATCCCGCCCCACCGTCCCGCCTTCGTTAAAACTGGAAGTGGGCGAGTTGGAGGTGGGATCAGGTCGAGAATCCCATTTTTAACAATTTGACTGCCCGCATGCTCCAAACCCACCCGTTTTTTAAGGTTAAAATTTTCCCCTTTGTAATTGGCTGCCAACCTCAGTTTTTATAATGTAACCTGGCGCCCTTACTGATGGCTTGCTTGAAAAACAAGGCGATCTTTTTGGGGGAAGAGGGCAGTAATCAAGCAGTTAGGATGCTCAGATGTAAATTGCTGAGCAGGTCAACGCCAACTCAGAAACTCAAAGGTCTTAGAAGAACATCATGAAAACATTCCCCAAATTGAGCGTTAACATGGACTTTTGGGGATATTCGAATGTGACAACTTGAGACTTTTTTTTTATTCGTTCATGGGATGTGGGCGTCGCTAGCAAGGCCAGCATTTATTGCCCATCCCTAGTTGCCCTTGAGAAGGTGGTGGTGAGCCGCTTTCTTGAACCACTGCAGTCCGTGTGGTGAAGGTACTCCCACAGTGCTGTTAGTGAGGGAGTTCCAGGATTTTGACCCAGCGACGATGAAGGATCGGCGATATATTTCCAAGTCAGGATGGTGTGTGACTTGGAGGGGAACTTGGAGGTGGTGGTGTTCCCATGCGCCTGCTGCCCTTGTCCTTCTAGGTGGTAGAGGTTTGGGAGGTGCTGCTGAAGAAGCCTTGGCGAGTTGCTGCAGTGCACCTTGTAGATGGTACACACTGCAGCCACAGTACGCCGGTGGTGCAGGGAGTGAATGGTTAAGGTGGTGGATGGGCTGCTAATCAAACGGGCTGCTTTGTCTTGGATGGTGTCGAGCTTCTTGAGTGTTGTTGGAGCTGCACTCATCCAGGCAAGTGGAGAGTATTCCATCACACTCCTTACTTGCGCCTTGTAGATGGTGGAAAGGCTTTGGGGAGTCAGGAGGTGAGACACTCACCGCAGAATACCCAGCCTCTGACTTGCTCTTGTTGCCACAGTATTTATGTGGCTGGTCCAGTTAAGTTTACAGATGGAAAGTGAGTTGCTGCACTCAAACATACAAAATTGAGCAAAGATATCTTAAGGAAAATATGCAGAGGTGTCTCTTAATATGACAGTACGGAGAAGCTAATGCAGTAGTACTTAAATATTGCTATTCTCACCCGGTGCTAATACCCACTTAGGTCATTTTACCAGACAAAGCTGGCTTCCAACCTAAGGGCCAGAAATGATTGTGGAACGGGAGCCTTCACACAGAACACCTCAACAGCCTTTGAAATAGGGTATTACCCTTCTCTGACAGGGAGACATGTGAATGACACTCCTCTTGACAAGTTGAGAGGGAGACGCAGACCAGATGGTATGTACAAAATGCAAGCTATTCTTCTGATTTGTAGAACAGGAACGTCAACATACCTACACTGAGTAAAACAGTTTTGTATCTTCATGTTCAAAGGCATTAATGTGTTGAGCAAGTGCATTTATGTACTGGCACATAAACATCCAATATGACGGGTAGGGCACGTGCGCTCCTTATGCACTGCAAGTGTGCCGTCTGCCAGTTCGGTGAAGGCAGAAAAAGAGGCGTCATGGACCCGTGCCTGAAACAGGCCTTTTGTATATGCAAATAGAGATTCATACCTGTTTGAGGCCATATTTGCAAAAATGGTCTGCCCTGAATGTGCCAGCGCCAGGCCAGCTGCATTCAGGAAAACGTGGTCTAACCAGCAGGCCTTAGAGACCACTGGATGCCACCACCCTCCCTTCCGATCGCGTCCCCCCCGCATGCCCCCTGCCTTCTCCCAGGTCCTACCTGAAGGCTGCTTCCGGCGATGCAGAGGTCCAAAATCAACATTTTCTTCGCCGCCGTGCTGCCTGCAGACATCCAGCAGGTGTAAATAAGGCCCAAGGTCTAATATCGGGAGTGCCTCGGGCCTACCCATTCCGGAGCAGGGTTTTCTCCCTGTGCCCAGTTCACGCTGGCTGGCCGGAGCCAAGTTCTAGGCCACAAAATCTGCTGAAGATTGTATAACAAATTTTGTTGGGGAATAGCGAAGCACATAATTGCCAACTTCCTTCAGGTTCGAGCAATTCGGGGGATGCCACAGGGGAAATTAAAGGTTCAATTAGACTAACAAGATCTCACTATGTTATCTGTATGGTAAATATAACTCATCATCATCAGATATAATTATGGCCTCTGGTTCCATTTCCAAAATAGTTCTTCACAATATTCTTCCATTCTAATTACTGAGTGCAATTAGGCAAAGACATCAGAAATATTTGAGGGTGTTTTACAATATTTCGCTGTTATGCACAGTAATAATATTGGTGTCCATCCGTATTATATTCATGGAATATATCCTCTAAATAATTCAAAAGCCTAAACAATACCATTTGTCTATTTTGCTTTGAGTTATTTTAGTGAAAATGCTCTTGGGCACTTTTCCAAATGTGATGTCACTTAAGGGTACAATGTATAAATATTAACAATCAGAACAAATGAGTTATTCTATCCCGATCTGGCTCACAATTTTTTTCTCCAAAAATTAATATTAATAAAGCTATTAGAAAGATGCCGAAATGTGCAATTAAAAAAGCACTGCACTAAAAAGGTACTATTAATATTGCAAGAAATAGCATTCAAAGGCAATTTAAGAGCTCCTTCACCCATGGAGCTTCCTTTATTCCCATTCCAAATGGGAACAAAGAAACAACAGCAACTCAAGGCAAAGCGCCCAGAATTGTGCCAGGTTTTATATTGAATCTGGGGCCTTAATGAGGCTCGTGCACAAAATGGGCGCCGATACTTCAGCTTACTAGTCTAGGTTTTCCAACCAATATTAACTTAACACCAGCGTTAACCCATTTAAAATACATGAATTAACATGGCTCTGTTAAAATGATGCCAATCAGAAAACTTGTACAGGACAAACTGCATCAGCCCTCAGTGCAAACCTAGGGGATGAATTTACCTCATTGCAGCAGTCGTCTGCTGCTGTCAGGACCACTCATGGGAGCAAGGGATAGATTTTGTCACCCAGAAGCCAATTGTTGACATGGTTTTCTTCCCTGAAGGGTTTAGAGAGCAGTTTTGAAGGATAAGAACATAAGAACATAAGAAATAGGAGCAGGAGTAGGCCATTCGGCCCCTCGAGCCTGCTCCGCCATTCAGTAAGATCATGGCTGATCTTCTACCTCATCTCCACTTTCCTGCACTATCCCCATATCCCTTGATTCCCTTAATATCCAAAAATCTATCAATCTCTGTCTTGAATTTACTCAACGACTGAGCCTCCACAGGCCTCTGGGGGAGAGAATTCCAAAGATTCACCACCCCCTGAGTGAAGAAACTTCTTCTCATCTCAGTCCTAAATAGCCGACCCCTTATTCTGAGACTGTGACCCCTGGTTCTGGACTCCCCAGCCATGTGAAACATCCTCCCTGCATCTACCCTGTCAATCCCTGTAAGAATTTTGTATGTTTCAATGAGATCACCTTTCATTCTTCTAAACTCTAGAGAATATAGGCCCAGTCTACTCAATCTCTCCTCATAGGACAACCCCCCGCATCCCAGGAATCAGTCTGGTGAACCTTCATTGCACTCCTTCTATGGCAAGTATATCCTTCCTTAGGTAAGGAGACCAAAACTGTACACAATACTCCAGGTGTGGTCTCACCATGGCCCTATATATCTGCAGTAAGACGTCTTTACTCTTATACTCAAATCCTCTTGTAATAAAGGCCAACATACCATTTGCTTTCTTAATTGCTTGCTGTACCTGCATGTTAACTTTCAGGATGAATGCATCATGACAACTTCCAACACATCTCGCATTGACATGTAGGATCCTTTGCACATTCTCACATACAATCTGTACGTTTAGGGTGTGGATGCCCTTCCTATTGAGATAATTGAGGGTTTTTCTGTAGGAGCTCGCAAAGCAATGTGGCTTCCACCTGTTGCACCTTGGTCCTTGGGAAAGCCAGCAACCCCAGCAGCTGCTACATGGAGCTCGGCAGCACTTAGAAAATCTAAACATGATTAGGCAGAGTTAACATGGTTTTATGAAAGGGAAATCGTGTTTGACAAATTTATTAGAGTTTTTTGAGGATGTAACTAGCAGGGTAGATAAAGGAGAACTAGTGGATGTAGTATATTTGGATTTCCAAAAGGCATTCGATAAGGTGTCTGACCTCCTGCCTCCCCAAAGCCTTTTCACCATATACAAGGCACAAGTAAGGAGTGTGATGGAATACTCTCCACTTGCCTGGATGAGTGCAGCTCCAACAACACTCAAGAAGCTCGACACCATCCAGGACAAAGCAGCCCGCTTGATTGGCACCCCATCCACCACCTTAAACATTCACTCCATCCACCACCGGCGTACCGTGGCTGCAGTGTGTACCATCTACAAGATGCACTGCAGCAACTCGCCAAGGCTTCTTCGGCAGCACCTCCCAAACCCGCAACCTCTTCCACCTAGAAGGACAAGGGCAGCAGGCGCATGGGAACACCACCACCTCCAAGTTCCCCTCCAAGTCACACACCATCTTGGCTTAGAAGTATATCGCCGATCCTTCATCGTCGCTGGGTCAAAATCCTGGAACTCCCTACCTAATAGCACTGTGGGAGTACCTTCACCACACGGACTGCAACGGTTCAAGAAGGCGGCTCACCACCACCTTCTCAAGGGCAATTAGGGATGGGTAATAAATGCTGGCCTTGCCCGTGATGCCCACATCCCATAAACGAATAAAAAAAAAGGTTATTACACAAGATAAGGGCTCATGGGGTTGGGGGTAATATAGTAGCATGGATTGAGGATTGGTTAACGGACAGAAAACAGAGAGTAGGGATAAACGGGTCATTTTCCAGTTGGCAGGCTGTAACTAGTGGGGTGCTGCAAGGATCAGTGCTGAGGCCTCAGCTATTTACAATCTATATTAATGACCTAGATGAAGGGACTGAGTGTAATGTATCCAAGTTTGCTGATGATACAAAGCTAGGTGGGACTGTAAGCTGTGAGGAGAACACAAAGAGTCTGCAAAGGGATATAGATAGACTAAGTGAGTGGGCAGTAAGGTGGCAGATGGAGTATAATGTAGGAAAATGTAAGGTTATTCACTTTGGTAGGAAGAATAGAAAAACAGAGTATTTTTTAAATGGTGAGAAACTTTCAAATGTTGGTGTTCAGGGAGATTTGGGTGTCCTCGTGCAAGAAACACAGAAAGCTAGCAAGCAATAAGGAAGGCAAATAGCATGCTGGCCTTTATTGCAAGGGGGTTGGAGTATAAGAGTAAGGAAGTCTTGCTACAATTGTACAGGGCCTTGGTGAGACCACACCTGGAGTACTGTGCACAGTTTTGGTCTCCTTATCTAAGGAAGGATGTACTTGCTTTGGAGGCAGTGCAACAAAGGTTTACTAGATTGATTCCTGGGATGAGAGGGCTGTCCTATGGTGAGAGATTTTGTAGAATGGGCCTATACTCTCTGGAGTTTAGAAGAATGAGAGGTGATCTCATTGAAACATACAAGATTCTGAAGGGGATTTACATGGTAGATGCTGAGAGGTTGTCTCCCCTGGCTGGAGTGTCTAGAACTAGGGGGCATAGTCTCAGGATAAGGGGTAGGCCATTTAAGACCAAGATGAGGAGGAATTTCTTCACTCAGAGGTTTGTGAATCTTTGGAATTCTCTACCCCAGAGGGCTGTGGATGCTGAGTCTTTGAGTATATTCCAGGCTGAGATAGATAGATTTTTGAATATTAAGGGAATCAAGGGATATGGAGATTGGGTGGGAAAGTGGAGCTGAGGTCGATGATCAGCCGTGATCTTATTGAATGGCGGAGCAGGCTCGAGGGGCCGTATGGCCTACTCCTGCTCCTATTTCTTATGTTCTTATGTTCTTAAAACTGAATGACCCTATCTCGCTGCTGTCTTGCAGTGATGCCAAAGGTTATGAATTCCCCAGGTCTCCTGTGAAATACATCAGTTGCCCGATGAACCCTTGCTGATATTACAGCGATCCCGCATGGCTGCCCGAAATGTGCCATAAAAATTGAGTGTTGTCGTCCCTTCATCGCCATAGAGAAAGGAGTGTGGGCAGATGACTGTGGCTCCAGGTCCTCATGCAGTGGGTGTTAGAGTTGCCCTATTACCTCTTTGGTGAAACGCACTCTTCTTATATGCATCTCCTCACTAAGGTCCTCATACAATCTATGGAGGCAGGGTAACATCTGGTACGGTCAATCCTCCTTAAATGCTGCCTGACTCCTCCTTTGCTCCATCCTGTGCTGCTTCTCCTCCTCCTCCATTATAATGGCATACAGGGATTGCCACAAATGCACCTAAGAAGCCCTACTGTGGGTGGGTGGGGGGGGTTTAAAATCTCCCAGTGGTCTCATACTGTCTGAAGTAACAAGAAGCAAGTCTGGGTCTGTGTAGGCAGAAAGCCTGAAGATTTCTGCAAAAAGTTGTTTCACACTCTTCACTTTCACAACTCCTCACTTGCACTTGTCCCAGCTGATCCTGGCAACAGCTACACCTTATAATCTTCTGTCTAACTTACTCCGAGTGCACTGCAAGTGTAAGCGTAGGAAACTCGGAGCTGCAGCAGCATGGGCTCTCATTTTAATATACGTAAAAGAGCAGACTTGGGACAGCAAGGGAATTTGGGGGAGATCGAATTTGGAGCGGAAAACTGAGGTAAATGGCTTACCTCCCCGAGTGCATTTTGAGTGTAAGAGTTGTTGGTGTTAGTCATGCGTCTATGTACCATACGGAACATTTGGTGTCGTTCACATCAATGGAAGACTCTATGCTAATACCATGCAGGGATGATCTTTCATCCAAAAGTTAGGTAGGGAGACAGGGTAACGATGTCTGCTCATTTCTGGGATCTGGGTTCCAATTCAACCCAGACAGTTGGTTTAAAGTTGTTCTCCGTCTTCCCGTTGTGTGGGTCCTATGTAAAACAGGTTCATGCCGTCTCAAGCCAAATTTTAATGGCTCTGGAAAGAAAACTTGCGTTAATAAGCGTGCTCAGGATGGCCGGTGTGGGAAATGAAAGCGCCACCTTGGTATGGCGGAGGCTGCTTTTCTGAGGTTAAGGTTGAGCAGAGAGAGCTTGTGCTGTGTCTGAAATGGGACGAGCATACGCATTCAACAAAAAAAAGGCTTGCATTTTGACAAGGAGGTTTATTTTCCAGAAGGCGGTTGTTTGCTATAACAATCCATGACTTTTACTTCCGCACCACCCAGCGAGACAAAAATCTAAATCTCCCACTCTGGTCAAATATCGTCACGGAAATAGTCAAATTCTGCTGACTTCAGAAATCCAATGCTAACGATGTCAGTATCATTCTTGTTCACGGGCTCTTGTGTGCATCTACTCGCGAAAGTAATTTAATTGAATCACTGTAGTTAATTGTTCCTTCAGTAATTTAATATTACATCAAAAACCTATTCATCGCTTGGGAGGTGGCAGTGGAAGGTAATGGACTGTAGATAGGATAAAAAGTACTGAGTCCAAAGAGTTACAAGGACCAGGGAATTGACACTGATTGAACAATGGAATATAATAAAATTAGAATCTAATGCATAGTGGTAAGCAGGCAGATAAATAATTTCCCCAGGGGCATATATTTTCTTACAGCCTTGTCAGTGATTGCACTCCCGCTGTATTAAAGTTTTGAATGTGGTCTAAATTGCGGCATTGTGCGTTTGAAAATAGAGCTCAGGTTAAGTCAGGTTTGAAGCACTTTGCTGGTGCTTTCACAAAGGGCTCTGCTAAACTACAATGAAAGAACTTACATTTAAAACCTTAATCTTTGTACCTTTCCCATTGCCTCAGACACGAGTCCTCATTGCCATGAATTTCATTAAAATATTGCCAAATAATTGATTAGACTACTAATTGCAGGTTTGGTGTCCTACTGTTTAAAAAAAATATCAGCGCTAGTTTCTAAAAATGTCTTCACAATGCACAGTGGTAGAGCCAATTTTTGTTAAAAAAGCATTGGATTCTTAAAGCTCGGTTTCTGTTGTTAATGCTGATACTAAACTTGTGGGCTTTTGGAAGAAGAAGCATTCATGTTTAGCTGCATTTTGCTCCTACGTTAGTTTCTGTAGCTGTGGAGGAAGCCATTTTTGCATTTTTTTTTAGACAAGACTTTCCTCCCAGTCCTGTTGCTTGCTGCTGCAATTGAAGTTGTAGCAAACAAAATGCGACGCATGAGAATTTCTTTGGGGGTTCCATAACACTGCGCCATTTTGATGAGGAAGCCGAGTTCATTAAGGGACACCCAGTGCAGATGCAATGATACCTGGGGTGTTATGTCCATATCTGTCAGTACCCAAGAAACTGCATTTCTAGATCCTACTTGGACATATCACAGGAGACCAATCTTTGCTGCCTCCAATTTCCTAAAGAAATTGTATTGAGCTGTGCCATCTCCTCCAGACTAGTCTGCAGGCAGCTTCTACCACACGGGCCGTGCAGGTTACTGCAGGATGAATCATTTATACTGTGATCCTTCCAAGCCATCACAGAATACATTTTCCAGGTGCGTTAAGCAAGTAACAAATGTCACGGAGCCAATAATGGGATTCTGGCTCAGATGCACCAGGACTGCTTTGCATTGGGTACATGTGCAGATGATTGTTGGAGGAGGAGAGGGATCAGAGGAGTCATGCCAGACAGATGTATCTGCACTGAGATGCTCCATCAAGCTATTACTCTCAAAGAAGGAGTTTGTTCATATTCCTCCTTGCCTCCGTTACCCTTTATCAGCTCCAGTTTTGCTGCTTTTTTTTGGTGAACTCACCATTTTCACCCTTCTGGTCAGTTCACTGTGATTTTTATGAAAAGGACAGCTAATGTATCCTGGCTTTCCATGAACTTGCCAATGGCATTGGGCACATGTGCATTGGATGGTGCAGGTACTTCAGTAAAAGTGCGGTCTACTAAAGGCAGCATTAGGACTATTTCTGAATGGTTGTGCAGATATGTGTTATGGCTGCTGATCGTAGTCCTCTTCTGCCACTGGTTGAGTCAGGTTCATGTGACGCGGTGTCAAATTTTGTTTGATAACACTCCTGTGAAGCACCTTGGGACATTTTACTACATTGTTGAGGCTGCCGCGAAACACGAATTAAGGCTGAATCCATTTGTGTTAAACAAGAGACTTTTTAATCACAGCATGGCACAAAATGGCAGACTGAAAAGCTCCTAGAATTCTCTGGGTAAAACCTGAGGCCCCGCCCCCTTCTGCCTTAAAGGTAAGATGCCTTAAAGGGAAGGTGCTGGAAATTTGTCCACAGACGGAAGAGTGGATTATGCCCGTTTTAGGTGGCGATCCGCCACACAGCTCCCCCCAGAATCCGCTTAGGAGGTGTGGACGAGACGGTGCGGTGGTCTGATGGGCCGGCCGGAGCAGCTCTTGTAGGACGCCGGTGCACGTGGAATGGCCGGGCGTGGAGCAGCCGGGTGAACCGGCTTGAGGGCAGGTCGGCCGCATGGAGGTGGACGAGCTACAGGGACCTGCTCACCGGGCTCCGAGTGTGCTGGCTTGAGTCGGGCAACCGACACTTTTTCGGTCCTGTCGCCCACTTGCAGGGTGAAAAATTTGTCCCCAGCCTGTAGCACCTTGTAGGGCCCGTCATACGGGGGTTGAAGTGGTCCGCGGTGGGCGTCGTGCCGGACGAAAACAAACCGTGCCTGGTGCAGGCTTAGTGGGACGTGTGAGGTGGATTCGCCGTGTCGAGCAATGGGCACCGGGGCGAACTGCAGCGCCGGTGAGGTGAAGTCGTGGCGTTGCTGGTCGGCTGACCAGGGTGTCGTGGCGGTGGGCAGGAACTCGCCGGGTACGCGCAGCGGCTGACCGTACACGAGCTCTGCTGCCGATGCGTGGAGGTCTTCTTTAACCGCGGTGCGCAGGCCGAGGAGGACCCACGGAAGTCGGTCGGTCCAGGCGCCGTCTTGGAGGCTGGCTCGAAGAGATGCCTTCAAGGATCTGTGGAACCGCTCACACAGTCCGTTGGCTTGGGGGTGGTACGCTGTGGTGCGGTGAATGGTCACCCTGAGATTGCGTGCGACGGCGGTCCAGAGTTCAGAGGTAAATTGCGGACCTCTGTCCGACGTCATGTCGGAGGGGACGCCGAACCGTGCGACCCAGGTGCTGACGAAGGCTCTGGCGATGTCGGCGGTGGTGGTAGAGGTCAGTGGAATTGCCTCAGGCCAGCGTGTGGTGCGGTCAACGATGGTCAGCAAGTGTGTGTGGCCTTGCGACGGTGGCAGGGGCCCGACGATGTCCACGTGGATGTGGTCGAATCTCCGCGAGGGGACGGTAAACTCCTCGAGGGGTGCTTTCGTGTGTTGCTGTACCTTGGCCCGTTGGCAGGCTAGGCAGGAGTTGGCCCAAGTACGCGCATCCTTGCGAAGGCCGCGCCAGACAAAGCGGTTGGCTACCAATTTGATGGATGCGCGGGCGCTGGGGTGGGAGAGGTTGTGGAGAATGTCGAATACCCGGCGGCGCCAGGACGCTGGGACGACGGGCTGAGGTTGATATAGGGATATGTCGCACTTGACCGTGACTGCAGTCGGGCCACAGGCGACGTCGGCCAGGCGTCGCCCTGGTAGGTTGGTGGGTGCGGAGAGCAGATCAGGGTCGGTGATCTGGTCTGCTGCGAGTTGAGCGTAGTCGACTGCTAGGTGTGCGGCGTGGATGGCGGGGCGGGAGAGGCAGTCGGCTACCACATTGTCTCGGCCGGAGACGTGTCGGATGTCCGTGGTGAACTCGGACACTGCCGCGAGCTGGCGCTGCTGCCTGGCGGACCAGGGGTCGGTTGTCTTTGCCATTGCGAATGTCAGGTGCTTGTGGTCGACAAACGCAGTGAAGGGGTGGCCCTCAAGCAAAAACCGGAAATGGCGGACCGCCAGGAACAGCGCGAGGAGCTCGCGGTCGAAGGTGCTGTACTTGACCTCCGGGGGGCGTAGTTGGCGGCTGAAGAAGGCAAGTGGTTGCCAGGTGCCGTCGACCCACTGCTCATACACGGCGCCGACCGCGTGGTCGGAGGCGTCCGTGGTGAGCGCTACCCTGGCATTGGGCCGTGGGTGCACGAGCAGGGTGGCGTTGGCGAGCGCGGTCTTGGTGGAATCGAAGGCGGCGGACGCGTCTGCCGTCCATTCGACCGCCATCTTGCCGCTCCTGCCCCGGAGGGCTTCATACAGGGGCCTCATGAGGGACGCCGCTTTGGGGATGAAGCGGTTATAGAAATTCACCATCCCGAGGAACTCCTGGAGGCCTTTGATGGTGATGGGGCGGGGAAATTGTTGGACGGCCTGCACCTTGGTGGGCAGGGGAATGGCCCCAGCATGGGTGATGTGGTGGCCGAGGAAGTCGATCTTGTCCAGGCCGAACTGGCATTTGGCTGGGCTGAGGATGAGCCCGTGGTCGCTGAGGCGCCCGAACAGGATGCGAAGGTGTTCGAGGTGTTCCTGCTTGGAGGAACTGGCTACCAGGATGTCGTCCAGGTAGACGAACAGGAACTTCAGGTCCCGAAGGACCGAGTCCATGAGCCGTTGGAATGCCTGGGCCGCGTTTTTGAGGCCGAAGGGCATCAGCAGGAACTCGAACAGGCCGAAGGGGGTGATTACGGCCGTCTTGGGGACGTCCGCGGGGTGGACGGGGACTTGGTGGTAGCCGCGCACCAGGTCGACCTTGGAAAAGACTGAGCGGCCGGCCAGTCTAGCCGAGAAGTCCTGAATGTGCGGCACGGGGTACCGATCAGGGGTGGTGGCGTCATTGAGGCGGCGGTAATCCCCGCAGGAGCGCCAATCTCCGCCTGGTTTGGGGGCGATGTGGAGTGGGGAGGCCCAGGGACTGTTGGAGCGGCGGATGATGCCGAGCTGTTCCATGGTGGCAAACTCGGTCCGCGCGATCTCCAGTTCAGCCGGGTCCAGCCTGCGGGTGTGGGCGTACACTGGGGGGCCTGTGGTGGGGAGGAAGTGTTCCACCCCGTGTTTGGCGGCCTCCGCGGAGGAGGTCGGATTGATAAGGGCCGGGAATTCGGCCAGGAGTGCCGAGTAGTCATCCGTGGCCCGGGCGTGGCACTGTGACGCCATGTCGGCGGGTTGACGGGGGGCCATGGCGCCCAGGATGGGGGACATGGTGTTCATGTCCACGAGGCGGTGACAAGGGATGTCTACCAGTAGGCCGTCGGCGCACAGGAAATCTGCGCCGATGAGGGGGGAGACCACCTTGGCAGTGATGAACTCCCATCGGTAGCGGTGACCAGCGAGGTCGAGGGTGACTGTCCGGGTGCCATACGTCCGGATTTCCGAGCCGTTAGCAGCAGCCAGCGCCGGTCCTCGTTCGCCCTTTTGGATGTCGAGGGAGGAGGCCGGGATGATGCTGTGCTGAGCCCCAGTGTCGCACAGGAACCGGCGGCCGGTTTTGTCATCCGTGACGAACAGCAGGTAGCCCGCGTGGCCCACGGCCATCGTGGGGGCTGGAACGGGGGCGGACTTGAAAGAGCAGGGAGGTGTGCACCGTTGTGCCCTGGCGCCGAACCGTGCGTGGTAGTAACAGTGGCCCGGGTTAGTGGGGCGTGAAGGCCCCGTGGGCCTGGTGACAGGCCCTTGTGGCCGCGTGCTGGATGGTGAGGGGCGCACCCAGGCATTGGCTGCCAGGTCCGGAGTGACTTCGCGGCTGGAGTGAGCGGACAGCAGCTTGTCGGCCTCATCGGCCAGGGCTTCCAGGTTCGTGAGGCCGGACACCACGATCGCTGGGCGGATGCTGAGAGGGAGCTGGCGGATGAACAGCGTGCGGAAGAGGGATCCGGGTGGGCTCTCGTCGGTGAGGGAGAGCATGTGGGAGAGGAGGTCTGACGGTGAGGCATCACCGAGGCCTGGAAGGTTGAGGAGGTGGCAGTTTTGCTGATATGCCAAGGCCGTAAATTTTTTAAGGAGCGCTGTCCTGAGATGTGCGTACTTGCCTTCCTCTGGTGGGTTCTGCAGCGTTGTCCAAACCTTGGAAACTGCGGCGCTACCGAGTGATGTGACGAGATAGTCGTACTTCGTCCCATCTGTGGTGATATTTCGCAGCCGGAAGCGAGATTCAGCTTGCAGAAACCAGGCTTCGGGCTGGTTTTCCCAAAACTCCGGCAGTTTCACGGAAACTGTGTTCGTGTCCACCATTGCAGTGCTCGGAATACGTTCTGAGCGTCGGGGTCACCAATGTTGAGGCTGCCGCGAAACACGAATTAAGGCTGAATCCATTTGTGTTAAACAAGAGACTTTTTAATCACAGCATGGCACAAAATGGCAGACTGAAAAGCTCCCAGAATTCTCTGGGTAAAACCTGAGGCCCCGCCCCCTTCTACCTTAAAGGTAAGGTGCCTTAAAGGGAAGGTGCTGGAAATTTGTCCACAGACGGAAGAGTGGATTATGCCCGTTTTAGGTGGCGATCTGCCACAACATTAAATGCACTATACAAATGCAAGTCGTTGTTGTTGTTGGTTCTGTTCTTCTGTTCTTCTCCTCTTCATTGTACTATTTGCATGGCAAGAGTGTGGAGGACACATCAGGCTACAAACATCTTGGCCAGCCTATGGTGCACGCCCCCTCTGATCCTAACGTTCCTCCTCCAGAACCAGCAGATAGAAAGGGGTGGCCAGCAGAATACCCATGGTCAATGACATCGATAGGCCAATATGCAGATGCTTAATGCAGTTATCAAGCAGACTCCCCTTTAAGGACCAGGAACCAACATGGCTGAACTGGTCATCCACGCGGCGTCTGTTTTAAATGGGCGCTGAGCTCCAGCAGCGATGTTCAGCCGCTGAGCCCACTTAATGGGGCAAGGATCATTTTTAAGGCCTCTCACCTCCCACATAGACATGGGCAGCTGGACTGGGTTCCTACCTGTCGTGCCAACAGAAATGATCTAACCAGCCTTTTTTGATATGAGTCTGAACCTCAAACTTCCAACCAGCACAGAAACATTTCAGTCACATTACAGAGCAGAAGATCCTTGCATTCTTGGGTGCCACTGCATTTTAAATTAAGACATATCATGTACTGCATTTGAATTATATATAATCTGTTTTACAGATAGGAAAGATTGCTGAAATATATTTAGAACTAAAGCTGTTGTTTCCTAGATAAACAGAAACATTTGTTTCTGTACTTACACAGACGAAAACAAATATTTGTAACCATACAGAAAGCAACTTAAAAAAGGATTTGAAATCTCAGTGGTAAAATCTCACTGCAAAAGCGAGATGTAGTCGAATTAATTGGATATAGAAATTGGTGCATTTCTGTAAATAGCTCTGTAAAGGTGTATGGGAAAAGACTGTTACAGAATGCTCTTCTGCTTCAGTACACCCAGGATGTGCCAGGTGGAACAATCCCCTTAAATGATTATCCAACGTGCAGTTAGAATAATATGCTAAAATATTTGCAATAGACTCACTAAAGGTCTGAATGTTGAAAATGTAAATCAAATCCCCACAGCATTGTCTGAGCTACTAGGCCTGGAGTGATTGGCTTAGGGAATTTGGTCGTGCCAGGAACTAGCACTGCGGTGGGTAACTGAGCACATTGGTAGAGGAACAAACAATGAAAAAAGGTGGACCGTTACTGGATTTTCCAATTGTCGGAGTCAGGTGGGTGCCAGAGATGTGTCTGCAGCAGAGGGCACTGGAGGACATGATCCCAACTTGACCGCTGGGATCACGCCCCACAGAATTTCAAGGCCCACCTTCTCTAGTTTAGTCTAGAGTTGGTTCATCTTCAAAGAACATGAAGCATACCAAGAAAATTGCATCCTTACAAAATAGTACTCACCAAGAATTGACTTTTGCTTTTTTTTAAATTTGTTTATGGGATGTGGGCGTCGCTGGCAAGGCCAGCATTTATTGCCCATCCCTAATTGCCCTTGAGAAGGTGGTGGTGAGCCGCCTTCTTGAACCGCTGCAGTCCGTGTGGTGAAGGTGCTCCCACAGTGCTGTTAGGGAGAGAGTTCCAGGATTTTGACCCAGCGACGATGATGGAACGGCGATATACTTCCAAGTCAGGATGGCGTGTGACTTGGAGGGGAACTTGGAGGTGGCGGTGTTCCCATGCACCTGCTGCCCTTGTCCTTCTAGGTGGAAGAGGTCACGGGTTTGGGAGGTGCTGCCGAAGAAGCCTTGGCAAGTTGCTGCAGTGCATCTTGTAGATGGTACACACTGCAGCCACGGTACACCGGTGGTGGAGGGAGTGAATGTTTAAGGTGATGGATGGGGTGCCAATCAAGCGGGCTGCTTTGTCCTGTATGGTGTCGAGCTTCTTGAGTATTGTTGGAGCTGCACTCATCCAGGCAAGTGGAGAGTATTCCATCACACTTCTCACTTGTGCCTTGTAGATGGTGCAAAGGCTTTAGAGAGTCAGGAGGTGAGACACTTGCCGCAGAATACCCAGCCTCTGACATGCTCTTGTTGCCACAGTATTTATGTGGCTGGTCCAGTTAAGTTTCTGGTCAATGCTGACCCCCCAGGATGTTGATGGTGGGGGATTCAGCGATGGTAATGCCATTGAATGTCAAGGGGTGGTGGTTAGACTCTAGCTTAATGATCTACGAATGAAATAAGGGGCAATTGCTTTTTACCCTTTAGTACTTTGCTTAATTTTGAACAAACCAACTCCAGAAGGTTTAAGTTTTATTTGGCTTGCACTGCGGAATACACTTGCATAAGAGCAGCCATTCCGCTCCCAGAAGGTGAGTCGCCGATTTAAATATTATAATGAGGCTGGCGTGCCACATGGTGATCCACTATTACAAATTTAACCGGCTGGTCGGGTTTTCGGGCCTCGGGGACTGCTGGATCCAGGAGGTAAGTGCCTCTACAGTTACCTGCTGGATCCCGCGTCCCTGCCTCACCCACCCCCAGCGATCGGACACTCCCGAGGCCTCCAATCCCCCCACCACGAGGCCTCCGATTTCCCCCCAACCTCCACCTCGAGCAATGTTTCCTCCCATTTTGTTTTCCCTGCGTAGGATCGCTTTCTAGCCCACCCGCTCCCGACACGCCTCCAGATTAAAATTCCAGCCATAGTGACAGCAAGGCTGAGTTTGTGGCTTGTGTGAATAGGTGACATGAGAATAAAGTACGATGGAATGGTGTAAATGAAACACATGGCAGATTAACGTGATTGAGAAGTTTTATATTACCGCTGGCCACAGCACAATATAATCAACTTACGACTTTGCCACCCATTAGTACTGCAGTCCACAAATTATGCAGCTTTCCATTTACTTGGCCTTAACTTGCGTGCTTCACTAAATAATGTGTAAAACTATGACGAAGTTGGGTTATGTAACATTGTTATTTAGAAAATTATTCTAAGCCAAAAGACTGAATCTGTCAAAAAAATAAATTCTAAAATAAACTTTGATGCAATGCGTGATACATAATAATCTTCCAGTTCGCTACCCAGTCTCTAGCTGCCATTTCAGTGCTGTGCTCAGTAATATAACTCTGTAGTGCGGGTTTAACTGGAAAACCTCATGTGGCTCAAACATTCATTTCTCACAGAACATTTCATATTACTTTAGGGCAAATAAGACCTTTTTGTATGTCACGCTATATTAGTGGAATTTGCCTGCCAATATCACAGGTACAAAACATTGATGTTTTCTGTTAAATGTAGTGGATAAGTTCCTGTTTATTCAACTGGAAATTTCAACATTTGATACCGGCTTAGAGGGTTAAATTATGAGGAGAGGTTTCATAAACTTGGTTTGTATTTCCTTGAATATAGAAGATTAAGGGTGATCTGATCTCGGTGCTTAAAATGTTAAAAGGATTTGATAGGGTAGATATGGAGAAACTATTTCCTCAGGTGGGGGAATCAAGACCAAGGGACCATAATCGTAAAATTAGAGCTTGGCCGTTCAGGAGCGAAATCAGGAAGCACTTTTTCACACAAAGGGTAATAGAATTTTGCAACCCTTTCTCCGAGAAGGCTGTGAATGCTCGGACAATTCCTAACTGAGATCCCACAATGTAAGGATATCTGTTAGATTGTTTATGCAACCAGTAAGGTTTCTCATTAGTTACAACTGTTCTGGATAAAAGCTGTCAGAGGTTCATTCCTGTTGATAATTTTTAGCAAAAAGCCAATTCGAGTTCAAAATAGGAAGTCCTGGTTTCTATTCAGGGCAACTTTTTGGCTAAAATTCTTGGCAGGAGCAATTCCACCTCCTCTGTGACAGTAAGGGGGAAAAATTCAGTCGCGCCCCATTTGGGGCGCAAATATCGTCCGGGCGCAAAAATTAGCGCCTGGCGCTAATTATCGCCACTGACTGGAAACTTCACTTTTAACGCCCCGGGAGGTGATTGGAGCACTAAATCAGGCGCTGCACACCTGTCTTAAGGCGCAAAGGCCGAGGAGTGAGGCGCTAACTCAGAGCGCTGGCGAAGCTCATGTAATGTCAGTCAGCAATGGAACACACACACAATGGCACGGGCCAGTTCTTAAAGAGGATGGTTAATCTTGCTTTCCATCCACATCCTCTTCATTGCAGCCTTGAATCTCGGCCTGGAGAGACTTGCACATCAAATGTGCTGGAAAGAACAATGGAGAGTACCAGCAGAGTGCAGCCCCCACAGTCTCTGCTAAATCGATACAAGGAATGGCAAATCAAAATGAACCTGCAAAGTGCTGCTCAGTACCCAAAACTCCTTCACACAACGTTGAATCTCTCCAGAAGTCTCTCCCTCTCTCTCTCAGAATGCGTAGTTCAAAAATGGCACCAACAATAAAAGGCAGGAAGCGGTCACCTTTAAATAGCGCTCCCCCTTTCCCTTCCTGACTGCAGAACGCTCCCCTCAACCTGTCGTTGCTAGCGTCAGGCGGTAAGGCAGGGGGCGCCACTCAATATCCGCTCCGGGGCGATACCGGTGCGTTGCACACTCGACTGACATCATGATCTGCCAGCGCAGGAGATCGTGGCGGTAGTGTTTAGCGCCGCCGCAAAATGTCTAGTTAATTTCGCGAGCGGCGCAAACTTCGCCGCGCCTGGGCGCTAGATGCTTTGCGCCCCATTAGCGCCCTCTTAAGGTGCTAACGGGAGGCGCAACCAACTGAATTTTTCCCCCTAAGGATTTTAATAATGGCTTGCTGAGATCTGTGATGGTTTAGTTCCTATAACAATACACAGAATAGATTTTAAGCTTACTGCCTGGGTGTAAATCTGGCATTGCGGGTGGACCGCCCATTATAAAAACCGCCCAATTATCATCTCCATTGATGTCCAAATCTACCCCAATGTGACAGAAGTGAGATTGCAGGATTGTAACAGAAAATGGAGTAGTTGAAAGCACATGGACCTTTGAGTTCGACAGTCAATGTGAGCAAAAAATGATCACATTGGAAGAAATCTTCCCAATGAAAAGGCTGAAAATTGTACTGTTCCCTGTTTCTTCATGCTATTCGTGAAGGCACTTTAACAACAACAACTTGTATTTATATGGTGCCTTTAACGTAGTAAAACAAGGCGCTTCACAGGAGTATTAAAAGACAAAAAATTTGACACCGAGCCACATAAGGAGAAATTAGGGCAGGTGACCAAAAGCTTGGCCAAAGAGGTAGATTTTAAGGAGCGTCTTAAAAGAGGAAAGAGAGGTAGCGAGGCAAAGAGGTTTAGGCAGGGAATTCCAGAGCTTAGGGCCTTGGCAACAGAAGGCACGGCCACCAATGGTTGAGCAATTATAATCAGGGATGCTCAGGAGGACAGAATTGGAGGAGCGCAGATATCTCGGGGGGTTGTGGGGCTGGAGGAGATTACAGAGATAGGGAGGGGCGAGGCCATGGAGGGATTTGAAAACAAGGATGAGAATTTTGAAATTGAGGCGTTGCTTAACCGGGAGCCAATGTGGTTTCCAATAGTTTCCAATATGTTTACTGTTAGATATTAAAGGATAAGTGTAACATACTCTATGGATGTTTTGAAGCTAATTTTAACCCCTATAATAATATGACCTGTGAGAGAGATATGTTTTATACCACAGTACAAGAATGAAATGGAACTATTGACCAAAATATTACAAACCTAACCAGTTGTCTCAATCATGTGAATTTGGAGAATCGTCTTTTCGTTTCATCAGATGAAATAGTCTGCAGCATAAGATCAGGTGCAGTAAGGGAAAGATTATTCATCGATTCTAATGTAACATTTCCAGAAGCTAAAGCCGTTTATTGAATGACTGAGACCTCAAAGTCATGGATGAAAAGTTTTGTGGATGGTGTATTCAATGAGACTGATCCAAGTACTTACAGTAAGGAGGAAGTTAAGCCCCAGATTATTTTGATGAAAGTCATGCCTGTAAATTAGACAAGTATAGCCAATGTGGACATAAGCGCCCCTCCAGTCTTTGCCCAGCAAAGTAAAAGGACTGCAAACATTTGGGGAAGAGACCAGTTCATGCAAATCACCTCCAGTGTTAAAAGCTCCAAAAGCTCAGTGACAATTATGAAAAGCAGCTATTCATGGATCTGTGGATGATGTTAGAAGCAACAAAAGTGAATCATGTATACTACACATGAGTCTTAATAGAAAGGCCATACGCTTTAAAGCTCTAGTGTTATAGGACATAAGAATTATAATCGCCTGCAAAAAAAACTGTGACCTATATTAGTTAAACCAAAGGCATATCTTTATAGTAGCATGCTGTTGATGGGGCTAGTGTAAAATAACAGTGAATTACAAAAAACTTGGAACTTCCGTTGTTTATTATTGCTTCTGCTGGTATCAACCCTGTATTAGGACGAGGAATATGGACGAATTCAGTTGGTTAAGCTGCAAATGCTACTGCACCTATACCAGCGGTAAACGGGAAGCTCAGCATCAGTGTTCAGGGAGAATAATATGCTGTGTGCCTGGAGAAACTAATACCCAATCGTTAGGCAAAGCACAGCCAGCAGCTGAACCCTACAGAAATGTACCATTTGCGCAGAAAGCTAAACTAAAAACAAACATGAAGTACATGGAATCTCTTGGGCGTGATTACAAAAGTTGATGAGCACATTAATGGGTTAACTCCCCAGTGACTGCGCACAAACCAAATGGGCAAATACGTGTGTGCATTGATGCATGTATCGTGAACAAGGCTAAACAAAAAAAAGACCTACAAAAGTGCTCATGAGAAGAAATGATGTCAGTTTACTGGTGCAGAAGTGTTTTCCACATTCAATGCACTCAGTGGGTTTTGGCGTCTGCGACTTACGGGCACAAGTTCACAACTGTAAACCTTCCAATGCACCCTCTGGAAGGTAGCACTATCACCATGTTCCATCTGGGATTTCCATTGCATCGCTGTAACATTCTTTTATTGTTTGAGCACATAGATGGCATTGACACAAGCATTGAAAGAAAAAGAAAGAAAGACTTGCATTTATATAGCACCTTTCACGACCACCGGACGTCTCAAAGTGCTTTGCAGCCAATGACGTATTTTTGGAGTGTAGTCACTGTTGTAATGTGGGAAACGCGGCAGCCAATTTGCGCACAGCAAGCTCCCACAAACAGCAATGTGATAATGACCAGATAATCTGTTTTTGTTATGTTGGTTGAGGGATAAATATTGGCCAGGACTCCCCTACTCTTCTTCAAAATCATGCCATGGGATCTTTTACGTTCACCTGAGAGAGCAGATGGGGCCTCAGTTTAACGTATTATTTGAAAGACGGCACCTCCAACAGTGCAACACTGTCATTAGGCAAATTAGCAAGAGAGTGTTTGAAGACCAGGACCTCAGACCCGGCACTAAGCTCATGGTCTACAGAACAGCAGTGATACCCGCCCTCCTGTATGCCTCAGAGACATGGACCATGTACAGCAGGCACCTCAATGCACTGGAGAGGTACCACCAACGCTGCCTCCGCAAGATCCTGCAAATCCATTGGCAGGATAGGCGCACCAACGTTAGTGTTCTCGCTCAGGCCAACATCCCCAGCATCGAAGCTTTGACCACGCTCGATCAGCTCCGATGGACGGGTCACATTGTCCGCATGCCCGATACAAGACTCCCAAAACAAGCGCTCTACTTGGAGCTCCGGCACGGCAAGAGAGCCCCAGGTGGGCAGAGGAAACGCTTCAAGGACACCCTCAAAGCCTCCTTGAAAAAGTGTAACATCCCCACCGACACCTGGGAATCCCTGGCCCAAGACCGCACAAAGTGGAGGAGAAGCATCCGGGAAGGCGCCGAACACCTCGAGTCTCTTCGCCGGGAGCAAGCGGAAGCCAAGCGCAGGCAGCGCAAGGAGCGCACATCAACCCAAACATCCCACCCATCTGCCCCTTCAACCACCGTCTGCCCCACCTGTGACAGAGACTGTAGGTCCCACATTGGACTCATCAGTCACCTGCGAACTCATTTTTAATGTGGAAGCAAGTCATCCTCGGTTCCAAGGGACTGCCTAAGAAGACATTCCTCATTTCTTTTGATGCGAAGATGCCGGCGTTGGACTGGGGTGGACAAAAATGAGAAGTCGCACAACACCAGGTTATAGTCCAACAGATTTATTTAAAATTACAAGCTTTCGGAGCTGTCGCCCCTTCCTCAGGTAGAGTTACAATGAGTGAATCTACAAAAGTTCACAGTATATAAACACAGAAACTGCAGAGATACAATCTTTCAGGGAAGGTGTCCTTACATCAAAGACACACCAAGAGCACAGCCAAGACAATGAGATGTGTCACAGGGAGTCCAACGTGTCAAATCCTGCTGTCTGCAGTGGTTTTTTTTTTGTGTTTGTTTTTTGTGTTTGTTTTTTTTGTGTTTTTTTTTAAAAACTGGAAAGACAGACAATGATGTCAAGTCACGTTCTGTAGCGTGACATGAACCTGATATCCCTATTGAGGCCGTCCTCATGAGTGCGGAACTTGGCTATCAGTTTCTGCTCGATGATTTTGCGTTGTCGTGTGTCTCGAAGGCCGCCTTGGAGAACGCTAACCCGCAGATCCGAGGCTGAATGTCCTTGACTGCTGAAGTGTTCCCCGACTGGGAGGCAACAATCCTGCCTGGCGATTGTTGCGCGGTGTCCGTTCATACATTGTCTCAGTGCCTGCATGGTCTCGCCGATGTACAATGCTCTGGGGCATCCTCTCCTGCAACGTATCAGGTAGACAACGTTGGCCGAGTCACATGAGTATGTACCATGTACCTGGTGGGTAGTGTCTCACGTGTGATGACGGTATCTGTGTTCATGATCTGGCATGTCTTGCAGAGGTTGCCGTGGCAGGGTTGTGTGGTGTCGTGGTCTCATTCCTTTTGTCATTGCTTTGCAATCCACTCAGCGGGAACATGACACCAAACTCAACAAGTGTGAAGAAAAAACCAGGAAGAACAATCGGAAGCTCACCAAAGACAAGTGTGTGATCAGTGTGAACTAATTCACTCTCATCAGAGACCAGGGCGTGAAATTTGACAACAAAAGTTGTGGCAGTAATTAACGGGGGCAGACCCACCATAAGAAGGGATCTGCAGCAACTTCTTGGAACGGTAAATTACTTTCCACACCTGATTATCAGACTAGCATCTCTAAGAATACTGGAGGTGAATTTCTGCGGAGGTTTTCTCATTCAACTGTTGTAGCTTCAGTGGAAGAGCCACGGAAACTCCAGAAAAATGGCATCAACGCTGTTTTTCCAGGGTTTATGCAGCTCTTCAGGAGAACGCCTGCAGAAATTCACCCTCCTTGATGCTCAGTGGCAGGGTTATATCCTTCTTTCTTCTTAGGCAGTCCCTCGGAACCGAGGATGACTTGCTTCCACATTAAAATGAGTTCTCAGGTGACTGATGAGTCCAATGCGGGACCTACAGTCTCTGTCACAGGTGGGGCAGACGGTGGTTGAAGGGGCGGGTGGGCGGGGTGCTTGGGTTGACGTGCGCTCCTTCCGCTCCTTGCGCTGCTTCCGCTTGCTCCCGGCGAAGAGACTCGAGGTGTTCGGCGCCTTCCCGGATGCTTCTCCTCCACTTTGTACGGTCTTGGGCCAGGGATTCCCAGGTGTCGGTGGGGATGTTGCACTTTTTCCAAGGAGGCTTTGAGGGTGTCCTTGAAGCGTTTCCTCTGCCCACCTGGGGCTCTCTTGCCGTGTCGGAGCTCCAAGTAGAGCGCTTGTTTTGGGAGTCTCGTATCGGGCATGCGGACAATGTGACCCGTCCATCGGAGCTGATCGAGCGTGGTCAAAGCTTCGCTGCTGGGGATGTTGGCCTGAGCAACAACACTGATGTTGGTGCGCCTATCCTGCCAATGGATTTGCAGGATCTTGTGGAGGCAGCGTTGGTGGTACCTCTCCAGTGCTTTGAGGTGCCTGCTGTACATGGTCCATGTCTCTGAGGCATACAGGAGGGCGGGTATTACTACTGCTCTGTAGACCATGAGCTTGGTGCCGGGTTTGAGGTCCTGGTCTTCAAACACACTCTTCCTCAGGCGACCGAAGGCTGCACTGGCACACTGAAGGCGGTGTTGGACTTTGTCATCGACGTCTGCCCTTGTTGACAGTAGGCTCCCGAGGTATGGAAAGTGGTCCACGTTGTCCAAGGCCTTGTCATGGATTTTGAGGGCAGTACTGTGTGGCGGGGGCAGGTTGGTAGAGGACCTTTGTCTGAAGGATGTTTAGTGTAAGGCCCATGCTCTCGTACGCTTCGGTGAAGGTGTTAACGATGGTTTGGAGTTCGACCTCCGAGTGTGCGCAGACACAAGCATCGTCTGCATACTGTAATTCGACGACAGAGGAAGGGACGACCTTGGATCTGGACTGGAGGCGACGGAGGTTGAACAGTTTCTCGTTTGTTCTGTAAATTAGCTCCACTCCAGCGGGGAGCTTACTGAGGGTGAGATGGAGCATTGCCGCAAGGAAGATCGAGAAGAGCGCTGGTGCGATGACACAGCCTTGCTTGACCCCGGTCCGTACGTGAATTGGGTCTGTGGTGGATCCGTTGGTCAGGATCACGGCTTGCATGTCGTTGTGAAGCAGGCGGAGGATGGTGACAAACTTTTGAGGGCAGCCGAATTTGAGGAGGACACTCCATAATCCCTCACGGTTGAGCAGGCAAATACTGGCAAGAGTTGAAAGATATGATACCACACGAGCCAATTCTTACCTTTTATGATCCACAAAAGCCTATAAAAACTTTCCAGGTATGAGTCAATATGGGTTAGGTCGGGTGCTCTATTGATCTAGAAATGCAAGCCTAGAAGGTACTGCTTGCAATATGAGCGTACTCGTATGACATTCATTTTAACAGAGGCTGTAACCAGTTGAGTAATTTTATGATGGTGGATTAAAGCTGACAAAGGAAACATGACATACAATACACATGACAAAGACAGACAGAAAAAGACAACTGGTCCACCCAGCATGTCCCACCCAGAAATAGTGCAGTCTCCATGTACCATCAACCCACCTCCCCAGTTATGCAATCTCCCGGGAGAAGCAAAAAAAAGAGGAGAAACCTTAAGCCAAGTTAGGAAGAAACTCTGGGAAATTCCACTCCAGTCCCCAAACCCAATTACACAAGCAATAACTGTTGCCGCCACCTACTTTCTCTAACTCGAGATGCATTCTACTCGCAAGGCCTGAAGCAAATCCGTGTGCACGGCATGTTCAGACAATCTATTCCAAATGTCGATGACTTGCTGCGAAAAAAGTATTTCTTGGCATCTAATTTAATTCTCTGACATAAAAATTCCATGAATCCATTTTTAGAGCGACAAATGGGCTCAGGGAACGATCCCTGCACCCAAAGACGGAGGTCCAGGGATCGCTAGAAATTGGTCCTCGGGCTAATCTACATATTCCGGGCGAGCTGCTGGTGCCTGTTGTGCCTCCACCGGCAGCTTCTCCGTTGGAAGAATTTGACTTCAGGCCACGTGCCTCACTGGCAGCAGACCTCAGGTGAGTTTCAGGAGGGGAGGGACAGCGGGAGGGGGGCCGATCGCAGCCATCAGGAATCCTAACTCATGCTCCCCTCAGCTCCGTATTAAAAGAAAAAAACATTTTTTTACTTATCCTTTTTGGAGGCCGCCATTTGCTGGGCCAAATTGACGCCTGGAAAACCTGAATGGAGCAGGTTAAAACTAGTAATCAAATTTATTTACATGATTTTTAATTATACAGAATCAAAGGGGAAAGACAAGATAATCAGCAACACAATACTTGAAAGTCATAGGGGGAGAAATTTACCATCACCCCGTTTGGGGCACTAATTTTTAAAAGTTTGAAAAGTTAGCGCCAGGTGCTAACAATTTCAAACTTTTGAAAAATCGCCGTTTGCGCTCCAAGAAGGAAGTGGAGCGCTAAATCAAGCTCCACTTCCTTCTTGGAGCGCAATTGGCAGTAGGCGGGGTGGAGACTTCAGCAGCGCTGCACACTGGGCCGTGCAGCGCTGCCACGTTCAAAGGCTCCTTCCCTCCCTTAAAGGGAAGGGCTATCGCTGCAGGTTCTGCAATAGAAAAAGTACCTACCTGGACCACCAAGGCAGCCGCGATCCCGCGCAATCAACCTGGCGCTCAAGCAGAGTGCCGGGCTGATTGATCGCGGGCAGGAACCCACGAAAAAAACTGGAACAAGAAAGGTAAGTTTTTTTTTACTTACCTCGGCCACCTCACCTTTAATCATTGCTCCCGAAGCGGCTGGCTGCCCGATGCACGCTGACGTAAGAAAACTACTAGGTACTTGGTCTAAGCGTTAAACAAAGCTTTAATCAACTGTTTTTCAACATGGAGATCTAATTGTGTCCTTCACTAGTTCCTGTTAAAGAATGTCCTGAGCAAGCTGGGCCCATGCCCGAGTATTGAAACTCTCCTGGACAGCGCCACCAGCAGGCCGCCCAGTATTATTTCATAAGTCATTTCCACATGAATGACAAGATTCATGTCACACGCCTCCTGCAGCTGTCGGTGTTTTTGACCGATGCTGCTGCAGGGGGCAGAAGTCAATTTCGGGTCCGGGGGGCTGCCGGGGTGATGCGCATGGCGATGACATCACGATCTCCGGGCGAAAGAGATCGGGGAACAACGCCGTAGCGCCACCGCAAAACTCCCGCCGAATATGGTGGGAGTCAATGTCAGCGCCGTGCCCGGTCGCAAAGCCATTTGCACCCCATTAGCGCCCTAACAGGAGGCGCAAAGGCACCCAATTTTGCCCCCATAATATACTGGCCTATCTAAAATTTCAAATGAGGAGATATTCCAAGGTGTTATAGTTTGAAGTCAGTTCTGCTTCTGTCACAGCTTGTACTGTGGAAAGCCAGTTTTCTCAACCAGAACCTGAATGATGGCCATTATTCATTCTTTGACTATACACAAGTGACAGAACTTTGTTTCAATTATAAGATGTCTTTTGTCATCCAAAGATTCAGTACATCTTAATTTTGTTTTGAGGTATTTCCATTGCAGCCTGCATTTCACATTCTTAGGCACCATGTCATGAGAGCTGAATTGTTTTGACATATTATAGCATGCTTGACAGGTATGAAGTAAGGCATACTTTTTCCAAATATTTTGCAGGTAATGCAAAACAGAGAATCTGTGGGAACAGGTTAGGTTAACAATGTACACTCTTTCACCACTGGCCAGAGTACAACAGCTTTCTGCTGTAATGTATTTTTTCTCATCCAGTAGAAAATGTAGAAGATTGACTTGCACTGGTCCATGTTCACTGCCACTTAAAGTTCATCATTAAAAATACAGCCCAAAGTTTATCCTAAAACGTTATATTCTGAACTGTGCAACAAAATACAATGAAGTTAAAGGAAACCTTTCAGCTGTACAGCCATACGAGAATCCTTTTTCTACAGTAATAGTTATATTTACTTACATTGGATTACACAGGATATACGACACAGAAACAGGCCTTTCGGCCCAACCAGTCCATGCCGGCATTTATGCTCCACACGAACCTCCTCCTGTCTTTCCTCAACTAAATCTATCAGCATAACCCTCTATTCCCTTTTCCCTCATAGCCTCCCCTTAAATGCATCTATACTATTCACTTCAACCACTCCCTGTAGTAGCGAGTTCCACATTCTCACCATTCTTTGGGTAAAGAAGTTTCTTCTGAATTCCCTATTGGATTTCTTGGTGACTATCTTATATTGATGGCCTCTAGTTATGCTCTTCCCCACAAGTGGAAACATTCTTTCTGTATCCACTCTATCAAAACCTTTCATAATTTTAAAGACCTCTATTAGGTCACCCCTCAGCCTTCTTTTTTCAAGAGAAAAGAGACCCAGCCTGTTCATCCTTTCCTGATATGTATACCCTTGCATTCCTGGTATCATCCTTGTAAATCTTCTCTGCACCCTCTCCAGTGCTCTATATCCTTTTTATAATATGGCAACCAGAGTACTTAAGCACAGTCTTTTTCAACAGGCTGTCTAGTTTATTTTTAAATGTAAACTATGTTAGTAATAGTAAGTAAGGTGACATAGTTACAACAGTGACTACACTTCAAAAAATACTTCATTGGCTGTAAAGTGCTTTGGGACATCCTGAGGTTGTGAAAGGCAACATATAAATGCAAGTCTTTCTTTCTTTAGTAGTAAGATAGCATACTAACAGTTAGGTATGGTAATTATGGGGTTAATAGGCTCAATTCCAGCTCCGGTCAGCAAAAACTGTAAGACTAAGAAATTTTGTGGGAAAGAAGTAAGGAAGGAATGTTAAGTGGTGGCAGGACATCAAGGCATCTGGTAGAGAAGTTTTAAGTATCAGTGTTGAATGAAGGTTTGGAAATGAGAAATGTCTTCAAAGTTAAGAAAGTACAAACATGCGAGGCCAATCTGACTATTCAAGTCTGTGAAATGTCTGGAGAACAATAAATAGATAAAACTGCGCAAGAGCGGGGAGGTGTGACCCCAGGTATGCTCACGTACTAACCCCACGCACAACTATCGTACATAAGTCTTGCATACCACAGGTGCGCTTACGTATTAGCCCTACGTTAATTCTACACCTTGAACAGTATAAAGATGGGACTCACTGGTACACCTCAGGAATTCTAACTAATCTTGCACAGGGCTACCGTGAGTGGTTAAAGGACTCAGTTTGCAGACTCCCGATGAGTGCTTTACTCATGAGTATGAAATTGGTACCGTTCTCATAAGTCCTGCGTATGTTGGATTTGTAGGGCTGGATTTTGATACTGGGGACGTGATGGAGGCGGGACTCCCACTTTTTGGGTTGTAGTCCCGCCTCCATCGACTTGTGGCCAACCCACTGTATTTTCACTTGATTGACCTTGTTGAGCCCGCCCAGTGGGCTTAGCAGGCCAATCAAGGGCCACCCGGCAACAGGTGATGTCACAGATTGACATTTCATCTGTCAAGAGCTTTTGACAGATGAAATATCAGCGTTTGACAGCTCTGTGAAGCTGTCAAACACTGACAATCTGTCTTCTAACTTGAGTCTTTCTACTCAGGCTGAGTTAGAAATCATTCCAGCACAGAAAACAGAGGCTGCAGTTTTTGACAGCACCACGGCCATTGTGCTTTCTGTGCCGGTGAGATTTCTGACTCCCGAGACCTGAAGGGCTGACACCTGCAGGAGGAAGTTAAGGTAAATAAAACTTTTTCCCACACTTTACACTTACCTTACACACTTACCTCTGCACACATGCACTCATCACTCACCTGCCCACCGGACATATCGACCCCTCCAACCCCTGCAGACCTACGGTCCGCCTCGCTAAATCGGCGTGGTTGGGACTTGTTGGGAAGCCCACATTTCACGAATCAAAATAGGGATTCGGCAAAAAACTGCCTGTTAACTACCTGTTAACAGGCAGTTAATTGTCACTAATCCCCTTCCCGCCTCGGGGAGGCAGGTCTCAGCACAGGTCGGGTACCCGCCTCCAGCGAAACTGGCAAGGAGGCGGGTTGGGGGCGGGATGGGTTCGGGACCCCCGAATCTGCAACTTTAACCCCCCCACACGCCTCCAAACCCGCCTCCACGGGTCAATGAAAAGCCAATTGCGCAGGTTGACGAGCTGGAGTTATAGCTAATATGTTACTGAGCCGAAGAAACGTTTACAGAATGCGAACCATGCTATTCACTAAACTCTGCTAATCAGCAAATTGCTACTTTGTGAACAGTTACATTTCCGGAGAGTTCAAGCGCTGGTGAATTTCCAAACCACGTGGATATCCCACTGTTTCATTTGTGAATATTTCTCTGTGACGGTGGCTCTGAGCCAACATACTCCACAGGCATCAGGCTGGGAGAAAGGAACACCCCAGAAAGAGTCATTAGTCACCTTCCTGGATCTGCCAGAGGCCCAGATGGTACAAAGGTACTGGTTAAACAAGCAGGCAATAATAGCTGAACAAGGAGATGGTGCTGGTTAACGAGCAGGCATTGTTGCATTCTTGTAAATGTTTAATAGTGCTCTTGAGGACAACCCATTAGCAGAATGTAATGATGTCCCTGTTGCATGGGTTCCGATTCCTCTGGTAACTTCCAGTCTCCCAGAGGAGATGTGCAGGCACCCCTGTTGCAATGTCTGGCACATGTATTCTTTATAACACTGGCTTCGATTAAAGGGAGATTGTTGCCATTATTGGGAAGGAATGAATCTAGATGAGCCATATGTCTAGTTACACCTCATATCAGCAATGCAATGATATTCTTAATAACACTTTTTTTTCAGACTAAAATTAAACCATCGCAACACAAATGATATTGTGGCTCAACACACATCATTGCTATTTTTAATAACTGGGGGAGATTTTCTCCATGCACTAAATGTAGGGAAATTATGAACACGTTTATGAAGAAACACATGGGGCACAGAGGATTTCTTACCCCATTGTGAAGTAAAAAAGCATCTTTACAGGAACACCGACACTTTAGTAATTACTAAAGGATTTCTTTATTACTGATGGAAAATAAAGAAAAAGGAAACCAAAGACAAATTTTACGACTGATTCAGATGAAGGATTCCTAATGATAACATAAATTAGCGTTACTCGATAATATTTTGTCAAGAGCCATAAACCCAAGCTGTGTCTCGCCTCAGGACACTAGTAAAGCTCCAACATGCTGCTTCCTGAGCTGATTCATGAACACAAGTGTGAAAATTTGAAGCACAACGTAGTACCTCCCGCACTCATCTGATTATGCAGTCAGTGTCAGCCTCCACTGCTGCCCGATTCTGCAGTTATGCTGCAGCCAGCTCTGGCTGGCTCAACTCAGCAGCCTTTCCTATTGCATGCAGTACTAGTCATTTGCAAGGACCACCCTTCTCTGTCAACCACTTCACTAAACTAGTGCTGCAATTGTGCCTGTTAAGCAACTTGTACCGTTGTCATAATTACAATATGCTTATTGTCGACAAACGTCTGTGCAGAGAATGGTGTGATCAAGTAAACAATCGCCCCAATATGTCTGTAGTGCCTGACCTGAAGAAAAGACCCTTATAATGAGGAGAAAGAAAGAAAGACTTGCATTTATATAGCGCCTTTCACAACCACCGGACGTCTCAAAGCGCTTTACAGCCAATGAAGTAGAGTCACTGTTGTAATGTGGGAAACGCGGCAGCCAATTTGCGCACAGCAAGCTCCCACAAACAGCAATGTGCTAATGACCAGATAATCTGTTTTTGTTATGTTGGTTGAGAGATGAATATTGGTCAGGACGCCGGGGATAACTCCCCTGCTCTTCTTCGAAATAGTGCCATGGGATCTTTTATGTCCACCTGAGAGATCAGACGGGGCCTCGGTTTAACGTCTCATCCGAAAGACAGCACCTCCAACAGTGCAGCACTCCCTCAGCACTGCACTGGAGTGTCAGCCTTGCTTTATATGCTCGAGTCCCTGGAGTGGGTCTTGAACCCACAACCTTCTGACTCAGAGGTGAGTGTGCTACCAACTGAGCCACAACTGACACTAAGAAGTTGACCCTGAAAATCTACAGTATTCTGACAAACTCTCACTCTTAGGGAGTGCACCGAATGGCCAGAAACTAGTTTGGGGATCCAGTTACGCAGGATCCCAACCTAGCGCCGAAACTTCTGGACAGCCTTATGGGAGTAGACCCCTACTGCACCAGTGTGACATTTTTCCATTTCCATTACAAGCCATCCTATGCCTTCTGAGTGAAGTTGCCAATTAGAGCTAGTTTCATGCTACTCTAGGAACGGGATTGAGACTATCCAAGCTTACTTTACATTAGACTTTTACAGCCAGCGGAAAATGTTTTCCTTGCTGCCCAATTGACTCCTTTTATAAGGGGACTGATACGGCTAATGCTGCTGGCATTCTGATTGGGGCGGCGGGGGTTGGGATTTCAGGCCAGGACCCCTGGTGGGTCCCACTTCCACCACTGAGCCGACCTGTACACCGCATTCATCCCGACATCCAGGCCGCAGGGCGGTAGGGAGGCCGGGGTCAAAAGATATTTCAGGAATGGGAAATTCCTCCGCTCGGCCCTGCCCCCTCTGGCATGAGGTGCCATATTTGGGGTGGACAGAGGTTCTATTCGGCTCGGATCCCGGTGAAAATTGGGATACTGTGGAATTCTGAGTGGGGAAGAAAAAGTCCCAGGTCCAGCCGGAATTCCTGCCTCTATTGGGCCTCTGGCACCCAGCATGCACCCTAGGACTGCCGTTGGAGATTTTTGGTCATCCAGTTTCTAAGCCACAGTTCAAATTGTTCTTATCCTCATGATAGAAACATTTTTCTTTAATTTGTAATGGATAACAACTTGTATTTATATAGCACCTTTAACGTAGTAAAACGTCCCAAGGCGCTTCACAGGAGTATTATAAGACAAAAAAAATCAGAAGAATCAGAAGAACTTTTCACGCAGGTGCAACTTTCTGCTTAAAAGAAAACCGAATTCATAGAAGCATGTTTAATTCAGATCATATTTTCATTTGTTCGGAATTACAAAGCACTGTGCACTGAAATAGGCAAGGGTCTGGATTGGCCTAAGGGATTCCAGACTCTCTATTCACTTGCTGTCACAGCCACAGCCTTATTTCTTCAACTTCTCCTCCAATTTTTTTAATGGACTTCTGACTTTGCTTGAGGATATCGACTGAGATACAAAAAAGCCAAATACATCAGCTTGAAAGTCAAATAATTCTGAGTGAACATCATGTCAGAACTGAACAGCATTAAGGCTGTTTTGATAATCCAGATAGCAGTTCTGACAGTCTAGAATATACCTTTAGTGCCCTGATGTCAGCATGCCACCAGCACATTGAAACTGATGAAATGTCATTTCCCATTAGATTCATGCACAACAGAGAAGCAGGGTGAGTTCAGAACAACTGCATCAAATTAAAGCAGAAACTCCACCCTAAAGATAATTTCAAAAAATCATATCCGGCCTACTGCTTTTAATTCAAAATCATTTAATTAAAATTCTCTGATCATTTTTTAAGCAACGAATTCACAATTTGCTGTGTTATTTATGTTACATAATTCAAATTGCTGGATAATTCCATTTTTTTCAGTGCAAAAATGACTTCAAATTACCATGAATAGACTGTATAAACCAGGAGGCCATGGCCTCACCTGAAATTGGGCCTCAGGCCTCATTTGCTTAATTTAGGAGAACTGCCGGTCCCTGTCCTGCCTCCAGTGGCAGCTCGCCCGAATGCTGTAACCAACTTCGGACCGCCTGCCTCGCCGACAGTGGCCCTCAGGTAAATCCCGGGCGAGGGGTGGGGGGTTGGGGGGGGGGGGAAAGAGACCAGGAGGCGGGGCCGATCGAGGGTCCGCAGCAGCCCTCGGGAGTGCTGTGGAGCTGGGAGGAGCACTCCTGCTCCTTCAGACTTCAAATCAACATTAAAAAAAAAAGTACTTACCTTTTTGGTGGTAGCCATTTGCCAGGCCGCATCCATGCCCAGAAAACCCGAGCGGAGCATATGCAAGGCCCCTAACGCCTGTTTTTGGTGGCTGCCCCGAATGCCTGAAAATCATCTGAGGCCAATATGGCGTCAGACTTTTCAGGCATCCTTGGGGCGCAGGACTGTAATTGGTCATTTTTGTCTCTGTTTTCTGTCAGGAAAATGGGCAGAACAATGACCAATTTCTACTCCTTTGTCTCCGTTTTGCAGTGTCTGTAGACTCTGTAGTCAAAGGATTTCCCAATAAGAGTACAGATGGGCTGCCAGCACTCACAATCTGGGCTGACTTATGGAGAGTGGCCACTTGAAAAAGTATTAGAGGACTCCTGGCACCTGTACAATTGTACCCCAGCTTAAGTCAATGGGGGAGGAATTCGTGTGTTTAGCGCCACAAGTTAGCGCCATGAGATGACGCTAAAACGCCGTTCAGAGCTCTACCACCAGCTGATGGTGGTTACAGCACTGCACGCCATATCCGTCTTGCTGGTAGCGCTGCTGGTAAACTCGATCGCCAGGGACATCACAATCACGGAGATCATGACATCAGTAAGTGTGCAACGCTCACTTGACGCCCAATCTCCCAACTTTGTTTTGGCCATTGAAACTGCCTGCTGGAGAAAGCAACGACAGGTTGAGGTGGCGTGCAGCAGCAGGAAGCCGGCTCCAGCGAAGCTATTTGAAGGGATCCTCACCAATCACTCGCACCTGACAGGGTTTTGCAGTTTGAGTGGCTGTGTGCTAATTCCTGCTACTGCAAGAGTTAGCTTTAGTCATTTCAAGGTTATTTGGTATCAGGGAGTGTTCTGGCAAGTACAAAACACACTCATTATTTTTGAAACACTTCAAACTACAACACTTGCTAAAAGTCATGGGGGCTGTACTGGCAGTCGACCTCACCCCCCAGGATCTACGGCGGAGGGAGCAAAGGCAGCGAGAAAGACGGGAACATGTGCGCAGAGGGAGGAGGAGGGCCATCAGGACTCTCAACAGGAGGCCTTACCCTCCGAGGGTATTCCGACAGCACTTCTCATACCATCAATTAAGCGAGGAGCAGTGTATTAGGAGGTTTTGCTTCACCAAGGAGGTGGACACAGAACTCTGCTACCTCCTGCAACCAGACCTCCAGCCTCAGACCAGGGCAACCACAGCACTCCCAGTGGCAGTCAAGGTCACCGTGGCCCTCAATTTCTTTGCCAGCGGATCCTTCCAGTCTGCAGCAGGAGACATAGCTAACATCTCACAGTTCACCGTCCATCACTGCATCCAGGAGGTCACTGAGGTGCTCTACACCAGGAGAAGGGACTACATTGTCTTCCTGATCACATGTGCATGTGACTTTGCCAGGATAACGGGCTTCCCCATGGTGTAGGGCGCTATCGACTCCACCCATGTGGCTTTGTGGGCACCGCATAACAATCTTGAGGTCTTCCGTAACCGCAAAGGCTACCATTCACTTCATGTGCAGTTGGTGTGCGACCACACACAGCGAATCCTCAATGTCAATGCCCGCTATCCTGGCAGCAGCCACGATGCCTTCATCCTGCGCCAGACTGGTGTGTCAGCACTCTTCCAGCCAGCACGTCAAATTTGCGGCTGGCTGCTCGGAGACAAGGGCTATCCGCTCTCCACCTGGCTCATGACTCCCCTTCGCAACCCCAACACTTGTGCCCAGCACTCATATAATGAGAGCCATGCTGCCACCAGGAACATCATCGAGCAGACCATCGGCCGACTGAAGCATCGGTTCCGCTGCCTTGACCGCTCGGGAGGAGCCCGCCAGTACTCGCTAGAGCGGCTGTCCCATTTCGTGGTGGTCTGCTGCATGCTCCACAACTTGGCCATCATGAGGGTGCAGCCCTTGCCACCAGGGATTGTGGGACCACCTCAAGAGGAGGACGAGGGAGAGGAGGATGAGGAGGAGGAGGGAGATGAACAGGAGGGAGGGAGGAGGCAGCCAGACAATTGGCCTTCTGGACGGGCGGTCCATTACTGGCTCATCAGACTCCGATTCAAATGAATGAAACCCCAGATCCCCGTTGCTCACCACATCCCCATCATACCATCCCTGTCTCAGGCCATATCACAGCGTCCTCCTGGGCGCAAAGCTGAAATGAGAGACACCAAAAAAGATTCCAAACACAATTAATAAATTTATCTATACACATATCACACATATTACATCAACACTATTAACTAATCACCCTTGTGCAATCCCTTAGCGCCGGTCATTCGTGTGCCTTTTCCTACTCTAGTGCTCCTACGCAGTGCGCCCCCAGTGGCTGCAGCACGGCTGGTGGAAGGCTCATGAGCTTCCATGCGGGAGACTTCAGATGGCCTCGCAGAATGACCTCGACCAGCTCTGGACCTAGAAGGCCCGGCTGTAGACTGCACCACCTCGACAAGTGTGGCGACGGTCTAGGCTGGCTGGATGACAGGGCACTGGCGAAGTGGCAGTGGTGGGAGCAGGAATGCTCTCCTCCTGAGAGAGGACAGCAGGTGCCTGCTGCACTGACACACTGCCACTCCCCCGGGGCGGCACCTCAACATTCCTAGCAATCTGGTGGAGCACAGATTGCTGGCCTGCTGCGACACCGTGAGAGCCCTGATCGATGGTAGACCCAGCCACAATGGCAGCAGTCAGAGCTTGGGTGGCATCAAGCTAAGACTGCATGCGAGCAGTCTGAGCTTCCACTGCAGCACTAAGACATTGGGTTGCTTTCGCCTGTGTTGCAATGGAAGTTGTGACATTGCTCATCATGCGCGCCATTACGTCTGGGTCGCCACGGTCTCTCTGCGAGTGTACTGTCATTTCCAGACTGGAAATCCTGGGCTCCATGCTCTGTGCAGAGCCTTGTGCAATGTTGGAGGCGGACTCCTCCACACTCCTTGCTTTTGCCGAGAGGCTCTCTGGCAGCCTTTCCATTGCACCTATCATTTCCGTGTGCATGCTGATCACCCTTCGTCTAAAGGTCTCCCCATCGAGGTCCTCACCTGAATTCTGTGGAGCAGAATTCACATGAGAACTCACCCTCCGGGGAGCTGGCCCCCGATCTACCCTTTCCTCCTGGCCTTGCTGCAGCCCACTCGTGCCCAGTGCCTCACCCTGTGCAGATCCTGCTACTACAGTAGCCTCGAAAGAATGCATAGTGCCAGTATCTGAGCTGGATGCCTGCGACTGACAGATGCAGTGACACGGTGTCTTCCTCCTCCTCCTCTTCTCCCCTCCCTCGCTCTCTGTGGTGCTCTGACCACCTATGTGAGGTCGTTAAACTTCTTCCTGCACTGGCTGTGGGTCCTGCAGTGCCCAGTGCTGCCCACCACCTCCCTCCACATAGTGTGGGACACTTGTGGCGAGGGCCTCCTGCCAGTTGACGGGTATAGGACCGTCTGCCTTCTCTCGACCGTGAAAACAACTTCTTCTTCTTCTTCTTCTTCTTCTTCTTCTTCTTCTTCTTCTTCTTCTTCTTCTTCTTCTTCTTCTTCTTCTTCCCCAACAATGATAAGAATGAGGTGCTGCAGCATCAATGAACCTCCCCTTTAAGTAGTGAAAAAAGCCTGTGGCAATCATGACTTGCAATTAGACTGTCCCCGACATTGGCCCAGCTTTTCAATGTAATGCCAATGAGTTTGGGTTTTTAGACTAGAATCATGACTGCAATCATTTTAATGAGGAGTGAGCATGAATTTTGCATGCATTCTAGACGATTTTCAGGTGGCACTACTTAACTATTTTGGGGTAGAAATTAGGTCGCGCCCCATTTGGGGCGCAAATATCGTCCGGACGCAAATATTAGCGCCTGGCGCTAATTATCGTCACTGACAGGAAACTTCACTTTTACCGCCCCGGGAGGTGAGTGGAGCGCTAAAGCAGGCGCTGCACACCTGTCTTAAGGCGCAAAGGCCAAGGAGTGAGGCGCTAACTCAGCGCGCGAGCGCAGCGCAGCTGCTGCCAGTTAGCGAGGGAACACAGACACACTGGCGCCGGACACTTCTTAAAGCGGGGGGGGCCACTTGCTCCCCAGCCACACCCTGCTCATTGCAGCCTTGAATCTCAGCCTGGAGAGACCTGTGAATCTATTTTGCTGCCAAGCATGGAGAGGGTGAGAGAACGCGCTCATCGCTTCACCGAGCGGGCCTTGGATGCTCTGGTTGACGCAGTGGAGCGCAGACGATGTATGCTGTTCCCTGAGAGTGGCAGGAGGCCTTTGCCACGCGAGTTCAGAAGAGTGTGGAGGGAGGTGGCTCAGAGCGTCTCCTCCAGGAGCATGGTGCCCAGGACCCATACTCAATGCCGCAAAAAGTTCAACGACCTCACTCGGGTCGTCAGGGTGAGTGGCTTTTTCTCAATACCTCTCCATCCCTCCATCTCAACCTCACTCTATGGCCAGAGGGTCTTAATACCCCAATGCACAATACTCATCCAACACCTATGGCCCTTTCATCAAACACACACACACATTCCACACTTTGCATACAGTAAGGGCTATTCACCTATGGGAGGCACATCAGGCAAGACCATGGCTGCATACAGTAAGGGCTATTCACCTATGGGAGGCACATCAGGCAAGACCATGGCTGTATATTTACTCAGATGCTGTCCTTTTTCTTGCAGGCTAAGCTGGCTCATAATAGGAGACAGCAGCAACGGACAGGTGGAGGGCGGCTTCAGCTGCAACCCCTCAGCGATCTGGAGGAGCGCGTCCACAGGATTGTGGCAAGCCGGGTGATCGGTCCCGTCGCCACTGGAGACGCCGACCCCGTTGTGGACAGCAATGGTAAGGTCATCACCTTTTTGTCCTCTGTCCTTCCACTTGTCCCTCACAACACCAGCCTTTGACACTTTCAATCCAACTTGCTAACTCGTTGCACTTATTCCTCCCTTACTGCCACCCTGTCCTCACGCTAAAGCCACTCTTGTACCTCCCCGCTTTCAGATGGTGATTCACCAGCTGAGGAGACGGGCCCTGAAGCTGCCACTGGGAGTGATGCTGCAGCTGAGGAGGAAGAGGAAGCCAGAGCATCAGTGCCACCCTCTCCCGAGGAAGCCCATGCCCACACTGGGAACACGCCTTCCCTGGAGGGGAGCAGGGGGGAAGGGGCTGATGATGGTGAAGCTCCAGGACCCAGCGGGCTGCAGCAACGCCATGGCGGGGGGTAGGGAAGAACGGGGGCTTTCTCCCCAGAGGGAGAGTATGCCAGACACTCCTACTGCAATGGACGCAGAGGAGGAGCGGCTGATTGCAGAAATGAACACCCAGGCGGTGGGCATGCACACTGAGCTCATGGGTGCAGTGGAAAGGGTGCCCGAATGCATTGAGTCACTGGCAAGGAGTGTGGAGCACTTCGCTGTAGCACAGGCGGATGCCACACTAACGCTTAGTGCTGCAATTCAGTCACTGGCTGCCGTGATCCCACCTCTGACTGCTCTCATACAGACTCAGATGGAGGCCACGCGAGCACAGACTGCTGCCAACCTCGATGGTTCATGCACATGTCCCCGGGGCTGTCACCGCGCCGCAGCAGGCCAGCAATCTGTTCTCCGGCAGATTGCTCCGGATGCTGAAGTGCTGCCCCGTGGGAGTGCCAGTGTGTCGGGCGAGCAGGGAGTTGCTGGCCTCTCTCACGATGACAGCATTCCTGCTGCCAACACTGTCACTTCTCCACTGCACTTGCCACCGCCTGTAGGACAGACTGCTGCCGCCCATGCAGAGTTGGTGCAGTCTGCAGCCGGGAACCTCCAGGCCCAGAAGTGGTCGAGGCCGTCCTTCAGGGGCATCTGCAGTGTCAGGGTCTGACGAGCAACAGCCTTCCACCAGCCTTGCTGCAGCCACTGAGGTCCCATTACGGAGGAGCAGTAGGGTTAGAAGGGGGGAAGTGCGCAAGGGAAGGAGATCACCCTCGAAGGGCAAAAAGTAGGAGGTGTGACAAAATGCTGGTCATTTTTTTATTAAAGGCCGAGGTTCATGGTCCAACTTTTGTTTAGTGTTTTGGACATTATCTCCAGGTTGTGAGAACCAGTTAAGTTATTGACTGTTTTTTTGTGTTTATTTCTATGAGTTTGTCATGAGGAATTGACACACACAGAGTTTGTAAAATAAATAAGTTTCTGTATTCAAAATATACATGGCTGGTGGTTGGAATTATTGGTGCCTTGGCCGGCTTAGGGGTTGCGTGCTGGGTTGATTAGTGTTTGTAGCAATGGCAGGGGCCCTAGAAGCGGCTTGCTATTAGTCGTTGACGGACGGCCCTTGCAGTTTGACCATTGTGGGCCGCCCTCCTGCCTTGGTGCTGCTGATGATCATCATCCTCGTCCTCTTCCTCCTCTTCCTCCTCCTCCTCTGGTGGTGCTACAAGGCCTGGTGGCATTGGCTGGGTCCTGAGGATTGCCATGTTGTGCAACATGCAGCACACGACTACGAAGTTCGAAACTTGCTCAGGCGAGTACTGCAGGGCTCCTCCGGAATGGTCCAGACAGCGGAACCGTTGTTTCAGCACGCCGATTGTGCGCTCAATAATGTTCCTGGTTGCTTGATGGCTTTCATTGTACCGCAGCTCAGCAGGGGTGTTTGGCGTACGGAGCGGTGTCATCAGCCAGGTGCTCAATGCGTACCCCTTGTCCCCCAGAAGCCAACCAACTGGCTGATGCGGTGCCTCGAAAACTTCTGCCACAGTAGTCTGGCGCAGGATGAAAGCATCGTGGCAGCTGCCCGGATAGTGGGCATTGACAGCGAGTATCACCTGTCTGTGGTCACAGACCAACTGCACATTCAAGGAATGGAACCCCTTTCTGTTCCTGAATTCCTCTGCATTCTCTCGCGGAGCACGCAAAGCCACATGCGTGCAGTCAATGGCGCCCTGCACCATGGGGAAGCCCGCTACCCTCGCAAAGCCCAGAGCACGGTCACGCTGCTTGTCTGGGGTCATAGGGAAAGAGATGAAGTCTCGTCTCCTTCTGAAGAGGGCATTGGTGACCTGCCGGATGCAGCGATGCACCGCAAACTGGGAGATATTGGCGAGGTCCCCAACAGCAGCTTGGAATGAGCCAGTGGCGTAGAAGTTCAAAGCCACTGTGACCTTCACTGCCACCGACAGAGACGTCCTGGACCTCAGCTGAGGCTGCAGATCTGGCTGCAGCAGGTGGCAGAGCTCAGTGACCACCTCCTTGCTGAATCGCAGCCTTCGCAAACACAGCTCCTCGGACATATGGATGTAGGAGAGCTGTTCACGATATACCCTGGGAGGGTAAGCTCTCCTGTACATGCGCCTGATGGCCCTCCTCCGTCTGGCCATCATTGCCACTCTCTGTCTGCGTCTCGGTATCCTCCGATTCAGCTGGAGCAGGACGACGCCCCCAATCATTGCAGCCCCCATATTCTCTTTGCTAGAAAAGTAATGAGGTACAGCAACTAAAGTAGCAACAAAGTTAGGATGAATAGGCAAAACTTCCTCACAAAGCGTTGAGTCAATGTAGAAGTCTCTCTCTCTCTCCGAATCTCTCTCTCTCTCTCAGAACGAGTGGTGCATAAATGTCGACCACAGAAAAAGACAGGAAGAGGCCCCCTTTAAATAGCGCCCCCCCCAGCCCCACACCGATTGATAGCGTTCCAGTCTTCCGGTCGTTGGAAGCGCCAGGCGGTAAGGCAGGGGGCGCCACTCAATTTCCGCTCCGGGGCGCCCCAAGGGCGTTGCACCATGGAATGACGTCACAATCTGCGCGCGCAGGTGGTCGCAGCGGTAAGTTTTAGCGCCGCCGCACAATCTCAAGTTAAGTTCTCGAGCGGCGCAAACATCGCTGCACCCGGGCGTTAGCGGCTTAACGCCCCATTAGCGCCCTCTTAAGGCGCTAACGGGAGGCGCAACCAAGTGAATTTTTACCCCTTTTAGTCTAAACACTGCCCATTTTTTGGCTATAACGAATTTCTAGCTCATTGTATTTAGGAGCGCAGAGAGAAAAATTGGAAAGGAAAATAAAAAGAGATGGGACAAATTAGAGGGAGTATTAGGTTGCAAAATACTGACTATAAATTCCTGAAAGGACTATAATTTATAGCCAAATACTTTAAATAATGTGTCCCTCTGTGTCTTTTTCCTACTGTTAAATGGATCGTGGATTAAATTAAAATGACCATTCGGGCACTTCCTGTAAAATGTTGCTGCTCTTGTTCCAGACTGAAGTTAGCTGGCGTGCAAATGCATGTGGTTTCGAGCTTTTAGCAGATGATTTGTGCTTGGTAGTACTGAGGTGTGAGCTGTGGCTCAGTGGTAGCACTTTTGCCTCTGAGTCAGAAGGTTGTGTGGTTCTGGTCCTGCTACCAGAGACTTCGAGCACAAGATCCAAGCTGACACTTCAGTGCAGTTCTGAGGGAGTGCTGCACTGTTGGTAGGTGCTGTCTTTTGGATGAGACGTTAAACCGAAACCCCGTCCTCCCTCTCAGGTAGATGAAAAAGATCCCATGGCACTATTTTGCAGGGGAGTTTTCCCTGGTGTCCTGGTCAATATTTATTTCTCAACCAACATCGCTAAAATAGATTATCTGATCATTATCACATTGCTGTTTGTGGGACCTTGCAATGCAAATTGTCTGCCGCGTTAACCCAAGGCCCCATCTGTCTTCTCAGGTGAATGTAAAAGATCCTGTCGTACTACTTGAGAAAGAGCAGGGAGCTCTCCTGGTGTCCCAGCTAACATTTATCCCCAGTCAACATCACCAAAGCTGTTTGTGGGATCTTGCTGTGCAAAAATGACTGCCATGTTTCCCTACATTACAACAATGATTACACTTCAAAAGTACTGTGAAGCACTTTGGGACGTCATAAAAAGCGCTTTTATAAATGCAACTTTGTTTATTTGTTGTGTATTGCAGGAACGCAAGAAAGGGTCAGGGAAGGTGCTGAATCCAAGCTCAATCAACAGCTGGACAGGGCCAGAGGCACATAGAGCAGCAAATTCCCCCAGTCTTATGTGGGCTAAAAGCCTTTTATCCAGCCAATGACCACTGGACTGCTGATCTGTTTTCAGGCCTCTACACCTGCTATTCTTGAACCAGCCACTAGGAGATGTGAAAGAGTGGCTTCAGGTGGGTGACTCAGCTTCCAGTTTTTCTCTCCATGTAAAGAACTGCCTACAATCCACTTGCGTCCTAGCGATGGCATTGGTATTCTAATGTGTGGCTATCACGAGCTGGGCCCTGCTACTTGATCACCAGCGTGCTGCATCCCCAGGTTCTCTGATTATTCATTCTAATACCTACATCAATAGTTCACAGAAAATCTTACTCTCAGGCATTATTACATGGAAGAAAAGATGTCCATATTTGAAAAGTTGCAAAGGTCTTTTAGTTCAATGGTTTGGTTAATGCAATTTTATTCCTTATGTTATCTCTTTCTTCTGAAAACATGACAACACAAATTGAATATACAGGAAACTTTTGTTTATCCGGCACCCAAATATCCGGAATTCTCGCTTAACTGGCAAAAATCATCCTCCGAAAACTCCTCTCAAATAACCGGCAATGTTGCCGAGTCGCAGTCGAGTCTCCGCGAACGCCGAGTACTCCGAAAACTCCTCTCAAATAACCGGCAATGTTGCCGATCCCGAGTCCGAGTCCGAGTCCGCAAACGCCGATTTAGTCAGTAGGGGTAGTTTTCAAAAGTGCCACTACTCGGCCTCCTGGCGCTGTCGGAAGTATACTGCACATTTCTTGATTTATTTATTTTTCTTTGTTAAAAATAGCCTCGGTAGATATAACTCTCCGTTATCCGGTACTTTCGATAAACTGGCACCACGCCGGTCCCGTCGGTGCCGGTTAATAAAGAGTTTCCTGTATTATGGTTTCTTTGCATGTCAGGTGCAGCAGTGAAAGAACAATATAATTAAATACTTAATAAAATTCTCCAATAATCCCCTGCTCTTTAGAGGGATGTAGTTTAATAGACATCAGAATTCTGCTGAGGTGCAGCTTCTTGCTTGGCGGTTAGCATATCCCAAAGGCCTGTATTTACTGGCCCCTGATAGCACTGCGTTTGGTAATTATCTTGCAGCCTTAAATTAGCATGTAAACGACCAGAGAAATGTTGGTCTTAGTTTAAGAAGTAAAATGAAGGAATGCCAGAACAAAGGATTCAGAGCAAGCGCTTTATGTTACATACCTCATCTGCTTTGTTTTCTCATAAAACATGGGATGCACTCAAACGGAAAAAAAAACAAAATCTGAAAGGAAAAGAACATTCTTTCTCCTGTACATCCCTGGAGTTAGCAAAACCTGAACCAGGATCACAGAAGATTGTGGCATCAAAACATACAAACTCACGATTTTATCCTTAGCAAACCCAAAGGAAACCTGCCTTTGAAATACACCACTTACTGCTAGTGAAATTTCAAATGCAGATGAAAAGTATATCGTATAAGCCTTACAAAACTTATTTCCATAGAGCTCATTACAGATAGAAAGATGTCTCAGAGCATTCTATTATCATAGTGGATAATGAGAGGACACTGAGCAGGATGGAGGAAGGGAAGAGTCAGGAGGGAGCAAAAGCACAGTTGAAGAGAAAGAGCTTAAGTAGGCAATTATGTGACGGCAGCACAGAAACAGAAGCACTTCAATTAAGTGTTCATTTCGCTCAATTGGTAGCATTTTTGCCTCTGGTTCAGAAGGCTGTGGGTTCCGTAAGGCAAATGTAGCATCACTCTTACAGTGTGTTCACACTCCACAAATTTAATGTCAGCCTAAAGCCAAAACCACTGCTCATCAGTGCTAATCTTGGAGTGCAGCTTGGTCTGAAGGCCAGAACTGATTGCAAAGTGAAGTAGAGTGAGACTTTTTCCTCTTAGAGTTCAACTCTGCTTTTTTTAGTCAGGTGCGGCACTGATACTGGATTCAGGCTGAATCTACACTATTAGTGCAGCATCAGCATGAAGTAAAACTAATTTGCACCAATACTACAGTGGTAGTGTAGACGTACCCTTACATATGTACTTGGTACATGCATTAAAAAATCAGTACGAATCTATCTCCTTTGAAAAACTGGAGGCAGCTGTTGACAAGTATCTACAGCTGGTACTTAATGCATGATTTCGTAAGTGGTACAATAAAAACGAGCTATACAGACAGGAGCATAAAGGCCCGGAATTTCCTCAGAGTTGATCCTGTTCTTCTGCCGTAACTTCACCAGAAGTGCAGCGGAAACCCCGTTTATCCGCGTAAAGTAATGGCGGCAGAGCGTGTGCATGCTCTGAGAAAATCAAATACAACCAACTGTATAATTGAAATTGGGTCCTCATCGGAAAACCTTCATTATTTGGTGCCTCGAATTGGCGTCTGGAATCTGGGAGGGATTAAAAATCACATTGGGTGAAGTATAAAACCACCTGCAACTGTTTCCGAACATGATCTTATCGTGATGAACATTGCTATTGTCAGCCAACATGTCCTGATATGATTACGCCTCTTGTCCTTACTATGCTATATTACGTTGCCTTATTGCCAGAGTTCAGTTCTTGCTGTGTTTCAGTGGCCTTGCAGAGTTATCAAAATCACATGCCAAGTGCAGCTGTGGATACTTGGACAGAGTTATAATTGGTTCCATTTTGTATTGCTGACTCCATAGTCTACTATTACTGTGTTTTTACCAAATTACAAGCTGTGGACACTTGGATTGAGTTACCAGGGATGTCGTGTTGGTGAATGGGGAATTGGGCTTGAGGTTACTGGTATCGCACTTGTTAGTTCTTCACGTACAGCCTGGGTAGAAAGAGGCTGTCTTGGTTGCCTCTTCCTCCCTCTTCCACCGCCGCCTCTTCCTCGTCTTCCTCTTCCTCCTCCTCCTCCTCCTCGTGCTCCTGCTCCTCAGCTTCTCGCCTGATAGGTGGTGACAAGGGCTATTCCCTCATGATGGCGAGGTTGTGTAGCATGCAGCATACTACCACAAATCTTGAGACCCGCTCAGCCGAGTACTGCAGGGCTCCTCCAGAGCGGTCCAGGAAGCGGAATCATTGCTTCAACGTGCCAATGGTCTGCTCTATCACATTTCTTGTGGCAGCATGGCTCTCGTTGTATGCAAACTGTGCACTTGTGCGTGGGTTGCGAACCGGAGTCATGAGCCATGTCGTCAGTGGATAGCCCTTGTCGCCCAGTAGCCACCCTTTGGTTTGGCGTTGTGGCTGAAATACAGTTGGCACAGCGGACTGCCACAGAATGAACACATCATGACTGCTGCCAGGATACCGGGCATTGACCTGCATGATGCGCTGTCGATGGTCACACACCAGCTGCACGTTGAACGAGCGGAATCCCTTTCAGTTCTGCTGCATGGCAGAGCTGACATGAGGGGCACGCAAAGCAATGTACGTGCAGTCAATGGCACCCTGCACCAAGGGGAAGCCTGCAATCCTTGCAAACCCTTGTGCTCGCTCTGCCTGCTTCTCACTGGCAAGAGAGAATGAAATGAATTTATCTCTCTTTGAATAGAGAGCCTCAGTGACCTCCCTTATGCAACAGTGCACTGCAAACTGCGAGATGTTGCTAATATTTCCAGCACCAGCCTGGAGGGAGCCAGATGCATAAAATTTCATAGCCACGGTCATCTTCACAGCCACTGGGAATGAGGTTGGAGCTGTGGCTGCAGCACTTGGAAGATTTCAGTGACGACCTCCTTAGTGAAGCGCAGACGTTTCAAACATTGGTCGTCGCTGATGATCAGGTAGGAGAAATGCTCCCTGTCCTCCTTCTCCCTCTTCCAGCAGCTTGTCCTGCTCTGCGTGGCCTCTGCTCAATCTCCCAGCCAAGCTCGATTCCAAGAGGAAGGCCTACTAGTGCACCCATGTCTGGGAACAACTGGTTTGTGCAGAAGCCTTGAAGTCAGCAAAAAACACCTGCCACACCACTCCCTGTACACTTTTGAAACTTGAAACAACTATGGAAAGCACCAAAAACGTGTAGAATTGTAGCAATAGCCAGAAGAAATAAACCAGCAACGAACCTGTAAGTCGTTGATAATCCCTTTAAATGGCGCTGGTGGTGGTGAGGGGGGGGTTCCTTCATGTTGGTTAACGCATGTTCAGCTGTGCGAGGTTAAGAGAGAGCATCGGCTGGAACATGAGCCTCCAAAATGGCAGTGCTGGCATTAAATCAGCATTGCACGCTGATTGACATCATGATCTGCCTGCTCTGCATACTTCCAACGGATGTTAAGTGCGCGCGTGCTAACCCCTTTTCCAAGATGGCGTCCGGCACGCTTCGCATCAGAAGTGTGCGCACGTGCCATTTTGCAACCCTAAGGGCACTCGTAGCCAATGTTCCCCTTAAATTTTTTTGGGTGCACGGCCCCTTTAAGGGGCCACGTGGCCTATTTAAAATACCGCACATGCGTGGTTTTTCTCATTGAAAAGCCGGAGAGCCAGCTGCGCGGGAGGTCGACAGAGCTGTGCGGCTGCGCAGCTTAAAGGGAACATTGCTCTTAGTGCTCAGAAAACGGGCACTACCAAGCCCAATTTCGTCCCCTTGTCTTCAAAGGGCTTTTTTCAGTCAAGGCTAGAATGGTCTGGATTGCTTACTATGTCGAACACAATGACTGCTATCATCAATGGTGCTCCATGCTTAACTGACAGGATGGGAGCCAACTGTACAATTCACCCAGCAATCTAACTGCAATGTTGCCAACGCTTTTGATTTTGTTAATGATTTATTGATTTTGCACTGAAGTTTTGATGTTTATAGTTCACAAGGGTAGAAGGCAGAAAGAGAAAAATTGTCTTGCTTCCTCTCCTAGCTATCCATGTACATCAAGTGGATGAAAACAATAGTAAAAAATCAATGCTGTGACTGAAGATTGCTGAAACTCTGTCACAAACAATTCTATCTGCGCTTCAATGACAGGTAACTCTGGTTTGACATTTAAACCCACGTCCTTCTACTTAGTAGGCGGTTTATGGTTCTGTGACAACAGGCATGCTTCTCGACTATACTGATTTAACTGGGACATCCCGATTTTGTAATGAATTTCAATCCTGCCCCATTGTCCTGAATTAGGAATGACAGTCTGGAATTTCAAAATGACCTCCAAGCCGAGAACTGTTAGCCCGAGAACTTGTTTTGGAGTTACAGGAGATGCGTAATAAAGCAAGTTTAATAATGTGATCTATTTTTTCACACATCTCCAGTAGAAACATAGAAACATAGAAAAATAGGAACAGGAGTAGGCCATTCGAGCCTGCTCCGCCATTCAATATGATCATAGCTGATCCTTTATCTCAATACCATATTCCCGCTCTCTCCCCATACCCCTTGATGCCTTTTGTGTCTAGAAATCTATCTATCTCCCTCTTAAATATATTCAGTGATTTGGCCTCCACAGCCTTCTGTGGTAGAGAATTCCACAGGTTCACCACCCTCTGAGTGAAGAAATTTCTCCTCATCTCAGTCCTAAACATCCTACCCCTTATCCTGAGACTGTGACCCCTCATTCTAGACCCCTCAGCCAGGGGAAACTTCCTCTCTGCATCCAGTCTGTCTAGCCCTGTCAGAATTTTATACGTTTCAATGAGATCCCCTCTCATTCTTCTAAACTCTAGTGAACACAGGCCTAGTCGACCCAATCTCTCCTCATACGACAGTCCTGCCATCCCAGGAATCAGTCTGGTGAACCTTCGCTGCATCCCTCTATGGCAAGTATATCCTTCCTTAGGTAAGGAGACCAAAACTGCACACAGTACTCCAGGTGTGGTCTCACCAAGGCCCTGTACTCAAATCTTGTACTCAAATCCTCTTGCAATGAAGGCCAGCATACCATTTGCCTTCCTAACTGCTTACTGCACCTGCATGTTTGCTTTCAGTGACTGGTGTACAAGGACACCCAAGTCCCTCTGAACATCAATATTTCCCAATCTATCACCATTTAAATAATACTCTGCCTTTCTGTTTTTCCTACCGAAGTGGATAACTTCACATTTATCCACGTTATACTGCATCTGCCATGTATTTGCCCACTCACTCAACTTGTCTAAATCGCTTTGAAGCCTCTTTGCATCCTCCTCACAACTCACAATCCCACCTAGTTTCGTGTCGTCAGCAAACTTGGAAGTATTACATTTGGTTCCCTCATCCAAATCATTGATATGATGAATAGCTGGGGCCCAAGCACTGATCCCTGCGGTACCCCACTAGTCATCGCCTGCCACCCCGAAAAAGACCCATGTATTCCTACTCTCTGTTTCCTGTCTGTTAACCAATTTTCAATCCATGCCAGTATATTACCCCCAACCCCATATGCTTTAATTTTGCACACTAACCTCTTATGCGGGACTTTATCAAAGGCCTTCTGAAAATCCAAATACACCACATCCACTGGTTCTCCCTTATCTATTCTACCAGTTACATCCTCAAAAAACTCCAGTAGGTTTGTCAAACACGATTTCCCTTTCATAAATCCATGTTGACTTTGTCTAATCCCGTTGATATTTTCTAAGTGTCCTGTTATCACATCCTTTATAATAGACTCTAGCATTTTCCCTACTATTGATGTTAGTCTGTAGTTCCCTGTTTTCTCTCTCCCTCCTTTTTTAAATAGTGGGGTTACATTTGCCACCCTCCAATCTGCAGGAACTGTTCCATAATCTATAGAATTTTGGAAGATGACAACCAATGCATCCATTATTTCCATGGCTACCTCTTTTAGTACTCTGGGATGCAGATTATCAGGCCTTGGGGATTTATCAGCTTTCAGTCCCATTAATTTCTGCAGCACTATTTTTTTACTAATACTAATTTCCTTTAATTCCTCCTTCTCACTTTCTGGAAAGTTATTTGTGTCCTCTTCTGTGAAGACAGAACCAAAGTATTTGTTTAATTGCTCTATCATTTCCTTATTCCCCATTATAAATTCTCCCATTTCTGACTGTAAGGGACTTACATTTGTCTTCACTAATCTTTTTCTTTTTACATACTTGTAGAAGCTTTTACAGTCCGCTTTTATGTTCCTTTCAAGTTTACTCTCATATTCTATTTTTCCCTTCTTAATCAATCTCTTGGTGCTTTTTTGCTGAACTCTAAACTGCTCCCAATCCTCAGGCTTGCTACTTTTTCTGGCAACTTTATATGACTCCTCTTTGGATCTAATACTATCCTTAATTTCTTTTGTTAGCCATGGTTGGGCCGCTTTTCCTTTTGTGTTTTTTGCGCCAGAAAGGAATGTATAACTGTTGCAATTCATGCATTCATTCCTTAAATGTTAGCCATTGCCTATCCACCATCATGCCTTTTAATGAAGCTCCCTAATCTATCATAGCCAACTCACTCCTCATACCTTCGTAGTTTCCTTTGTTTAAATTTAGGGCCCTAGTTTCAGATTGGACTTCTTCACTTTCCATCTTAATGAAGAATTCTATCATGTTATGGTCACTCTTCCCTAAAGGACCCCGCACAACAAGATTATTAATTAACCCCTTCTCATTACATAATACCCAATCTAGGATAACCTGTTCCCTAGTTGGTTCCTCAACGTACTGCTCTAAAAAACCATCTCGTACACACTCCAGGAATTCATCCTCCACAGTATTATTGCTAATTTGGTTTGCCCAGTTTATATGTAGATTAAAGTCACCCATGATTACTGTAGTACCCTTGTTACATGCATCTCTAATTTCCTATTTGATGCCATCCCCTACATTACCACTACTGTTTGGAGGCCTACAGACAACTCCCACCAATGTTTTCTGCCCCTTGGTGCTTCTTAAGCTCCACCCAGACTGATTCTACATCTTTATTTTCTGAGCCAATATCCTTTCTCACTATTGCTCTGATTTCATCCTTTACTAACAAAGCCACCCCACCTCCTTTTCCTTTTTGCCTGTCCTTCCTAAATATTGAATATCCTTGGATATTCAGCTCCCAGCCTTGGTCACCCTGCAGCCATGTCTCCGTAATCGCAATTATATTGTATCCGTTTACATCTATTTGCACTGTTAATTCATCTACCTTATTACGAATGCTTCGTGCATTCAGATACAGTGCCTTTAGATTTGTCTTTTTAACGTTTTGAGACATCTTAACATTTTTTTGTACTTTGGCCCTATTTGTCTTATTACCATTTTCTCTTACCCGGACCCTATTTGTTAGTGTACTCCTTTGTTTGTACGCTCTGTCCCTTCCTGACACAATCTGGTTGTCCTTACCCAAATCCCTTTCCTGCACTGTTTCCTTGTCTTTTCTCTTAAGCATTCTAGATTTCTCTCCACCGGGACCCTCCCCCCGTTATTTAGTTTAAAGCCCTATCTACCTCCCTAGTTATTCGATTCGCTAGAACTCTGGTCCCAGCATGATTCAGGTGTAGTCCGTCCCAACGGAACAGCTCTCTCCCCAGTACTGGTGCCAGTGCCCCATGAATCGAAACCCACTTCTCCCACACCAATCTTTGAGCCACGCATTCATCTCCATGATTCTATTGACCATAAGCTAATTTGCCCATGGCTCCGGTAATAATCCAGAGATTATGACCTTTGTGGTTCTGCTTTTTAATTTAGTCCCTAGCTGCTCAAACTCTCTCAGCAGAACCTCTTTCTTTGTCCTACCTATGTCGTTGGTACCTACGTGGACCACGACAACTGGATCCTCCCCCTCCCACTCCAAGTTCTTCTCCAGCCCGGAGGAGATGTCCTTTACCCTGGCACCGGGTAGGCAACATAGCCTTTGGGACTCACGCTCCTGGCTGCAGAGAACAGTGCCTATCCCCCTAACTATACTGTCGTCTACTACAACCACCTTCCTTTTTACTCCCCCCACTTGAACGGCTTCCTTTACCACGGTGCCGTGGTCAGTTTGCTCGTCTTCCCCGCAGTCCCAGCACTTGTCCACAAGGGTTGCAAGAACCTCGAATCTATTGGACAAGTGCAGGGACTGAGGCTCCTGCAATACTACCTCCTGGATCCCCATACCTGCCTCACTCGCAGTCACACCCTCCTGTCCCTGACCACGTGTCAATTCTAAAGTATTTAATCGAAGGGGTGTGGCTGCCTCCTGGAGCAAAAGGTCCAGGTAACTTTCTCCCTCCCTGATGTCTCGCAATGTCTGCAGCTCGGACTCCAGCTACTCAACTCAGAGCTGAAGTTCCTTGAAACACAAATGTAGTCACCCTGGACAAAAATGTCCACAAGCTCCCACATATTGCAGCAGCAACACATGTCCTGTTCTCCCATTATTTAATTTATTTAATTAATTAGTTTAGAGTTAATCAAATTATTTACCTCATTTAGTTTATTAAATTAATTAAATTAAGTTTAGTTTTTAAAATTTAGTTATATGTTATATGTTAACTCAAAACTTAGCCCACAGTCACTATCAATCACTTACCTGCCTTACCTGTGATGTCACACTGCCGTTTTCTCTTGTTGATGCAGGTCTGCTGCTGCTTTTATCCCTGCTCTCAGGCCTCGGTCTGCTCCCGCTCAGGTCCGCCGCCGCTCTGCAGGAGAAGCTAGGAAAAGCAAGCACCTCCTTCCTCCACTTCACTGAATTCCCACACTTACCAAACTCCCAGTAGTTCACTCTGTGCTGGCTGCACTCACAGGCCCCTGTGTTTATACTGTTTGTGACTCAGATGAGTCACCACTGCTCTGCTACTGTTTCAGGAACCAGTTTAATCCAGTTAGCTAATGAACTAACTACAGCAGCTCTCCAGCAGGAGCGCTTGCTTGTTTGTCTCTGCTTAAGCCTGAAGAAACTTAAAAATTCAAAGTTTAAATTTTAACTTAAATAGTTCATCTTACTTAAGAGCTACTAGCAATTAACACTAGATTTTAAAAGAGATTAACCCTTAAAACTCCCACACTTACCAAACTCCCAGTAGTTCACTCTGTGCTTGCTGCACTCAAATTTAAGTTAAATAGTAAATTTAACATGTTGTTATGGACTCTACAGCCATGATTTCACTGACCGAGGTGGGTCCGGGGCGGCCGGGGTCGGTGTCACGGTTCCAGCCCGCTGCCGAATGCAGCCTGCACTCTCCAAGTGATTTTCCGTTAATAGGGCTTGTTAAGCCTGCCCTGTGAAGTTCCTAGCCAATTAAAAGGAAGCGGGTCTGATGACATAATTTGATGACGCGTCAGCAGCCGGTTTCCTTAAAGGGACCATGCGCAAATTGATTTTGACAGTTCTGCTGTCAGTGTTCTACAGCATTGAATTGCTGCAAACCCTGACAAGCACTGCACAAAGGTGCATGGCTGCACCCAGGCTCTCCCATGACTCCCTCCATATGCTTATGGAGGGAGTCACAGCATGCAGGGAGGTTCTCTTCCCTTCCCATGGGCGGAAGAGACCTCCCCAGGAGATCAACGCAGCCTGGTTGCACATTACACAGGAGGGCACAAGAAGGGATGTGGTCAGGAGGACCTGGCTGCAGTGGTGCAAGCCTTTCAATTATCTTAGTAGATCATGAAACATTACTGCAAAGCCACACTCAACCTCATCCTGATGTGCCACTCATCACATCCACATCACTCTGCCTTCCCTACCCTACTCCTGCACATCCTTACTCACACCAACTTACCTTGCACCTCCACCCATCCCTCTCTATCTACATTATCACTTCCCCATTTCACTAGCCACCCCTCACACTCACCCTCATCCTAGTGCAAGCATACCAACTAACAACACACAAGGGTAGGCACTTGGGTGTTTTAGCCAATGTTCATGTGAAGTTTCTGGTAATGTGCTGTCAAACATTGAACCCTTTATTTTCAGCACTTTGCATTCTTGGACAGATTTGTGTGCACCTTTGGAAGTGGCTTAGTGAATTGTAGTGAATGGTGAGACATAAGGGTACCCTCCACCCTCCCGCAATGGTGACGAGTGTGAAAGGAATGGCTTGGGCATTGTAGAGATGCTTTATGGTGTTGGTGTGGGGTGGTGCCAACCTGGTGCATCATGTGGCAGCCAGGGTGTGCAGTGTTAAGTGAAGTAAATCTGGCCATGGTGAGGCCATACCTGGTGTCCCGGGCAGCAATGTGGTCAGGTGCTGATGCCCTGTGTCCTGTGTCCTGTGCAGCATCAGTTGATTGCGGAGAAGGTTGGTGGTGGTGTTGGTGCTGCTGGTGTGCCTGGTGATGCTGGTGTTGGGGTTGATCTTGGTGGGATTCTGAGGACCAAGGTGAGATATTTTCAAGGGCAGCAATGCTGCTGATGGAATAGATGGCAGGTGAGGTTGAGATGACAGAAGCAGTCTGTCAGTGGTGAGAGAGGTTGTTCCAATGAGGTCGCACTGGATAGAGAGTTGGATCCAAACACTTGCAAGCTGCAGAAAGCTCAATCTGTCTTCCAAATGCAGTAACCAACAGTTTCTGAGCTTTGAAAGTGAACAGCTGAAACATGGGATCTTTTATACAACTTTGGCAGCTGTCAGGTCATAAGATAATTCACTGCTGAATCCACTCATGGCATGTGAGCTGACGTGTTCCCCTAGCAGCGGGTAACCCGTGGGGGAGCACGTAAAATTGAAATGTAGGCATAAAATAACAGTTAATTGGATGTTAACAATTCATTTAATGATGTCAATTGCCTCCCCCGCCGCTTGGTGTCGGGTCTGCACAGCGCCGACAGACCCGACACCTGGGAGACTCGCGTGGAGGCAGGTTGACAGCGGGTTCCCTACCCGCTGCCAATCTTTTCTATTTTGTCAGCGGACCCGCCTCTGAACCCACCCTCTGAGCGCTGGCAAAATTCAGCCCTACAAATCTGAATACAAATATAAAAACATGCGGTTAAGACTTGAACTATGGACCATCAAAATACAATTAGGAATTAATCTTTCTGATTGAGAAGTGTGGAGGAAAACAGATTAAAGCACATAACAGATTAAACTCTCTTAATTAGTACTTGTAAAAACCATAACTCTCTATTAAACTCATTAAAAGTACATTTTTTTTTAATGAATATTCGTGGTGCAATGCATAGTAAAATAGAATTCCTGCTTTGGTCCATTTGTCTCTCAGTTTTGGAGCCCGTATACCTGATTTTCAAATTTGCAGATTGAGAAGTGTCCTTCTGGTAGCTCACCCAAGTGGCCATTCTTCAAGATTATCCTAACTAGTGAAAGCAGGCTGGCTATTTAACTGTGGCGGGCATCACACCAAACCCAATCATCTGTTCTACCGACATCTGAACACTTTCCCGCAGAGGTCACCAGATAGACTAGGAGTGAGAACAGTGACTGATTTTCCCCGAATCCAGGGATGCTGGATTAACTATTGAGGCCAACTCTAACACTCCAAAGTGCTGTGAGATCAGCTAGCTCAACACAAACAGAAATTGAACCTGGAACCTTCTGAAATAAAATGCTGGAAATACTCAGCGGATCAGGCAGCATCTCTGGAGAGAGAAGCAGAGTTAACGTTTCAGGTCGGTGACATTTCATCAGAACTGGAAAAAGTTCTGGTCTGTGCAGCAGCGCTCCCCCTAAGCTGCGAGGGCACTCGGCCGCGCAACAATCGGGAGGTCCCGCACAGGCCGCTCACAAGCTGGAAGAGATACCGCGCAGCAAATTTAAAGGGACCGCACACGGAAAAAAAATCAGAGGGAACATTGCTGTGCAACTTAGAATAAGAGAATATAAGAAAAGATGAGAAAAAGCCATTCATCTCACCCAAGTTTACAGTGAATAGTCCGTTTACCTATTCGGCTGTCAGTGGAGTTATGAATTCTGAATTTTTCATCTGCTTTAGCTTTGCATAGTACAAATTTTGTAATTCACTGTATTTCTCCATTGTCCAGCAATGAAGACACCACATGGTAAAGGCAAATAACAACAGAAAATGCTGGAAACACTCAGCAGGCCAGGCAGCATCCGTGGAGAGAGAAACAGAGTTAACGTTTCAGGTCTGTGACCCTTCTTCAGAACATGGTAAAGGAAGCTGCACCACCAGTGAAGCACAATGACCCACGATTAATCACAACGGACGAACAGCAATTTTCTTTTAAACTGCTACTTCAGACAGTCCACTCTGCCACTTTTCCATATCCGATGATTAGGAACAGTTGAATATCTTCTCAGTTCTTTGCAACCACTAGAATTGTCCTCGGCAATTGGAGACTGATGAGCAGAGCGTTGTGTGTGCATTTGAATATGCACACACAATGCACATGCATTGTCTTACCACCCCCTCTCCTCATTCAACAATAGTTGAACAGGCAGTATTACTGCAGCTACTCACAGTGCTGTGAGAGATGTAACCGTGGGCTGCAATACACTGGAACACAATTCTAGTTTATAATAATTCAAACTTGCATAGCATTGTATTGTACAATATGCACATTTTGAAAGCTGCAAGGGGGAAAAATTCAGTTGGTTGCGCCTCCCGTTAGCGCCTTAAGAGGGCGCTAATGGGGCGCAAAGCAGCTAGCGCCTGTGCGCGGCGAAGTTTGCGCCGCTCGCGAAATTAACTAGACATTTTGCGGCGGCGCTAAACACTACCGCCACGATCTCCTGCGCCGGCAGATCGTGACGTCAGTCGAGTGCGCAACGCCCCGGTATCGCCCCGGTATCGCCCCGGAGCGGATATTGAGTGGCGCCCCCTGCCTTACCGCCTGACGCTAGCAACGACAGGTTGAGGGGAGCGTTCTGCAGTCATGAAGGGAAAGGGGGAGCGCTATTTAAAGGTGACCGCTTCCTGCCTTTTATTGTTGGTGCCATTTTTGAACTACGCATTCTGAGAGAGAGAGAGAGAGACTTCTGGAGAGATTCAATGTTGTGTGAAGGAATTTTGGGTACTGAGCAGCACTTTGCAGGTTCATTTTGATTTGCCATTCCTTGCATCGATTTAGAAGAGACTGTGGGGGCTGCACTCTGAGCTCTTTGCCTCGTACTCTCCATTGTTCTTTCCAGCAGATTTGATGTGCAGGTCTCTCCAGGCCGAGATTCAAGGCTGCAATGAGCAGGATGTGGATGGAAAGCAAGATTAACCATCCCCTTTAAGAACTGGCCCGTGCCATTGTGTGTGTGTTCCATTGCTGACTGACATTACATGAGGTTTGCCAGTGCTCTGAGGTAGAGCCTCGCTCCTCGGCCTTTGCGCCTTAAGACAGGTGTGAAGCGCCTGATTTAGCGCTCCAGTCACCTCCAGGGTCGATAAAAGTCAAGTTTGCAGTCGGTGGCGATAATTAGCGCCAGGCGCTAATCTTTACGCCCGGCCGATAATTGCGCCCCAAATGGGGCGATACTGAATTTCTCCCCCCAAGTGTTTAAGGGATTAATTGTGATTTTTTTTAAGACTACATATAGAACAATTTATGAAGACTTTATGAATGTTAATTACTTGACTGAAGCATAAACACTGAAGCATAAAAGGAGTGTGCATTTCTCAGTAGTGTAATTTTCTATGATACTTATTACTTTACAAATTATGATAATAAAGATATATAAATTACTGCTCGTCATAATTAAAGAAAGATTTATGGTGGAAATACTCTATCTCGTACCTTACACTGCATTCCCAGATAGGAGTTTATGTAATAAAGTTAAATGGTATGTACAGCCTGGCATAATGTGGCTCAAGCCTCTCTTTAAATGCTTGACTTTATTTAGTGTGCCATTAACTCTACAACCTGTGCTGAAACAGCTATTGAACTCAGCAGCCTCGAAAGTCCAATGTTGCCAGTTTATACTTGCTAATCAGGAGTTTTGTAAAATCTTATCAGTTTTAGTTTGGTCCAAGAGTACAAAGTTTCGGTTTATTGAAATACTAACTTGGAACATACATTTGAGACCCAGTAAAGTTCTGTTGGACAACCCATTCATAACTTATATTTTAACTTATTCAATTACAGCAGCAACTGCACAAATAGGCAATCAATTGCCACAAAGTGAATTACCTTTTGCCACAAATGTTTATTCACTTATCAGGAATTTTAATGTACAGTCGCAGCAATTCACACTGAAGCCTGATAAGATCACATTGTTTTATACAGAACAAAAAGCAATGCTTTATCTCAAATTGAAACCATTATACAAGTAAACATGCCTGTGAAGAAATCTGTTCTTATCAAAACACTAACATTACTAAACAATCCTTTCAATTTACCTGACCTTTTTAGATGGTTTATATGAAGCCAAAGTATAAAGCTATTCAATGAAGGAGATTTAGCTGTTATTCTTCTTTTTGAAAGAATGTCGTTCAGGATCTGAATAAGTGGCAGGTAACATTCACGCCACACAAGTGCCAGGCAATGACTATCTCCAACAAGTGAGCATCTAACTACCGCCCCTTGACATTCAACGACATTACCATCGCCGAATCCCCCACCATCAACATCCTGGGGATCACCATTGACCAGAAACTTAACTGGACCAGCCACATAAATAAAGTGGCAACAAGAGCAGGTCAAAGGCTGGGTACCATCTACAAGGCACAAGTCAGGAGTGTGATGGAATATTCTTCACTTGCCTGGATGAGTGCAGCTACTGACAAAACTCAAGAAGCGCGACACCATCCAAGGCAAAGCAGCCCGCTTGATTGGCACCCCATCTACTACCTTAAACATTCACTCCCTCCACCACCAGTGTACCATGGCTGCAGTGTGTACCATCTAGAAGATGCACTGCAGCAACTTGCCAAGGCTTCTTCGGCAGCACCTCCCAAACCTGCGACCTCTACCACCTAGAAGGAGAAGGTCAGCAGGTGCATGGGAACACCACCACCTCCAAGTTCCCCTCCAAATCACACACCATCCTGACTTGGAAGTATATCACCGATCCTTCATCATCGCTGGGTCAAAATCCTGGAACTCCCTACCTAACAGCACTGTGGGAGTACCTTCACCACACAGACTGCAGCGGTACAAGAAGGCGACTCACCACCACCTTCTCAAGGGCAATTAGGGATGGGCAATAAATGCTGGCCTTGCCAGCAACACCCATATCCCATGACCAAATAAAAAAAAATATTATGGATGTATTCAAACCTATGTAGTAGTCGACGTAAGCTGCACTCAAGTCATACTGAGGGTGATTTTCAACTGCTGCCTGCCCCGTTCACGAGGCGTCCGGAAGTTGAAAATGGCAGGGTTACAGTGGTAGTTCCTTGGACACCCAAGACCCACCTGATGTGATTTTCAGGAGGCCTTATAAATGGTAACTCAGCAATCCTGCCCGAACCTAAGGGGAGACTGCTTGCATATGCAAATTGTGGTCCTATGCCAATTGTAGGACTCCATTTGCCATTTACAACAACAAATGGGCAGAGCGTGAACTGTAGATGCTCTGCCCATTTGTACCAGGCAGTGAGTGGCCAAACCAGCATATTTCAAGGGGCCTCTGGAGACCGCTCCAAAAATGGCCTGGAATATTTTTTGTGGAGTTTTTGTGGGGCCAGAAACCCCAAAAATACTGCAGCCCACTGCTGGCCACTGGGTGTGACCCCACCCCTCCGGTATGCCCTACCCCCTTTCAATGCTGACTTCAGGTCCAGCCCTCATGGAGCCGCCAGGTTTTCAACTCCCTGGTTCAGCAAGCTGGCCGCGAGCACGCATTGAGTGCTGGGCAGCTTGTTGATTGTATTATAATGAGGACAGAACCTGAAAATGGCTCGGGCCTCTCACTGAATGTCATAGCTCAGTCTAATCCAGTTGTAGTGAGTCCTCCATGTACAGTGTTCCACACCTACAACAGACAGCACATAATGTTAACTGCTTCCTATGACCCCCGAATAGGAAAATACCCAATGTGGCACTGTAAGCTTCCCTAGGGCTCCTGATTATTGACTGTGAACATGTAAAGGTTCTGCACTTGCTCAGAATTAAATTGTATTCTAACGTACAAAAGTATTTTGTTCTGTAAATGTACAGGCAGTTTGTCATGGAAACAACCTTAGCACCCGTTTGCAAGAATCTTCCCCTGGATCTTGCATGGCATCTTTATTTCAATCATGTCTTTACAGGAAGCTTGAGATTGAAGACAATCCTTTGGGTCGGCTTTTAGACAAAGAAACATTTAAAATTTGCTCTCTTGACACATAGGGCTGGATTTTCATAGGGCCGTGGAGGTGGGTTTGAAGGCGTGTGGGGGGTTAAAATTGCGAAAAGTGGCGGGCGGACCTGATCCCGCCTCCATTCTGCCTCCACGCAATTTTGATAAAATTGTGTGCGGTGTTCCTGACTCCGTCCCGCCTCCAAGAGGCGGGAGAGGCCATTAAAACCCTTAACAAGTCCTAAATTGGCTCTGTAATGCCATTTTGAAACGTTTTAGCTAGTTTAACCCTTTTCTGACGTGAAGCACGCCTGATGTGAAACATGCCAGTGAAACCTGGCGGGAGCACAAATGGATAGCTGACTATCAGCTGCAGGTCCACTATTACAACGGAGATGTGATGAAGGTAGTAGTAGTATTAGGTCTGAAGGCGGCCTCTGATGCTGCTACATTGAATGTCTTCAGAGACTGCCTGGCCTTTGCTGTGAGAGGACCTGGATGCAAAAAAAATTCTCTCTCTCTCTCTCTCTCTGATGCTGCTGATTTTGCATCCAGGTCCTCTCACAGCAAAGGCCAGGCAGTCTCTGAGACCAGGCAGTCTCTGACCTGCAATGCAGCAGCAATGATGACATCATCAGAGGCGACTTTCAGACTGAAACCACTAATTGGTTCATGGGTTCCCACATGCTGGAACTCAATTGCCCAATTAGGTGAAAATTGCATCAATCTCCCACATCAAATTGCAGTTGGGTGGATAACACGAAATGTGGATGACACGATCCCAACCCGCCCCAGTATCAAAATCCAGTCCAAACTATATAAATTACTAGCTTATTTTCTTTTTGAGTTTTCCACATCATCAACTATACTTTTAAATCATTGTCACTACTTTTGCCAGATAATGGTTTTGGTTTAAAACTATGACTGGTGATACCAGTACTGAATCTATGTGTAATGCATTATTTGAATTTGGCTCCGATGCTGGTGCAAGAACAGAACGGGGGAAGGTATCTTCTGCTTGGCTTGAATCTACCCATGGCCTGCTATCCCCACGAGATTCAGCACTTGATACAGAAAGAGCTAGTTTCTGATGTTGATACGGATTTTACTGCGATATTGTTTCAAAAAGTGTTTTACATTGGTACTTTAATTCATGGAAAAAAGGAATTGTGAACCAGATGAAGTGGAAATTGAACATTATATTATCAGAGAGTGAATAGGGAAAAAATATCAAGCAAATAAACAAACAGCAGAGTGAAAGTAAGCCTGAGTACAGGTGGGAAAGGTTAAAGAGAATGGAACAGGATGGCAAAAAATATCAGGAAAGTAATGGGACAAAACCTGCACAGTAACCGGAATCTATCAGCTATGATCTTATTAAATAGCATTTCGGGCTCGAAGGGCCGAATGGCCTACTCCTGCTCCTATTTCTTATATTCTTACCTGAATTTACAATTAAATTACATTCTTAAAACAAATTTAAGATATAAAATAGTAACAAAGTCCAGGTATACAATATATTAAATGAAACATTTCTTCTAAAAAAAATTGGTGTTTATCTTTTTTTAAATGCCTCAAGTCTGTAACAGTATGTATTTGTATCTTTTTTTGTAGTCTGATCTATTTGAGGTGTGCAGTCTACATTCTGTATTATGCTTCTCTTTCATTTCCCTGTGTAATCAACTGAGGCTTTCATCTGCTATTTTGTTTCTCCTCTATGCTATCTGCCCCACTTACACATTTTACGCACTCTTAAATTAATGTTTTTTGTTGTATTTTTCTGCATTTAATTATTTCTGTTTTGAATTTTAATGGTTTATAAACTATTGTAATATATTTCTAAATATTATAATAATTCTTCACCAAAATATAGCAATTTAATCCACATTTTACGGTGAATATATCTTAAAGCCTTACTGCATATGATCCGAATTACTCTTTACTACCATCTGCATATAATTTCCCCTTCTTCTGACACTGTTTTCAGTTTCTTCACTTGCTTTTTGACCCTTTTCTACTGATTTCTGCCTCTCTGTGTCTGTTTCTGCATTTTTTTAATAATCAGTTTCCTTTCCCTCTGACGGCTCATGGGCTAAATGGAAAACCAAACAAGTACAATAACAAACAAGGGAAAACGAAGAAGTGCATGTTCAGATAAAAGAAAAAGCAACAACAAAATGAGAAGTGAACAGAAGACTAAGCTGAGAAATAAAATTGACCAAGTGCAACATATTAAAAAGGCCAAAGGAAAATAGTAGAAAATACAAGATGAGGATAAGATGACGGGCTATATTTTCCTCTTTTCAAAAAAAAAATGTAATAGTCCCTTCTCTGTAACTATAATGGCTGCCAATCAAAATGTCAGATGAGAGGGATATTGCCATGAGTGATTTCATGTAACACAATTTTATTTAACAAGAATGATAGAGAACTGGTCGGCGATGGCATACCTGTAATAATGCTGCTTTCGCACTTCTCAAGCAGCTAATAAGACACTTAACTAGTGTAAAACTGGTGTAAATAAATGACAAAACCTTTGCTCAACCAGTTATGGTTCAGTATTACATTTTAAAATGCCATACCGTTGGCAATGCTTTGGAGATCCTCCTGGGAAAACAGCAGGGCTTTTCTGTTCAGGAAAGGCATACTACAAGCGTACTCCAAAGACAAAGAGCTTGGCAATATGCCACAGAGCTTCCTCACCTCTTCTCTATGCATAAGTTTCTGACAGTTGGTCTTTAATATAATCTTTCTCAACAACAACAAAAAATGCTAATTTACATTACCATATTTTAGAATGGGAGCAAGATACAGAGTAGCAGTATTAATGGACAAAGAGGTCTATAGCCGCTTTCCACCAGTCTTGTTCCTCTGTTTACCATGCTTTCATCACAATTAACCCACAGAGGCAAATATCCCCCAAAAGGGTCAAAGCTGTTACAATATTGCAAAAATAACAATGGAAACAGACCTAGGCATTTAATTTCCAGATATGAGTAAATGGGTGTCCCACATTATATTTGGCAAGAAATTGGAGCTTCAGACTGTTAGATGGCATTTTCTATTCTGTTTTCTTGGATGGAAACTGCTTTTCATATAGGGAGGAACTTCCAGCTTCACAGGAGTGTAAAGCAGGAGGTAGCGGATCAGATGTCCATTATACACGGCGCCTGAATTTCCATTCTGCCAAAGTTGAAAGTTCTGCTCATCGTGTCTGGAAACACTAACTTTTCCCTCTAGTTTTCTTCCTCTCCAAAAGGCAAGGTGTGCTGGGGCTACAGTTCCTGGTGTGAAACTGAGCTGTACAGACTGAGAGGTTTCCAGGTTTGGTCCACGTTCTATGCTGAGTTACCTGATTTCAGCTGGGGCAATAGTTGGCCTCAGTGCCTCTGGGCTAGGAAAGGGTAAAAATCTGCTCGGATAGCCACTCCTGATTGCTGTCAAACTCGTCCTACTGTAAAGTGTGTGGATGTGAGTGTTGGATAAGGACAGTACCAGGCTCAGTTCTGATGCTCCTTACTTTTGAGTAGCCTGCCCATACACACTGTCTGAGTTTGTGAAGAATGACCAGATGTACAAGAGGATGCAAGGTACCAGAGGGTTGCCCGGACCCGTGGAAGCACATCATCGCACGTTCAGAAGAGCAGGGGAGAAAAGTGGAGATAAAGAAAAACTGTATTCAATTATAAGGTGAAATTTCTTTCAAGACAAATGACTTGAATTTACTTACTATAGTTTTATTTAGAGATTAACAAGGAACCATTTGCTGAGTATTATAGAGTCACCATCAGATGGAGTGGCACATCAGATGCAAAGCCCACTGAATCACTTACCGACATTCCTCTCAAAATGGTCTTCAGCTGACTCAGTGGATGCCTGAATGGTGACATCCTGATGCAATAAGAGGGAGCACTTTTGCGTTTGCACAGCTGTGCAGACACTTTGACTAGAATTATAGAATAGAATCATAGAATCATACAGCACAAAAGGAGGCCATTCAGCCCATCGTGCCTGTGCCGGCTCTTTGGTAGAGCTATCCAATTAGTTGAACTCCCCTGCTCATTCTCCATAGCCCTGTAAATGTTTTCTCTTCAAATATTTATCCAATTCTCTTGAATATTACGATTGAATCTGCTTCCACCACCCTTTCAGGCAGTGCATTCCAGATCACAACAACTCACTGTGTAAAAAAATGTTTCCTCATGTCGCCTCTGGTTCTTTTGCCAATCACCTTAAATCTGTGTCCTCTGGTTACTGATGCTTCTGCCACTGGAAACAGTTTCTCCTTATTTACTCTATCCAAACCATTCATGATTTTGAACACCTTGTGAGTCAATCAAGTGACCTCTCAGAGTTCTTGGACAAGACACAAATAGGCAGCAACCAGTATATTTGAGCAATAGATCAGATTTATTAAGCTTACAGCGTAATTAATACTTAACATTAGGCGATAGTCAAAACGAATAGCTGGCAGCCCTTGGTCTCTGGAGCCTTTCGGACACAGGCAACGTCGTCGTAAGTCTGTTCCTTTTCTTCGCAGCAAATCTCTGTGTGAAGTTGTTCTTTGAGTATCGAGGTTTTAACCCTTTTCTCATCAACAGTTCATTTGGCCAGTGTCCATATATGGGGGGAAAAATTCAGTTGATTGCGCCTCCCGTTAGCGCCTTAAGAGGGCGCTAATGGGGCGCAAAGCAACTAGCGCCCGGGCGCGGCGATGTTTGCGCCGCTCGCAAAATTAACTAGACATTTTGCGGCAGCGCTAAACACTACCGCCACGATCTCCTGCGCCGGCAGATCGTGACGTCAGTCGAGTGCGCAACGCCCCGGTATCGCCCCGGAGCGGAAATTGAGTGGCGCCCCCTGCCTTACCGCCTGCCGCTAGCAACGACAGGTTGAGGGGAGTGTTTTGCAGTCAGGAAGGGACTGGGGGAGCGCTATTTAAAGGCGACCGCTTCCTGCCTTTTATTGTTGGTCACATTTTTGAACCACACTTTCTGAGAGAGAGAGAGAGAGAGACTTCTGGAGAGATTCAACGCTGTGTGAAGGAGTTTTGGGTACTGAGCAGCACTTTGCAGGTTCATTTTGATTTGCCCTTCCTTGTATTGATTTAGAAGAGACTCTGGGGGCTGCACTCTGAGCTCTTTCCCTGGGACTCTCCATTGTTCTTTCCTGGAGATTTGATGTACAGGTCTCTCCAGGCCGAGATTCAAGGCTGCAATGAGCAGGATGTGGATGGAAAGCAAGATCAACCCTCCCCTTTAAGAACTGGCCCGCGCCATTGTGTCTGTGTTCCATTGCTGAGTGACATCACATGAGCTTCGCCAGCGCTCTGAGGTAGCGCCTCGCTCCTCGGCCTTTGCGCCTTAAGAGAGATGTGAAGCGCCTGATTTAGCACTCCAATCACCTCCAGGGGCGATAAAAGTCAAGTTTGCAGTCAGTGGCGATAATTAGCGCCAGGCGCTAATCTTTGCACCCGGCCAATAATTGCGCCCCAAATGGGGCGATACTGAATTTCTCCCCCACGGTCTTTAACAAATGTACTTATGTCTCTGTGGAGAAGATTGAAAATACATCACGCAATTGCACCAAGTTTATGTGCTGCAGTCATGGGTGGCGGGGAAGGGGTAGACATTTTCTCCCACATGGGCTGGAATTGTGGTGGAAGAGGTGAAGTTCAACATCTGTGCACGTGGGCTGATGCATCCCTTTTACCCGTGATGGCCAAATGGTAGTTTATTTCCACAAAAAGAGAACGGTGGAAGAATTTATGGTATGTTTTTCTTTTAAATACAAATATATTCTTAAATATACAGGCCAAAGGCATCACAGGGTATGTTTTTGCAATGTAAAGTTGGCTGTATGGTCTGTACTTCAACAAACAGATACATGGCATTCCACTTTCAGTATTAAGTCTGTACTGTGACTTGCAGAGGAACATATTAAACAACTATGAAATCATAGCAATACGCACCAGTGCTTGAGGAACAGTAAGTACATTTCCATGCACGAAAGCAGTTCAGTGGAGTGAGCCTGAGCAAATTTGATTTACCTGACTGATCAATTACCCACCCAAGCCACAAAGCTCATGTCACGTTTTTGTCAGGATTTTAATATTTTAGCAATGGTATCCCCAGAATTGTGCTCTGCTACAATGCATTAAATTAGTTTATGGACATCAAAATCCATATACTTGATTAGCGGTATTTTGCAGTGAGGCTGGCGTACAGAACTTTGCAGGTTAAGAGCTTAGACCTTGCAAATATCTGCATCTTCCTTTTGTGCCATTTTGCACATTTCCAAACAAATGTAATATCTGGGTGGTGAGAGGAAAATGACTTTAACCTTGCTCTAGGGTTGATGCTGTGGCAAGTTGAGTTATATCTAAAACAACCAAATTGCCGACTATCATTAAATAAGTTGAAATGATATTTGAGAAAATTCTGCACTTGAGTTGTTTTCGCTAACTTGTTTCAATTGCAAACTTTCTGTAAAGTCAGTTTAGTGGCTTACAGTGGAATCATCCTGGCTAGTTAGTTGTATTGCACACATAGATGGTTCCACCAGCATTAGTGAAGAGAATGCTTAAGCTTTGACTGCTCACATGGTGAAAGAAAGAAAGACTTACATTTATATAGCGCCTTTCACTACCTCAGGATGTCCCAAAGCGCTTTACAGCCAATGAAGTACTTTTGAAGTGTAGTCACTGTTGTAATGTAGGAAACGTGGCAGCCAACTGCGCACAGCAAGCTCCCACCAAGGCTTCTTCGGCAGCACCTCCCAAACCTGTGACCTCTACCGCCTAGAAAGACAAGGGCAGCAGGCACATGGGAACACCACCACCTCCAAGTCACACACCATCTTGACTTGGAAGCATATCGCCATTCCTTCATCGTCGCTGGGTCAAAATCCTGGAACTCCCTACCTAATAACACTTTGGCAGCAGTTCAAGAAGACGGCCACCGCCTTCTCAAGGGCAATTAGGGATGGGCAAAAACTGCTGGCCTTGCCAGCGACGCCCACATCTCATGAACAAATAAAAAAAAACTAACAACAATGTGATAATGACCAGATAATCTGTTTTTGGTTTGTTGATTGAAGGATAAATATTGGCCAGGACACCGGGGATACTCCCCTGCTCTTCTTCAAAAATAGTGCCACCATGGACCTTACAAAATGATCCAGATTAATTTGGCAGAATAATTTTGGTATTATACATGCTGCACAATATTACATACTTGCTGAACAAGTGCAGCAACAAGGCAGGTCCCAGAAAAAGGTTCAGGAGCAACACAGCTCTCTTGCAGCTTATCAGGCAATGCCCAAAGCAACACAGATGTGACAGCCACTCATCGAGGATTCTTTTGCCATTGAGGTCTGTGTGACAGATCAGAGATCTGTCCTGTTTCATTTCATTCTATGGGGTATAAATCTACCTTTGGTCGGTACTGCAAAATGGGTGAAAGCGAATCCACTGGAAAAGAAAAACGGGAGGAGTGCAAAACGGCCTGCCGAGTCGCTATTGCCCATTTTGCCCAAGACGAATTTATACCCCAATGCTTTTATATTCCTTTGTGGGAATTGGCAGTATTGTGAGAAACCTAAAATGTCTTCGTAACTTTCTGGAAGCACTGCCTGTTTCCTGTAACAGCGGGAGCAAGTCTCGACGAATGTGTTAACATAATTTCAAAGAGGGTTATCTAAGTTTGATAAGGGTGGGTGCCACAGGGATCAGTGCTGGGGCCTCAACTATTTTCAATCTATATTAATGACTTGGATGAAGGAAGCGAGTGTATTGTAGCCAAATTTGCGGACGATACAAAGATAGGTGGGAAAGCAAGTTGTGAGGAGGACATAAAGGCTGCAATTTTTCCTCTCGATGCAGCTTGGGGGCGGGACAGCTGCCTTCCGGGTTCCAATCCCGCCCCCAACGACATCCGACACACAGACGCGGTTTTGCGTCAATTGGCCTTGTTAAGTCCGCCCCCTCGTCAGGGAATTTAGAACTAGGGGGCACAGTCTCAGAATAAGGGGTCGCCCATTTAAGACAGAGATGAGGAGGAATTTCTTCTCTCAGAGGGTTGTGAATCTTTGGAATTCTTTACCCCAGAGAGCTGTGGAAGCTGAGTCATTGAATATATTCAAGGCTGAGATAGACAGATTTTTGAGCAACAGGGGAGTCAAGGGTTATGGGGAGCGGGCAGGAAAGTGGAGTTGAGGCCAAAATCGGATCAGCCATGATCTCATTAAATGGCGGAGCAGGCTCGAGGGGCCGAATGGCCTGCTCCTGTTCCTATTTCTTATGTTCTTATGTTCTTGATGAAGTGGACTGTTTAACGAGTAGCACAGATGATCACCATTATCTGTACTAGCCAGCCCCCGGAGGCCAGGATGGTTATCATTCTCTGTATCGAGTTGCTTTGTTGCACAGGTATAAATATTATATCAGGAAAACATATTGGGCACTTTCTGTACTTTGAACACTAGCTTGGTTGGAAGTATTTTTTAATCTTCCTTAGTCCCAGTTCAGACTTAAAAGCAAAGCGGGGATATTAATTGCAGCCCCGTATCAAGGTTTCTTCAGTGAATCTCTGCTTCGTGAAACAGCTAACAAGCTGGAGCCTGTGGAATGTTCTGTGAATATCTGATTTCATACATAGATTTTGCAACACCGACGTTTGTCCAAAATAAATAAAACTTACACTCCTATAGCGGCTTTCATGACCTCAGGATGTCCCAAAGCGGTTTACGGCCAGTGAAGTACTTTTGAAGTGTAGTCACTGTTGTAATGTAGGAAACACGGCAGCCAATTTACGCACAGCAAGCTTCCACAAACAGCAATGTGATAATGACCAAATAGTCTGTTTTTTAATGATGTTGATTGAGGGGAAATATTGGCCAGGACACCAGGGATAACTCCCCTGCTCTTCTTCGAAATAGTGCCATGGGATCTTTTACATCCACGTGAGAGAGCAGACAGGGCCTCAGTTTAACGTCTCATTTGAAAGACGGTACCTCTGACAGTGCAGCACTCCCTCAGTACTGCACTGGAGTGTCAGCCTAGATTTTTGTGCTCAATTCTCTGGAGTGGGACTTGAACCAACAACCTTCTGACTCAGAGGCGAGAGTGCTACCCACTGAGCCACGGCTGACAAAAAATAAATGGAATACTACAGAGAATGGCCAGAACCTTGAGACCTTTCACATTTTGAAACTGTAAGTTAGGTTCTGTAATCTAGTGAAATTTGCAGTATTTGCTCCTGCTTCTGTTTCATTTTCATTTTCACGAAACTTAATTTGTAGTGTATAGCTGACATATATATAGTCTGTCAGAGGGTTATTTGTCTATCAGTCAGCTGATCAAAAGAAACCTCCTTGGATAAACAAATGTAGTAAAATAAAATAATACCTGTATGTATAAATGTAAGATTATTCACCATCATGCTCATTGCTTAACTTGACACTTTTCTTCAACTTGGGTACTTCCCTCTTCTGATTGTGGCAGGTGAGAGACACAATATTCACTCTCTGCGTAATCGTATCCCATACCTGCCACACCCGTTGTTTATTAGTGGGTTGCCCTTGCAGCCCAAGGAAAGCATTTTGCTGTTTCCCCGTGACATTCATAATAACCTGAAGGGTTTCTTTACTGAAGTGGGCTGTTTGGAATCTCCTTGCTGTTTTCATTAGTGCACAAACTAATACACTCCACAGTTAGATTGGCACACTGGGAATTTATAGTATGTACGTGCATATTGTAACAGCTAACAAATGCTTCAAAAGTATTAGTACTGGTGTGCTTTCCAAGCATTTTCTTCAAAATACAAGATACAATTGAAATATTTGTATCAATTTGATCTTATCCAATACCTACACCATTCGTAGTCTTCTCGTGGTGACTGCAGAACTAAATTGCGCCATGAGAGGTAGGTCATAGGTCTGTGCCCATGACTGCCCATACAGTGAGGTTTTGCTCTCAGGCAGGTTGTCACACCTCTGAGGATGAAAGCGTACGATTCTCCACACACCAAGGGGGATGCAATTTCTCTTTTATGAGAAACAGGCCCTGGTTTTTCTCCATAATTTACATCTTGCTGACTAAACTGTGGAATGTGCAGCTTTTAAACATATCGGCCCTGAAATTGCAGTCGGCGGTGTAACTAAGGAGTACGCCACTGACCTCCGAACGAAATCCGCACTTACCTGGTGCGAGGTCTCAAATGAAAACTTGCTTTGAAATGCTGCAGAGTTGTGTGCAGCGTAGTGTCCCACGGATCCCAGGGGCGCACCGTTGTACGTAGGCGTGCCTGGGATCACATGGGACGGTTCTCCTTTCACTAGCCAATCAGGAAAAAGAAATCTCCGGTGCCTGACATCAATCAAATTGTAAATTAAATGGTGTGAATATTTATTTGACAAGTACAATACTTGGCTTTAGAAAGCAGACTTTGGAGTAAGTACAGTTATTTACTGGAAGACTGCAAGATTTAAAAAAAAGATTAAAACGATCTCATCCCTCAAACCAAGCCTTTGCAGCTGTCTGGTAGGTTGATACACAGCGCTTTCATGTGTTTGTTTTAAATTATTTATACAATTTTCTCATCCCCCCCCTCACCTTACGCTGTGCAAACAGGCTCCTGCATCTGTTTGCACCAGCCATAAAATTTTCCAGTGTAATTGATGCACAGTTGGTGGCCAATTAGCCCAACTTCTCGCCAGCAATGAGGATTTGACAATCCCAGCGGATGATCTGACTAGTCGGAACTTGATCGATCGCATGTTCTGGATTTAGAGCATGCGCAAGTGCATGCGGAAATTCCAAACTTGCGGTCAATCTCAATGACGGTATGATAGCGTACTCTGAGAGTATGGTGTCATACCAACTGCGAATTCAGGGCCAACATTTTTGAGACTTTGATTTCATTAGAATCATAGAATCATAGAAATTTACAGCACGGAAGGAGGCCATTTCGGCCCATCATGTCCACGCCGGTTGGCAAAGAGCTATCCAGCCTAATCCCATTTTCCAGCTCTTGGTCCGTAGTCCTGTAGGTTACGGCACTTCAAGTGCACATCCAAGCACTTTTTAAATGTGGTGAGGGTTTCTGCCTCTACCGCCCTTTCAGGCAGTGAGTTCCAGACCCCCACCACCCTCTGGGTGAAGAAATTTCCCCTCAACTCCCCTCTAAACCTCCTACCAATTACTTTAAATCCATGCCTCCTGGTTGTTGACCCCTCTGCTAAGGGAAATAGGTTAATAATAATTAGCAAGTCATTGTTTGTAGAGAAATTTAATGTGTACATTATGTTTGTTTCATTTCATAATAATTATTTCCTCTTGCTACTCTTTGATGCAACAGCTTCCCTTCCCCGTATATGTTGGTAAACAGGAAGTAACTTTACAGTAGGCCTTTCTCAGTGTCAGTTTAATTGGCACTACTTTCAGGAAGCTTTAAAAATCTTCTTATTTAGCTTGTTTGAGCATATCTAACCCTTCTATTCATTCAAAAATTCTGCTGGGTCACATGCACCACTCGTGGCTGTAAGTGGCCATTTTTAGTGCTCCTGGTCCTTCACTAATGCTACGCTAAGCAACAGGCAACATCAGCTGTCCCTTCACTCTTCTGTCCATGAGGATGTGCTTTGGCCTCTGCTCAGCACCTCTGTACAGCAGCCAGAACCTAGCAACCCAGATCTGTATAGGGGAATAGAACCTGAGTATCCTCCCTATATGCTGCCATGGCTCAGTGCATTGGTGCTCCCTACGTACTGCACCATGCACTACTAATTGCTGGTAGTATCTATTTTTGCTTTGGCGTTCATCTAATATTACTTTACAGCACTTGAATACTGAGTCAGTCAGGTGTTTACATTTAATACTGAACATGTGGAGTGGTGTGATGGCACAGCATGTTGGTGTACTAATGTGGTGTGGCACAGACTGGTAGGATTGGCTTTACTCTCATGATTCCCCACGTAGTGTATCCATCTCTGCTGTGCTTTTTCAGAAATGTCCCTGCAAAGAGAGGAAAAATCTGAAAGCCAGTTAACTACACATACTCTAGAAGCTAGTTAAAGTTCATCTGCTCCCCCTTGAATAATGGTGTGGCAGAGGTGACCAAAGGATACAAAATGTAAAGAGAACCCACTGCTGTTGACTTTTGGCCTAAGAGGCAAGCTTGAGCCACAAATTTAAAGGAAAAAAATGATTTTTCTACCTGAAATAAAACAGTCAATAATATAAACATAGGTTGGTACCATCATCACAAAGTTATTCAGGGAGAGAAAGAGAAAAATGCAAATTATGAGAAGTCTCAATAAAAAATAAAAATGGTGAAAATGCACAACAGCATCTGGAAAAAGAAAGACAGGTTAATGTTTTGGGTTTTATTCCTTCATCAAAACCCAGTAAAAACTTGATTACATCATCCAAAAAGGATAACATTAATAAATAAATATATGATTTTAACAAATGTGTCTCTGTATTGGATGAAGATATAGAAATAAAAATTGGATTTGAAAAAAATGGTGGTATCAACCAATATGTTATATGAATCTGATATCATCGTATCAAAGTTTAAATACAATACAACACAGGACAGCTCTTTTATGCATTGAGGTGTTTTCTAGAAGTGTAATTACAACAGGATATTTGAGCCTAGTATCTTGGAACTTCATCAACGGCTGTAAAATTTAACTGCCAAATTGATAGGTTTAAAAATGGACTAATTTCTTCAACACTGAACCTATTTTTCTGGATACAGCAATGCAATCTCAATGCTATCTGTACACAGGTTGTCCTTCCACTGCAAAACATTTCATATTTTGCCTCACAACACCAGAATTCATTGCATTATATACAAATAATACTGGAATGTGACTTTCAGCACTAATAAACACTGAAGCCACTACTTTCTGTCCAAGAACGAATCGAATGTCTGGTTAAATAAAGGGATCCATTCTCTCAACATTTAACACCGTAAACGTTTTTTTTTAATGCAACGCAAGTTAAAATCAGAGGGCTCAAGGCTCCAGGGGACAGTAAGCATTTGAAATGTATTTATGTTGTGACTTAGCACTGCACTAACCATTTCGTAGTCTTGTGAAACTCAAGTGTTGCACTGATTTAATATTAAACGCATCAGTGTTTTACACCACCACACCCCTTAAAAAGGATAGAATCAAGCTAAATGATTAAATTAAAAGTGACATACAAACGGATGTAAACATATTAAAGCTTATAAATTGTCATCTGGATAAAATCTGTTGCAAGGCACTTTACCAGATCTGCAAACACTGTGTACAATGATGTTGAGAACAGTTGTGCAATTGTGTCACCGATTGTGCGTGTACTTTTAAAAAGGCCATTCAATTATTTAAAAAAAAATCAGTGAAAACTGCGTTTAACAAAATTATGAAGGACAAACTGTCTCTTCTTAAGTTAGACAGGTTTTCCAGGGCCATCGTCTTCAGCATGCGCTGGTTTAGGAAAGTCAGGCTAAATATTACCCAAGAAGGCAACAAATTCTGCCCATTCAAGAGTGGTGTTTTTGGTCTAGCTAAATTCCGGGAATAACTCTGTAAAACTTCAATTCTGATTAAGAGACTTTGGTTACTTAGGTAAGTTTGTATTCAGCCCATATATAGACCATACCCATGGTGCCCTCAAATTGCAATGCGTTTCTTTCCTTTAATATGAATTTGACTTAAAACTTTGCAGCAACAAGAAGCATTGCCTCAGCTTTGATATTATTGCCTCACTATCTCCACAAGGGCCCTGCCAAAACATTAAACCCAGAGGCACAGAGTTCAAAGTCTGACAGAATGTGGCATCTAAAAATAATTCCTTCCCTCCCTTATCACTCTGGACAAGGATCAGACCAATAACCCTCTCCCCAGCATAGGGAAGTGTAGTGGACCTGACATGAGCATAGACCAATTAAAGGCTGGAATTTTAGCACAGAGGCTTGCTCTGATTTGCTAGGACGATCCTGATTGACACAGAAACCAACCAATGAACGCTGTCCTTTCTGTAGCAGACGACCAATAGCTTTCGACAACGCCGAGGCAGGCGGAAACTTTGCCGCGGGTTGTGAGGTAACCGTCATAATTGACGTGAAGGTGGACCAATGGACAGGGGGAACAGCGGGCGGGGGGGCGGGACCTGACGCCCCGTCGCCCGGTAACGCTGGTAATCGACGGGAAAGGCGGCCAATAGCAAGGGAGAATCCGCCAAACTGGTGGGGAGGTGGGGCGTGAGGGGATGACGCACAACGGCAGCTCCGGAGTTGTTCAGAGGCAGGTAAACAAAATGGCGGCTGCCTAACAACTGAACTCCTGCCGGAGGGAGGAGAAGGCGATGCTGCATGGAGCGGAGCAACGGCAACAACAGCCAGAGGAGCCCGAGGAATCCGAGCCGATCCTGGCGGCTTTCAGAGACTATCTCGAGATGGACGAGGTCATTGACTACATCAGTGACAACGACCTCATGGGAGTGGACACTTTCATCCACAGGATCGACTCCACCGACGTGATCTACCAGCCGAGGAAGAAAAGGGCCAAAATCATCGGGAAGTACCTAATGGGCGACCTCCTGGGCGAGGGCTCCTACGGCAAAGTCAAGGAGATGCTGGACTCTGAGACCCTCTGCAGGAGGGCCGTGAAAATCCTCAAGAAGAAAAAGCTGCGGAGGATCCCAAACGGGGAAGCGAATGTGAAAAAGTAAGTGGATGGAAGTGTAAATATTGTACACACGACGGAGGCCCATGGAGCAGCAGTAATGCTCACTGACAGCTCGCACCCCAATCCCTGGAAGCGGCATTTGGACAGAGTCTCTTCCCCCCCCCCCCCCCCCCCGCGCGCCAACTCCACTTTTACTTTTGACAATCAACCTGTCCGTCCTCGGTTCTTGCTCCCTAATGAGAGGGACATCAAGAGGAGAAGCAGTATTCCCGTTACTGTAGCCAACTTGGTTGTTGGCTTGAAACGTTTGAAATTCTGATGATTGGATTTTTTTAAATGCTTAAAATACATAACAAAGGTAGTGTTTTTGTGCCTCTCTTTTTCTCTCTTCCTTTAATAAAGATGATAAAGACCATCATAATGAAGCTCTGGTACTGGACTTTTGATGAGTTGACATCTTTTTGGGAGGGGAGGAGTAAATGCTAGGGTAATGGTATTTTCCAATACCATAGCTAATAATTTTGAGAGATTAATATTTTGACTAATTTCCCACCAGACAGCTGTTTCCATTTAAACATCCAGTTTTAGTGATGCAGGGCAGAGAAGGGGGAAGTAAAATATTTGAAAAACTAAGATTGCCAGCTGATTTACTGTATAGTTTACAGTCATTGCTACCTTTCCAACAGTAAAAGTGAGCAAGTTAATTTGTAGTAATGCACTTCATTCCCTTTTAACCAAAAGGTAAATTCAGTCACTCGCATCTTGCAACCTCCTATCTCCTGTTTCTTTTTGTGGTTTAAAAACTCAACCACTAAATAACAATTTATATTTGCTTAAGATTTGAATTTGGTTTAACGATGAAGCAAAGTATTTAGAAAAGTAAAATGGGTGACTATTTCTTGTGGAAAATAATGCCTCAATTAAAGTTTAAAGACTGACTATCACTGTCATTGATTTAATATTTTTCCTGCTAAAATTTGACCTTCAATTTACCAAAAAAAAATTAGGGACTTTCCTTGGTTGAGTTCTCAATTTTAATTAATATTCATACTCTAGCTTCACTCAAGGCAAGATTTAGTCAGTTTAAGATGGGCCATTGTGTGATTGTGAATTTTGGAGCTCTCCTCACTTTCTGAGGCTGCATCAGCATGTTTCTTGGCAGGCTGATAAGGAAGTGAGTTCAGTGGGGTTCATTTGACTTTCAAACTGAAGAGGAAAGCGCAGATGATTTTGGGGGCAGGGGAGAGATTTTCTGAGAGCTGATGATTTTGACATAGCTAATTCTGTGTTTAGTAACCCATAGAAATTCTTTACCATAGTGGTGTATAATTCCACATACTTTATATAAACCTTCATGCTTCATGTATTTAACCCCCCCACAATAATTGAGGGATAAGAGAATGCAAAAGGGAGATCACTTGTACTGCAAATGTAGTCAAGTTTTGAAATGCAAGTGTCCTGCTTTTTTGTTTGCAGCGTAATACGTATTTAGTTGAAATGTCTTTCCTCCCCTCTCCCAAGGTAACTACCAATGTAACTTGTTTCAGCACAGATCAGTTCAGTTTTTAGATTCTTGACAAGCTAAATCTTCAACCATATTTGTTGGTTGCTATACTGGAAACTTGAGTTTTCTGGCCTGCTGCACAGAATTGAAGTGATCAGTGTAGGTTTTATTTTCTAAAGCTGCTGGTGGTCACCTTTGGATAGGTATTTTTAATTGTTCTCTTGTATTTATGTTGGTTGATGGTGGTAAAAATTGATATTAGTACTGTGATTTGTTGTTAAAGTCCACTTGGGATTGTGATAGCCCTACAAATTAAACATTTGATCCAAATCAAATGCACTTAATGCCCCCTTTTTGCCTCAACCCGTCGGCTGCTGAAATCATTGTCTGTGCCTTAATTATCTCCAGATGCGACTATTCCAATGCCGGCCTCCCAGCATCTACCCTCCGTAAACTTCAGCTCATTCAAAACTCTGCTGCCCATATCCTAACTCACACCAAGTCCCGTTCACCCATCAGCCCTGTGCTCGCTGACCTACATTGGCTCCGGGTCCAGCAACGCCTTGAATTTAAAATTCACATCTTTGTGTTCAAATCCCTCCATGGCCTCGCCCCATCCGATCTCTGTAACCTCCTGCAGCCTACAATCCTTTGAGATCTCTGTGCTCTTTCAATTCTGACCTCTTGTGCCTCCCTGATTTCCATTGCCTCACCATTGGCAGCTGTGCCTTCAGCTGCCTATGCCCTAAGTTCTGGAATTCCCTCCCTAAACCTCTTCGCCTCTCTAACTCTCAGGTTTTAAGAAGCGTCTTAAAACCTATCTCTTTGATCAAGCTTTTGGTCACCTATCCTAATATCAATTTATGTGGTTCGGTGTCAAATTTTGTTTGATAACACTCCTGTGAAGCACCTTGGAATGTTGTACCACATTAAAGGTGCTATATAAATGCAAGTTGTTGTTGTGCTCTTTAACTATGGAATTAGCAACACAAGAATGTACAGGACAGCAAAGATGATGGTCCCTGAGTTTGTTTTAAAAAATCCTGTACTATGCTCGTTTTATGAATCGCTTCTTTTGCTAAAAAAACCATTCAGCGCCCTCTTGAATTTGCTGCTGATATCTGCCTCCACTCCCTCTTCCACACATTCACCATCTTCTGTGTGAAGTAGTTAAATCTAAACTGTTTATTCACCTCTTTTTCTGAGCTTGCCTGAGTGCCTCCTGTTCGAGTTTATGGTTATGTCAAACAATTTATTAAGGTTCATTTGATCTATACTTATAGGAAACACAGGGACCGGTGTAGGCCATTCAGCCCCTCAAGCTTTTTTCACCAATCGCATTATGGCTGATCTCTAACTCGACTCCATTTACCCGTCTTTGATCCATATCCCCATGTTCACTTATCTAACAAAAATCTATCGATCTCAGTCTTGAAAATTTCAATTGTCGCATTCACGGCCTTCTGTACACTACTCTCAAAAACCTCCACTGTCTCCCCTGAGCTGGCTTTTCTCCAATGTAAACATTCCGAGCTTAATCTCTCTTAGCTCACGTATCTTAATCCCAGGTATGTTTAGCTGTCCTTTTCTGCATACTCTCCATTCAGGATGTGCTCACTAGTATGGTGACCTTAATTGTGCTTAATACGCAAAGTGGAGGCTGAAGCAATATTCTATAAGTGCCTGCTATTACTCCTGGACTTATGTTCTACCCCTCTGCTACATACCCCCATATTATGTTAGCTGTCTTTACTACTGTCATACACTGTACTGATCATTTCATCAGTTATTCACCAGTACCCACACATCTTTTCTAGAAATGCATAGCTTTATTGTGTTTAGCTTGTTTTATTCCAGCGTATCTTGAAGACAAAACTGCTGATATGATGGCATTTAAAAAAAAATCCGTACTTCTTTGCCTGAGGAATTAATTCCTGAAACAGCTAACTCAGAACAGTCTCGAGGAATTTTCAAGATATTAGCTAGTTCTACCTGAAAGTGGTATGAGGGAAGTTGACAAGATTGCACTGGTGTAACTCAGTGATTTTTTCAAAATTTTGAATGCTGTGTACCCTCTGCAAATATTGATGCACTCCAGGGACCTCTGTCATAACTTTTGAAAGAAAGTCTTTGGTTTAAAGCAGAACTCTAGGGCAAACAGGACATGGAGATTGTGCACCATTTGGTGCAGCCTGAACGGGGGATGACGGTGACAAGGGTACAATTTTTTGATTGGGGGGTGGGGGGCTAAATACAATGTCTTTTATCTTCCCAATGCCCATGTGAAGGAAGTTCTGCCTCATTCACAACTTGATGTTGGACCAGCAGTCTCGCAGCACCGGAATCGAGGAACCAAAGTAAAGCTGGGTCATCAGTCTACATATAGAATTTGTTCCCACTTCTATCCATAATGTTGCCAATGTAATGAAGTTGAGGAAAAAAGAGAGCCAAGGATGGAACTTTGGGGTACTCTGAAGGTGACTGTGTGGGAGCAGGAAAGGAAGGCATTGCTGGGAGTGTTGGCTGTGTTGGGACAAGTAGGAATGGCATCAAAGAAGGCCAATCCCACAGATCCATATCTACTTTTCTAGTACAGCCCTTTTGCTTTTGATAGAAAACTTTGTGTACAGATGGCCAACTTTTGATCTAACAGATTATTTACAACACAAACTTTAATGATTAGAAATGCATTTTCACTGTAGTTGAAAATGCATTTGGAAGTATATTATAAAATGGGTAAAGCTCCAAGTATTTAAAATGACTTATTTCCTTTTCATCATTTAAATTAGACCAGAATGAAATAGCAAACATGGAAAGGAAAATCCATTAACACCACTTTTCCTGAGATGCATTTGTGAAATATTGACCCGTGTTATGTTGTCCAACAATGTGGTTTGATTTCCCCCATGCCCCTTCAGACAGTGGCCAACACAATAGGAACATTCATGTTATTTTTACTGTTGCATATGAAGATATTCAGGACAGTTCATCTTTAGAATACACAACAGTAAAATGATATCCGGCACTCTTGTGAACAGTTTTAGTCATGTTAACCATGTGACTTTTATTCCTTGATAAGTTTTCACAAGGAATAAGAAGTAACCTCCTTTTGCTGCCCAACACGACATGTTGCTAAGGATCTCTATGTAAATAAATCTTAGTTGCACATGGGCTCACTGCAAATGAAGAGACTTAAACGGCTTATCTGAGGGTACCCTAGCATGACCATATCAATATTAATTTTGAGGCTTGCTTACAGGCATACTACTGGTGCATGTCTTGATTCACGTACAGTTGGCAAGATAGCCAAATAAGTTGCTAGATGCGTGGTGGCTTGTTTAGAAATGTCTGATATTTAGGGTAATATGGGTGCCTTTATTTTAAATTCACGGAGCATTATTTTTCTGAAGGAAATCCAGCTTTGTATTAAGCAGTATTTGCGTTGTTACCATTTAGGCATCATCAAAAATCATCATCTTGGCATAGAGCAAAGTTTGGACTGTTCAGGTTCTCAGTCAAGAGAAAATTTTGATTCTAGAGCAAATCTCCTGTTTCAGCATTTGTTATAATAGTTGGTGTCCAACTATTTGTCACAGCAAAGCCGACCACTTTCTCTGACACTTAAGTTTTGTTTATGCAGAAATAATCATTAAGATATTTCCTTATTACTTGAGTAATGCTGACTGTAGTTTTCTCTGTAACCTATTACACAATCACTGAGAAATCATACAAGATCAGTTCAGCCTTCCCGATTAACTGAAATATTAACTTTGTGTAGCAATGTAATGGTTGCTGTGAAAAGCTTCTAAAATAGACATGCTAATCTGCGGTAACAGCTGTGGAACAGTATTAAAGTTAATGTAAAGCTGATTTTCTTTGACCCTCATGATGTTGCAGCAATATTGTGCAGTGTACTTGAACTGAGTGAACTCTGTTCATGTTTCACAATTCACCTTCTATGTACAAATGAACCGTAAGATCACTTCTACTGCAATATAGTTTATCAGGAGTGAGTAATTCGGTCTTTGGCTGATTTGCTGTTAGATTTGTGCTAGTTGGTTTCTGTGGCCAGACTTGTTTTTTATTTGTCAAACTTTGTGGACTGTTTTGTATTCATTGTATATTAATTTGTATAGCATTAAGTAAAAGTTGAGCTGGTGATTATGCAGAGAAATTTAAAACTGCAGGTGGGACAGTCACCTAGAGTGTGCTTAAGACTCCATCCTTGACTCCCTTTTTCTCATCATCGTTTGTAGGCATGGGGTCAGCTTTCACATATATTTGTCAACACCTAACTTTCTCTCTCTGCCATCAGCCTTGACACCTCAACCACCACTGTACTGTCCAACTGCAGACATAAGTCCTGCATAAGCATGAACATCCTTGAACACCCTATCGCAAGACTCGAGCTGTCCTCTTTGGCTCCTGCCAAAAACTCCGCACCTTAGCCTCTGACTCCATCCATCTCCCTGACTGCGCACCCAGGCTGAGCCTGATGATGGGTCACCTCACTGTTCTTTATGAAGTTAGGTCACAGATCAGCCATGATCTAATTGAATGGCGGATCAAGGGCGAAATGGCGTGCTCCTGTTCCTGTGTTCCTGTTTGACTCTGAGCTGAGTTTCAGGCCACAGCCAAGATTACCACTTCCATCTGCACAGCATTGCATGTTGTTGTCTCTACCTTGACTGTACTGCTGATGAAACCCTTGTGTGTGCATTTTTCACCTCTAGACTCCTGAGTTCCACCCTTCGTAAATTGTAACTAGTGCAAAACTCTACCGCATTCATCCTGTCCTGCGTTTTCCCGCTTCTGTCACTCCTGTTCTCCTTTATTTGCTTCCGATTCCTTGATGCATTGATTTCAAGATATGTGTTCTTGTGTATCGGTCTCTTCCTTCATAGCTACCACTTCAGCCCTAAGTTCCAGCATGCACCCTTTGCTTTACACCCCTGGCCTCCTTTGCATTCCCCCTTTAGCACTTCAGTCTCGGCAGCAGAATCTTCACTTTCCCCAAATGCCTTAACTCTTCACTGATCATTAGGTATTATTCACATCCTGGTTAAGTGCTGTCAGATGTTTTATGAGTCATAAAAGTATGTTATTGTAAATGGTTTATGTACTAGAAATTCATGTTTTCTTATGGTTTTAAAGAAATTCACTGAAATATTAGTTGTTTGATGATTAGGCCTTTGCTGGAATATTTTCTCCCTGATCAGGATGAGGGATTTGAGTGCCGAGGAATCGAATATTTCCCTAATTTTAGTACCCAGTGTTAAGCATGAAACATTCCTAGGTTAGATACTGTATAGGTGAGATCTGAAGTAAAGCTTCCTTTTCGCTGCTGCAATTCCAACTTCAGACGAGTATAGCTCACTGCACCAGTATGTTTTCACCTTTTCTTCCAGTTCCTTTTTCACGCTCCCCCTCCCATTCCCCACACCCACACTACTTGGCCTATCTGACATGCCCATTTGGACATATATATGTAGAGACTACCAAAATCATTTCATACAGGATATTTGCAGCAGCCAGAGAGGAAACATCAAATCCAGATTTGAAAGAATTTTACATTATAAATAGAAATTTTCCAGCAACTTTATAAATTAATGAATATACCTTTTTCCATTCATTAGCAATGTATCCCAAATGGTTTAATAAGTTACAAATTACTGTGGTGTTGCATCAAATACATGATGGGACAGTGTATAGCTACTTCGCGCCCTAGTTCAAAAATGGGAGTTTCATCACAGGAAACGTAAAGTAACAGATTAGTCTCTCTACTGCTAATCTTGCCTACCTGTCCGAGTAGTGCAAAGCAAAACAAAACCGAGAAATGGGCAGAATGAGGATAAAGTTGAGAAATGTAGGAAGGGAAAAGGGTGATGGGGACTGAAGGGAGTTGGCTTCAGAAGAAACCCCTTCCCAAATTCAGCCTCGCCTGCCATTCAGATTACCTCTAATCCTCTTCATGGGTCTTCAGTGTTTCAACGTGAATAAATTCACCACTGTAGGAAGAACATTCTCCCTCAGTAGGGTTGGGAATATAACCTGGATCATCAAGGGCTGCTTTCACTGGGTTTTGTATAGACTGGCCTCTTTCATTTTGGATCCGAAGCTAGCACATTGAGGATAGGTCACTTTATAGCTACTTTTTAATTATGGCTATATGGAGTTAAGGTTTTTGAATTTTAGCAGCCCAGACTCCCCTCCCTGCGCCAAGAACCAGCAGGACACAAAAAACATAGCTTTGGAATCTGGGCCACAAACATAATATGAATCTCTCTGAATCCATAAACCCGGACTGAGAGGGATATATGATTGGGTAATCTGTGTAGTTTGTTTACAACCTTTCTTACCATTGTGCAGTCTTCCAACAGGGAACTCACTTGGTGCTTCTGCAATACTGATCATCCCCTCTGCTCACTTTCAGCAATGAGGAGGCAGTACCGTGTACACAATTTACAATTGTTAATCGTAGAAGCAGAGGTGCATGTTATCGCACCAATATACAGTGCCCTGAAGTGGAAGGATGCAGGTTTATTTCATCAGACTGTTCAGTTTCTAATCAAAGCCATGCTTCTGTGGGGAGTTGGTAAGTGGACGATGGGCATCTTCCTGAGAGGCGAGCGAAAGTAGGACAGCATCTTCATTGGGCTGCTTTCTCTTTCCTCCAGCATTTGGCTCAAGCTGATGTCGGGAGAAACCTGCAAAAAGGAAACCTGGAGGCATATATCCCAAGGCAGGTAATTGGGTGTATGACATCACACAAAAAAAAAATCAGCGATTGACTAGTTTTACTCCTGTTATTAGAAGCCTAGAAATCCAGAAATATGTGAATTCATCTACTTTGATCTATATTTATGCTCCTCAATCTATAGGAGTTTTAGGCATAAAATGCACAGCGACTAGGATGTGAGTAATGCTTCAATCCTTTGAGGGAAAAGTTCAGTCTACTTGGATTCCTCCCAATGACCCCACTGCATGATTCCTTTGGGATTGTAGATCTTGGTTGGAAATACCTGTATCTTTGACTTCTCTCATCAGAATTTGTCCCTTTTAACTTGCGTGATGAGGATACATCTCTCGATAATCTGATGTGACACTGCTACTGAAAGCAACTGACTCCTGACAGTGATGTTATTCCACACTAAACAAGAAGTGTTGTTCAACAAAACCCCAGGGTTTTTAGGTCCAGAGCCTTGAATTAAAAATTGGTAGGTTACAAAACATGAAACCCAAGGTTTTAAACAAAGAAAATCTGTTTTCATTGCGCAATCAGCTGGAAGTTATGCCGAAGACTATGGTATGCTATCTTCTGAGTTACAACAAATTGTACAGTATGGGTTCTGTTTCACACATTGTTCTCAACAAATTATTATTTGTTTTAAGGATTAGAAAAAGCTTGCCATGGTAAAAATTGATCATCTATTGAACTGCAATATTTAAAACCTGTTTAAAAATAAAACTTGGAAGACTTTCTGTGCCAATATTCATGGATAGTCTGGGACCTGGAGTACGGTCCCTGATGTTTAATGGTCCCACTACAACTTAAATGTAACAGTGTTTTGTCCATTGCTGTAATAATGTGAATTTATTGGAGCAATGTATCATATGACTGCAGGTTAAAATATTACCCTGCTTACTGGTCTGATATTTGTAATACTGCTTACTTATCACTTTACAAACTTGCTTAAGATACAAAAAAAGTATATTCTTTTCTCCAAAATCTTCCTCCTTTTCTTCAGCTGTTTACATGATTGTGAAAAGACTTTTGTCCCCCTTGCTTCCCATGTTGGGTTTGTAATTCTTTAGGAAGCTGCTGTTGCTGTAGCATTGTCCATAGTCCTTTTTTCCATTTACATCTCCAGTGATCAGCATCTAAATTGATGGTCAATTGCCATCGTCTGGGTCGAGCTGGCTGACATATTCTGACCGCATTGTCCGAGGTTAGCAACAAAGTGCTTTATAGATATTCTCATTACCTGGTAAAAACATCAATCCCCCTCAGTGACACAAAAATCCCTCATTCCAAGCAACACCAGTTGCTTAGAAGTTTTAGTTAATTGTTTAAGTTGTAAAAAATGCAAGAAAAATCAGATCTTTTAAATCTTGATTTTTTCCAGCTGCTTGAGCCTCGTCAATAGTTAGAAATGTTCTGCCTCATTGTCACAGTACACTCTAGATATTATAGATCCACAGAAGCAAGATAAAAGCTACAACTTCTATGACGGATCTTTCTCTGACACATACAGAACTAGTTCACTGCTGCTGAAAATCTTCTAGTCCGCAAGGTCCTGGTGAAATTTCCAACTCAAGCCCATAGGCCCCAGACAGAAGGGCTGGATTTACATTCAAGAACCTTATAGGTAGTTTTCATTCTTTTTCCCCTCTTTGGAATAGTGTAAAGTTTTCATGGTATAAATGTTTATTTTAGTTGTGTACATTGATCCGAGTCGTCGTCGTCTTAGGCAGTCCCTCGGAACCGAAGATGACTTGCTTCCACATTAAAAATGAGTTCTCAGGTGACTGATGAGTCCAATGCGGGACCTACAGTCTCTGTCACAGGTGGGGCAGACGGTGGTTGAAGGGACGGGTGGGTGGGGTGCTTGGGTTGACGTGCGCTCCTTCCGCTGTTTGCGCTTGGCTTCCGCTTGCTCCCGGCGAAGAGACTCGAGGTGTTCGGCGCCTTCCCGGATGCTTCTCCTCCACTTTGTATGGTCTTGGGCCAGGGATTCCCAGGTGTCGGTGGGGATGTTGCACTTTTTCAAGGAGGCTTTGAGGGTGTCCTTGAAGCGTTTCCTCTGCCCACCTGGGGCTCTCTTGCCGTGTCGGAGCTCCGAGTAGAGCGCTTGTTTTGGGATTCTTGTATCGGGCATGCGAACGATGTGACCCGTCCATCGGAGCTGATCGAGCGTGGTCAAAGCTTCGATGCTGGGGATGTTGGCATGAGCGAGAACACTGACGTTGGTGCGCCTATCCTGCCAATGGATTTGCAGGATCTTGCGGAGGCAGCGTTGGTGGTACCTCTCCAATGCTTTGAGGTGCCTGCTGTACATGGTCCATGTCTCTGAGGCATACAGGAGGGCAGGTATTACTACTGCTCTGTAGACCATGAGCTTGGTGCCGGGTTTGAGGTCCTGGTCTTCAAACACTCTCTTCCTCAGACGACCGAAAGCTGCACTGGCACACTGAAGGCAGTGCTGGACTTCGTCATCGACGTCTGCCCTTGTTGATAGTAGGCTCCCGAGGTATGGAAAGTGGTCCACATTGTCCAAGGCCTTGTCATGGATTTTGATAATCGGGGGGGCAGTACTGTGTGGCGGGGGCAGGTTGGTAGAGGACCTTTGTCTTACGGATGTTTAGTGTAAGGCCCATGCTCTCGTACGCTTCGGTGAAGGTGTTAACGATGGTTTGGAGTTCGACCTCCGAGTGTGTGCAGACTCAAGCGTCGTCTACATACTGTAATTAGACGACAGAGGAAGGGACGACCTTGGATCTGGACTGGAGGCGACGGACGTTGAACAGTTTCCCGTTTGTTCTGGAAATTAGCTCCACTCCAGCGGGGAGCTTACTGAGGGTGAGATGGAGCATTGCCGCAAGGAAGATCGAGAAGAGCGCTGGTGCGATGACACAGCCTTGCTTGACCCCGGTCCGTACATGAATTGGGTCTGTGGTGGAACCGTTGGTCAGGATCACTGCTTGCATGTCGTCGTGAAGCAGGCGGAGGATGGTGACAAACTTTTGAGGGCAGCCGAATTTGAGGAGGACACTCCATAATCCCTCACGGTTGACAGTGTCAAAGGCCTTTGTGAGGTCAAAGAAGGCCATGTACAGCGGTTGGCGCTGTTCCCTGCATTTCTCTTGTAATTGGCGCGCGGTGAAGATCATGTCCATTGTGCCCCTTAGTGGGCGGTATCCGCATTGCGACTCTGGGAGGGACCGCAAGGACATACGCATCACCCGTGCCATGACTGGAGCTGACGACTGCTGGACAGACCACCGCCTAATCTGCTCTGTCATCTCCATCAATGTAGCCCCAAAACAGCGGCGGCAACAGAAACAATGCCGCAGGAAAATCAACGCTGGAGCACTCAAAGACCCCGCTAAGAAAGCCCTATTCAGCCTGCGCCTCACAAACAACCTGACGACTCCCAGTGATGCAGAGACAGAGAGTGTCCACAGCGCCTGGTCTGCACTCAAGGCCTCCACAATCCGCACCTGTGAAGAGATGCTCGGTCACTCGACCAGGAAACACCAAGACTGGTTCGACGAGAACGACCAGGAGATCCAGGAGCTAATAAGCTGCAAGCGCAAGGCATTCCTGATCTGGAAACAGCAACACAACTCGAGAGCAAGAAAGCAGCTCTACAGACGCTTGAAGGCCGAGGTCCAACAAAAAACTCGTGACCTAAAGAACAGGTGGTGGGTGGAGAAAGCGCAGGAGATCCAGCAGCTAGCCGACAACCACGACGTGCGTGGATTCTTTAGCGCAGTCAAGACCGCCTACGGCCCAAGCACCCAAGGTCCTACCCCACTGCGGGCCAAGAACGGAGAGGTACTCATCAAGGACAGGGAGGCAGTCAGTGCCCGCTTTTGTTTTGACAAAATTTCCAGCTGACTATTTTCAGTCATTTGTTTTCCCACAGAAAGCATAACATACCTTTAGTGGCCTCAGAGGGACTGATTTAATAAGCTTGTTGTTAGTACGCCACAATGTGCTACCAAGGAAGCTGGAATGGGAATCAGTTTGTGTATTTTCCTTTGTTATTTTATGAAATTTCTTAAAATCAATTCTACAGAACTTAATCACTGACAAAGTTATAGCATTGGTTTTCAAACTCGGGGCAACTGGATCATTGGAAGTTCATGGGGGGGCAGGGGGGCTCAGCAGGCCATTTAAGGGCCACCCGGCAACAGGTGACGTCACAGATTGACATTTCATCTGTCAAGAGCTTTTGACAGATGAAATATCAGCGTTTGACAGCTCCTTGAAGCTGTCAAACACTGACAATCTGTCCTCTAAGTTAATTCCTTCCTCTCAGGCTGATTTAGAGATCTCTGCAGAACAAAAAGCAGAGGCTGCAGCTTTTGACAGCTCAACGGCCATTCTGCTTTCTGTGCCGGTGAGATTTCTGACTCCCGAGACCTGAAGGGCTGACACCTGCAGGAGGAAGTTAAGGTAAGTAAAACTTTTTTCCACACTTTACACTTACCTTACACATTTACCTCTGCACATATGCACCCATCACTCACCTGCCCACCGGACATATCGACCCCTCCAACCCCTGCAGACCCACGGTCCGCCTCTCTAAATCGGCGTGGTTCGGACCTGTTGGGAAGCCCACACTTCAGGGCTAAAAATAGGGATTAGACAAAAAACTGCCTGTTAACTACCTGTTAACAGGCAGTTTATTGTCACTAATCCCCTTCCCGTCTCGGGGGTGGGTCCCAGCACAGGTCGGGTACCCGCCTCCTGTGAAACTGGCTTGGGGGCGGGATGGGTTTGGGACCCCCGAATCTGCTATTTTCCCACCCCACACGCCTCCAAACCCGCCTCCACGGGTCAATGAAAATTCTGCCCATTATATTTCTGTCTATCTGGTCATCAAACTTCTGTATTTTTATGTTTGTTGCCTCTCTTACTGTATACTAATAAGAAAATACACTTTCTGCAATAATACTGCCATTTGTCTTTGGGCAGCTGATACTATCTTTGAGGTTAGGACAGAGGCCCTTGGAGTATGTTGTTATTTGCAGGAGACGGTTCAGGGTTCTCCCACATTGAAAATTTTTAAAACATGAGTATCCAGCACAACTTTCTAATTTTGCCTGGCTTTCTCTACTTATGCATACTATAAGTAATTTGATGGCTGTTTACATCCTTAAAATTTTAAAGGAGTCCATAAATGCATAGTTGAATTTATTGCCGATTTATAATGTCTACGGATTCCAGTGTAATACATTAGGTAAAATATGTTTCTACTACATATTTTTGCACTTAGTTTAGTACTTGTGCACCACAGTGTGATATTCTCAGTAATTCAGAAGAAAATTAGAAGTTTCTTCCTTTTCACAGGGAAAATGATTTTGTGCCATCATATTATAATTGTGTTGATTGATTTGAAATTACTGTATCGTACAATTAAAAAAAAAAAAAAATCAAAAAATCATGACCTGAATCATGGCTAGGTCATTTAGGAAAGCCAGAGTTGTCTCTTCACAGATAATAGGAAATTAATTAAAGTAATTCTTTAATTTAGCCTGGGTGAGGCAGAGTCAAAATGTGCAATTTAATGTCATTAACAATTCACATTCAAAATGTATATTGTTTAAAATATTTTCTTTTATTAGGAATAATTTTTCTGCTACCTTGTCAGGGCTGCCATTCTGCAGATGGCTGAGCTGAGCAGATTGTATTGTGCCCGCTTTTGCCTACCTGCAGCTTGACTTTGTTTATGCAGGCCCTGTGTATTCCAGTGAGGACTGACATATGCTGGCTAGTGAGTTGTTATGTTAGAAGATGGGTAAAGGAAGGTTAGTGCTGGCTATATTATGGGTTTGTTTACTCAGTTTATTGCACAATGAAATAATTATAAAAAATACAAGGAATATGAGTATCAGTTAAATATATTTCAAAGCAATCACTTAGAAAAACATTTTTTTTTAAATTAAAATCAGTTTTATTGATTTGATGTGGACTTTGGACACTTCTGTTTCTACATATTCTACTCGGGCCAACAGTTTTATAGAGGCACTTCGGATACTGGTAATGAGATTATCTTGAAAATTGGACTGTTCTAGTACTGTGCCTTGATATATAGTACTGTAGTTATAAAATAAAATGTGAAAGCTCTCAAAAATAAATGCCATTTTGTAATGTGGATTGGACATGGAGTTTCTGTCGTGCTTCAGTAACTGGTATATTTTACTTTTAAAGGGGCAGCAAGGTTGCTGATTGAGTATTGTATCCTTTGTTTCTAAACCACACTGGATATACATCATTGTGCAATTTGTGCAGCATGTTGTATGCCGAAAATGATCCATGGCTTTTCTTCTTCCCGAATGTTTGTCAAATACGTTTGAATGAAAATGCAGATGTATAAATTTGCATAGAAAATTGTGTTGACGGAAAATGTAGTGGGGTCTAGTTGCTCGGATTCCCGCAGTTCAAAAAGGCCTTGTCTTTTTTGACCCGCAGCTTCTGTTGAGTTGAAACTCTGCCCATATGCAGTTAAAACAATCTTTGCACTAATGCAGAACGGAAATGTGCAAGGTAGGTAGCTCTAACTCCATCTAGTCACAACTTGCAAAGCAAAATACTCACTGGTTGACTAGGCCTTTCCCTTTTTATAACCCCAATCACTTACTGATGTGTTCTTCCCAATACCAGGACATATGACTACTCACTTGACTGACCCCTATACTAGCTACACTCTAAATAAACCTAAATATATTTAACTTGGGAGATTCCAGGTAACTCTAATGTAAAAAAAAAAGATGATCAATGAACTCGATTAAACCCAATGATAAGTTAGGAATGCAGACGAGATAAACAGACAGTTCCACATATACACCAGCCCAGTGTGCACTTTTATTAAATTTGCTTTGAATTTTACTGGTTCAAGCAGCTCAAAACATGCCATGTGGGCTCTGTAACTTGGGTTTATGTTTTGTTTTTCCAAAGTTTTTAAAAAGTTTATGAATACCAAATGGAACAAGAAGTGTTAAGTTGTCATTAGTCCTCCTCAGCACTTGAGTTTGGTCAACATCAACATTCCCCAATAGTAAAGGAACTGTGCTCATAGCACTGTGATCATACTTGCTGCTGAATGTGAATAAGGAGAAGGACAGCTGCAAAGTGTTCTGGTTTTAATTAATCGGGTTCAGGGAAGATCTCTCGCTCTGTCCTGGTATAAAAATAAAGCTATTCCTGTTCTCTGGCTGCCTTTTCCATTGAGACAGACTCTTATGGGTCCCAAGCACAAATTGGTAATCTTGGACTACAAGGATGACTGGTGTGTAAAGTGCAAAGATGCACACTAGTTTAGTAGCTGAGATGAGGTTACAGCACATTGTAGAGGGAGCTTTAGTGTGTGTCCAGCTGATACTACATCTGTCTAGGATGCTTGCTGCTGACACTGGCTGTTCAACTGGAAATGTCTTCCATTTTTTAGCACAATCATCATTTTTTTGACCAAGTTCCTTTTTGTTCAAAGTGATGTGGGTGTGTATGTAATTATCCCATTGGGATATGATTAATTTGAAAATTGAAGCAATGGATCTTTTGTGCCATTGACGATGGTAAGTAAGAGGATACGATGTTAAACAATGACGGGTGCAGTATACAGTCAGACACATGGGTAGATTTCAGCTTCGTGGCCTGGACGGTAACCTAGTGGAGTGGATTGCCCAGGCAGTGAAGGTGACAATAACTTCCAAAAAGTTGCCCTGAGGGTGTAAGGTAAGTTTGGAAAGATCATTTGGCTCATCAAGCCTCATTCTTTCATGGACTTCCCACTTTGACCCAAGATTTCTGTAATAATTTCCTAACTCCATGCCACAGATACTCCACTCTCTAAATACTTTTTTTCTCCATAGCTTATCAAGTACCATAATTCTGAAAATTGCCTTGGTTTCCTCCTAAAACAGAGCCAAGTCAATATTGATTGTGATTTTATGTGCCAATCCAAGTAAAGCTCTCGTGGTATGAGTTTCTTGTCTGCAACCCACAGAGCTTGGTTGCACCTGATGGGTACATTATCCAGGATTAATGGTTACATTTTGTGATATATAATTGCTTAAAAATATATTCAGTTTAGAAGCGGAAGCATAAAATAATGTTTAATGGAAAGAGCAGGGAGGGAGGCAGTTGTGCTTCTTTGAGCTCTCGCCATTTAAAAAGGGGATGGAGGCCATGGAGGGATTTATAAATGAGGACAAAGACTTTAAATGTGATGCATTGTAACGAGGAGCTAATTACGACAGCGAGGATGGGGGAGTTGCATTGGATGGGGGAGAGGGTACATGTGGCAGAGTTTTGGACAAGTTGAATTGATGAATTTTGGAGGCCAGCAACGAGAGCATTAAGAGAAGTCTAGTTTGGAGGTGAAAAATGCATGGATAAGGTTTTTAGTGGCGACGGGTTTGAGATAGGAATGGAGATGACAATTTTGCGAAAGTGGTATTGAGAGGGCTTGGTGATGAATAGGATATGGGTTTTAAAGCTCAGCTTGGGGTCGAACTGGACACTAAGATTACCGATGGCAAGCTCAGCCTGTGAAAGTAGCTGGGAGGGAGGAGGATGGGGTTAGTGGCAAGGGAGTGGAGATTGCGGTGGGGGCCAAAGACAATGACTTTGGTGTTTCCGATTCATTGAGCTGGTGGAAGTTAAGACTTATCATAGACTTGTCAGACAAAAAGTCTGGATATAAATGGTTGAAGTTGCAGCCTTTTAATTGGTTACTTTTCTGTGGGAATGTTGCTGATCTGTATTTCAGTGAATCCGTATTTTTAAATTGCAAACAAGTCCAGGAGAAAAGTGTGATGGTTGATTTTTTTTGCTGCAGATTTAATTTTACAGATTTAGTGTGTGATGTGCTAAACACCTAACACGGCTCATGTAGAGCGTGGACCTGTTGGGCCGAATGGCCTGTTTCTGTGCCGTAAATACTATGGTCAGGAATTTGCGGTGGGGGATAACATCAAACGCTGTTCATTACCCCTTTGAAACTGACCGCAACTTCAGGATTTAGCGCATGCGCATCCTAACGCGAAAATCCTGAAGTTGCGGTGCGTCATTCACTGCTCCAACACTGGCTGCGCTGTGCCCCCCCCTCCCGCCCTATAACTGGCAATCAGTGTAATCAGGAAATCAGTGAATCTGACAAAAACTTGGGCTTTTCCACAATAGTTTCGCTGTTAAATACCCCATTAAAAGTTAGACTTTATTGGATTATGTGTAACTGGGGTTTTAACAGCGTATTGACTGCTAAACAAAGATTATGGCCCTGAAAAAGCTGATTTTAATTTTGTGGAGTGTCAAATTAATCCATTATGATAAAAATTACAATCTATAAGAAACTTAAAAAGGTTTACTTTTTCCCCATGTTAGAACCCCAATCTTTGTTTTGCTCTCTAACATTTTTAAAAAGTCAGAATCAAAGAAGCTGCTTCACTTCCTAGTTCCCTGTCTGGGAGAATTCTGCATTGTGATTGGCTGTTTAGACAGTTTGTTGACATCACAGCAGCTTGCACTATGGAATTCCCACTAAATTACACTGATCTCAATTGAACATCGAAAAAGCCAAATTTCTCGCACAAGAGATCGCGAGATCTTTGTGGACAGCTTTCTTCAGGGCCAGCGGTGAATGCCTTTGCTTTGCTGCTGACTGCAAATTACGAGCCTATGCAATGTAACATACAATTTTAAATACAGATGCATTGGATCTGTAGATCTCTTGGCAAGAAACACTTGCTTTAAAATTATTTTTTTCCATTGAGGTGATGCCTATGACATGGAATTAATCATTTTTCCAGTTTAATATTGAACATTTACTGGCAAGGTCAGGTGTAGCATGAACAGTATGCAAACTTACGCTTTCTTTACTGTACCCAATAAGATGCTTTTACTGAAATCTGAGAAGAGCACCTCTTGTTGCAACAGTGTGAAATTTCCCACGCCTCATTTCTTGTGAACTCCTTGAGCTAATCTGTGCTGAATTGTCAGTTTTGAATGATGTCATGCCCACTGGGAACTGGGTAAAAACTAAAAATTATCTTCGCATAACAACCATTAAAGCTGGAATACTTTCAGTCCTTTAGTCTAGGATGGATTCAAATCCAGGTAACAAAGGTAAACAAACAGTTTGCTAGCAAAACCAGTGACTAAAGTTAATCACATAATCAAAAACTGTACTGAATTGCAAGACTAATCTAATTTTATGTTTCAGATTATGATCATTCGCATCCCTTGATTAGATTACAGATTTGTAATTTACTTTGTTATTTAACATAGTCTGATTATATTTCCTATTGGGTCTGGAGGGCTATTGCGTCCTTATGAATAAATACCCAACGATTATTGTATCCACTGGTTATATAATGAGGGGGAGGGTCTTCAAACAATCATTTTGATGTGTAATATATTAATTCATAACATTTGAAAATTGTATTTGCAGTTGTCTTCATCAGTGATTGAAAAGTTGTAAAAATGAGAATAACATTCACCACTAAAACAAATGAGAAATTGACTACCAGTGTATTAAGTACTTTGGGTGTACTTATGAGACCAGCTCAAAGTACTGCAACATTCAGTTTCACACAAGCTGCTACACAGCTGCATAAATATGAAGCAAACTTTAAAAAGTTCCCAGGTGGAACTTCATTTTTAATCTTTCTAATGTTGGCAAAGAACAGACCCTTTCATTGGCTCCTTGGTAACAACATTTAACCAGGATTTAGACACACAAATGGTATCCAAATACTGGTTACTCTCCCTTACAAGACAGCTGCCAATTTAATTCAGGAATGATGTTCTATTTCACTCGCACAATTGCAGTATGTATCTGCATAGCCCTCAATATATTGAGTATGTTGACCTGGAGGTCCTAGAGAGAGAGATTGTATTCAAACAAATGTACATCATGTTTGTTTTTGGATACTTTTTATTATCTTGCCTTCAACATGTTGCTGAAACACAACTACTTCAGCATGTTTCCTTTTACTGTGTTACATCTTGCATCTGCAACCATTCTAGCAAAATCCATTAATGGCATTTAGAAATTAGTCCTTAATTGTGTACCTGGGAGGTTGGAGTTCAGCCCTCAAATGGCTGGGGACATCTGTGATGTGTTTTCTGGAAAGCTGGTTTGACTTTTGTGTTGCTAAAATTCCTGAACAGTTCATCTTAATTCCAGATGTTTGATAACTAGGTGCCATTCAATTTATAGCTATATGGCAAACTTCAAAGAAACTCTTCCTGCCCATATATCTACAGTTGAAATACAAACCCAGCATTAAAAATATCTGTGTTGAGATGACACTATCAATCTGTGCAGCTTCAAGAATCTGTAAAATGCAAACTAAAACTTGCAATGGATTACACTTTTTTTCTCCTCTTCACCCCCATTAATCAGCCAATAAACTCAACTCTTGGGAAGATTTGAATTCCTTATCCCAAGTTGAATTTGTTGCTGCAAACAATGGTTCAAGATACTGTACCCAAACACAGTAATTCTACTTCAAAACAAAGTAATTCCAATTCAATGATGATTGAGCTGTGAAACTGGATGTGTGCGCCAAACTGGTCTTAATCAGATCAGTGACTCCAAGACAATTGTAACCAAAACATACTTTTTGAAGTACCCCTAATCTTTGTACGTGATTCTTTAGATCTCCCATGTTTTGTTTTTTTAAATAATTTTTGTCTTCAATTGTCCTCAGTCTTTTTATTAATTTGCATAATTTCCATTTTTAACTTTTCTGCAGCACCACCCAGTGGCAGGCATCTGATATTAAAATAAGGATATAGTATTCAGACATTGGCTAGTAATAACTGCAAAATATATATTTATAGTATAAAAGAATGGTACTTTCATACCGTCAAACCTAAAGATTTTCTGCAACTCTTGTACCCTGGGTATTAAATTTGAATTCTGATAAGAGATGTGAAGTCCAAGAGCCTTGTCATCACATTTCTTTTTGACATTTCATTTGATTACCCTGCTCCCCCACTATAATTTCTGTTTAAAGTTTTCAGTTCTCATTGGAGATCAGTTTAGAAAAGGTACTGAAGCTAACAATTTTGCAAAACTGAACATAAAACCAGCTGATGCATCTTGAGTTAACGGTGGTATTGACTTTGGTTCAGCTCCCTAATGCTTAGAATCAGTTAATATTGGTCCAGATTTTGATGCTAAAATAATGGTGAGTTTAATGCGCATGCCATTCTTAATGTGTAACTCGTCCAGAAACTTGTGGTGAGGAAGAGATACTCCCCGAATTGCAAATCGCCACAAGTTGCTGGACGATTTGCGCCGCTCCACAGTTAGTCTCGTGAAAAGGGCCGTTAACCCTCAACCTCCCCATGAGTTTCAATTGCTGCATTTGCACATTAATTGCCAATTAAACTTACCACAGAAAGTTGGGGCTAGTACTTAACAGCATAAGTACCTTTTTAATGCAAGACTGGTGTTCTTGCAATGTCACTCAATCTCTCTGGCCCAGAAAGGAAACAATTTAAACATTCCTGCAGGTAGTAAATTGTTGTTAGAGACTTTTAAAAAATTCTTTAATTTTCCTCTTTTTTTGCTCTATCAATCCTATTTTTTGTTCCCCCTCTATTTCTCTTTCTGTACCTGATTTGACTCTAATTCATCCTATTTCCGTCTCCCTTGTTCCTGTGTTTCTTTCTCAATCCTTAAATCTCCTTGGTAAAGGAGATAGACTGTTGGTTCTGTCGTGCACCAAGGTCCCGATGTCCCTTTGCCTTCACCGTTATCAGCTTGCATTTCCAGCAAATTGCCAGGCAAAGATTTTTCAAGCTGAAGGGTGAGAGGAAATGTTTAACAGGGCACGTCACTAGATGCCCTGCTCCAGCATAATCTGAGCCAATGCTTGTAACTGCTTATTGTAAAACTTGCAATATTAAAACAATACCACCAAGAAAAGCTCTAGGCCTGCTGTATGTTTAGTAGCCCTGGTTTCCATAAGCCAATGGAGAGATGTATATTGCTGAAATCTACATTTTCACATAGCTATAACTTAAAATGGACAACTGTAAAGCTGATGTTTAACCTATTCATTCTGGTGTTGTACACTAAAATTGGTATTGTGTAATTTTGTGCAGTGAAAAGTAACATTTTGACACTGACTCTAACACAATGTTCACTAATGTCCTTTAGGGAAGGAAATCTGCCATCCTTGCCTGGTCTGGCCTATATGTGACTCCAGACCCACAGCAATGTGGTTGACTCTTAACTGCCACTCAGTTGTAAAAAAAAAACGCTACGAAAAACAATAAGAATAAAACCGGACGGACCACCCGGCATCTACCTCGGCGCCGGCTACGGACACGTCAACGGCACGCCCAGCCCAGTCGACCCTGCAAAGTCCTCCTCACCAACATCTGGGGACTTGTGCCAAAATTGGGAGAGCTGTCCCACAGACTAGTCGAGCAACAGCCTGACATAGTCATACTCTCAGAATCATACCTTTTAGCCAATGTCCCAAACTCCTCCATCTAATGTGTCATCGGCAGGACAGACCCACCAGGGGTACTGCAGTTGGGAAGGAGTGGCCCTGGGAGTCCAGAAAAGTGCTGTTCTGTAAATAGCTCCTAAAGTGGAGCCTTTGCAAATAACATAAAAACCGGTCCATTTTCAGCTTCCTACTCCAGTTCATTTAATTTTCACATACTTAATTAGATTATCCAGCATGCTATTTTTAAACTAGCGTTTCAAGAATTTATATGCAATGCATATTTTGTAAAGTGTGGTGTGTTGCCAATATTCTGTTGGTAGTGTTTGTCATAACAAAAAGATGTTCATTTGCAGTGATACCCATTTGCCTGAACACTGAGGTAGTAATAAATCATTTCTTCATTGGACACTGTTCCTTTCAAAAACGGTGCTAGAGCCAGCAGAATTTATCATTTACTGGGTTAATGGAATGGTGGATTCAGAGATTCAGACTGGAGCCAAATAATCAAATTAATGTTTTCCTTTTTGTTTTCTATTTGTAGCCAAAGTTAAGAAAATTGAAACTGAAAGTGTGAATCAGAGGAATAGAAAATAATAAAACCTTTTTATCTCTATCGACTGACATTGCACATGAAAAGATGTGGGGAAAGGAAGTAGACACACTTTTTAAAGTTAATTGTACAAGCTATGCCTTTGATCTTTACAGTGAAAGAACTCACACTGGCGCATGAACTTTCTTAAAGTGGCTCTGTTATAGAAATCCAGTAAAGTCAAAATTCGGTCACAAAAACTTTGTCCTTGGGATAGAGCAAGACACAAGCTAGGCATAATACTGAAGTTTGTAGGAAACTTATAAAATACTGGATTTTTGCGGTTTGGAACTATGTGATGAGCTAATTAATTGTCCAATGTGAATATTGATGTGCTGAAGGATTTTCAAGAATATAGCTTAAAGTGTTTGCAATAAAACTGCAATTTATAAATCAAGAGCTTTTGTTTACTGTTGCCAGTGCATTTGTAGTGTATTTAATCAATTTTTAAAAAAAACTTCCATATTAGGGGGTAAAAATTGGGGGGTGCTACCTTCGCCGGGGTGCTAATTTTAGCTCCCCGAAAAAGTTAGCGCCCCCGCAGCCGATTTTCCCAGGAAGTGCCCCGAGAGGGAGGAGGGGCGCTACTGGAAGCACCCCGCGTCCCTCTTGGGGCGCTGAAAGGCAATGGCGCTGCGGCACATCACGCCGTACTGCAGGCCTTCCTCCCCTTATTAAAGGGGAGGGGCCTGACGCAGCTCGTCCGGTGCCTGGCTGGGCCACCAGGGATCGGAAGTGCCGGTAAACAAGTGCTGGGCTCACGGAGAGCAGCCAGCAACAAAAATGGCCGCCCGCCACCTCCCCTTTAACTAGCGCCGCCCCGGCCGCAGGTAGGCCTCCCTGACCCCGGCGGACATAGCGTCCGGCGGTAAGTTGGGGGGCGCCACCCAATGTTACAGCCGGGGCGCGAGCAGGGCGCTGTGCACAGTGATGACGTCATCGCCGGCAGCGCAGCGAAACCGCTAACCTCCCGCTGAATTTCACGGGAGGCGTTAGCAGTGCTGCACCCAGGCGCTAGTTGATTTACGCCCTCTTAGGGCACTAACGGGAGGCGCAAATCAATCGAATTTAGCCCCCTAGGACTCTAGCCACGCCACATTAGAATGCCATTACAACTCTATAATCCAGCTGTTGGCTATGGTTGCAGTAACAATATCTAAGATTATGTCATAACAAACTTTAACATCTCTGCAAAATGGTTTCTAGTTTTCAGTATCACTAAAGTTGCCCAAGCTGAATCTTAAGAAAAGCTTTATACAAACCTCACCCTTCCAGAGAAGGCAGTCTTGCACTGCTTGCGTTTGACACTGCACGGAGTAGACTTCTTTTTCATAAGACCTCGGGTGCCCAACTGGACCTCCTGAGCACTTGTAAGCTTAAATATTGATTGAAATATTGAGCGGGGATGCTGCCATCTGGGCTTATTGAAACATTTTAATTTTAAGTGCTGGGAGAGGAGTCCTGTGTTGGCCTGAAAGCTTGTGTATGTAAGGCTCTCTCCTGGGCAGGTGAATTATAGTTGGGGCTGGGCAGTATAAATGAGGTACTGATTGGCTGGAACTGATCTTACAGCTGCCTGTCAGAGGCTGGTAGCTGCAGTATAAATGCATCATAAGGCTTTTTTCCCTATTCCTTTCTTGCAAAAAATATTTTGGTCTATGCAACATCTAGTTGTCGAGTAAAGTCGTGACCACCTCTTGTATGTAAAGATTTGGTGCTTGGGCAGTACTGGGATCTAAGCTCTTGATTGCAGGCTGGGCAAATGAAGCGCTAGGAAGCGAGTCTTATCAGTTTGAGATATGGGTGTTCATTTATTTTCAGCCCTTTGAGATTAAAAAATTGTGTGGGAGAAGGGGAGTAGGAGTTGGAGCAGTGAGAAGAATGCAGGAATTATTGGTGTTTTTTTTTTACATTTCTTTAGATAGAATTGAACCTGTGACTGCCTTGGCCTTCACATCTCAGTTTTACTTACCTATACATTTGAGACTAGAAGTCTCCAGCAATGACTCTTCTTCCCTCCTCTCTACTGTCACTTCTGGTGTCTCCCACTTCTTATCTACATGCTGCCTCTTGGTGACATTATCTGCAAGCATGGCATTTTCTTTCATGCCTACACTGATACTGAGTTCCACTTCTCCTGAATCTTCACCTGGCCTCCATGCTGTCAGACTGCCTGCTCATTCTTGATAATCTCATCTAAATTACTTCACCTAATTTCAACCCTCTCCCAGGTCACTATCTTAGTCGAACCAGTCCATTAGCAACATTCGACGTTCTATTTGATCTTGAGCTTTAATCCCCAAATCCTAAATATTGCCAAGACCACTTAGTTCAACAATGGTTGCCTCCACTTCTAGTCCTTCTTCAGCCGCACAGCCTGTCAAACCCTTTGTCACCTCCAGATTTGACTACTCTAATGCGTTGCTTACTGGCCTCCCATCCTCCACCCTTAATAAGCTCCTGCTTATCCAAAATTCTACTGTAATTATTCTGTCCTGCACCAAGTCCTGCTCATCCATTATCCTCATCCTTGCTAGACAATGTTGGCTTCGTGCTCCTGAAGTATTACATTTAAAATCCTCATCCTTGTCTATAAGTCACTCCATGGTCTTCCCCAGTCTACCTCTGATCTCCAGCTCTATAATCCCTTCCCAAACACTCTGTTCCTTTGACTCTGGCTTTTTGTGCATTCCCACTTTCTTCGCCTCCCCATCTCCTGTGCCGGAGCTTCTGTTTTACATTGTATAAAATTATTCCTAGACTGGTCTGCGAGAATGAAATCTTGTAGAATTTTTACACTAACTTATGATACTCCTGTCAAGAGGCTACAAATTGCCCATTTAGATAATTTTCTGAAAAATTAGGTGCTGGATAGAGAGATTTTGTTGTCTGAAACTTTTATCCCAATTTGTGAGGTGTTCTATTTAATATTCTTTACCTATACTCTCAGTGCACTGCAAATGAATTTTTTTACAGTTGCTATTGAGATTACCTCTCATGCTCTCACAGTTGGTTTTGGTGGTGGATGCTTTGCAATTTTTTTTCATTCTCGATGTGGGCGGCGCTTGCAAATCACGATTTATGGCCCATCCCTAGTTGCCCTTGAGAAGGTGGTGGTGAGCCGCATTCTTGAACCGCCGCAGTCTGTGTGGTGAAGGTACTTCACAATGCTGATGGTAGGGAGTTCCAGGAATTTGACCCATGACAGTGAAGGAGCTGCAATATATATCCAAGTCAGGATGATGTGTGACTTGGAGGTGATGGTGGTCCCATGCACCTGCTACCCTTGTCCTTCTAGGTGATGGAGGTCGTGGGTTTGGGTGATGTGGCTGACGGAACTTGGCCGAGTTGCTGCAATGCCTCCTGTAGATAGCACTCACTGTAGCCACGGTACGCTGATGGTAGAGGGAGTGGACATTTAAGCCAGTGGATGGGGTGCCGATTAAGTCGACTGCTTTGTCCTGGATAGGTTCGAGCAAATTATGTTGTTGGAGCTGGACCCATCGAGGAAAATGGAGACTATTCCATCACACTCCTGACTTGTGCCTTGTAGGTGGTAGAGAGGCTTTGGCGAGTCTGGAGGCAAGCCACTCGACACAGAATACTCTGACCAGCTTTAGTAGCTACAGTATTTATTTGCCTGGTCCAGTTCAGTTTCTGGGCAAATGGTGAGCCCCGGGATGTAGATGGTGGGGGACTCTGGGCTGGCCATTGAATGTCAAGGGCAGGTGGTTGTGCTCTCTTGTTGGAGATGCTCATTGCTTGACACTTAAGTGGCAAGTAACATTCACGCCACCCATCAGCCCAAGCCTGGATGCTGTCCAAGTCTTTATTGTGTAGCTATTTGTTGGCGTTTAATAAATTTGATAGTGTGTGGAATATCTTTCATATTTTAAAGTTAATCCCCAGAGCTAGTGGCAATCATTTGCTTTGGGAAAGTAAGCAATGCTTAGCAAAGAGCACTGTTAGGGGAGGTAAAAATTATGGCTGAAAAACTGTAGTTTGCCATCCCTGGCATCATACTGGTGAATGTACACTGTATGCTCTTTGTGGTTTTAATGTGCTTTCTATAATGAGGCACCCAAAATTGTACACTGTACTCGAACTGTGGCCTAACCATTGATTTGTACCGATTGATGATGATCTTTTTGGTCATATTCTACACACTTATTTATAAAACCCAAAATACTATTGACCTTTTTCATGGCTCTATCTACCTGCACCAGCTCTTTCAGGTCTCTTCCTCCACACCCATCAGCATCTTTCCATTGAGTGTGTACTCCCATTCCTTATTTTTCCTTCCAAATGTATTACCTCACATTTCTCTGGATTAAATTAATCTGGTCTGTCTACCCATTCTGATAACCTGTCTATGCCCTCCTGAAGTTTTTTTTTTTACAATCCTTCCGGCTGCTAGCTAAATCCCCTACTTTTATGTTGCCAGCAAATTTTGATATTGTGCTCCCTGGTAAAGGTCTTTTTGATTTCCTTTTCAGTGACTTTAATTACTATCGAGAATGATAAATATTCAGTCCTTTTTTTCTTTTTGGAAAATTACATTTGTTTGAGAGTAGGAATGATGGGGTTTTCTAATCTTGACTAATCTACTGGAATTTTTTGAGGATGTAACTGGTAGAATAGATGAGGGAGAACCAGTGGATGTGGTGTATTTGGACTTTCAGAAGGCTTTCGATAAGGTCCCGCATAAGAGATTAGCGTGCAAAGTTAAAGCACACGGGATTGGGGGTAAGGTACTGTCTTGGATAGAGAACTGATTGGAAGACAGGAAGCAAAGAGTTGGAATAAACGGGTCTTTTTCCGAGTGGCAGGCAGTGACTAGTGGGGTACCGCAGGGATCGGTGCTAGGACCCCAGCTATTCACAATATATATAAATGATCTAGACGAGGGAACTAGATGTAATATCTCCAAGTTTGCAGACGACACAAAGCTGGGTGGGCGTGTGTGCTGTGAGGAGGATGCAGAGAAACTCCAGTATGATTTGGACAGGTTGGGTGATTGGGCAGATGCAGTATTATGTGGATAAATGCGAGGTTATCCCCTTTGGTGGCAAAAACAGGAAGGCAGATTATTATCTGAACGGCAATAGATTGGGAAAAGGGGAAGTGCAACGAGACCTGGGTGTCCTTGTGCACCAGTCGCTGAAGGTAAGCATACAGGTGCAGCAGGCGGTTAAGAAGGCAAATGGTATGTTGGCCTTCATAGCGAGAGGATTCGAGTACAGGAGCAAGGATGTCTTGCTGCAGTTGTACAAGGCCTTGGTGAGACCACACCTTGAGTATTGTGTGCAGTTTTGGTCGCCTTATCTGAGGAAGGATGTTCTTGCCATGGAGGGAGTGCAGCGAAGATTCACCAGACTGATACCTGGGATGGCAGGAATGACGTATGAAGAGAGATTGGGTCGATTAGGCTTATATTCGCTGGAGTTTCGAAGAATGAGAGGGAATCTCATTGAAACTTATAAAATTCTAACAGGACTAGACAGACTAGATGCAGAAAGGATGTTCCCGATGGCGGGGGAGTCCAGAACCAGAGGTCACAGTCTAAGGATAAGGGGTAAGCCATTTAGGACTGAGATGAGGAGGAATTTCTTCACCCAGAGAGTGGTGAACCTGTGGAATTCTCTACCACAGAAGGCAGTTGAGGCCAATTCATTAAATATATTCAAGAAGGAGTTAGATATATTTCTTAAGGCTAAAGGGATATGGGGAGAAAGCAGGGACAGGGTACTGAATTTGGATGATCAGCCATGATCTCATTAAATGGCGGAACAGGCTCGAGAGGCTGAATGGCCTACTCCTATCTTCTATGTTTCTAGTCTTGTTGCACCAGGATGTGCAGATGTTTGGTCAAAATGAACACAGCACTGCTGCAATCCCTGCTGAGATCCTGAAGAAAGCCTGGTATTCGTAATTTAGAAACTGTTTCGGAGGCTTAAAATTAGTAAGAAGAAAAACAAAATATTTCTTTGTAACGCTCGAATCGAACAATTTCAAAATGTTCCCCATCCCTTCAGAACAGTCACCACTCATGAAGAATTCAGTTGTGTTGGGTATTTGGGCCTGTCCACATTGAATGTTTTTGAATTGGTCTGCTTATACACTTTTTGTTTTAGCGTTCTGTGTAATTGCGGTGTGGGCCCTGGTTGTCGCCATCATTCTTTGTTTTCTTGCTCAAGTTTTGGCTTTTTTTTTGGCTGCATGCTCTTTTGCAGAAATTTCAGTCGAAAAATCAAATGTACAGCTCTAGGTACTGGGTCTGAGGACACCTGCAAATTCCAACAGATGCAAGCAGTTTGGGGGGAAAGTCCAGCCGTTTACTGTCAGGCCAATTCTGATGCCCAGGCACCATGTCTTATTCATATGTTTGGAATGGAATTTAGAGTCGATCGAATGTATCACAAGAGGGGAAGAGTTGCCAAAATTTTAATTAATGGATAAAATATATCTCTCAGGCATCAGAGGGTAAACATTTTGACTACCAATGGCAGCACCAACTAGAGGGTCCATACATATCTGTTGGTATGTTCCTGATCAGAATACTGAATCTTGTAAAGTTCATCAACTTTTTTTTTATTCGTTTATGGGTTGTGGGCGTCGCTAGCAAAGCCAGCATTTATTGCCCATCCCTAATTGCCTTTGAGAAGGTGGTGGTGAGCTGCCTTCTTGAACCGCTGCAGTCCGTGTGGTGAAGGTACTCCCACAGTTAGGGAGGGAGTTCCAGGATTTTGACCCAGCGACGATGAAGGATCGGCGATATATTTCCAATTCAGGATGGTGTGTGACTTGGAGGGGAACTTGGAGGTGGTGGTGTTCCCATGCGCCTGCTGCCCTTGTCCTTCTAGGTGGAAGAGGTCGTGGGTTAAGGAGGTGCTGCCAAAGAAGTCTTGGCGAGTTGCTGCAGTGCATCTTGTTAAATGTTTTAAGAGGCTGAAGGAAACAGCCACTTTTACTGGAACTATCTGTTGTTATCTGTCCAATAGTGAATTTCCTTCACATACGTCAAATGTTTCCCATGGATCATTTGAATTGAAATCCAATAATTACAGCCAAGATTCAAGTGCTTTACTGATGAAAGCAGAACTGAGAAGCAATAGGTATCAGTAAAGGCTGAACAGGCTGGGGCTCTTTTCTCTAGAAAAGAGAAGGCTGAGGGATGACCTTATAAAGTCTTTAAAATTATGAAGGAGTTTACATGTGAAGGAATCCAAGCCTAGGGGTCATAAATATAAGGTAGTCACTAATGAATCCAATAAGGAATTCAGGAGAAACTTCTTTATCCAGAGAGTGGTTAGAATGTGGAACTTGGTACCAAATGAAATAATTGATGCATTTAAGGGAAAGCTAGATAAGTACATGAGGGAGAAAGGAATAGAAGGATATGCTGATAAGGTTAGATGAAGTAGGATGGGAGGAGGCTTCTGTGGAGCAAAAACACTGGCATACACCATTTGGGCCGAATGGCCTGTTTCTGTGCTGTAAATCTGATGCAATTCTATGTAATGTTCTTAATTTAGTTTCATAACTGACTTTTTACCCATTTTGTACCCCTCCCTTTATTCTCCCACCTCTGCTGAAGTTGCTGCTTCCTGCTTTGGTTCAGTTCCATAGGCACCCGCCATCCTCCTTTATCCCTTTCATCTGGCCACTCATAACGTGTGAGCATAAACAGTGAGCGTCACATGCAGTTCAATTGTATGGCATCACAGTCAAGCTTGAACCGACCTCATCTGATGTCCATAGATGTGCAATTTCCAGCCAGAGGCACTGGCAATAATTATAGCGCTCCAATTACTGCCTTGACTGAAATGAGTTTCCTTACCAAGAATTGAACCTGGGACCTGATCTATATAGCTTAGTACCACAGCAGGCTACGAGACCATTGATAAGTTCCCATTTTTGGTAGAATTTGTCTCTGCAGTCAGAGCTTGTAAAGGTATTTAGACCCACCTTGCACAATCTAAAAACAAGTATAATACGAAATAAGATTTCTTTCATTAAAGCTAAACTCTAGGACAGCCGTTGATCAAAATATCCATTTCTTCCCTTGACTTCAGTGCTAAACTCCTCTTCCAAATGCATTCTCAACCAGGGATGTAAAGCATTCTAATTGGGCACCCACCCAAGCAGGTAGTGTAAATATTATGGTATTACAGTAATGAATACCATCAGTAAGAAAGATGTGACCCATTTATATGTTTTAGTTTTACGTTATATTGCAGTCATACTTGTTTAAGTAACTGAGAATTCACAGATAAATGATGAACAGTTTAATCTCCTGGCTAGCTTTGAATTATATTTATACGTGTATGAGTATCCAATTTGCAATTTTTTCGGCAAGAAGGAACCTTGAATTCCAAGGTTTTAAAATTGGAAACTATTGGCAATAGTTAGGTACAGGGGCCGTGACATTTTTGCCAGAATTCTTTTGAATTTTGTGTAGTGTCATCATCTGAAGACCTGATTAGAAGGTAGGTGTTAGAACTCCAAATTTAGAACATTGGAGCTATTGCTGCTTAACGGAGCTAATTTGATTCGAAGTCCAGTTTTGAGCCCTGTGTTTAAGCACTGGTTTTGTCGATCTAGGTATGGGTTGCTTTTAAGAAAAGTTGTTTCATCTTTTACTTTCTTGACCAAATTCTCCTGATGTGAAATAATCACAGAAAAAACTGATATAAATTTAAATGGAGACATTTTGATTAAGCTTTAGCTGTACATAGTAGATCACTCGGGGCAAAGTTTCAGGATTGAGAATTTTTATTTGGCAAAATGCCATCATTTTGAGTAAGTGGAGGAAGCAATATCATTTAAAGTTAATTCTAGAACACCAGTATATTTATAGTGTGATGTTCTTGGTATTGGAGCATAAGTATTCAGAGAATAAACTGCTGATCCTCATTGCAAATATAGCAAACATTTTGATTGGGTATTCAAGATGAGTACTGATACGACTGCGTTTGCAGTGTAACCAAGTGTGATTGCCAAAACTGCAATTCAAATCATGTCCATTACACCCCCAGCCTAAAATCAGATCATTTATTATGCATGCTGTCAGCAACACACAATTCCACTAAGGCACTTTTTTGGCTTGTACGCAATTTCTCATGAAGAAATCCTCACTAATATCTATTGTAGAATTGGCTGCTTCTGCCAAAAATTTAAGAGGAATGCTTCTGGACTATATTCTGATGGTGAGTAAATTATTCTCCTTCGATATGCTCCCGCGCAATTCAATGCTTTATGAATAACTTGCACACATTTTGGGCTTGAATCTATTTAAAAACTTTTCTTTGCATTGTGCAAACAAAAATATATGGCTGTGTTTACACAACATGTTAATTTACCAAAATGTTGAGCCATGGAGTGGTAAACTGTAGTCTGAAGTGCACTAGTGAGTTGTAGATCTCAGCTGGACTTAGGGTATGGGGTGGCTGGTGCATGTAGGAGAGGGAAATCTTCGAGATTTAACTAGGAATGCCCTTCTGTACCTCTCAGTTGGTCAAATGGTTTGTACAGTGGGAGAAGGAAAAGAATAAGTAGAGTTCTAAGCCACCACATTGTGCTACATGGATCGAGGTGTTATGCAATGAATTAGAAAGTATTTACCTTTAAGAAACTAGTTCAAAAGAATGCTCCTAGAATTGCTTGCTAAAACTGAAGTTTCCTTCTAGTTTTTGGAACAGTTAATGGGTGTGATTAAGGAAGATGATCTTCTTGCATATGATTACATAGGATATACGGCACAGAACAGGCCATTCGGCCCAACCAGTCCATGTCGGCATTTATGCTCCACACGAGCCTCCTCCCGTCTTTCCTCATCTAAATCTATCAGTATAACCCTCTATTCCCTTTTCCCTCATATGCTTGTTTAGCCTCCCCTTAAATGCATCTATAGTATTCAATTCAACCACTCCCTGTGGTAGCGAGTTCCACATTCTCACCACTCTTTGGGTGAAGAAGTTTCTTCTGAATTCCCTATTGGATTTCTTGGTGACTATCTTATATTGATGGCCTCTAGTTATGCTCTTCCCCACAAGTGGAAACATTCTCTCTGTATCCACTCTATCAAAATTTTTCATAATTTTAAAGACCTCGATTAGGTCACCCCTCAGCCTTTTTTTCAGAAGAGACCCAGCCTGTTCATCCTTTCCTGATATGTATACCCTCACATTTCTGGTATCATCCTTGTAAATCTTCTCTGCACCCTCTCCAGTGCCTCTATATCCTTTTTATAATATGGCGACCAGAACTGTATGCAGTATTCTAAGGGCTGGATTTTCATTGACCCGTGGAGGTGGGTTTGGAGGCGTGTGGGGGGGTTAAAATTGCGAAAACTGGCGGGCGGGCACAAGCCCGCCTCCACGCAATTTTCATTAAATCGTGTCTGCTGGTCCCGACTCCAAGAGGCGGGATAGGCTGTTAAGGCCCTTAACAAGCACTAAATTGCCTCTATAATGCCATTTTGAAAGGCCTTTGTGATTTTAACCCTTTTTCTACGTGAAGCACGCCTGTTCTGAACCACGAATGTGAAACCTGGCAGGAGCACATTTGGTTAGCTGGCTGGCTATGGGGATGAATATATGGATGGCTATGTGGATGGATGCATATATGGATGGATGGGGAGGAGACATATCTGGGAGTGGTGGTGTAAAAATATCTGGGAGCAGACTTAGGGCTGCTGCTGTCATTTGGCATCCAGGTCCTCTCTCAGCAAAGGCCAGGCAGTCTTTGAAGACCTTCAATGCAGCAGCAATGATGACATCATCAGAGGTGACTTTCAGACTGAAAACACTAATTGATTCATGGGTTCCCACATGCTGAAACTCAATTGCCCAATTAGGTGAAAATTGCATCAATCTCCCACATCCAATTGCAGTCGGGTGGATAACACGCAAAGTGGATGACACGACCCCAACCCGCCCCAGTATCAAAATCAGCCCTCAGTGTGGTCTAACCAAGGTTCGATGCAGGTTTAGCATAACTTCCCTACTTTTCAATTGTATATCTCTAGAAATAAACGCTAGTGCTTGGTTTGCTTTTTTTATGGCCTTGCTAACCTGTGTCGCAACTTTTAGTGATTTGTGTATTTGTACTCCAAGATCCCTTTTTGTTCCTTTACCCCACCTAGACTCGCACCCTCCAAGTGATAAGTGATCTCCCTATTCTTCCTACCAAAATGTAATACGTCACATCTATCTGTGTTGAACTTCATTTGCCAATTATATGTCCATTCTGCAAGTTTATTAATGTCCTCCTGTAATTTGTTGCAGTCCTCCTCAGTATTGACTACCCCCCCCCCCCCCCAAATTTGGTGTCATCCACAAATTTAGAAATTGTGTTTTTGATTCCAAAGTCTAAATCGTTAATGTAAATTGTGAACAGCAGTGGTCCCAGCACTGATCCTTGTGAAACACCACTATCCACCTTCTGCCACTGTGAATAGCTAACCTTTACTCCTACTCTCTGCTTTCTGTCCCGAAGCCAGCCAGCAATCCATTCTGCTACTTGTCCCCTGACTCTGCATTCTCTGACCTTGTTCATCAGTCTATTATGGGGTACTTTATCGAAGGCCTTTTGAAAATCCAGATAAATTACATCTACTGCATTACCATTGTCTACTCTCTCTGTTACCTCTTCAAAAAATTCAGTAAGGTTGGTCAAGCAAGACTTTCCCTTTTGAAATCCATGCTGACTATTCATTATTATTTTTGGTTTCGAGATCTTCTATTTTCTCCTTTTTAGTAGGGATTCCATTATTTTTCTTACCACCGATGTTAAGCTGACTGGTCTATAATTCCCTGGACATGGTCTATCCCCCTTCTTAAATATCGGTATTACATTAGCTATCCGCCAGTCCTCTGGCACTATACCTTTTTCTAATGAATTATTAAATATATGTAGTAATGCCTCTGCTATAGCTTCCCTAGATTCTTTTAAAATGCGTAGATGCACTCCATCCGGAGCAGGGGGTTTATCCTCTTTGAGTTTGATTAGTTTATTTAATATATCCCTGTTTTTATTTTAAATGCACTGATCTCATTACTAATCTCATCATCCAATGTCATGCCCACCTGTTCTATCTCCCTGGTAAATACTGAAGCAAAATAATTTATTTAATATTTCTGCCATCTCTCTATTGTTACCTGTGGTATTATCCTGTCTATCCCTTAATGGCCCTATTCCCATCCCAACCTTCCTTTTTTTTTATTGACGTGCCTATAAAATATTTTACTATTTTGTTTTATGTTCCTATGATAATTCAATTTCATCATTCCTCTTTGCCTCCCTAATTGTTTTTTTTGACTTCTCTCCTAATCTTTTCATATTCTCCCTTATCATGCACTCCCCTGCTGTCTATGTACTTAATGTATGACTCTTTCCTGACCCTCAATTGTTCCCTTATGGCTTTATTCATCCATGGAGTCTCATTATATAGAGGATTGGCTATCTAACAGAAAGCAAAGAGTTGGGATAAATGGTTCATTCTCAGACTGGCAATCAGTAACTAGTGGTGTTCCACAGGGGTCAGTGCTGGGTCCCCAACTCTTTACAATCTATATTAATGATTTGGAGGAAGGGACCAAGTGTAACATATCAAAATTTGCAGATGATACAAAGATGGGAGGGAAAGTAGTGAGTGAGGAGGACATAAAAAACCTGCAAGGGGACATAGACAGGCTAAGTAAGTGGGCAGAGATTTGGCAGATGGAATACAACACTGGAAAGTGTGAGGTGATGCACTTTGGCAGGAAAAATCCTAGAGCAATTTATTATCTTAATGGCAAGAAACTGGAGAGTACTGAAGTGCAAAGGGATCTGGGGGTCCTGGTGCACGAAACTCAAAAGGTTAGTATGCAGGTGCAGCAAGTGATTAAGAAGGCAAATGGAATGTTGGCTTTCATTGCTAGGGGGATAGAATATAAAAATAGGGAGGTATTGCTTCAGTTGTACAAGGTATTGGTGAGACCGCACCTGGAATACTGCATACAGTTTTGGTGCCTTACTTAAGGAAAGACATCCTTGCTCTCGAGGCAGTGCAAAAAAGGTTCACTCGGTTAATCCCGGGGATGAGGGGGTGGTCATATGAGGAGAGGTTGGGTAGATTGGGACTCTACTCATTGGAGTTCAGAAGAATGAGAGGCGATCTTATTGAAACATATAAGATTGTGAAGGGGTTGGATCGGGTGGATGCGGGGAGGATGTTCCCGATGACGGGTGAGACTAGAACTAGGGGACATAGTCTTAGAATAAGGGGCTGCTCTTTCAAAACTGAGATGAGGAGGAACTACTTCACTCAGAGGGTGGTAGGTCCATGGAATATGCTGCCACAAAAAGCTGTAGAAGCTACATCATTAAATAAATTTAAAACAGAAATAGACAGTTTCCTAGAAGTAAAGTGCATTAAGGGTTACGGGGAGCGGGCAGGAATTTGGACATGAGTCTAGGTTCGGATCGGTCATGGCCCTGTGGGTAGTGGAGCGGGCCCAGGGACCGTGTAGCCTGATTCTGCTCCTATTTCGTGTGTGCAATTCTGTTAGATGCAGGAGATGGTTCTGTGATAGATAGTAGATTGGCGGTTAGGATCAGATCAGCCATGATCTTATTGAATGGCGGAGCAGGCTCGAGGGGCCGATTGGCCTACTCCTGCTCCTATTTCTTATGTTCTTATGTTCTTATTATTGTTTAGTTTGTTCTTTCCTTTTAGCGGAATATATTTTTCCTGCACTCTGTTGAACACCATTTTAAATGTTTCCCATTGCTGTTCTACATCATTGTTTGCCAATACTGTTGTCCATTTTATTTTCCCAAGTTCTGTTCTCAGCACCTCAAAATCAGCTTTTCTCCAATCTATTGACCTGGTTTTTGTCATACTTATGTCCTTCTCAATTATCATCTTAAAGCATATTATATTATGGTCACTTTTGCCTGTATGTTCCCCTACTTTTACTTCTCTTATCTGCTCTGGTTCATTCCCCATTACTAGATCCAATAGCGAATCCTTCCTTGTAGGGCTTTTTACATATTGGGTTAGAAAGGAGTCCTGTACACATTGTAGGAACTCCATTCCCTTATCCCCTTTACCTACCTCTTCTGTCCAATTAATATCGGGGTAATTGAAATCCCCCATGATGATTATTCTATGTTTTTTACTTATTTCCCTAATTTGTCTGCATATTTCTTCCTCCACCTCCCTTCCACTATTGGGTGGATTACGCCTATTAGTGTGATTGATCCTTTATTATCTTTTATCTCTATCCATATGGATTCTATTTTTGTCTTGCTGATATCTGCGTCACTTTTTCTACTGCCATTATGTTACCCTAATAAGTACAGCTACTCCCCTTTTTCCCTCCCTATCTTTTCTAAGTATGTTATACCCTGCAATGTTTAATTCCCAGTCCTGATTTTTCTGTAGCTATGTCTGAGTAATCCCTACTATGTCTGGCTCCTTGCAACGCTTGATTGCCTCTAGCTCCCCTGTTTTATTACGGACATTGTGTGCATTGCTGTACAGACAGTTTAACACATTTTTAATGGGATTTCCTCTCTCTTTATGTTTAGCCATCTTTTTAGACTCCTCCTGTTCTATAACTCTATTTATTGGCCCAGAAATTGATCTCGCTCTGTTCCCGCGGGGGTAAGCCTTCCCCGCAATGTCTCACCTCGCTTGTGCTTTTTCAGATCCAGCTCGCACGAACTTGATGTTCCAGACATCAGCTGTGCTGGGCTTGCGTATCCCAGCGGCGTAGTGAATTCGTGCGAGCTGTGGGATCACGTGACTCAGTTAGAGCCAATGGCAGCACACCATCTTCCATTCATAAGTCTCACAGCATGGCTGTGAAATCTATGAATCTTACACCCCCCCCAAAATAACAGCTAAACCTCAATTAAATTTAAAAAAAAAAAACCATCACATTAATAAAATAAGTATAGTTAATTAAATTAACCATTTTAAATAAAAAATTAAATTTTTGAAAAAATTTAAAATCTTTTAAAAAGTTTTAAAAATAAACTTACCTGTCTTTAAAGTCTCTAAAAAAGATATACCTGTAAAAAAAAAAATTCAAAAAAATACTTAATTCACTACTTACCTTCTTAAAAGCGGGTCTTACTCCTCCTTTTTACATTTCCAAAATCTTCAGTACTTACCTGCGCGTCCAAAGCATGAAGTGCACAGCGTGCGCGCAGCCTGTAGCGCGCACGCGATGCACCGAGGACCCGCCCCCTTTTCTGAAGAGCAATTGCCGGTTTTCAGCGCATGCGCAGGGCATGCAGAAAACCGGCAATTGGAGTGGGAATACGCGAGAGTATGCAGTGCGTACTCTCGCGTCGCGGGATCAATTTTCGGCCCATTCCCTTGTCATCAGTGTCCTCCCTTACTTTATTCTTTCCTATGCTCTCTCTTTCTGTTTTTTGTTTATATTTAGGCTGGTTACGTTTCTTGTAGATCTCCCCCCCCCCCCCCCCCCCCGCCCCCAATCTTACTAGTTTAAAGCCTTTGCCACCTCCCTATTTACCCGTTCCGCTAGGACACTGGTCCCAACCTGATTCAGGTGGAGCCCGTCCCATCGGTATAGCTCCTTCCTGTCCCAGAACTGGTGCCAGTGTCCCTTGAAAAGGAACCCCTCTTTCCCACTCCAGCCCTTTAGTCACGTGTTAATTCTCCTGATCTGTCTGCTTCTGTGCCAGTTTGCACGTGGCTCGGGCAATAATCCAGAGATTATTACCCTCTATGTCTACACATTTCCCGTCGAGAATCCATGATATTGATAAACTCCCAGACTTTTTATTCGTTCCTGGGATGTGGGCGTTGCTGGCAAGGCCAGCATTTATTGCCCTTGAGAAAGTGGTGGTGAGCCGCTGCCTTGAACCGCTGCAGTCCGCGTGATGAAATACTCCCATAGTGCTGTTAGGGAGGGAGTTCCAGGATTTTGACCCAGCGACTATGAAGGAAAGGCGATATATTTCCAAGTCAGGATGGTGTGTGACTTGGAGGGGAACTTGGAGGTGGTGGTGTTCCCATGCGCCTACTGCCCTTGTCCTTCTAGGTAGTAGAGATCATGGGTTTGGGAGTTGCTGCTGAAGAAGCCTTGGTGAGTTGCTGCAGTGCATCTTGTAGATGGTACACACTGCAGCCATGTTGCACCGGTGGTGGAGGGAGTGAATGTTTAATGTTGTACTATAGCTGCCTGTTGGGAGGTGTGCAAGAATGGCCTGGGGTGACTGGAGCTATGCACTAAAAACATGTTTCAGTTTTTATCCCTTAATTGCACAGACCGTCTGTGTGTGTGTGTGTGTATATATAACATATAGGAGCTGTTTCTAGTATTGCTTCTGTTGTAAAGTTCAGCAGTAGTTTTATATTCTCATGTAATAAGGCACTCTTTTACTGCTCTCTTGTGGCACATAAAAGGAACTGTCAGTACTTTGAACTGCATATTTATTTTTACATATGGCTTAGTTTAACTGTAATTTGACCATGTGGCTTTCAAACTGTATATAGTTATTGCGGAAAGGAGAATGTAAAAAAAGGTTTTGGGAATGTTAAATTTGTAAAGAGGATTTTTTTTTTTTGTAAATCTGTAAACTTTTAGTAATTTAAGTATATAATTTTTGATATTGCAAGAGAAATGTCCCTGCATGTATGTTTCATTTAAAATTTTAAACAATCTGTTTCCTACTTTCTTCCTACAATCAGAAAAAGTGGGTCGGTTATTTAGGGCATCAATATTGTGCAGCCAACTTAAAATTCCAAGTACAGTAAACTCTTTCTTATCTGGCACCTATGGGACCAGGATGGTGCCGGTTGATGAAAAATTCTGGATAACCGAATTACCAACCAAGGCAATTTTTAACACAAACAAAAATAAAAACCACTGACTAACTCGGCCACCGCGGGAGACTCGGACTCGGCAAAACGAGTGCTGGATGGATTCGGCAAGATTACCGGTTATCTATTTTGCCAGTTATTAAAGTATTCCGGATGATTAAGTGCCGTTTAAACAAGAATTTACTGTATTGAAGTAATTTAGTGTGTTTGGAAAGAAGGAAGGATATCTTAATTTTGATTTACACTATTTTGTTAGTATTTTTTTCCTTTAGTTTAAGAATGCTCTGCCAAGGAAATGTGTGAGTGAAATTGAAAAGTAAATGTAGAGAAATGGAGCTTAGATTTGTCAGATTTGAATTGAGCATCTAGCTTTTAACATGTAGCACTAAGCATTAATACTGAAGTGCTGTTGAACTGATTCACAAACATTTCAGACAGTGGCCAGCCATTGCTTATAGTCTATACTGCTTGTGTTTCCGTCCTAGAAATGAACAAATTTACAGTTCAGTGCACTGTGCTATACTTGCGTACGAGAAGGAATTGTGCAGTTCCAATAAAATAATTGCCATTTCATAGGGCATAAACTTTTTAATATCTGTACTTTTACATATGTATTTGTGTCAGCTTGACTCAATAATGCCAATCTCTCCTGCATCAGAAGGTCGGGGCCAGTCTGATTCCAGTATTTGAGCACACAGTTTAGGCTGACCATTCAGTACATTACGGAGGGAATACTGCATTTTTGAAGGTGTCGTCTTTCGAATGAGACATTCAGTGTAGGCCATGTCTATTTGTTCAGATCGCACTATCATAACAGCAAGGGCATTCTTTTGGTGTCTTGGCCAACACTTATCCCTCAGCCAACAGGACCGAAATACACAAACTGATCATTGATTTCCCTTGCTGTTTGTGGGAGCTTGCAATGCACAAATGTGCTGCCATGTTTGCCTGCCTCACAACAGTGACCACACTTTGATCTAGAGGACATGAAAGGCACTGTATAAATGCAAATTCATTCTTTTTGTATTGCAAGAGATGTATAATTTATTGTGAAAATATGAACCACTTTATTTGAATAGAATATCTGTATTGGAGCCTTAAATTATTTGTTTTTCTCTTAATTTTTTTTTGCCATTTCCTGATGGGTTTCATTGCTTTTTTTTGTTTTGAGACGTTACATTTCTAGATACTGTCTTAAGAGGAATGACCAGACTGAAGTGCTCCTCCTTTATTTTAACTTCATGCCTTCTTGTTTTTAGGGAAATCCAGTTGCTCAGGAGACTACGACACAAAAATGTAATCCAGTTGGTAGATGTGCTGTATAATGAAGAAAAGCAAAAAATATATCCTTTTTTTGTGACTGGAAAATATTTAATATTAAATCCTGCAAATTAGAGTTACCTGTAAGTTTTGAAGTTAATGGGATACCTACCTGTATGGGTAAAATGGGATGACTTACGTTTCCTTTGGAGTATACCAAGTAATAGGCTTGACCTGAACAAAGTGATGATTTTTAAACACAGTCTTGATTACAGCTCGTGGCTCCTGTGGTTTAAGGTACAATGATATATGGCTAAACTAGCCACACATGTCCAGTAATTTCCTGTCCATCATAATGATAAACTATTGCATTTAAAAATCTATTCGGGGCTCTTCTATGACTAACTTCAATATTTTTTTTTGAAGGTGGTGCTTTATAAATGGGTTTCATTACTTCCAGTTAATAATCAGTTCTGATGTTTAGAATTATTTTAGGAAGAGTTATCAGTATTGCTAGTAATTCTTATTCTTTTGTGTGTTCTTTCTCTACTAGATGTTGAAGTTTAACTCAGTTGTAAATAGTAGAAAATACATAAGTCTGTGTACAGGAAACTTTCGTTTATCCGGCATCGACGGGTCCGGTGTGGTGCCGGTTTATCGAAAGTACCGGATAACGGAGAGTTATATCTACCGAGGCTATTTTTAACAAAGAGACTCCAGGCAGCACGGGAGAATCAACTCCTGCTACTGCAGTGTTTCGGACTTCCGACAGCGCCAGGAGGCCGAGTAGTGGCACTTTTGAAAAGTACCCCTACTGACTAAATCGGCGTTCGCGGACTCGGACTCGGACTCGGGATCGGCAACATTGCCGGTTATTTGAGAGGAGTTTTCGGAGCACTCGGCGTTCGCGGAGACTCGACTGCGACTCGGCAACATTGCCGGTTATTTGAGAGGAGTTTTCGGAGGATGATTTTTGCCGGTTAAGCGAGAATTCCGGATATTTGGGTGCCGGATAAACGAAAGTTTCCTGTATATACAAAGCCTACTGTTCAGTTTGCAAGAAAACCTTTACAGCTAAGTTATGGTCCAAAGCAATTTCATAGTTGAATAATATGGTATTTTTTCAGGTGGAAAAATTAATCCTTCAAAAACACTGATTATCTGATTTAATACTGTGTAAAATCAACTTCATTACAAAACCTTGAATACTGCTGTCACACTTTGCAGTTATGCTATTAATTCCTTGTGTTTTGAGCATCTTGCACCACATAAACTCATTAGTGAGAATAAAAAACATATTGCCAACTCCGTTAAGGGGGGAAAGATTCGGTATTGACCATTTTGGGGTGCTAACATAGCCTGGGCGCTAACTTTAGCATCCGGTGCTAATTAGCGCCGGCGACCCCGAAATTCAGTTTTAGCGACCCAAGAGGGAGGTGGAGTGCTAATTCAAGCACTCCACTTCCTTCTTCGAGCGCTAACCCTGAATATCGGGGTGGTGCGTTCTGCAGCGCTGCGCACTGGGCCACGTAGCGCTGCCGCATGGAAGGGCTCTTCCCCTCATTAAAGGAGAGGGCCCAAAGCCCACAACTCTGCAGGGCCCTACCTGGACCACCGGGGAGCAGCAGCCCGGCACAACCGCGGCACGGACCCTGCTTTCAAGGACTCAACGAGCTGCAACAAGTAAGTTGCCCCTTCCCCCCCCCCCTCCCCCCCCCCCCCCCCCCCCGCCCGTCGCCTCCCCATAGCGCCCCACGAGCCTCCCGCTGCTCCGTTATCGCCCCCTGAATCGGTCGTTCTCATCGCCCGGTGCAGATTCAGGGGGCGCGCGGCCAATTTTGCAGGCTGGGTGAAAACGAGGCGCTGCGCACGATGATGATGTCATCGCCAGCCGGAGTGGGGCGCTACCGGTTACCGCCGCCGCTGAATTTAGCGGGAGTCGTTAGCGGCGCCGCACCCAGGCGAAAAGTAGTTTGCGCCCCGTTAGTGCCCCCCGGAGGCGCTAAGGTGCCCAATTTCTAGCCCAAGATGTCTTGCAGGGAATGATGTACGTTCCAGCATGCACCTGTGCAAATTAGTCAGCAGTGGGTTTGCTTTCTTAAATAAAAAACAGGCAATTGTCTTACAGCCAGCTCCATTCATGCTAGTGATGGACTATTTACTGCTGTAGGTTTCACGAGCAGGACTTCTTTACATTTCCTCAGTCTTCATATTCAAAATAATCATGATATTTCAGACCTATAACATTTTTTTAAAACATTTCTAACGTGAAAATAATTAAAAATAAAACAATTCGGTGACATTATACGTGGTTTCTTTGTTGGTGTATGGGACATGACGAGACTAATGGTACTGACCGAGTGTAGATGGAATAGATTTAGGCAACAATTCTAGTGGGCAAAGCTACCAACTGAGATAAGAGAAAAGGGAACAAAATATGCAAAACAAACCAGCTTATGCACCACTGCGCATACACAATGCATGGATGTATATTAAGCTCTGGAAAAGCTTGTCTGATCTTACAGAATTCAGTAAATTGAAGGTATGTAATCATTACTGCTTTATGGTCCATTAAACATACTGTGTGGTTGGATGTCTATCTGGTTTTAGATATGAATGGAAACTGTATCCAAGCAGAAAATGTTCTTTCAGCTTAATAATGCAAAGGAAAACCAATTGCTCCTGCTTTAGATACTCTACTTTTGTATTTTGAAGATTTGTGACTGTTTCCATTCAGCTTTTTCAGGATTTGAATAACTTTTTATGATGGAATTTGAAAGTAATAAAATTTATTTGAAACTTCAGTTAATAACAGTCACTGAAATGCCTTTTATAGATGACATTTATTTCAATTGTGGGACATTTTTCCACATTAAAGGCACTGTACAAATGCAAGTAGTTGTTGTTATCTTGCACCTTCCAAGGATTGCGACTGATGTAGTTTGACTTCCGAAAGAGTTTTAGGAAGTGTGACATTTTACAATTCCATATTAAATAAGATATTTAAAGCAATATGATTACAGCGCATGCCAAAATAAGTACCCCTTACAAAGCTGCTTTTGACTCAAGGAAACAAATAAGTAATTTCTTAATTAAATGATGTGGAAGCTATGCATTTTTAACTGTTTATGCTAAAATAAAATTGTCAATGTTTTGCTAATAAGTTGGTCCATAACTTTTCCTTGACTTGCCTAACGTATATGGTAATGGAATATTGCGTGTGCGGAATGCAAGAAATGTTGGACAGTGTCACCGATAAGAAATTCCCAGTATTTCAAGCTCATGGGTAAGTTACTTTCTTTAATTATCATATGGTAGGAAAGACTTTTTTCACTTTTAAGCAAGTCAATTTTACATACCTTCTGTATCTGGCATTCAACTACTTCGTGCCCCCACAAACGTTTAATCATATCCTATTTCCACACCCTCTCTTAATCACGTCTCCACTGCAAACTCGGAAAGCAGTTGTCACCAGAAAAACTTGAAAATACTTTGGGGGTTTTCACAAAACTTGAAAAAAATGACTTATTTTCTCATTTTCTGTTCCTTTTGAAAACTGCCATATTGGTACATATCAACATCAAACATTCACCTGCAAATGTTTTGCACTTCATATTAATTTAGAACCTCCAATAATTAACATAAAGATCTTCTATGCATGTTACATCCATGCAGTATATCTTCCTAAATGTTTGGTGTTGATCTTCAGCACTGAAATAGAGGCTTCAGTTGTGAATTATGTGTGAGGCTCTCACTGAGGTTAGTGGAAGATTTAGATTTGGCTTGCCTCTTTAAGTGGCTCATAGAGTCATAACGGCACAGAAGGAGGCCATTCGGCCCATCGAGTCCGTGCCGGTTCTCTGTAGAGCAATCTAGTCAGTCCCATTCCCCTGCTCTATCCCTGTAGCCCTGCAAGTTTATTTCTCTCAAGTGCCTATCCAGTCTCCCCTTGAAAACATTGAGTGTCTCCGCTTTCACCACTTCCGTCGGCAGCGATTTTCCAGGTCCTCACCACTCGTTGCGTAAAAAAGTTTTTCCTCGCATCCCCCCTGTATCTCTTGCCCAAAACCTTAAATCTGTGTCTCCTAGTCCTTGTACCATCAACTAGTGGGAACAGCCTTTCCCTGTCTAGCCTATCCAAACCCGTCATAATCTGGTGCACCTCTATCAAATCACCCCTCAACCTCCTTTGCTCTAATGAAAACAAATCCAGTTTCTCCAACCTGTCCTTGTAGCTAAGAACCCCCATCACCGGAACCATTCTGTTAAATCTCCTCTGCACCCTCTCAAGGGCCTTCACATCCTTCCTAAAGTGTGGTGACCAGAACTGGACGCAATACTCCAGTTGTGGTCTAACCAGCGCTTTATAAAGGTTCAGCATAACTTCTCTACTTTTGTATTCAATACCTCTATTTATGAAGCCCAAGATCCCATATGCTTTGCTAACCACTCTCTCTCTCTCTCAATATGTCCTGCCACCTTCAGGGACCTATGCACTTTAACTCCCAGGTCCCTCTGTCCCTGCACATTCTTTAAAACTGTGCCATTAAGTGTATATTGTCTCTCCCGGTTCCTTCTGCCAAAATGCATCACCTCAACTTCTCTGTATTAAATTCCATCTGTCGCTTGTCTGCCCATGCTGCTAGAGTTTTCTATGTCCTATTGCAGTCGATTGATATCATCATCACTGTTTGCCACCCCCCCAAGTTTGGTGTCATCGGAAAATTTAGAAATTCTACTCTCTATTCCAATATCCAGGTCATTTATATAACAAAAAAAGCAGTGGCCCCAGCACTGACCCTTAGGGAACACCACTGTCTACCATTCTCCAGTCTGAAAAACAGCCATTTACCACAACTCTCTGTTTTCTGTCCTTAAGCCAATTCCTTATCCAAGCTGCCACTGACCCACCTATTCCATGAGCCTCAATTTTGTTAACCAGCCTTCTAAGTGGTACTTTATCAAACGCCTTCTTAAAATCCATGTAGACAACATCCATTGCATTCCCTTCATCAATCCTCCCTGTTACTTCATCAAAAAATTCAATTAGTCAAACACGATCTGCCTTTTACAAATCCGTGTTGACTCTCCTTAATTAGCTTAAACCTTTCCAAATGCCTGTTAATTTTATCCTTGATTATTGTTTCTAAAACTTTACCCACCACTGATGTTAAACTGACCGGCCTATAGTTACTAGGATTGTCCTTACACCCTTTCTTGAACAATGGTGTCACATTTGGCACTTTCCAATCCTCAGGCACGTCTCCCGCATCTAGAGAAGATTGGAAAATTATGGCAAGCAAGGCTCATTGTCACTTTACACTTTAAAAGTATCATTTTCTTCAAACTTTTTTGTTGTGGCATGCTACTGATTTGTTTGTGCACTTGTTTCCCCAATTTAGGCTGTGGTTTGAGACTAATTAATATGGGCCTAGTGCAGAGGGATTATAGAATAATTGGTTAAACAATTGAATTTCCTGAACTAAAGTTGCTAAGTAAAGTTATTATAGAGCAAGAGCACACACTGAAATGTTAATGGTGTCCATTTTGTTATGGGAGCATCCAAAAGAGAACTGCATCTAAAGTTTTACATGTGTTGAGATAGAAGCTGTCATGTTCTTTGAATGTAGTTGATCAGTACAGTAAATGACTCATTCAGCAGATTCCTCATGCCACATACTATATTACAAATTAAACATAAATGAAGGCTGCAAATTTGGATCGGCCATGGGTACCTTCTCGGGTTCAGCGGCATCAGTCCCTCCCATAAGTGAATCCCATGCTCCTTATATGCTGGAGTAGACTCTCACTGCCCAATATTTACTTATACAGCAGCATAACCCAGGGATATTACAGTAGATAGCTCCTTGTGATCTGATCCAGACCTTTTGTTCTCCAGCTTTTTCGAAGGCAGACCATTAAAACGTCTGGTAAGACCGGACCAGATATGAATCATTAAGCTGCTTTATTTCACAGCAAGTGTACGTAGAAAGGAACACTTATGATTAAACTTATTCAATCAATTCAATTTGTCTTTGCATAATAATTCAAAAATAATGAACATGCTGTACTTTGCCATATTAGTGGGTCGTCCTGCTTGGGTTAAATAAAATAACTTCTAACTACCCTCTTTCATTCTCATTCTCAGCCTGGTGACTGCCTGCTCTTGCAGGTTTCTGTTTAAAGACCTCCCTGCCAGTGTCTTTGTCTTTGTGTTTTTAATTTTCTCAAAATAATTTTGACAGGTACTTCTGCCAACTGATTGACGGTCTAGAATATTTGCACAGTCAAGGAATAGTCCACAAAGACATTAAACCAGGCAACCTACTGCTAACAACGGATGGCACTTTGAAAATCTCAGACCTAGGAGTAGCTGAAGTATGTATCCTAGTTCTTATTACACAGCATAACACACATATATACTTTATTTAATGTTGCATAAGTACTTGTCTTAATATCCAACATTTTCAAAAAATAAACATTTGGAGTTCTGTTTCTTAGTCATTGCTTAAGAATGTAGTATTTTCAAAGTTGTGATCGCTCCTGATAAACATGGGAGAGAATTTTCATTTTGAAAGAATGGTTTTAAACTCAAAAGGGAAATTCAGAGGAAGGCTGTCTTTTTTTTGGAGTGGATGACCAACCTTGATTTGTTCAAAAGCTGAAGAAAGCTTGAGAGTTTCAGTTCTGTCGAAGAATGTAGCCCCATGCCGACAATACTTAACGGTAAGTAGTATTTCAGAAAAGATGATTGGGTAGAAGATGTCAGTCCTTTTTACATCATTCCCCATCAGTGTTCGTTGAAAACCTCTGAGTTCAGTTGGTCCTTTGGTGCCATTCAACGCTGGAACCCGCAGAGTGAACAAAACACTGAAGCCCTTGACTGTTGCTTTTGATGCTGTCACTTCCAGTGCAGTACCAATCACTCTCATTACTTTGTAGTCTCGCAAAGTATGGAATGTTTTCAACATTTATTTGACCTACGGTTCTTCATTTCCTTAGAATTGAAGAAAAAGCTCAAGATGATGACATTGCCACAAATGATGTAGGCAGTGGAGTTACTGACTGGCAGTTATCTCAAGCATGTACTCTCTGATGGGATTCCAGAGTCCTACTGAAGGTACCTGGTGTTGAGAGTGACAGGGATTCAGTGCTAATACAAGATACTCCTCTTTGGTCTTGTACTGTCACTAAAGCAGACTTCCTCAGATTGAGGTACCTCCAGCCTATGTTCCCTTTAAGCTCTGGAACTCCCTCCCTAACAGCACCATGGGAGTACCTTCACCACACGGACTGCAACGGTTCAAGAAGGCGGCTCACCACCTTCTCGAGGGCAGTTAGGGATGGGCAATAAATGCTGGTCTTGCCAGCGACGCCCACATCCCATGAACGAATAAAAAAAATTCACAGGTATTCAACCTTTTCGAGCTTGAATTTCATTGTAAGTCAGGGAAATTTTATAGTGAATACATGAAAGGGAAGATCTGTCCTTCATAGGAGCAAGTTCGTGACCATGTAGAATCATAGAATGACATAGCACAGCAGGAAGCCATTCAGCCCATCGTGCCTGTGCTGGCTCTTTGAAAGAGGTAGTTTCACTACTACTTTATCATTTTGGGGTTATTAAGCCCAAATAATACAGCTTTAGAGCAAGAAGCAGGCTCAACAATACATGCAGACCTGGCACTTATTTCAACATGTTTTTGGCCTCATGGAAGGCTCTTCATGAGACCTTTGCAATATTTCTCCTTGAGTTGACCTCCTCATAGATGAATAGACTTCTATTTGAATGGAGGTAAGTCTTGGGAAAATTGGCCTTTTAAGGATTTGGCGTCTTGCCGTAGCCATGAGAGTGTGCTGTTTTCTCCTTGGCCCATACATCATACAAGATATTGTTCTGGTACTGCACTTCATTCTCTCATTAATTCTTCATTCTCTTCTGTTGCCTACATATCAGAAAACTGTTTAACATGATCGCAAAAATGTTTTTGTGGTTTCTGGCCTTGGTGGCAGATGCTACTGTTAGAGAGGAGCAATCATCTGTAGGTGTAGTAAATTTAGCTGTGTGCTATGTGGCACAGACTCTAGCATTAAGCAGTGGGACTGGTGTCGTTCAAGGAATGAACCTGTGGTACATTTTTGTTTGGTCAAGCACAACAGTAATATGACATGTAAATGAATGAAGGATTCATTTATCCACTTGAGCTTGGGCATAATGCGGTTTTGGCATTGATGCCTTGAGAATGCTACCATCTTTTTGTTGAATATTTTCTCCTGTTTTACATCACAGCAGACATCTTGAGCAGGGACAAGGCTTAACTGTGCACATAGCCACTCATTCTCTAGTTCCGTCATATTATCTAGCAATCTGACACCACATTTGTTTAGACTTAGAAGGCAGATGTCGAGTCGACTCGTAAGAAGCAGCTTCGGAACCAGGCCTTCATTTAAGTCATCACCTGATGGTCAAGAAATATTTTTCCATTGAAAGTAAGCTTCCAATCAACCAGTATTCAGTACCAGCATTGGTGGAACAAACGCCTCAAAGAATAAGATTAAAACTTGTAGAAAGGATCACCCCAGTAGTTTTTGGGCGTTAGAATCTGGGCCAAGGGCAGATAAGATTGGTTTAGGTACAGTTGTGGACTGGGTGCTTGTCAAGTCAAATTTTCTTCTACTTCTGATTCATTAGTACACAGACCACTCAAGGTGATGGGAAAGAATGAAGGGGGTGGAAGAGGGTTTCACTATGGTGCCTGAATAGGGAAACAAATTTCTTATAATGGGAGGTAACCTAAATTTCAACCTGTTGACATGGTCTGCTGGCAGAGTTTCAGATGAATTATTGGAAAAATGCATCAGCTATTTTTACCTTATCTTCTCCTCCATTAAAATCAATTGTTGAATCTGTAGGGGAGAATTCCCTGAGAACATAAAAAGAGCCTTACAGATCAGGCCATCGCTTCTCTGGTCCAAGTCCCATCCTGAGTTTCTCCCTAAGATATTCTCTCTCCTTCCCTCCCTCAGCCTCTGCACTAAGCAACTCCTCATCTTTGGTGATTTCCATCTCCATCTCAACTCAACACGCCTTGCTCTGTCTCCCCTGATTTCACTACACTCCTATCCTCCCTCAACCTCTTTCTCCTAACCATGTTCATGGCCACTCCCTCGACCTTTTCAACAGCCGTCGCTTCTCTATCGTCACGGTCTTGATCACAAACAAGACCATCTCTGACTACTTGCCTGTATCCCTCACCACCTACATTACACTCTCACCTTCCAACCCCACTTCCTTCTGCATCTGCTCCTAGGGAAAAAAACAAGTTGCTTACAGTTGCACTTTCAAACTATCAACTGCCTAGCCTTTGGCCTTCCATTCGCCATGATACTTCTGCAGCTGTCGATCTGTTCAACCACATCCTCACCCCAATAAAACCTTTACTCTCTCCCACCCTGATCATTCCCCTTGGTATGGCCTTCATCGTCACTTTCTCAAGTCCAAGTGGCGCAGACTTGAGTGTGTCTGGCACACAACTGGTCTAGCCATCCATCTGGCTGTACCACATCAAGCGATCTAGGGATTCACTTTCCTCTGACTAAACCACCCACTACCCCCTGATCTTCTTGGAGAGCAAAGAGGTGAGTTGGGGAGCGAGTTATGATTTGGAATGCACTGCCTGAAAGGATGGTGGAAGCAGATTCCATAGTAACTTTCAAAAGGGAATTGGTTAAATATTTGAAAAGGAAAAATTTGCAGGGCTATCAGGAAAGAGCTGGGGTGCGGGACTAATTACATAGCTCTTTCAAAGAGCCAGTACAGGCACAATGGGCCAATCAGCCTCCTGTGCTGTAAGATTCTATTCCATGACTTTAACCCCGGCTTCTTTCTTTACACTACTGTCTCCTTAAACCCCTCTCCCCACACTCCTCCAACAAGTGCAAGGATTTCATGGATGTCTTTGTTACTAAGATTGAGACCATGCATTCAGCTGCATCTACTACTTGCACTCCTTCCATTAGCCCACCAGATCAAACCTTCCCCATGACCCCACACCTGGCCTAGCCCTGATCCAACATCTTTCCCTAGTTTCTCACCTATCTTCCTACCTGCAGTCTCTTAACTCATTTTGTCCATGAGGCCCACCTCCTGCTCTCTTGACTCCATTCCCAGTAAACCTCTGAAAAATGAACTTCCCTTCCTGGCCCCCATGCTAGCTGACACTGTAAATAGTTCCCTCTCCTCAGCTACTGTCTCCCTCCCTTTCAAAACCACCTTCGCCACCCTTCTCAAAAATCCCATCCTTGACGCCTCTGAACTTTCTCTTTGTTCTCCTCAATTTCTGTGCATCCATTGACACTCGACCACATCATTCTCCTCCAGGTTGGTGGGACTGCGCTCCCGTGGTCCCACTCTTACCTATCTGATCATAGGCAGAGCATCTCCAGCAATGGTTTCTCTTCCTACCCCTGCATTGTTACCTCTGGAGTCCCCCAAGGATCTATCCTTGACCTCTTCTTCCTCAACTACATGCTGCCCAATGGTGACATTGCCTGAAGACATGGGGTTAGCAGCTACGTGTACACTGATGACATCCAGTTCTAGCTGTCCACCATCTCTCAACCCTTCACTGCCTCTGTGCTTTCAGATTGAGTGTCCGACATCCAGTTTTGGATGATTCACAGTTTTCTCCAGTTAAACATTGGGAAGACCAAAGTCATCGATTTTAGGCCCCATCTCAAACTCTCTGCCCTTGCCACTGATTCCATCCCCCCTCCCTGGCCACTGTCTCAGTTTGAACCAGACTGATTGCAACCTGGGTGTTCTATTTGATCCAGAGCTGAGTTTCCAACCCGCTTTGCTCCACATCATAAAGTCACCTGCCTCTGCCCTGCTTCAACTCATCTGGTGTTGAAATTCTCATCCATGTCACTGCCACCTCTAGGCTCAAATATTCCAATGCTTTCCTGGCCGTCCTCCCATATTCTATGCTCTAAACATTAGCTCATCCAAAACTGCCAGTATCCTATCCTGCACCAAGTCTCGCTCATCCATCACGCCTATCCTTGCTGACCTACACTGGCTCCCAGACCTCAATTACTCCAATTTAAAATTCTCGTCCTTGTGTTTAAATCTATTCATGGCCTTGCCCCTTACTATCAGTAATCTCCACCAGCCTCCCAGAACTCTCTGGCTCTCCAACTCCAGCTTTTTGTGCATCATCCCCTTCATTTGCACCATCATTGGCAGCTGTGCCTTCAGCCATATAGGTTCTATGCTTTTCAATTCCCTCCCTAAATCTCTCTGCATCTCCACCTCCCTCTTTTCCTTTCAGACCCTCTTTAAAACACACCTCTCATCCTCCTAATATCTCCTCTTTGGCTTGGTATCTATTTTTGTCTGATAAAGGGCCTTGGGACATTTTCCATGTTAAAATGCTATATAAATGCAGTATATAAGTTGTTAACTTAAGGACTTGAGTGTGGTTCTTCACAAGTTCATGTAACCTTCTTTTGAGTTCACAGCCACCATCACTATTGTTGTAGGTGTTCACTCACCATCTAAGATCCAGATGGCCCAGCAGGCTTTAAGCTGAATATTTTACCTGGCTCACGTTGACTGTCCAGTTTCGCCTTTCCTTAAATACCTCCTTAAATTAATATCAGTGTTTCAACACAAACATGTGCAACTTTTTCAGTATATTCATTCTTTTATTGTGAAAATCACCTGCTATGTGTGATCAGTGAGATCTAAACTCATGGTTTATTAGTCTTTAATTGGTACTCAATTTTTTGCTATTTGATTTTCAGGTAGAAAACCAGTAAGATTCACTGTCACTTTACAAGCAGTGGCCAACTCCATAGCAGTGGATTGGCATGAGCACAAAGTAGATATTTCCTTAGCTTTGCTAAGCTCATTTATTTTTTTGTATGCTTTACTGCTGCCTTGATCTTTCTGCTAAATGAAATTGACACGGCAGTACTTCTGTCATGGCCTCAAGTAAGACTGATCTTCTTGCTTTGAGAGATGGCATATAGTATGTGAAGAGAACTAATTAAGAACAAAGGTAACTTACTCAGAAATAAAAACAGAAAATGCTGGAAATACTCAGCAGGTCAGGTAGCATCTGTGGAGAGAGAAACCGAGTTAACGTTTCAGGTCGATAACCTTTTGTGCTCTGTCCTGAAACGTTAACTCTGTTTCTCTCTCTACAGATGCTGCCTGACAGGCTGAGTATTTCCAGCCTTTTCTGTTTTTATTTCAGATTTCCAGCATCCGCAGCATTTTGCAACGTACTCCGCTTTGGTTATATCATAAAATCATAGAAATTTACAGCACAGAAGGAGGCCATTCGGCCCATCTTGTCCGTGCCCGCCAACAAAGAGCTATCCACCCTAATCCCACTTTCCAGCACTTGGTCCGCAGCCTTGTAGGTTATGGCACTTCAGGTGCATATCCAAGTACTTTTTAAATGTGATGAGGGTCTCTGCCTCTACCACCCTTTCAGGCAGTGAGTTCCAGACCCCCACCACCCTCTGGGTGAACAAATGTCTCCTCAAATCCCCTCTAAACCGCCGACCAATTACTTTAAATCTATGCCCCCTGGTTATTAACCCTTCTGCTAAGGGAAATAGGTTCTTCCTATCCACTCTACCTAGGCCCCTCATAATTTTATACACCTCACAAAATAGTACTTCACAATTTTTGGCATGAAGTATAATCCACAAATCTTTCATCTCGCCATCCTCCCCACTGGACCTGGCTTAGGATCTTCTTGACAGCATGCTTATTTTTGTTTAACTTCAGTAAGTTTTGAAAGTGTTTCTCTTGTCCTAGAAGAAATGGACTAACCGATGCTCTTATTTGCTGAGGTTTATGCTGAGATGACTCCTGCAGTCAAAGAGCTGCTTAAAAAGGCCTGGAATGCACAAGGTCAAATGACCATCCTGTTGAAAATGTTTTTGGAAGGACCGACTTTAAGCTGAATTCTTTTGATTGAAGGAAAGGTTAAAAACTCTTCAGAGAAGAAAAACCATGGGAAAAAAGAAAGATGCAAGACAATAATACAATTAGTCAGAATTAGTATAACTGGACGAGTATGGAGATTAAGAATGGATAAAAAAATGTATTTAATACATTTCATGTTTGTCAGGTTCAACTCTGGGCAATGGTACATTTTACTTCACTTTGTTCTAACAATAGCCTACTTCAGAAGAGCATTTCCGACTGCAATTTTCCACTTCCACTGTCCTCATTTTGGCATCTGTGAATGAACGTGGGGAGAAACTTTCATCCCATCAGCCTTGGTTGGATTTGAACCCAGGCCCAAGGGGGACAGAACAATAATCTTAACCATCGTGGAACTAGATTTTTTTGATGCATGCTGATATCTGACTAAAATACAAAATAACTTTGATCCCTTGATTTTTTTGCTTACAGGTTTGGATTTGAGGTCCCCCTCAAAGTCTCTTGCATTTCTTCTATTTGCATTTGAAAATGTTTACGTATGTAGTTGAGTGCTGACATTAAATAGCTCTGTATAAAAAGTTTCTTGGAAAAATTTGTTTTTTTTTTAATAAAACCTGCAATCTGCAGGATGTGCCTAAGCTTGCTGTTAAAGTGGAAAATAGAACACCATGAATTTGAAAGTGTTGGTATTTTTTTCTGTACCTAACTAAACATAATTTTTTTTTTTTCAATTCTCATTATTTCAGGCATTGCACCCTTTTGCAGAGGATGACACATGTAGGACAAGTCAAGGGTCACCAGCATTCCAACCTCCAGAAATCGCAAATGGCCTAGATACATTTTCAGGGTTCAAGGTGGACATTTGGTCTGCAGGGGTGACATTGTAAGAAATGTTCTCTGCATAATTATTTATTGATGTACAAAAAAACAAAGAATTTGCATTATGAGATGTTGTGCGGGAAAAGTTCTTATTTAAATGAATGTTAAAGCACCACACAATGCTTTTAACTAACATTGGCCTTGCAGTATCCACACTATCATTTTGTATGTTCAATGAAATGCAGTTTTACAGCATTTTGCAAGTAACTGATCAGCTGTATAACAAAATAAAACCATAGAAAATGATCTATCATTGTGATGAAAGAATCCTCCTTACTCTTGCCCAAAGTATTACATGCTGCTAATCTGGTGGAGATGCAAAGTTTTAACTCTTCCATCGAAAACACTAATTTTATTTCAGTATTAACAAACATTCCTGTGTTTTTTCAGTATGGCCAAATGTTAATGCTGCAAATTTACACACAAAATTGAAATGAAATACATTTTTTGTGAAATTTTATATTGTGGTAAACTCAATGGAATTTTTGTTTTCCAGATACAATATCACAACGGGACTTTATCCATTTGAGGGGGATAACATCTACAAATTGTTTGAAAACATAGGGAAAGGGGAGTACACCATTCCAGAGGAATGTGGACCGTTGCTGTCAGATTTACTGCAAGGTAAGCACAGAAAAATAAAGCACTGTGAAACCTTAGAGATAGGTGGACTTTATGTGAGTTTGCTTCTGGACAGTTGCAGCCACAGGTAACGTAGTTCAAGCACCACTTTCATTGGCTCAAGTTTTTTTTAAATTGCACCTCTTTTGTACCTGGCACGCACATTTGAAATAACATATCTTGAGTCAGAACTAAATAAATGATCTGTTTGACTCTTCTCATGCAGTGTAATAGATGTATTCTGATCACGGAATGCCAGGTCACATTCTTTATGTTTGATGAATTGATTGTAAATGTGTTAAAAATCTTTAATAGTGCCTAGAATTCAAATTCCAAAAATGGGTTCCTAACTGGGCTATACATTTAATATAAACAAAACATTGTCATAATATATTTAAGATGTAATTGCTAAGAGTATAGGCACGGGTGCACAATTTAACTTTATTTTTCCACCCATCTTCATGTGTATATTCACTTCAATAGGGAAAACTACAATGCATTTTATAAAATTGGAAGTGGGTATGGAACCATCCAGTTATTGCTGTTGTTGCACAGCCAGTATTTTACTATAGCTGGGGTATCTTTTCCCCTTGGATGCACACCTATTCTGGGGTGCACTTTATATTCTAGCATGCTGTTGGATGTGAGCAGTGTCTGTGGTTCAGGTGCTGTCCTTACCGCTGATAAATATGTTGGTAGCGGAGGGAACAGAAAACATTATATTTTCTTTTAAACAGGCTCAGCTGGGTATCTGTAGTGGGGCATGTTGTATTGCATCTGTTAATCCCTGTTGTTTTTTGCCGTGTTCCATAATGGTGACATGGAAAAGCTGTATCTTTACAGTGAACCTTTTGACCTGAGTAGTTCAAAACATGTTCATCAATCTGAAACGTTGGGTTGTGATTAATAACAGGCCATAAATGAAGCTTTATTTTTTTGTCCCATCAGCAACATGTTCATAAACACAACATCAGGAGCCATCTTTGTGCACACCTTTTTATGCCATCCAAATGAAACCTACACTGGGATTTTATTGTCATTCTAAACTGGATTGGTACTTCAGTGGGTTATTTTAATTCACGTGGTGATCTGGATATGATTGTGCTACTGATGCCACAGATTGTGGTAGCTGGGTTCTAATTGACATGGAAAATTTGCATCAAAGATTCACCAGGTCACAACTAGGAGTTTGCACATTCTCCCCGTGTCTGCGTGGGTTTCCTCCGGGTGCTCCGGTTTCCTCCCACAGTCCAAAGATGTGCGGGTTAGGTTGATTTGGTTTGATGGTTGGTCGCTATGATAAATTGACCCTTAGTGTTAGAGGGATTTAATACGTGGGGTTACGGGGATAGGGTGGGATATGTGTCAGTGCAGGCTCGATGGGCCGAAATGGCCTCTATCTGCACTGTGTTGATTTTGTGATTCTATGAACTAATGTTCCCTGTAAATTTTTTTTGGGCCCGCGCGGCCTCTTTAATGGGATGCGTGGGTTATTCAAAATTCCGCGCATGCGCGGCTTTTCTATTTAAAAGCCGGCTCACCAGCTGCGCGGGACCTTCAGAGCGCCGCACGGCCGCGTAGCTGCGCAGCTTAAAGGGAACATTGGTCACAACTTTATTTTTATACTTCTGGGCCTCAATTGCCTGAAAAAAAATTTTTTTGGACAATGGGAAGCGGAAAAAATAGATAAGTAAAATATTTTTAAACTTACTGTTTAAGGAAAGTATAACATGGGTTATATTAGAAATAAAGTAAAAGTAAAAGTAAAATTGGAAGAATTTGAGGGGAAGGGGTAGACCATGTCAGCAAAAGTAATGAGTTCACATTTTTTTTTAAAAACCTTAAGATTGTATTCTAAGTATTTCTTGTAGTTGGGAATGAATCTAATGAGAAGTTTTATTACAGTAAATTGTTTCAACATGGTGTGTGAGCTGACAGCTTCAAATATGACTGGGCCTGGAAATTTACTGTGGACTGTGGTCAATCTAAGCAAGGGTTAAGTTTTGGGTAGAGCAGATATGTTATGCCCATGTAGGTTGAAAGCTGTACCGCAAAGATGCAGTAGGTGGCACACTGCATCGATCAGAAGGCTACAAATACTGTACAAAATGCTTAAAATATCACAGTTTGCTTTTATAAAAGTACCATTACATTTTGCTTAATTGATTTGGGCAAAAGGCATCATCTATAGTTGAACTTTATAAAATACTCCTGATCAACTGACCAATGCAGGAATTAGAGGGGGTTGTCATCAATATCTTCCCCTTTTCCAATATAAATATGTGAAAAATGCATAATTACGTGTGTGTGTGTGTGTATGTATGTAACCATTTACGGGACAACTAAAATATTTCACTGAGTTTTGAGAATCACTAATGAATCTCCAATGGCAGCCTTCACAGGACGTGGGAGGATATGTTTTCTTTTTTATTTGTCTTTGTCATGTTTATGTTGATTATTCTGTGACTGTCTTCTCTTCTGATCATCTGTGTTTCTCTTTCTCTTCCGCTCATCTGTGTTTCTCTTTGTTTTGCTTTGCTCTCTCTGCTCTTTTGCTTTTTTCCTTGTGGTGGAGAAGGAAACTGGTAAGGGCTGCATCACATTTTCCTTTGGCAAGTGTGGGTAAAATCAGTCTTGTAGCCTTCAGCTCTTCAGATCCTTTCTGACGTTGCCTTACCCCTCTTGCTTCCTCTTCCACCCCTGTGGTCCCACCATCCTCTTGCTGCTGTTATGTCCTCACCCTTTCCCACTCCTCCCATCGTCTGAACTCCTCCCATCATCTGCACTCCACCCCCTCCAAGCTGATTTCTTGCCCCATCCACTTACCTCCTGCTCTTCAGCTGATATTTCCTCAGCCCCATCTGGTTACCCCATGAGCCTGATCACGAACCCTTCCCCCGCTAGCCTGATCACAAGCATCCACCCCCACCATTTGAACAGCCTGATCCCAAAACTCCAGTGCCCTCTCCCCATTCTCTCTAGCAGCCTAATGCCAAAAGCTGCTTTCCCAACATTAAGTTAGAAAACCAGTGAAGAAGGCGCTTGCCGGAGGATTGAAGGTGACGAGTTGGGTGGGATTATGAGTATGTGGCATGGTACCATGGTAATCGAACAATGGGCTGCCTTTAAAGAGGAGATAGTTCTGGTACATTCCCACGATGGGGAAAGATAGGGCAACTAAAGCCAGAGCTCCCTGGATGATGGAAGAGATAGAGTGTAAGATGAAACAGAAAGAGCGCGTATGACAGATGGCCGGTTGAGAATACAAGTGAGAATCAGGCTGAATATAGAAAGTTCAGAGGGAAAGTGAAAAAGAAGATAACAGGGGCAAAGAGAGAGTGTGAAAATAGATTGGCAGCTAGCATAAAAGGGAATTCGAAAGTCTTCTATAGGCATATAAATAGTAAACGGGTAATAAGAGGAGGGGTGGGACCAAGGAGACCTACGCATGGAGGCAGAGGTCATGGCTGAGTTGTTAAAGGCGTACTTTGCAACAGTCTTCACCAAGGAAGAAGATGCTGCCAAAGTTATAGTGAAAAGAGGAGGTAGTGGAGATACTGGATGGGATAAAAATTGATAGAGGAGGTACTAGAAAGGCTGTCTGTACTTAAAGTTGATAAGTCACCAGGACTGGATGGGATGCATCCTAGGATGCTGAGGGAAGTTCAGGAGGAAATCGCGGAGGTACTCGCCATAATCTTCCGGTCCTCCTTGGATACGGGGGTGGTGCTAGAGGACTGGAGAATTGCAAATGTTACACCCTTGGTCAAAAAAGGGTGTAAGGATAATCCCAGCAACTACCAGCCAGTCAATTTAACCTTGGTAGTGGGGAAGCTTTTAGAATTGATAATCAGGGACAAAGTTAACAGTCACTTGGACAAGTGTGGATTAATTAAGTAAAGCCAGCACGGATTTGTTAAAGGCAAATCGTGTTTAACTAATTTGATCAAGTTTTTTGATGAGGTAACAGAGAGGGCTGATGAGGGCAATGCGGTTGACGTGGTGTACATGGACTTTCAAAAGGCGTTTGATAAAGTGCCACATAATAGGCTTACCAGCAAAGTTGAAGCCTTGGAATAAAAGGGACAGTGACACCAAGGATACGAAATTGGCTATGTGACAGGAAACGGGGAGTAGTGGTGAACGGTTGTTTTTCGGACTGGAGGAAGGCATACAGTGGTGTTCCCCAGGGGTCGGTTCTAGGACCACTGCTTTTCTTGATTATATATTAATGACTTGGACTTGGGTGTACAGGGCACAGTTTCAAAATTTGCAGCTAATACAAAACTTGGAAGTATAGTGAACAGTGAGGAGGATAGCGATAGACTCCAAGTAGACATAGACAGGCTGGTGAAATGGGCGGACACGTGGCAGATGAAATTTAATGCAGAAAATTGCGAAGTGATGCATTTTGGTAGGAAGAACGAGGAGAGGCAATATAAACTAAAGGGTGCAATCCTAAAGGGAGTGCATGAACAGAGACACCTGGGGGTATATGTGCACAAATCATTGAAGGTGGCAGGGCAGGTTGAGAAAGCGGTTAAAAAAGCATACGGGATCCTGGGCTTCATAAATAGAGGCATAGAGTACAAAAGCAAGGAAGTTATGATGAACCTTTATAAAACACTGGTTCAGCCTCAACTGGAGTATTGCATCCAATTCTGGGCACCACACTTTAGGAAGGATGTGAAGGCCTTCGAGAGGGTGCAGAAAATATTTACGAGAATGATTCTTGGGATGAGGGACTTCAGTTATGTGGATAGACTAGAGAAGCTGGGATTGTTCTCCTTGGAGCAGAAAAGGTTGAGAGGAGATTTGATAGAGGTGTTCAAAATCATGAGTGGTCCAGACAGAGTAGATAAAGAGAAACTGTTCCCATTGGTGGAAGGGTCGAGAACCAGAGGACACAGATTTAAGGTGATTGGCAGAAGAACCAAAGACGACATGAGGAAAAACTGTTTTACGCAGCGAATGGTTAGGATCTGGAATGCACTGCCTGAAAGGGTGGTGGAGGCAGACTTGATCGTGGCATTCAAAAGAGAATTGGATAAGTACCTGAAGGAAAATAATTTGCAGGGCTACGGGGAAAGGGCGGGGGAGTGGGACTAGCTGAAATGCTCTTGCAGAGAGTCGGCACAGGCTCGATGGGCCGAATGGCCTCCTTCTGTGCTGTAACCATTCTATGATTCTACCTCATGTACTTATCTAGCTTCCTCTTAACGACATACTGCATCCATAACACCCTGAAAAAGTCAAGCAAATTCATCAGACGGGATCTTTTAAATCATTTTGTCTGTTTCTTACTAAAATTAACATGAAACTGAGGAACTCCCAGGGTGCAAAACTTTAGCGAAACTGCACTTTTATGATTCTTACTAAACATGTAAAAGGATTAGTTAAGCTTCAAAATAGCATGAATATAAGAATTGACTGCAAAATTCATTCCTTTATATCTGTCCTCCAAGAACTCTATTGGTTATAGCTGTTTCATACACATTTATGTTGTACTTCTCTTCAATGATCTACATCGTCTATATTAAACAGTTTATTTATTAATTTCCTTTATCATGGAGAATGTTGGTAAATGTGCAAAGGCATCACTACGTGTAGAGCTCTTAATTCCCCTTATCCCATGCCATTTTGTAAAAAATGCAGGGAGAACAAAAATGCAACTGATACATTTATAACAATAGACGATGAAGGATATATTACAATGTTTATGGGCTGTTGCGAATTGTATTTTGCATTATACTTCCACATCTACTTGCAACACCTACTGGCCTAGCACAACTGTACAGTTCATTCTTGTGCCATGGTTATTCGATATATAGCTTATGTGACTACACTTGCATTTCTAATAAGCCTTGTAGAAGCCTTATACTTGAGCTCGGCTCTTTGCCTGCTGGAAGGTTGTGGAAAAGTTTTGAGAGTAGGATTCAGAACAGAATGGCCTGTTTATCTGGTTTAATGGGCAATCGGAGCAAATATTAACAGAACCTGCTTTGTTTCAATCAATTGATGATCCCTTTAGTTCCACAAACAAACCTGGCTAACTTTTTGTGTGATTTGAAATGTTACATCCACAAGCCACATTTTAAGTGCATTAAATAAATCATAACACAATAATAAAAGTGATTAATTTACCACGGTAATGAGATCCCTACAAATCTCCGAGTTGGTAGCCGAAGTAATTTCTTGTGGTTTTACTTGAAAAATAGTAAATTGAACTATTGTTGGATCCTTTAAATCCAGAAATCTCGGCACTAACTAATCACCAACGGCCCAGCAGTCCTATTATTTTACAGTCTACGCAGCAGAGGCGATAAAAGTAGCATTAATTCAGGAAAATTGCGACTGCCGTTGATTTTAATAGGGGCGCAGAGCAATGATCATCAACTTCTCACTGTTTCGGTGAGGGTAACAGCGGAACAACACAGAAGTCCCAGGAAATTATGGCCTAAGTTGCTTGCACCATAATTTCCTCTTTTGTGCTGTAACACGGACTCTTGAACGTAGAAGGTGCAAGTCTCCAGCAAATTCTGGGCCAGTATCTAGAGAAGTCCAAATCACAGAGTATTTTTTCTAGTATTGTAGCATGCGACCATTGTGGCTTTTTTTTTTACATTAATACAGGTATCTCTTTCTGTCCTTGCAGGAATGCTTGAATATGATCCTGTGAAAAGATTTTCAATACAACAGATCAGACAGCACAAGTAAGTTTCCTAGCATCAGCAAAGTAGTCGAATACAAAGATGAATTAGTAATAAACCCAGGGTTCCTCATACCAATAACAGAGACTCTTCAATATATGTATGAGTTTAATTTACGAGACATCTAGAAGTTTTGGTGGAAAGTGTCCGCATGCATGCTTAGTGAGATCCCTGGTGGTAATTCTCAGTTCTAATACATTTGTAAAACCATTTTCTCACCAACTCCCCTCCTGAAGGCACTGACTCCATGTTGAGCAATGGTTTTGTAAATTCATAGAAATTAGAGCACAGAAGGCGGTCATACGGCCTATTGAGCTGGTGCCAGTTCTAGTTCTCCAACTGGAAGTTGTCTACTCTAATCCCAATTCCCTACCCTTTCCCCATTGTTACATTTTTTGGGACTTTTCTGCCCTTACTCTTGTGGATGAGTCTTGGCTACCTACGATATTGACCGTATCTTCACTGGCTCTGATAACTAAGTTTCATAGTGTGCCTGGGATAATAAACTTCATTGTATGTTTTACCGTTTTGGCTACTAAATAGCGACCATTTCAAACACAACCAACAAGTAGAACATCAGCAAACCATGCAAGGCTTGATTTGCAGCTAAAACCATAACTTTTTTTTTAAAGTTTGGTATTTAAAACAAAATCTGAACACTGTAGCCTCTTTATATACTTTGTTTTCAATCATGTCAGTACACTCAAATTGACAGCTATTAGCTATCTTTCCTTGAGCCAATTTTGGGTATTCTACATTAAGAGCATAATGTTCTTCCTCTTCTGATCCCCCAAGAACTTTTTAAATTTGTTTTTGTTAATATAAGTTTGATATTTTAGAAATTGTGGCTCAAAAATGCTATTTGGATTTTTTGTAGAATTTTCTAATTGTACAGATTGTAGTATTTTCTAATTGTACAGATTGAAGCACAAGTCCTTTCTGAACAAGTGTTAACATGCTTAAAATTAGCAACAACCCCCCAAAAGGTAAAGTTATAACATTTTAAGCACCAAGTGCTCTAGGCTGAGAAATATGAACTTTTATTATGTAAATCCTAGACTATTGCCCTTTTAGATTAAAAGGTATTTTTACCATCTCCTGTGGCTTAAGCAGGCTTTCCCACTGTGTTGCATATCAGTTAATTGGGTTTCAGGAGCAACAGTTAGTTACTGGAGAGGGCTTGGATGAAATGAAAACTGACTGACAGTGACTGAATAATAAATGAGTTGGCAGAAGCTCTTCACTTAATTTGTCATTGAGCAATTTCACAATCAACCTTGCTGTTTAGCAGGTGGCATATCTGAGTGGGGGGTTGCTTGCACTGTGCTGTCAATAGTGCTGCTCACTGAGATGGCCCGAGTAACCTTTTAGAATTTTTGCTGGAGTGAGTGCTGTATTTTGACACACACCTCCACATCGTGTGGGTGTTTTTTTTTTCAAAAGAGGCTTGTAGGCAGCATGGATTTTAAAGCAACAGGAATTATTGTCAGTTTGCTTTAGTTGCTGGAACAGTTCCTGCAGATTGGAGGATAGCAAATGTAACCTCGCTATTTAAGAAAGGAGGGAAAGAGAAAACGGGGAACTACAGACCTGTTAGCCTCACATCAGTAGTTGGGAAAATGCTGGAATCTATTATAAAGGATGCAATAACTGGCACTTAGAAACTAATAGTAAGATTGGGCCGAGTCAACATGGATTTATGAAAGGGAAATCCTATTTAACAAACCTATTGGAGTTCTTTGAGGATGTAACTAGTGGAGTAGACAAAGGGGAACCGGTAGATGTGGTGTATTTGGATTTTCAGAAGGCCTTCGATAAGCTCCCAGACAAGAAGTTGGTGAACAAAGTTAGGGCATATGGAATTGGGGGTAATATACTAGCATGGATTGAGAATTGGTTAACAGACAGAAAACAAAGAGTAGGGATAAACGGGTCTTTTTCAGGATGGCAGGCTGTGACTAGTGGGGTACCGCAAGGATCGGTGCTTGGGGCCCCAGCTATTCACAATCTATCAATGATTTGGATGAGGGGACTAAATGTAACATTTCCAAATTTGCTGATGATACAAAGCTAGGTGGCAGTGTCCGTTGTGAAGAGGCTTCAGGGGGATCTCGACAGGCTCAGTGAGTGGGCGAGAACATGGCAGATGGAATATAAAGTGGATAAATGTGAAGTTATCCACTTTGGTAGAAAAAACAGAAAGGCAGAGTATTTCCTAAATGGTGAAAGATTGGGGAATGCAGATGCTCAAAGGGACCTGGGTGACCTTGTGCATGAGTCGCTGAAAGTGAATGTGCAGGTGCAGCAAGCCATTAGGAAGGCAAATGGTATGCTGGCCTTCATTACAAGAGGATTTGAGTACAGGAGAAAAGAAGTCTTACTCCAATTATACAGGGCCTTGGTGAGACCACACCTGGAGTACTGTGTACAATTTTGGTCTCCTTACCTAAGGAAGGATATACTTGCCATAGAGGGAGTGCAACGATGGTTCACGAGATTGATTCCTGGGATGGTGGGACTGTTGTATGAGAAGAGATTGAGTAAACTAGGCCTGTATTCTCTTGAATTCAGAAGAATGAGAGGGGATCTCATTGAAGCATACAAAATTATTACAGGGCTTGATGGTGTGGATGCTGGGAGAATGTTTCCCTTGGCTGGGGAGTCTAGAACCAGGGGCCACAGCCTCAGGATAAAGGGTAGGCCATTCAGGACTGAGATGAGAAGAAATTTCTTCTCACACAGGGTGGTGAATCTTTGTGATTCTCTACCTCAGAGGGCTGTGGAGGCTCAGTCATTGGGTATATTCAAAACACAAGTCGATAGATTTCTGACTAGTAAGGGCATCAAGGGATATGGCGATAGGGCTGGTGAATGGAGTTGAGGCAGAAGATCAGCCATGATCTCATTGAATGGCGGAGCAGGCTCGAAGGGCCGAATGGCCTACTCCTGCTCCTATTTCTTATGTTCTTAGTTGCGTTTTATAACAGAGTAATTTAGTGGAATTCTAACATCTGGGTTGAACTGAATGAGATGAGAAAATAAGAAAAGGCAATCCAGAGGAACTGCGATAGAAATGAAAAAACATTTAGTAATTAGTGGGGAAACTGGATGGGAATGTAAGTGAACAACAACCTGCTCAAGTATAAGAGGTGTTGATGCGATAATAGCACTACAGTATAAAAGCTAATAATTCATGCGCCATGCAACCATCATCCTTTGCTGCTGCCATCTCGATCTTCATGTCATATGTTAAAGAAAAGCCTCAATCCTGCTGTGTCCAGGAATCTGGTTTAAGCATTTTTAAAAGTTTTTATGTACTGCTTTTGAAGTCGATTCCAAGTTACAGCAGGCACATGGCTTTTCTTAATGCGGGAGTGGGATTCCCTAATAGGCTCTTCCACCCTAAGCTGGGAAATCTCCAGTTTCCTATTTAAATAATAGAGGCTTCCCAGCTTAGTTTTGGAAGTGCTTTGCTTTTTAAAAGTTTTATGGGGGGAGAAAGGGGAACCATTTCCCTTCATTCCTCTCCCATGCACTAGTTCCTATCGCTTTCCCCTGCCCATTTTCTCCCTCTGTCCTCATTTAAAAACATTTTTTTTTTTTTTTATTCGTTTATGGGATCTGGGCATCTGGCAAGGCCAGCATTTATTGCCCATCCCTAGTTGCCCTTGAGAAGGTGGTGGTGAGCCACCTTCCTGAACTGCTGCAGTCCGTGTGGTGATGGTACTCCCACAGTGCTGTTAGGGAGGGAGTTCCAGGATTTTGACCCAGCGACGATGAAGGATCGGCGATATACTTCTAAGTCAGGATGGTGTGTGACTTGGAGGGGAACTTGGCGGTGGTGTGTTCCCATGCGCCTGCTGCCCTTGTCCTTCTAGGTGGAAAAGGTCGCAGGTTTGGGAAGTGCCGCCGAAGAAGCCTTAGCGAGTTGCTGCAGTGCATCTTGTAGATGGTACACACTGCAGCCACGATACGCCGGTGGTGGAGGGAGTGAATGTTTAAGGTGGTGGATGGGGTGCCAATCAAGCGGGCTGCTTTGTGCTGGATGGTGTCGAGCTTCTTGAGTGTTGTTGGAGCTGCACTCATCCAGGCAAGTGGAGAGTATTCCATCACACTCCTTACTTGCGCCTTGTAGATGGTGGAAAGGCTTTGGGGAGTCCGGAGGTGAGACACTCGCCGCAGAATACCTAGCCTCTGACCTGCTCTTGTTGCCACAGTATTTATGTGGCTGGTCCAGTTAAGTCAATGGTGACCCCCAGGATGTTGATGGTGGGGGTTTCGACGATGGTAATGCCATTGAATGTCAAGGGGAGGTGGTTAGAATCTCGCTTGTTGGAGATAGTCATTGCCTGGCACTTCTGTGGCGCGAATGTTACCTGACACTTATCAGCCCAAGCCTGAACATCGTCCAGGTCTTGTTGCATGCGGGCATGGACTGCTTCATTATCTGAGAAGTTGTGAATGGCGCTGAACACTGTGCAGTCATCAGCGAACATCCCCATTTCTGACCTTATGTTGGAGGGAAGGTTATTGATGAAGCAGCTGAAGATGGTTGGGCCTAGGGCACTGCCCTGAGGAACTCCTGCAGCGATGTCCTGGGGCTGTGATGATTGACCTTCAACCACCACAACTATCTTTCTTTGTGCTAGGTATGACTCCAGCCAGTGGAGCGTTTTCCCCCTGATTCCCGTTGACTTCAGTTTTACTAGGGCTCCTTGATGCCAGACTCGGTCAAATGCTGCCTTGATGTCAAGGGCAGTCACTTCACCTCACCTCTGGAATTCAGCTCCTTTGTCCATGTTTGGACCAAGGCTGTAATGAGGTCGGGAGCCTCGTGCTGGTCCCACCTCCCTGCCTCGCATATCCATGCTATTACCTTCTTTGTTACCCACTACTGTTACTTTCTCTGCTGCCTGCTGCCTGCCATATTGAACACCCAATGCTTTTCCTCCCCATTGCCAACAAACCACGGACAAGTGCTTAAAGAGCTTAGTAAATTTCTGACAAAAGTGGGTAGAGGGGTCAGATTTCAGTATCTGGCCATGATGGTGGGGTGGGGGGGCGAGTGGCTATGGGGAGGAAGTTTCTTAAAAGGATTTTCTTAGCTGTGACCTATGGAAATCTGTACCATTTAAAATACTCAGCAATATTTTAAATAATATAGATTTACCCCAGGTCTCCTGTGGGGAAATGATTTTTTACACTTCTGGGGAGAAAAGGAAATTAGTGCTCCTTTATCCCCCTCCTTGTTATCACTGCCACCTGTTTGAGTGCTTGTATTTTTCCTCCTTTTCCCCCAAACAATATAGTGAGCGTGCGTTTCCTGTCTGCAGTATTGGAGGCTTAGGACGAACTGATCCTTCCCCAACTCTGTCCCGGTAGTGCATTAAAATGTGCTGGTGATTGCCATTGTAGCAGTGGGTGACACATGGTGATATAAGGTGCTTGATTGTGGCTGGTTATTGTCTTCCAACCGCAGCCCCCCTCTCCCCCACCCCCCCTTCCGCCCCCCACAGCTAGAAAATCAGAACAAGAAGAAATTTTGCAATACTAACAGTATCACGCTCCTTAAAATAAAGCTTTACATGATAAGACATTGCATTGTGTTGGACTGCAGTACCTGTCTGTGTGTGAGAGAATATGTATGTGAGTAAGAAAAATAATGAAAAACAGAATGATGTCAGTGAGGTGTAGTGATTCACTGGAGATTTGGGCAGACTGCTTTTAAAATGGGATTTAGTTTTGTTCAAAAAAAAATCATAGTAAGCTATATATAGACACAAAGGATAAATAGATCAGAACAATGTCAAAAAGTGTCGGAAATATTTTGGATAATATGGTATCACCAATACTTAACTCTTCATGAATAGTGCTTTATGGTTCCTAGAAAAATCAAAATCATGATCATAAATATCATTTGTAAGTTTAATATGTGGTTGCACGCAAGCTTCCCAGCTATTTGTATTTTTTTTTTGTATAACTTTAACTCTGGCTTAAGTTAAAATGCTTGGAATAGTGAGTATTGTTTACCTAACCATTCTCGAAGATACACTTGTATAGAATAGCTGGTGCCGTTGCTTGAAAAATAAATGTTTAATATTAATTACTGTGCTTACAGTACATCAAAAGCCAGCTGTTTTGTACAGGTCCCTCATTAAGAGAAGACTTTTAAAATCAGTGACTTCCTGTGTGAAGGATGTCAGCCCAAGGGTGAATGAATTAATTGATGAAGGATTACAGTGAGAGACTAGAAAATGAAGGTATCTTGCACAGGATGTCAAATTAATTTTGGCATTATGAATCAGTCAAAGGGAGACTGCAATAGCACTATAATTTACCCTGCAGGGAATTTTGTGCTTCTGCCAAAAAAAGAAAATGTTTGAAATGCTAATTGTGAACAAACAGTGAAACAAAACTTGCTAAAATGTCTAGTGTCTACTTATTGTTTTGTTTTTGCATTATTCACTACAATAATCTACTCCATGAGTGTACACCTTAAAATAATTTTCATCCCAGCCTGTTTTTATGTACTCTAAAGCTGTACGATGTGTTCAGGTTTGCAGTTTGCCTTCTAATTCGCTGTTATTAAATCTGTACATACTGGACTATGTGCATCGAATACTGCCCAAAGAGTGCTACCCAATGTAACTATTTAATCATGAAATAGTACTGTATGAATTTCAAAATTAACTGTTATAGGATATACTATATGTCTTATTATGTGGCTTTTGATTTATTTCTCTTTCCACTCTCCCTCGCCTCAGCAAGAAAACATCTTCGAATCAATAAACTGTACTAGTGGGAACAGTATAAACTACTAGTGGGAACAGTGGGATTTTGTCAATCTACATATTTGTGGCCAGGACTCCATGTTGAGAACAATGCAGGGGAGAAACCAGAGGGCTTTTAAGCAATTAAAAAAAAAAGGAGATAAATCATTCAGTGGTCAGATTGTAAATCCACCCATGTACATTTGTAAACATTAATTTTTTTTAATGAAATTTTGTTTTTGGAGCGCTGTGGTGGTATGCAGCCCAATGCTTAATCATTCTGCTACTGTGGGGAGGTGCTGATCAAGTTTTGGCTCCCTCCACACAGGAAGTGAAAGTCGAAGTAAAGATTTGTCTCGCGTTGTGTTAAGAGCTTGTTCCAAGTACATTGGATGAAACCTGGATCTATCTTCTCAGTCCACTTGGCTGGGGGTGTTGCATGCCTTGGAAAGACACAAGAAAAGGAAGGGGAAGTTAATTGCTTTATCAAATTGGTTTCCACTAGTTTCCACTGAGATGGGTATTGAACAAAGTGAAATAAGCTAATGGTATCTGAGATCCTTCTCCTAGAGTAAAGTAATCCAGGCCACTAACTGAATTTAAAATAACCTAAAGGATGAGCCATTTCACCTGATCTGCAGCTTGCCAAAATCAGGAAGCTGCTGACTAGAAATTGAATAAATGAATTGACTATTCTGGAGGCTCAGAAATTTCTTGCCTGGAAATATGAACTTGGATGTCTTTCTATTCCTACATAATGTTCAATCTTTGTAAAGATAAAACCCAAAATTCTTGGAGGAAATTGTTTTGAAAAACTTAACAGTAAAGGGATAAGAATACTGATACAGATACTCAACTTTCTAGTTTCTCTATCTTTTAGTCATAACCATTTTCATATAATGCAACATTGAAAGTTACTCTTAAAGCTAGCTTCTTCCTTTGTGCTGCTAATAGATGTTCCTTTAGGTTTTTTAAACTTTGTCTTGTTTCTGGTAATTTGACTTAGTTCTTTTGAACATTCTGCTTGGTTGCTTTGCTCAACACAAGTTTAAAAAAAAACGTGTATATCTCTGTTGGGTGAATTGCACTTTTTTCAGAAATACTAAACTTAGATTGATGTATTGGTGGGGGGCGGGGGGAGTACAGAAAGCTTAATATCATTGATTTAGCTAATGAAACATTATTTTCTTCCTGAAATATAGTTGGTTTCGGAAAAAACATCCTCAGGCAGAAAATCTTGTTCCTATTCCTCCAAGCCCAGAGACCAAGGACAAGTGGAGAAGTATGACAGTGGTGCCTTACCTGGAAGACTTGCATGGTTATAATGATGAAGATGAAGAAGATCTGTTCAATGAAGATGTGGAAGATGAAATAATTTATACTCAGGATTTTACAGTACCAGGTATGTCGTTAACCTCACAACTGTTTCTCATGTCCTAAATTAAGCAATACAGTAATCACACAGCAAATACTAGCTTGGTATGAATTACTAATTAAGATAACTCGCAGTTTACACTGTGGCCAGCAATAAATAGCAAGCTATTTTCTGAATCATATAGGCTTTTGTTTTCTGCTATTCATATGGCATTAAACTGGCACTGCCTACATCAACGCTTAACATGCTTGTAATAAATCTGTCTACGCTTTTTTTTAAACAGACATTTTAAATGTATTAATGCTTCTGTTAAAAGCATTTCAGATTTGGACAATCCCAAATGTTGGCCATGTTAACTTACTCTGGCTTTCTCTGTACCCGCTCATCGAATTTCCTACTTTTCCTTTGAATTGTCCATGGTAGAAGGTCAGTTTTTCAGTTTCTGAGCTTTTATAGCCTTAGAATCCTGTTGAATATCATTTAGAATTGATGAGTTGCTGTGACACCTTAATCACTGCCCATTTTATGGTTGCAAATTCGACTTCAATCCATTTCGGTTGGCATGTGATGATCCCAATCTTATGGTTCAGAAACTGAAAGAAATGAAGAACTTGCACTTGACGTTGGAGCAATATCCCTAAAACTTCTGAAGCCTTCAACTGGGTTTAGCCTCATTAAGAAAATGATCTCTTGTGGCATATTTGGTGAGGTATTGGATACTTGATTTCTTCAGATGACTGAAACATCAGGTTATGATAAATTGATAATGAGTTGTACAGGGAAGCTTTAATTTGTTTTATTTGTTGTCTTTGTCAATGACCTGGTGAATGTGATCAAAGTGATCTGTTTTCTGTTGCTCTTTTTTCGGAGAGTTTAATTGTACATCTTAAAGGCAAGTATAGATTGAATTGGACACCTAAAGCATTCTCTTCAGCCCTAAGAAAACTAAGTCAATAACTGTTACAAAAGCTGCAAAGTAATGTTGCCCATTTACTTGGCTTCCCTTATTAGGATGGCAAGCTCACTTCACTCATAGGCATTTAGCTGTTGGTTTGGTAATCATATCTGATCAGTGAGCAAACAAGTGGCAAATGAGGCTAGAAAAGTTGGTGGAATAGTCAACCTCAGAAAATGTGTTAAACAGATGCCTTACAGTTAGAGTGAGATGAAAATTGATATCTAAGTCTAATAGATCAAAAATTGTGGTTACAAATAAACCCGTTATTCTAGTGATAAAGTTAACTTTGCACCATATCGGGTTATTGGTCTTTCTGTGATCATGTACATGGATATTACTTGTGCAATATATCTAACATCAAGGAAGCTTCTATTTTTATCTGTTGATAAATTTAGTGTTACAAATCTGGAATTATTGTTTAAAATACATTTGGATATCATTGTGATACATTCACAATTTATTGCACACCACCATGTATCTGCTGAGTGAATGACTCTGTGGTCGCCAAATCAGGAATTCTGCAGAGAACCATCAAGCAGTAGAAGTTTCAGAAATACACCTATCCATCGTGAAGGTAAACACTCCTGTTCAAAAATGTTGCTCTAAAAAACAGTAAGCTAGAATGCTTTGTATAAGATTCTCTATCCTTCACCATTGTTCCAGAAAATCTCAAGGACAAAGGTAATTAACACCCTGATGACATTGTTGGCCCTCGTACACTGGATGGATCTAGTGATGTAGAATTCCTGATCAAAATCCCTTAATTTCTGGTATTAAATGAAGAATGAGCTCTCTGAAGTGACTGTCGTTAATTTTCTATTTGGCACTGGAATTGTGATGTTTAAGGGTGGAGGTGCAGAAAGCCCTTGACCAGCTGCACATATATTAAGATAGAATACTACGTGTTGCAAGTACTTTTCAACTCTGCTGTACAGTCAGATTTTCTCAAGTCTAGATGACAACATTTTCCTTTGTGCACCAAGGTTAATGGAAAAACGCTAGGTGTAATCTCTTGATTACTTAGAGGAGTCTAAACCTTTGTTAATTGATTGTTCTTGAAGCTTGGATATCATAAAAGTTAGCGGGTACTCAATTTTGGGTTTGGCATGAAGTTTCTATCTTGGAACTTTGTAGTCACTATAAATTCTTTGTGCTCCAGTAATGGATCTACCATATGTTCAGTTTCACAGAGGTAAAGTAAACTATAAAGCTAGGTTCTTTTCTAAGGTGGTATTAAACATCTTGAGTTTTAATATTTTATCATTTTTTTCCCTGTTCCTCTTAAATGTGACCAAAGATTGACGAGATGTTTTTAAAAAAGGCTCTAAAATACATTGAATACATCCTCAATCAGGTTGGTTGCTTTTGCTTTGAGTTTAGTAAACCGCATTGGCTGATTGACTATTGCTGTGATGCTTAATGGTCTTTGTCAGTCATGGCTCAGTTGGTCGCACTCTCACCTCTGAGTCAGAAGGTTGTGGGTTCAAGTCCCACTTCAGAGACTTGAGCATAAAAATCTAGGCTGACACTCCAGTGCAGTATTGAGGGAAGGCTACACTGTCAGAAATGCCGTCTTTCAGATGAGACGTTAAACGGAGGCCCGGTCTGCTCTCTAAGGTGGACGTAAAAGATCCCATCGCACTATTTTGAAGAAGAGCAGGGGTGTTCTCCCCGGTGGCCTGGGCAAATATTTATCCCTCAATCAACATTACAAAAGCAGATTATCTGGTCGTTATTACACTGCTGTTTGTGGGAGCTTGCTGTGCACAAATTGACTGCTGCGTTTCCTACATTACAACGGTTACTACACTTTAAAAGTACTTCATTGGCTGTAAAGCGCTTTGGGACATCCTGAGGTAGTGAAGGGCGCTATAGAAATGCAAGTCTTTCAGTAAACCGCATTGGCTGGTTGACTTGCTGAGATACTTAGGGCTGGATTTTCAATGACCCTTGGGGGGCGGGGGGTTAAAGTTGCAGATTCGGGGGTCCCGACTCCAACCCGCCTCCATGCCAGTTTCTCTGGCGGCGGATACCCGACCTGTTCTGAGACCCGACTCCCCGAGGCGGGAAGGGATTACTGACAATTAACTGCCTGTTAACAGGTAGTTAACGGGCAGTTTTTTGCATAATCCCTATTTTAAAAAGAAAACTGTGGGCTTCCCGACAGGTGGCAACCACTCCAAGTTATCGGGGCGGGCCGTGGGTCTGCAGGGGTTGGAGGGGTCGATATGTCCGGTGGGCAGGTGAGTGATGGGTGCATGTGTGTAAGGTAAGTGCCAAGTGTTGAAAAAAGTTTTACTTACCTTAACTTCCTCCTGCAGGTGTTGGCCCTTCAGTTCTCGGGAGTTAGAAATCTCACCGGCACAGAAAGCAGGAAAGCCGTGGTTCTGTTAAAACCTGCATGCAGCCTTCTGTTTTCTGTGCTGGAATGATTTCTAACTCAGCCGGAAAGGAAGGACTGAAGTTAGAAATCATATTGTGAGTGTTTGACAGCTTCACAGAGCTGTCAAACGCTGATATTTCATCTGTCAAGAGCTCTTGACAGATGAAATGTCAGTCTGTGACATCACCTGTTGCCGGGTGGCCCTTAATTGGCCTGCTGAGCCCACTGGGCGGGCTCAACAAGGTCAATCAAGGGAAAATACAGTGGGCTGGCCACATCTCGATGGAGGCGGGTTCACAAGCCAGAATGTGTGATTCCCGACCCCAACCCGACTCCAACTTCAAAATCCAGCCCTTAATAGTCTTTCTTTTCTAGAATCTTGTGGAATGATTATTCTTTTCAAAAATTGCCTGCAAATATATATGAATATTTTCCTTGCACATACCTAGAAATCTGCTTCTTGCCCGCAGTCCAATATCTACTTTGTATACCAATTAACTGCAAATTCTGAGTATCTCCTGAATTACTACTGTGATTAGATCTGAGTGAGGTTTTAATGATTCAAGATTATAAAAGCTTTCCAAAAAGTTATTTTTGTCAGAAGATTCTTTCTGTGGAAGAGGATATTTTTCCCCAGTGGGTATAGGGAAGGCATGTAATTAAAGTTGAATTTCAGATTGCCAAATATCCTATGCTTTACTGTAATAAATTACAGGTTGCATCACTTCACAAAATATACCACTCTTCAAAATGCACTTGTTTCCAGTATAGAGACTGGCAAACAATATGTTATCCCAATTAAAAATTACCTGTCATAGGTAGAATTGAAATTCCCAAGTAGCCTTTATTCATAGGTTAGAATGTTGACAGACTACTTTATCATGGTGGGCTTCATAGCTAAAGCCAATCCAGTCCTTTCACATACGTGCACTTCCTGTAGAAGTTTCTGAATTGGAGATCAGGAACAGGTAACAGTTTTTTATTTTTATTTTGCTTTGTCCCTAACCTATGGGCAAAAAGGTAAATTGTAGGGGTCTTGCTGTCACCCCAGCTGAGTTAATCATAGAGTGGGTACTGAAGCTGGGACCTTCTTGTCCTGTATGGCTCAGCCACTCGTTTCTTAAATCCATTAGCCTTAAAGAGCACAGATACTTTTATTTAAGAAAAAATGAAACTGATGTAAAATGTGGTGCTCAAATGATAGTTGAGCTAATTGCTTAAGTATTGATTTATGTTTCACATAAAGTCTTAGAATCCGCTAATTTCCTTACACTTCATGTTGACTTCATTCTCGGTATTGGGCGCAGGAAAATTCAGTCTGTGGACAGCCAAACGAGCATAGTCAAGATTCTCTGCTTGCTGTCTCCCCTCTTCTCCCAAGAACCCAGCCAGGATTAAAATGAATCTATTTCCTTTGGTAGCCTTCTCGAACTTTAAGAATCTTAAACATGTTATTCAAAAATCAGGACAGACTGAGCACACTCTGGCAGAATCCTTTCTTTGTACTAGGTAAATGGGGTATTTTCTAGCGGGGGGAAGCCAAGAACCCAACTTTTCTAGGTTCAGTGGAGTTGAGTATTGGGTGTACAGGGTAACATTGAACAAACGGTCCCTTCTACGGAAAGCTGCAACTACAGTCCAACCAAGGCTAGGAAAACACTCCTTAGGCTTAACTGGAATATCAACTAAAGGGGTACATTTTTAATTTGCTGTCCAAGATTAAAACGAATGTTGTAGATGGACTTCCCGCTATAGAAACTGCCCTATTTTCTTTAGCATTGATATCACTGGAAATGAAAATCAGGCAGTTTCTATAACAAGCGGCTGATCTACAAAGCCAGTTTTACGCCCGGGCGGCGAGTGGAAAATTTACCCAGTGTCTCCTTGGTTGACACTTTGGTCATATACTCTGCTCATAGTAGCTGGTCTCTAAATCTTTGTAATAAACAATGTACACAAAGTAAGATTCTATTTGCCAATGTACATTACATCTAACTTGTAAAATAAATTCTGAGACTTGAGTCCCTGAATCTGTACTTCTAGCAGCATGCTTTTCTCTTGTTTAACACTGGCAGCTCGGTAGTTATTTTTCTCCTCTTTGTGAATGAATATCATATCTACATATAACCTGAAGATGTTTCCCAGAACATAACATGAAGGGATAATTACTAGTCCTAGCCCCTTTAGGGCTACCCCGGATCAGGCGTATTTCTCAAGACGTTCATTTTCAACTAAAGTTTGAGGTAGCCGACCTAAAGACGCTTAATTGGGTCTAAAGGTCCGGACTATCTCTCCCTAAAGGAAAGAAACAACCCGAGAATGTTACTGTCCCCCAGATAGCGCTTTTAATAAGTTTAGCTAGACTGTAACGTTCCGGATATTATGAGGGTCCGGAAAACTCCCCCAGAATTCTGCAACTCCTCACCAGAGTGTACAGAAATTGACTTTGAGTATTTGATACAGAAGTCTTATGTGAGACAATTCTAAAAATATATAGATTTATTAAAGAACCGACATGTAATTTACAGTTGGTGAGTCAATCGCAACATTAACAGTTCCAAAAAGAGAAAACTTACAATCTTTTTATCAGAAAATCTTACTTTTAAATCTTAACTTCACTACAGTATTACAGTTCTTTGTGTTCTACAGGATATCCACCAAAATCAAATACTTTTGATCCCCGAGGTACAAAGAGTTGGAGACTTAGAGCTGCCTCTGAAGCCGAGAATCGCTTTGCCCGATTAAAGCGAGTCTGTTATCCCATTTGAGAGTTCAGTATTTATACCCTTTTCCAGTGGTATCTCCTTTAAGGTTTTCTGCTGATGCAAGCTAATTATCTCTAGTCATTTTTCTGCCGACCTCTGCAACTCTTGCTGCCACCTTAGCCAGACTCGTGTCTCATCTCTAGGTGTTCTAAGTTTACCATATAAAAAACGGTGTGACGGCAGGTGTTCCTTACTTTGTCATCTTTACAAGGGCAGATGTTCCTTATCTTATGTGCTTCTTTACAAAGTGTAAATTAGAACACCTTATCCATGGTGAACCATTGTTTTTGTTCCCAAAGGTCAGCCTTTCAGAGCCCTTAACCTTCTGCTTCAATAAGGTTATTTATTCAGGGTCAACAACTATCTTATCTCAATAGCCAGAATGCTTTCATAGCTATTTCATAGTTAAGTTTCTAAATTTCCAAACCCAGTTTGTCATGTTTTAATAAGGCCAGAATTCTTTCATAAGATAGTGTATTTTTCTGAATAGGTTATATGGCTTATTCCTTCACAAACATACATACTTTTAGCCTAATGCAAACAAGGTACATTGTTATTCAGTATTTTAAATAATATTCCAGTGTGGCTGTTAATAAAGTATAGTATCCGTTTATGCTTGCTATGCTGCGAAAGCTTTTACCTGAACCAGATTTCCAGGTTTTAATAATCTTAGGCATTTTTTCCTATCTAAACTTTTGATTTTAGTTTTTCCAAACAAAACTTTCTACCTAGTGAGCTGCCATACAGAGGGTATGAGTGCCTGCTCCCCATGTGCATCCGGCTAGTTTCTGGATCAAGTTGACACTACTCTTTAGTTTCTTCCCAGCGTTCTGGAGATGCTGTCTATACGACCGGGTGCAATCCAGCGTGACACCTAAATAAAACAGGTTAAATCCGAGGCTGCCAACCTCATTAAAATATTTAAATTGTCAAATTGCCTCCTAGGAGCAGGTTGGCTGTCCACCCTTGTCCTGCCTCCGTTAAACCCGGAAGTGGGCGGTTGGGGTTGGATTTGAGATTATTAAAATTTTAACCTCTGACCCGACCCCAAACCCACCCGTTTGTGGGTGTTGAAATCCAGCCCAATAGAGTTTCCATGCATGTCAGACAACAGGTTGACAAAAAAAAGACCTCCTTTTCCATTTGGCGTTTAGGTGACTGTGCTGTAGCACCAGTTTTCCAAAAGAAAGAACCTGCTGCTGTACGGTTTAGTTTGTATCCTGATATCCTGCTTCCATACCTAGTGTTTTTTCCTGCCTTTTCTCCTCTTCTGAAGATGATTACTCTTCCATGAAGCCCATTGACTTCTAAAAACAACAAGTGGTGTGTACCTTCTTCCCTGCAAGCCCACCCCAGACCTTTTTTTCAGTTTTGGAGTTTTAGGTGTTGGTGAAATATTAATGACTCGAAATTCAGTACCAACTGGCACTGGAACAGGAGGAAGCTATTTCAGTAACTCGAGCCTGCTCCGCCATTCAATCAGATCCAACTGGCAATGGATTTAAAAATCAGTGCTGCTTCCATTCAGCACCCAGGATTGAAATCAACATGAATTGCTGTGGTCCTTTGAAACTGTTTGGTAATTGAACCTGTAGCTAATATAAGCTGAATTAATCTGTGACAATTTTGAGACCTAAAACAGTGTGCAGAATTTGTGGCAGTGACGTTTTGAAGACAATTCATCTTGCATTTTGTGCTTGGACTACATAATTTTATAATTATTTTTCACAGTGCTTATAGGTGTTTGGGGATATTTTGTATTCCTAAAAGCAGGACACACTCAGTATGTTAAAGGAAGAGTAGTTTCCAATAAATATTTATGTGAAATGATGGATATATTCTGTTTTTGCTGCATTTCCAATAATATGTGGGTTGATAATGAGTGAGTCAGTTGCAGGGGTGGAAGTAACAATTTTATCACCCAGTTTTTATACAGTCTTCGCTTTGAAAGATCTTCACCTTGAATTCTAATGAAGGGGGATTGTGGGGAGGAAAAGGATAAATATTCCTCACTCTGCAGCCAAACAAGGCTACAATATTCTATCACTGAGTGAGTCTGCATCTTGAAGAGCACTGTGACAAGTAAAGAGTGAAATCAGGAAGCACTTTTTCACACAAAGTTGGAAATCTGGGACTCGCTCCCCCAAAAGGCTGTGGATGCTCGGTCAATTGAAAATTTTCAAAACTGAGACCGATTTGATTTTTGTTAGGTAAGGGAAATGGATCAAAGGCGGGTAAATGGAGTTTAAAAAAATTTGTTCCTGGGATGTATTGCCCATCCCTAATTCCCCTTGAGGTTGAGGTACAAATTAACCGTGACCTGATTGAATAGGCTCAAGTGGCTGAATAGTGTCCTCCTGTTCCTATGAAGTATTAAATAGTGTAAGATAAAAATCTTTTTTGATGCAGGCATTCCCAGTGATTTTTGCTGCTAGGCTGCCTGCTTTGTCCAAGGCATGGGGGAATAAATTGATTCAAAGAATGAGGAATACTACAACTGAGGATATATAATCTGACCTTATTGGTATGAGTTTATTAACAGATCTGTGCTTGAAAATACTTCATTTCACTGCACTCTTGAGGAAACATGAACTGTGTCAGCCGTGGCTCAGTGGTAGCACTCTCGGCTCAGTGGTAGCACTCTCGCCTCTGAGTCACAAGGTTGTGGGTTCAAGTCCCACTCCAGAGACTTCAGTGCAAAAATATAGACTGACACTCCAGTACAGTACTGAGGGAGTGCTGCACTGTCTGAGGTGCCGTCTTTCGGCTGCGACGTTAAACTGAGCTCCCGTCTGCTCTCTTAGGTGGACGTAAAAGATCCCATGGCACTATTTCGAAGAAGAGCAGGGGAGTTCTCCCCGGTGTCCTGGCCAATATTTATCCCTCAATCAACATCACTAAAACCGATTAACTGGTCATTATCACATTGCTGTTTGTGGGAGCTTGCTGTGCGCAAATTGGCTGTTGCGTTTCCTACATTACAACAGTGACTGCACTAAAAAAGTACTTAATTGGCTGTAAAGCGCTTTGGGACGTCCGTTGGTTGTGAAAGGCGCTGTATAAATGCAAGTCTTTCAAAGTTTTGAGCAAACCTGATGCATGTAGGTCTTCAGTTGCAGTGACATTTGCTTGTACCTCTGAACATGTTTTGACTGTAGCCTTTTTATTAAAAATGCTATTAGCCTTGGTTTCCTTTCAAGATGAGAGAGAATTAATTAGTTAGTACACCTAGGTGGAGAGGATTTCTCATTAGGCAGTAAATATTCTGTTTTGAAGATGCGATGCTGAAACATCATTAAATATGCGCTTTATCCTAATATTTTATTGCTGTTGTGCATCATTAGTAAAAATTTAACTGTTCCTTTCTAAATAGAAGGCGTATAGTAATGCTTTCTTAGGCTGCTTGAAGTTTAAGCTATAATTAAGCAGATAGTTTTAAGTACTAATTATGACTCTTCTGACTTAAGTGGGCAATAAAAACATTAACTACTATTTTGTTGATTTTAGTATTAGCTACATATTCAATTACCTTAAATGCACGGCTTACTTTGCCAACGAAAACAGAGCAGTGCAAAGTTTCCTTAAAAACAGTATTCCTTTCTTGCTAGCTGTTGGTGTCAGTTCAGGAGTTCTACTGTAGTTGCAGCTATTTTACTAGCCTAGATTTTCTCACTGTGTAATTCACCCATGATGGCCAGTTTCAATGGTTGATAATTACTGTTGAGTTATTTAACATGTCATAGTTAATAATGTATTTAATTGAAATTCCTACCAGCTGCAAATTTACATTAATTCTTTCATTGCGACTGTTATGCAAATAGGGTCCTTCCATTTGCATCCTTTGGAAGGAAATCACCCAGGTACACTGTTCCTTTTTAAAAAAATAAAAGAATCATGTCATGCCTGGTCAGTTAATCTCTTTCCCACATCCACTTCATTATATATAAAACATAATTCTTGGCCACACTTTTATTTTGTTTTCCTGTCGTCAATCTTCACAGTGACCATAACATGATTGCACTTGATAGTAGGTTTGAGAGAGAAGGTTGAGTCACAACCCAAGATTTTAAATTTAGGTAAGGTCTCCATATTATAAAAAGGATATAGAGGCACTGGAGAAGGTGCAAGAACAATTCACAAGGATAATACCAGAACAGGAAAGGCTGAACAGACTGAGGCTCTTTTCTCCAGAAAAAAGAAGGCTGATGGGTGACCTGATCGAGGTCTTTAAGATTATGAAAATGTTTGATTGGGGTAAAGAAGTTTCTCCTGAATTCCCTAAGAGAGGTAAGAATGTGGAACGCGCTACCATAAGGAGTAGTTGAGGTGAACAGCATAGATGCATTTAAGGGGAAGGATCTAGATAAGCACATGAGGGGGAAAGGAATAGAAGAATATGCTGGTAGGGTTAGATGAAGAGGGGTGGGAGGAGGCTCATGTGGAGCATAAACACCAGCATAGATGAGTTGCTGGTCTGTTTCTGTGCTGTAGACTCTTATGTAAAGGCTGACTTTGAAGGGATGAGACAGAAATTTACCACAGTTAACTGCTAAAACTGCAGATGAACAGTGGGAGGTATTCAAAGAAGTATTTGGTACAGTATAAGACCTGTACAAACATTTAAAAGACAAGTGCTCTACTTGTGCAATTAAACAATCTTAGTCAATAAAAGATATGAGAGATGGCATAAAATTAAAAGAAAGGGCTTACACAAATGCAAAGAATAGTGGAGATCCCGTGGACTGGGAGAAATATAAAAAATAACAAAGGGACACAAAAAGTAGTAAGAGTTGCAAACAAGGAATACGCGAAAAACTCATATTTTGGATATAGAAATTTCAGTTACTAAGCGGGGAAAATGGTAGATGATTTTTTCAAAAAGCATTTTGAGTGATTCGATAGGCTGATCAAGTGCGACAACCTGTTGAGATTAGCCAATTTGTTGATATTAACTTATCTCTGGTTTTTCAGATAATCAGGATCGACTGCAAACCAATATGGTAGGAATATTGTGTTTAATCAGAGTTTAAGATGAAATATAGCACACTAGTTATACAGCAAAAACATACAACCGTGACAAAGAGCTGGTACCGGTCCCGATCGGACAGACGGCTGGCGTGTGCAAACAGTTCTCCGGCTTACGGCCTTTCTTCCTCTCGTCTAGAACCGCCAAGAATGGGTCCACTCCCAGAAGAGTGTTAAACCAGCCCCACTCTTGTATGGCTCTCCCCTGCATCGTCTGTGCTAAGGGCTTTTAGGGTTTTGCTTTTATTCCCTTTTAGGGGTGGGCCTGATGTACAATATGGACAAGACAATTTAACCTGTAAGGGCTCTTCTTAAACGAAGGTGCCCAATGGTATGTCGAGTTCTTTGTCTTAACTTTCAGATGAAAGCCATCCCCTAAGGGGTCTCATGCTCTTCCCTCACATGTCTTTCCTGTTTATATATCCTGAAGGCTTCTCCATTGGAATTTGTCTTATCTCTCTTGTCCTTACCCTCCCTTGTACAACCAGTACAAGTTACCCTCTTAATTAGGGGCCCATATTAGAGCTGTCTGCTCAGCCTGTCGTTATCCAAACTATCTCCCTTTGATCCAACAGGCTGTTCCATCCTGAGATGATACCTTAACTCCCATAAATTCCTTCTATTCTATATCTTTTATACTAATGAACTTACGCATTTTAAAGCAGCTTTGTTAAACAAAGTCAAAATCCTAACTTAGCATTATAATATGGTTATTAGCAATAATGGAAGAAACATAGGCGTTGGGCCTCGGTTGGCCAAATCAAAAATACATAAAACAAAGTTGAAATCCTAGCTTACAAACAGCAGATAGCTAGCCTGGAAACAAGGTCATATATGACTGTCATGGTGCAGAATGCTATAACATCCGCAGGGAACCAAAAACATAAGCAAATTCTAAGCATCTATCCAGCTATTCTGATACGAGTCTGAAGAGACACTTTTTTGTCTCAAGTTCTAATAGTCATGTAAACACAGTCTTATTCGCGTCACAATTTCATTTGCATAACCCCATTTATTTTGGATACCCTAATTTCTAACAGCCAAGTGTTTATATAGGGTTTTCCTCTACATTGTTAGGTAGCGTTTTCCCATTATACATGCTTGCATAGGCAATTTCCATTGCAAATGATAACAAAAAGAGTTACAGAAAGTAAAGCTTATGGACTAGAATTGCTGCCATACATAGGGTTTTTAATAATGTATAGATGTAGTCAACATGAAAAATAATTTTCAAAACAATTCTAGCCATTTTTTCATGTATGCATTGATGGTGGAGGGCTGCATGTAACAGTGAACAAGATTTTTTTTTTTATTCGTTCATGGGATGTGGGCGTCGCTGGCAAGGCCAGCATTTATTGCCCATCCCTAGTTGCCCTTGAGAAGGTGGTGGTGAGCCGCCGCCACCTTGAACTGCTGCAGTCTGTGTGGTGAAGGTACTCCCACAGTGCTGTTAGGGAGGGAGTTCCAGGATTTTGACCCAGGGGCGATGAAGGGACGGCAATATACCTCCAAGTCAGGATGGTGTGTGACTTGGAGGGGATCTTGGAGGTGGTGGTGTTCCCATGCGCCTGTTGCCCTTGTCCTTCTAGGTGGAAGAGGTTGCAAGTTTGGGAGGTGCTGCTGAAGAAGCTTTGGTGAGTTGCTGCAGTGCATCTTGTAGATGGTACACACTGCAGCCACGGTACGCCGCTGGTGGAGGAGGGAGTAAATGTTTAAGGTGGTGGATGGGGTGCCAATCAAGCGGGCTGCTTTGTCTTGGATGGTGTCGAGCTTCTTGAGTGTTGTTGGAGTTGCACTCATCCAGGCAAGTGGAGAGTATTCCATCACACTCCTTACTTGTGCCTTGTAGATGGTGGAAAGGCTTTGGGGAGTCAGGAGGTGAGACACTCGCCGCAGAATACCCAGCCTCTGACCTGCTCTTGTTGCCACAGTATTTATGTGGCTGGTCCAGTTAAGTTTCTGGTCAATGGTGATCCCCAGGATATTGATGGTGGGGGATTCGGAGATGGTAATGCCGATGAATGTCAAGGGGTGGTGGTTAGATGCTCGCTTGTTGGAGATAATCATCGCCTGGCACTTGTGTGGCGTGAATGTTACCTGCCACTTATCAGTCCAAGCCTGAATGTCGTCCAGGTCTTGCTGCATGTGGGCATGGACTGCTTCATTATCTGAGGAGTTGCAAATGGCACTAAACACTGTAGGTTGTTAGATGGTGAACTATATGTGAAGCTATCAAAGGCAGCTACTGAATGAACTTGTGAAATTCATCAAGAAATGGTTTTTGAAGAAAATAAAAGCGAGATTTATATTACCCTATGGAAGTACCCAGAGGAAATCCAATCTTAATGATTCAAACCTTGTACTATGAGATAAATGAAGATTGTACACTGAAGGCATGCAATCTGAAGGAAGTTGATGAATATAGAGTGGAATAATGAAAGAGTGGATAGGTTAGATGATAAATGGAGGAAGTTCCTGATGTGGAGAAGGAGCAGAACCTTATTGAAACCATTAGTTAATTGAATAAAAGTTAAGAGGGTAAATTATTAACCGTGCAGATTAAGAAATTTGAGGTGAAGCTAGATGGCTTAAACATTCCTATGCAGTTTCATTATACATAGGAGCAACTGGCCTCATTACATGTTCAATCTATACTTTCAAACAGACTCACATTAGCAAAATTACAATGTTAGTCTTTTTTTATAACATTTAGTTGAGATGCTAGTAGATAGTTCTGTAATATTTCTATTTGTTGCCAGCTGTTTTCAAAAGTGCAGTCTAGAAGTTAGAATCAAGTTTTTTTGCTGTGGTACTGTCATTAGCTATCACCAGTGTGCACTCGTATAAAAAAAAAATAACAGCAACATCTTCTGGCTGAAGCAATAATAAATATAGACAAACTAAACGATGCCACTCGGTTTGCTGTCAAACAGCAAGGGCAAAGCCTATAACTTGCTGTATCTTGTACACAGCATTTAAAAAATAAAAATATTGTATGTGTCTTCTCAGACAGTGAATTCAACCTTATTCTTCCTTACAAGATTGCAGCAGTTACTAAATTTCAGGTGTAGGATGTAGCTGTTTTCCCAACAAAGATCCTCTATATCGCATTGCATGGCCAGAAGGTCACTGATACTGGAAAATGATCCGTTAATCATTATACAATCTGAACATTGTTTATGCACCATAAATACTTCATAGCTGTTTAGAGGCTCACAACTGGAGCTATAATATCTTGCAGTATAAATGATCTTTTCACCACCTGTCTTGATCATATGGAATCTTATGTGCTTAAAACTAATTATAGTACAGTGTTCATTAAGTTTCCTAGTGTTCAAATTAGGAAATTAATTTCTATTATTTTTTTGCTGATAATTTTCAGAATTATTTTTTTTGTTGAATTGAAATGCTCATAAGTAAGTGGGATGTGGGAAATAATAAAACTTAGTGTTGTTCAGTAACTCACTCTAAGAAAGAATGCTGTTAAGTTCAGTAATTTTCTGTTCCAATATGGTATTGCTCCAATTGTTGATTTGGGGAAAAAAGCAAGTAACTTGCTGGAAGAGCAGCTTGATGACTAAGAATGTGTCATCATAAACTCCAGTGGCTTTGCTTCTGATGAACTAACAGCATTCGCCCATGTGCATATTAGAATTTACACTTCATTTCCCTGAAGTAAATATTGAAATTGTGTTTTTTAACCGGAATGAATGAGTCATACATTTTTTTTTGTGATAACAGTTGAAGGTTATCATCAGTATGGGAAGGCTGTAACCTACTGAAATCACAAGCCACTTTCTGCAGTGACTTTCATTGATGAATTAAAATATATACGCTTTGAATATTATTGTTTGATATGTAATTTTGTTTCCGGCTAAAATAAAAGCCCCAATTTTAGTCGCAGGGAGAGGGTTCTGGAAGGGCTTTGTGAGAGGCACAAGGGAAGTATAACAAAAGACGTACCTGAAATGGCCGCCTCTTCTCTTGGATCCTCTTCCTGCTATTGTCCCCAGGCCAGAGCTAAAATTGCAGTCGGGACCTGATTACGTCCTCAAACTCCGATCTGTATATTTAAAGTAGGACCCCGCCAGCTTCAAGTAGGTATGCTTGCTGCCTGCTCAGAAGAGCAGGATAAAATTGAAGACGATGGGTTCCGTGGGTGTCATCAGCTGGTAAGAACATAAGAAATAGGAGCAGGAGTAGGGCATATGGCCCCTTGAGCTTGCTCTGCCATTCAGTAAGATCATGACTGACATACCTCAACTCCACTTTCCCACCCTATCCCCATATCCCTTGAATCCCTTGGTGTTCAAAATTCTATTGATCTCGGTCTTGAATATATTCAACAACTGAGTATCCACAGCCCTCTGGGATAGCGAATTCCAAAGATTCATGACTCTCTGTGAAGAAATTTCTCCTCATCTGTCCTAAATGGCTGGCCCCTTATCCTGAGACCATGACCTCTAGTTCTAGACTCTCCAGCCAGAGGAAATGGCTCCTCAGCATCTACTTTGTCAAGCTCTCTAAGAATGAAGTCACCCGAGTGATTTTAACTGCCCACCTGCTCGGTTTCTGCAAGGCAGACAGAGTTAAAATTGTCTGTAATGTGTTTAATGATGAGGATCCCGAACCACTGAAAAACAAGCTATGTGCATATATCATCATAAAGCTGGTCTTCACATACACTGTGACAACTACAATGATTTCTGTATTATGTTTTTTTTATACAACCTTAGATAAGATAAATACAATTTAAAGATGGTTCTATCTAGCTGTATCTTTGTCTCTGATATGTTATGGCCAAAATATGAAACTGCCCAGATCCATCCATATATTTGAGAACCGCTTAGCCTGCTTTGTTCATACTGGTGCCTGTCTTCGAAATTAATTGGGTGGAAGAATGCTTGCTGACGAGCAGGACCTGTGTAAATAGACTGTGAATAACCTGTGGGAGCAGCATTACTACAAAGACTGCAGCGGTTCAAGAAGGCCCATTACCATCTTCTCAAGACAATAAGGGATGGGTAAAAACTATGGCCTTGCCAATGTCCCCCACATAAAAATATAATTGTGTGCATTAGTACAGTCCATTGTGCCTTTGATCTTGGTTGTTTGACAGCTCTGTCCCCAGGGCTCTTTGATACATATACTTTTTTCAATATCTTCAGTTGAATTGTAAAATCAGAACTTGAGTTGACTTGGAATCATCTCGCCCATATATAACTACAAAAAGGTCCTAAATCTAAAAGTCTTGCACATTATCAAACTGTGTAAGAAATACGTTTTGGAAAGGGATATTATAACGCCGTATGAACTTTTATGGAGTAGATTTTCAACTTGTTGACCCGATTTTCAATTCCATTGATTACAATAGAATTTAAAATTTTGTGGTTTCTAGAACAGGCTGCCGATCCACAATTCTAGTTTTATGCCTGGGCCCAGGCTGAAAATCTACTTCCAAGTCTCGCTGTGTCTTATAGCTTCTGCATATTACCTTAAGTGTAAAGAAATCTGTCTATTAGTTTTAGCTTGATGGCTTGAGCTGACAGTGTGGTATTTACTTCCTCATAAAGACAAATGTGTAAAGGAAAGTAACTTCTCAAAAGATTAATTTTCTAAGTGAGAGTGTTTTGTTTAGCAGTTTCTTCATGCGGGTGTACAAATGCTTCTTTAGAAAAGGTCCCTAGAGTTGTTGAGGTGGTGATAACCAGTATAGTTGTAAATGTAGTTGGGTAACTAACAACTTTAGAGAGATGCACCCTAACTGGAATATATGTCTTTAAACATCGAATTATGCAGATCATCTTTTTTGTAGATGCACAATTTGACTACAGTTTTTTTTTAAAAAGTGCCTTGCCAGTTAACTTCAGTATTTTGCCTAGTTAAGTAGGCTTTCAAATGCCCACCTGTCTGTGCTGCTTACTAGGACTGTGGATACTTCAAAGAATGGCTTTGCTGTGGTTGGTCCTTTTGAGCTCCTTCAGTCCCAAAATGCTGTGCCTATGGGATGATCCATTTATTAGTGATTTTTTTTTTAATGAGGCGGATATTTTCTGCCCACAGGAGAAAAAAAAAAGCCACCTGGAATTGCTTCTCGGTTCTCAAAAAAAAATCTATTATTTCCACAGGGCAGGTGCAGGTGCCTGAAGAAGAAATTGAGCAAAACGGCCAAAACAGGAGCAAAGGCAGCCACAAAACAATGTGCATGAATGGCACAGAGGCAGGACAGTTTAACAGCAAGGTCAAAAATGAACGGAGGTCAAGCTCTTCTTCCAATCCATCCCGCAAAGCCTCCACCAGTAGCAGCAAAATTCGGAAACTCTCTGCATGTAAACAACAATGACCCATCTGTAAACTCTGTGTGGTATGTACTGGAGCTTCCATTAAATTATATTTGAACTGGACTCTATCTTAAGTGCACACTTTAATGTGACAGTCCAATTGTGTATATAAGTTTGTGAAGGAATAGAGACTTTGCATTGATTCATAGCAATCAGAATAGGGCCAGTCATTTGTCTCTGTGAGATATGACTATAATAGTGAACATGACTTACTTTACTGTCACTTCATAGTGTGACAGATTGCTTTAAACTATACTTTTCCAGTTCAAACATAATAAAAATTGGGTAAAATTGAACTGTAGTTGAATGGAAACCCAACATGAAGTCACCAGATGCCATATTCGTATTACAATACTTAATATTGTGGTATGATATGATCGAGACATTAAAGCTTCCCAAAAATATAGTTGGTCACTCATATTTTGCGCTGGGTGATTATTGTTCACTTATTTTGAAAACAGCTTCTGTTTCTGTTTTTTTGTATACTTGAAGGTGAATTTATTTTTCTGTAAACAAACTAGAACTTGTGACAGAATGACAATACTTTTATTTCAGTTCATTTTTTAAAAAGGGTAGCAATCCCATTCATTGGTCACTTAAGATGTATTTCAGGTAATGAGGATAATTTATATTTTACAATACATTTTTAGTTACAATTGTATCTCCCCATGCCCTTTTTGCAATTTCCTGTAGTTTAGGTTTGCTTGTACCTTGTGAACTGTTTATGCATAAAAAGCATCCTTCGTATTGAAAGAGCTGGAATGATTTGTCAAAGCAGTTGAGGTCGGTGGTCCTTCATAAGCTCCTGATAGCAGGTAGCCAGTCTGATGTTGAGCTGCTTTTTAAAGCAAGATTTTAGACATGATGGGATTGATTTTAACTTTCACCATTGGGTGGAAAACTGCCAGTTGAGAATCAACTGTCTGTTATACATCCCACCCCACCCTACCCGATTTTCCTTTCTGTTGAAGTCGATGGAAAGAAAAATCCAGCGGTGTATATAACAGGCGGCCAATCCACTACTGCCAGTTTTCTGCGTGGCGGTAAAAGTTAAAATCTATCCCAATCTCACATAATAGCATCAGGTACTCTCTGAGAATTGTTCCTGGCTCAGCTACACTTTAAGCCTGACTCAGCATCAAGTTATCTCTGGCGGAATGAGCTGCAAGCAACGTTTATGTGGTTCAGACAGCAGTGGTGCTCCAAGCGCAGCTTCCAGGAGTAACTTTCAGTGTGCAAGACGAGACTGACCATGTCGGCCTTTTCTGCTCCTGAGTGCTGTACTTTGCCACAAGGCATTGCATCAACCATCCAGAAATCTGATGTACATTATACATATGGTTGGTAGATTTGAATGTCTGATTGTTTTGGGACTTGAAGCATGTAACTATAGCTTTTTGCAGGGAACTACTCTACACTGCCATGTTACATGGCTTTTTCCTCAATTCTAATTTTCCAACACAGGATTGTAATTTTAAAAAATGAACGTGTTAAAGGAGCAGTACGTTACATGTTTTATTTTTTAACAATTATTACTCGCCCTCCTCCCTCTTATGGGTGTCAGTTCTTTTATAAGTTAATATTATATGATTATTAAAGCACATCCTCAATACAGCCTCTACACTTCCCCAAGGAAGAACTATCATTCTTCTATACTGCAGCTGGGTATGTACGTACAGCTGCAGTGCCCTCTTCCTAACCAAATCGACAGTGCTGGTGCTACCTAAGCAAGAAGACTTCTGATTTTCCATTATTGTTTTCATGTAGGTGTACTTGGCTGATTGTTAGCAGTAGAATAATAATAATTAGCTATTCTGTCTCTAACCAACCTTGACCCAGGACGTGCTGCTCCTTTAAGTTGACAAATAAAAGGTTTTTTTTTTAATTATTACTTTTGTATGTTGAAAAAATGTATAGCAAACCACAGTTTTGGTAGAACATAGTTGGTGATTGAAAGTTCACAGCTGCTTTGAAAACCATATTTGAAGACTTTAAATTAAATGGAACATATTTGTAAATGAATACTTTTTGTTTTCGTATGATTTCATACAGAAATGCCATTGTATTTTATTTTTCTTTATATTTATTAACCATAGTGGAACAAGGTGTCTTCACCATTTCATATAATGAGTGTGTTTATATTGTGCTTCCTGAACAGTTGTCACAGTTGCTGATTAGTGTACAAAAAAAATTAAAACTAACTTTTTCCCCCAACTTTGCTAGTGATGTGCCGTGACAACAGTAGCATGCATGTTATGATAGCTAAAATCCCAAAAGTACTACTGACTCAAATTTTGTAGAAATTTTGGTTAATATTTTAATTAATTAATTTTTCTTAGTATTTTGTTGTTGCAGGTGTTGTATTAAATTGAATAAAAAGGATTGAAAGCACCTTGTTGCATTCAAAAGCACCCACTCTTGTAACAGTTTAGAGTGTGTATTTGTGAAGTTCATTGAAAATTTATAAAATGTAAATTAATTCTTGCCCTCATGGTCCTACAACAAAACATTGTACCCTTTACTGAATTACCTCCTGTAACTTTTTGTGATACAAACAATGTTATGGGTCTTTCATCTCTCTAGGCTTTTCTGTGGGGAAAATAACATATTGACTTGGAATTTGCAGTCAGTGGCGAAGCAACGCCGATCGCCGCTGACCTCGAAGAAAGCTGCCCACACAGATCTCACGATCTCTGTGGTGAAAACTTTAGCTTTCTCAATGTTAATTTTCTTGTAGCGCTGTCTATAGGGAATTTCCAGCATACAGCAGCAGTGATGTTTCAAGCTGTCTAAGCAGCCAATCACATTGAAGAATTCTCACAGACAGCAAACCAGGAAATAAAAAGCAGCATTTATCATTCACTTTTTTAAATTTTTACACAGGGCGAAATGAAGATTGTGACATACACATGGGGGTTAAGGTAGAAGCTGAAATATCATAACAAACTTTTAAAACATTTTTTTATTTTAAAAATCTAAAATTTTTATCATAATGGAGAAATTTGACATTCTACAAATATAAGATTCGTTTTTCAGGGTCAGAACGGTTGTTCAGCAGTCAATCTTTCAACAAGGCTTAACTTTTTATGGGGTTTTTAACAGCGATATTAGGAAAGGGGAAGTTTTCATCAGTTCAAATGATTTCAGTGATTGCTGGCTCTGGGGAGTTCCACAGCACAGCTTGTGGCGGAGCAGGGAATGACTGACCTCAACTTCAGGATTTCGCATTTATCTGCGCCCGCGCTAAATCCTGAAGTTACGGTCAGTTTCAGAGGGGTAATGACGGCGAACACCGGCAGTTTTGCCGTCATTACTGCCGCAAAATCCAGGCCAATAAGGTATTTTTTGATTTGCTAAAGTTTCATATCTGTTCATGGGGACTCTCAACAGCAGCATGTTGCATTTGTAGTTTTGTTGTTGGCATCACTTTTGCTTGAATCAACCGTCAAATTATTGGCTCACAAAGTAGCACTGCTTGTCAATGCATCCTAGTTTAGAACAACTAGGGGCAACCTGCTGTTTTCCATAAACATTCCAAAGGACGTCTTAAACACTTATCCAAGAAAGTTGTCAATGACTTAACAGTGGAATGTAAGAAGGAGCTCCAGCTTAGCTTCATTCACTAACCCCTTTAAAAATAGTGGGTGTGATGCAGATGTCCTCCGTGCTACATAAAATTCTGGTTTGTAAATAAGTTTGAATGTTGCTTTTCTATCGATTTTAGGAATATATTAGTTTTGCTAAGATTCTTTTTGAGTTTTATGTAGTGCTTGTGTTTTGTTCGAAGAATTTCAGTTTTTAAAAGATGTGACTAAATCAAAGAAATATAGTTTACTGTGCAAAACAAGATGTAGTTTGCTGCCATTTGTAGTATAGTTTCAATCTAATTTTAAATTTGTTCAGATGTAGGGTTTAATGGAACTGCTTCAATAAATAGGCATAGGCATTTGAGATGAGCGAGAGTATTATATATGAAACGCTGAATGCAAATTTCCTGATACGAAAGTTTAAAATTGCATTTGAACCCTAAGAATAAACAAGACTCCATAGTGCAACAAGTATATGACAGTTGCCTCAAAAGTTAATTTTAGTTTTAAAGTTGTCATTTATTGAGTATAAAATCTAAATGTAGATTTGTTTAGTTCTGTGCTTTAAACTATGCAATAAAGTAAGTTACAGGTGTTTTTTAAATTGTCATTAGTGGTGTATGCAGTACTTTTAATAAGCCATATTGAATTGTAGAAACTCAGCCTCTACAAATGTGTGGGTTATGCTTGTAATTAATACAAAAGTATGTTTCATTGTTAATTATTAGTTCCAGTTTATCATTATGCACTGTGCTTTAATTATCTCTTGTAGTTTCATATTCAGTTTTGAAACTAGTTTCACTGGTGCAAAAGCATGTTCATTTTGCCAGGCAGCACCTGTCAGCTGAATGTAAATTAGTTAGGCAGGAAACTTGCATCAGTTTATCTTGGAATGGTGATTACCATGGCAAAATACCTCAGATTTGATAAAACCGAGTAATAGACTAAATCACATTCTCTGGCCCAACTTGTCCAGCTGTTGCAATGGATAGGTGCGTAGGCCCCATTAGGGTAAATTACATCACAACCGTTTCTATTATTATTGCACCGAAAGAATATACTGTGTGTTGCAACAAATTACTCTACAAAGTAGAAAGGCACAGGATAGCAAGAAAGCTTTTGAAATGGATAACTAATTGGTTGAATAAGAGAATACAAAGGGTAGCTGTTAAAGGCAGCATCAACTTGAAAAAAGGTGACTAGTGGTTACCATAAGGAATGAGTTCTGGGTCCATTGTTCCTGGAGTACATTACTTATTTGGAGGAATGGAAGGTAAAAAAGTTCTCCAAATTTCTCAGTGATACCAAATTGCAAAGGGTTGTAACTAGTAGGGAACAGGAGACCAGTTGCAGAGGGATCTGGACAGGTTGCGAGATTCGTCAAGAAAGTATACAGTAGTCAGTTGCTTAGTAAATTTAAAAAACATTTTTTTTAAAGGTGCCTGTTCGTGTCCTTGCGACTAAAACATAAAAAGCTTAATTTTAAGAGCCTCCTCGAAGGCTCGCAAACGGCTGCAATTAGCGGAACCTCGCAATGGTGATTAATATGATCTGGAGGCGTGGGCAGTTTTGTGGGTGGGGCGGCTTCTAGCACGATGTTTTTAAATTAGCGCAGAAGATTGCGCAAACTCAATTTGCGCTTTGTAATTTGCACTTGTAATTCCTCTATTGTGCTGGTTTGGCCGATTTTGGATGAATCGCGCATGAAAAAAAACGGCGCATCCTAGCGGAAACTCCCAGGGGTTCAATATCAACAGATTAATTTACTAATACAAAATAATGCAATTTAGCCTGATTTTTAGCATTCAGTTTTTCTGCTGTAACCGCATTCTAGCAGCAAGGAAGTCTGCATTTTATCTGTACTTGGAGGGCTATCTAGTAGGGATATCTTCAGCAGAAATAAATGGTTCAGCAAATCCTGGTCTTATTGAAGTCTTTGAGATTCATAATCACTTATGAGAAACCCCATTTATACTCCACGTGAGCCCAAAGTAACTTGGGGAATTCCAGGATTCAGTTGTGCCTTGGTTAGAGTACTGCAATAACAATCCAGAAGTAGTGAATTCAAATTCTTCCATTGCAAGTTGAATTCAATAAATCTTGTAAATTATAGGCTGGGACCAGGAAAAATAATGAATATTAAAGCTGTCAGATTGTTTTAACAACACTGACGTACCCAGTCCAGCCTATATGTGACACTCGTCCATACTACGTGGTTGATTCTTAGTGCTAAAGAAGGCTCCCCTTCTCTTCTCAGGACAATTGAGTCCACTTCTTGAGAACAAATAATATATATAAAAAAGGAGGCAAGTAACAGACTAAAGCAATGCAAATTCTCTAAGAAGTGCCAATATTTAGAAAAGCATCAGACATAAGGTGGTTAAAGACTGTTTCAAACCATGCCAGAGCAGGACAGTCTAAAGCATTCAACTTTCTGGCATAAGTTCATTTGTATAATTATTCATAGGTCAAAGTGTAGACTTTGATGGATTTAGGGAGAACATGATGGTGGGAATGAAAAACTGTAAGTGAAATTTAATGGAATAGGGCCAATTAAGCGTGAATGCCGCAATAGGGAATACAAAATCAAAAGCCTTTGAACTGCTTCAAGTGTCATCTCAGCCTATTAGCAGCCTTTGCCAAGGCTGAAGGGGCAGAAGAATAAGAAGCGGCAGGCAAACGTGAGCCCTAGTTATAGGCATGAGTCTCTAGTGTTGGAGCAATCCAGCTCCTCAGCTTTTTGATGACTGCTGAAGTTGAGGTGCTGCTGCATGTGGTGGTTGCTTGGAGCGTTGCCCTCTGTGCTACTCCATGGTACCATCCCCATAGGTCAACATAACAGGCATTCAAAGAGACAGCGACGTTTGAGGCCATCGCCGACTATTGTAGCCACTGCATATGCCAGCCTTATTCCACATGGTAGCTGTAAGTGTCCTTGCAGCAGATGGCAAAGCTCTGCCTATTTGCTAACCTGGTCCCTGAGAAGACAGTTCCCCATAGCCATTGCCAGGTAGATGCAACAGTGCCTGCAAATATGGTTTGTGGCATATTGGCAGATGTGCCATTGAGGCATTGCTGCCTGACGATTACCCTGGCATGCCTTCTTTCATGTAGTACCACGTAAAACACAATGTACTGTGATTGGGATGCTGCTGAAGAACCATCCACTGTAACAATTAGTCGAGCATTCTCGTATCTTAGTGATGCCATCGGAGTCTGCTGTCACGATGTCTTTTAGGGAGAGGAGTCTCCACAGTAGTATGTCTACCAAAGTGAGGTATTGTTACCCCTCTCTACAGATGTAGGTGAGCAGGTACCAGCAGGAGGGCTTCCAGCACCTCTCGTGCAGCCTTGCCTGACCTGACGGGCCCTCCGTGTAGGACCTCCCTTTCTTTCAAACACATGAGTTCAATCGAATCATATTAGGAAACCTATTGATACCAGTAATGAACAACTGGCACAAAGGCTCATGAGAGCTTAATTGCCAGCAGAAATTTAAAAGGAAATGATCCAGAAATGGACAAAAACCATTTACCTTGACATTCTTTACTCATTAAATGAACTGAGCTGCAGCCTAACCTATCAGCCCCTAGCAACCCTGGATGTCTGGTTTCCTATAGATTGCATGTACCTAATATGGTCCATGGCAAATTGTATACAAGATGTACCTGCCCCATTTCCCTGTTCAAGTGGTCGTGAAAGATCCCATGGCACTACTTGACGAGCAGGCAGTTGTCCCAGTGTCCTGGCCAACATTCATCCCTCAACTAGCACCCCCAAAATGATTGATTAACCATTTATTTCATTTGTTTGTTTAACATTGCTGTGTGAAAATTGGTGACCATATTTGCCTACACTTCAAAAATAATTAATTGACTGTGAAGCTCTGTGGAACATCCTGCAGACATGAAAGGTGCTACAAAAATGCACTTCCTTTCTTCTTGTCTTCCTGGCTAGTTAATTGTACCCTAAAATTTTTGAAGAATGCCTCAACAACTCAGTCGACATTATTTTGTTAAGAGACAGCAGAGTTCAAGAGTGAGTCTGGTAGTCATTTACAGTCTATCTGACATGTTCTGTGTACTCTGGAGGCACAAGGCCTCATAGCATTCACCATAAAGGTCCTGTAGTTGCAGTTGAATAGTCATTTGGCAGTTTGAGTTGTTATGGAAAAACTTTTCACGTCTTGTACTTGCTCTAAACTGTTGAATCTTGGCTTTCTCCTGACAAAATCTGCAGCAGTTAGACATGTAGCAAGTGAAATCACCCCCGAGGCCTGTTCAAAATTCCTTCATTTACCCTCTTGTGACAAGAGTGAAGTACTGTCAGGTTAGACATGGCATAGGTTAGACGCATTGCAGTGCTCCAATATATTACTCTGGAAAAAGAGCCATGCTTTCAGAACAATATTGATGCCACCACCACTGTGACTTGAATAGTCATTATATAAAAAAGAGAGAATTTTGTCATCTGTTAGTAATCAATTCAGTTTGAATTTGAGTATATCTTACTAGATTTCTTGGTGTGTAAGGTATCCTTTCATTCATGATTTTATCAAATCCTAAGGGCATCCACCCACATTTCTTAGCTTTTTGTAATTTTGGAAAACACCAGTAAATCATCAAAAATTAAAAGAAAGCTGGTTTGAAATGATGGCTGCCTGCTATTACAGAATAAATTCACTGGTGAAAATTGAATTCATTAAATTTATCTTGTCTCAATTAAATGTTGGAAAAGAAAGAATTACATTTATATAGCGCCTTTCACGACCTCAGGATGTCCCATAAGAACATAACAAAAGAATTGGGAGCAGGAGTAGGCCATATGGCCCTTCGAGCCATTCAATAAGATCATGGCTGATCTTCGACCTCAACTCCACTTTCCCACCCGATCCCCATATCCCTTGATTCCCTTAGAGTGCAAAAATCTGTCTATCCCAAAGCGCTGTACAACCAATGAAGTACTTTTGAAGTGTAGTCACTGTTGTAATATAGATACTAATCACATCAGATATTGGTTCAAATTCAACCATACCTCATTGTCAGTTGAATTGAAGACATCAAACTAATATTAAATATGCAGAGGTGGTAATGGTTTTTGACATTATGCATAGCTTCACGGTTATGAACGTAAGAACACTTTTAACATGGCATCCATTTATTAGCTATCAGAATTAATAGTGGTATGCTGTATGGAATTGAGTGACAAATTGTATTTTCACCCATGAATCCTGGATTTGAATCCACACCACACTGACAATAGGAAAGTCTCTCAGCTAATTTAATTGAGCTTGAACATTCCCAACCAAGTTATTTGTGGCCCTAAGTCCACCTCACATATCCACTAGTTGGAAATGTCACTCCGTAAGGTCCAGAGGATAACTGCGTTGGAAATGAATAATATTCATACTGGTGTAATTGGACTGCTGTTATGAAGTTAAGCATGAAAGCACATTGTTGGGGCAGAGGAAAGGGAGATTTACTGTACATTGCCTTTTTGATGCAGGCACTGGAAACAAAAAGTGGAAATGTTCCGGCCTACAGTATTGACTTCTCTCACCTTGATGAGCACAAAAATAAATGAAGAAAGAAATTATAAAATAAGAACATAAGAAATGGGAGCAGGAGTAGGCCATTTGGCCCTTTGAGCCTGTTCTGCCATTGAATAAGATCATGGCTGATCTTCTACCTCAACTCCACTTTCCCCCCCATATCCCTTGATTCCCTTAGTGTCCAAAAATGCTATGATGTTAGACTGGAATTTATGTAAAGGTTTCTAATGGAAAACATTGGCTCAATCTCAATGCAGTTACCCCTGGGAAGAACACTTGAGACTAAACTGCTATTTGTTACTAATTAAAGCTTTAAAAATAGCGGCTGTTTTATGTAAGGATGCCATTTTGAAAAATGATTATTCTGTTTCTGTGATCTCCGCATGCTTCACTTCAAAGCCCTTTTTTTCTTAATCTCAGGAGTAAATACTCTTTAATCATGTACGGCAATATTTGAGTTGTTATTGATGCAGAATCTTTATTCAGGCTGCAAATGTTTAATTAATTTTGAGCTTGCCTTATGAAAATAATCACGCTAATATTTATGAATAAATAATCACAAGTGATCAGAAGCCAAGTATGATTGCTTGAATTATCAATTCCGGGTCTGTTCTAATTACTTAGTGTACAGTTGTCACGTGTCCTCCGTATCAGATGAGCAAAGTAGATTTTTTTCTGTTGAAGTTGTTCGCATCTTTTATATTATAAATCATAAGAGTAATTCACAGCCAGTTTAGAACCATTATTTGAGCTCCAATATCACATTGCTGCTTTGAAATCACTGCGTACTTTTATATAATTCCTAGTAAATTGCCTTTGGCCACAGCCAGTTAATGAATATATTTTCTTTAGGTACAATATAGTGACAGAATTGGGAGTGAGAGTTTAGAAACTCTCTTCCTAGAGCCACCTAGTGACTACAATCTGCAACTACACTGTCACAGTTGATTTAACAATATTTAATGACAAATGTTTACATAGCAATTTACATAGTAAATGTTGGCAGAAATTAATGGGATAAAAAATCTCCTGACTTCTGTAACGGGTGGGTGATCCGCTCTGCCACGGGTGGTAAAGATGAAAGTTACTTCCTCTGTATCTTCATTTAATGTTACTTCAATTTTCAAAAAAACCTACCAGTTGAATCTTGAAGCCAACTTATTAATTTTTGAAAAAATTTAAAATCTTTTAAAAAGTTATAAAAATAAACTTACCTGTCTTTAAAGTCTATAAAAAAGATATAAAAAAGATATACCTGTAAAAAAAAAAAATTCAAAAAAATACTTAATTCACTACTTACCTTCTTAAAAGCGGGTCTTACCCCTCCTTTTTACATTTCCAAAATCTTCCCTACTTACCTGCGCGTCCAAAGCATGAAGTGCACAGCATGCGCGCAGCCTGTAGCGCGCACGCGATGCACCCAGGCCCCGCCCCCTTTTCAGAAGAGCAATTGCCGGTTTTCAGCGCATGCGCAGGGCATGCAGAAAACCGGCAATTGGAGTGGGAATACGCGAGAGTATGCAGTGCGTACTCTCGCGTCCCGGGATCAATTTTCGGCCCACTATCTCCACCCATGTTTTGTTTACAGAAAAGGTCAAAGCTAATTACATATATGTGTGAGATAGAGATTCTAAACTCTAACACCTATGAGACAGAGGGAGAGAAAGACAGACTGTTTTTCCTTCTTCTAATTTGAGTATTTTTTAAAACACAAGTTGAATTTTGAAAACAAACAAAAGTGAAACAGAAAGAGAGGGGAGGAGGGAAACTGAGGACGCAATTTCGCCTACCTCGGTGGGTTCATGGCGGCTCCCGACCTCGCTGCTGGCTCCAGCCCGCTCTGAGATGATTTTACGATGATTGGGCTTGTTAAGGCCACCCAGCGCATTTCCCGGCCAATTATAAGGAAGCGGATCTGATGACGTCATTTGATGATGCGTCATCAGCCGGTTTCCTTAAAGGGACCATGCGCAAATTTAGTTTGACAGTTGTGCTGTCTGTGTTCGACAGTATTGAGGTGCTGCAAACACTGACAAGCATTGCACGGCTGCACCCAGGCTCTCCCATTACTCCCTCCATATGCTTATGGAGGGAGTCACAGCACGCAGGGAGGTTCTCTTCCCTTCCCATGGGTGGAAGAGACCTCCTGAGGAGACCAATGCAGCCTGGTTGCACATTGCACAGGAGGACACGAGCAGGGATGTCATCATGAGAATCAGGCTGCAGTGGCACAAACCTTTCAATGATCTCAGTAGATCACGAAACGTTACTGCAAAGCCACAGTCAACCTCATCCTGCTGTGCCACTCATCACATCCCCATCACTCTGCCTTCCCTACCCTCCTTCTGCACATCCTTATTCACACCAACTTATCTTGCACCTCCATCCATCTCTCTCTATCAACACTATCACTTCCCCATCTTACTAGCCACCCTCATCCTAGTCCAATCATACAACTAACAACACACAAGGGGTGTTTTATGCAATGTTCATGTGAAGTTTCTGTTAATATGCTGTCAAACATTGAACTCTTTATTATCGACACTTTGCGTTCTTGCACAGATTTGTGTGCACCTTTGGAAGTGCATGTTGAGACATAATGGTAACCCCGCAATGGTGATGAGTGTGAAAGGAATGGCTTGGGCATTGTAGGGATGCTTTATAGTTGGCATGGGGTGGTGCCAACCTGGTGCATCATGTAGCAGCCAGGGTGTACAGCATCAAGTGAAGTAAATCTGGCCATGGTGAGGCCATCCCTGGCATCCTGGGCAGCAATGTGGTTGGGGGCTGATGCCCTGTGTCCTGTGCAGCATCAGTTGATTGCAGAGAAGGTTGGTGCTGCTGGTGTTGGGGCTGATCGTGGTGGGATTCTGAGGACCAAGGTGAGATAGTTTCAAGGGCACTGATGCTGATGTAATAGATGGCAGGTGAAGTTGAGATGACAGAAGTGATCTGTCAGTGGTGAGAGAGGTTGTTCGAATGAGGTGACACTGGATACAGAGTTTACTCAAAACACTTGCAACCTGCATAAAGCTCAATCTGTCTTCCAAATGCAGTAAGCAACAGCTTCTAAGCTTGGAAAGTGAACAGCTGTGAGATGGGAGCTTTTATACCACATTTGCAGCTGTCAAGTAGAGATCATTTCATGGTGACACAACTCCTGACCTGCTTACCTGACGTCATCCCCGAGCAGCGTGGAACCCTGTGGGCGACCTTGTAAAATGTTAAGGTGAGCACAAAATTCTCTAACAGGCTGTTAACAAGCTCTTAATCACCTGAATTGCCTCCCCCGCTGCTTGGTGTCTGGTCTGTTCAGCGCTGACAGACCCAACATCTGGGAAACTAACGTGGCGACGGGTTGATAGTGGGTTCCCTACCTGCTGTCAAAAATTTTTTATCCCACCCGACCCGACGTGCACGCTGACTCCCCCAAAAATTCCCCTCGGAGTATAAGGGGTCCTCCGTTCTATTGGCAACCACCCTTGAGAGAGTGAGTGGGTGTGGGGAAGAGTTTTGGAATGTTAAAGGTAAAGTGAGTGACAGTGGAGTAAGGGGTGGGGTGGATACAGGAGTGTAGAGGGTAGTTCAAAGGGAAACTAGGGTAGTGATGAGAGTTGAGGGGGTGTTCGGAAGTGGAAGGGTCAGGTGACTTGATTGGAGCGAGGGGTTGGGAGAAGCACAAGATATTTCGGCCAAATGCAGCCCGCAACTATTGGATTCTTTCCCTGCCATACCACCCACCACCTCCCACCCAAAAGAAAAGAAGAAAAAGACAGAGAAAGCAAAAAGAGTTAAGAGAAGTAGCAGAAAGGAGGAGAGACAGCGAGAGGTAGCAACAGGTAAGAGGATGACCATGTTCTCCGATTTAGGCCACAGGAAATTGACTAGTGAAGCATTAATTCTGAAGACAGCTGCCAATTCTACATACATTCCGAAGCAACACACAAGTTGTTTATAACCACAGTGTATAGCACACAATGAATCAAAAACATTCTTCACTGCTGTTAACCTTGGCTTGTACAGCTAATCCTTTAAGCTGTTGATTGCATTACTGCAGGGAGCTTATTTTACGATATGATGAATGCATCATTTGGGATGTCTGCTCATTATAATGCTATTCTATGTGATAATGCCCCAGATATTCCGATCCCGACGGGTGGGTACGCGCTGTGTACCCACCCGTAGGGACATCGGAAATGCCGGTTTCAGGCATGCACTGAAAACCGGCATTTCCGATCTGTCAAGAATGCTCTTGACAGATCCTCCGGCTGCCCTGGAGAAGGGCCTCTGCGGGCAGATAGTTCTGCTTTTTGGAGACCCTCCGCCCGCAGAAAACCCTTACAATTCTTACGCCTGGTAAAAGCAAGCGTAAGGCCTGCTTTTACCAGGATAGATTTGAAAAAAAGTGAAAAAAAAATTTCACTGGTTTATCATTTAAAAATACTTTTAAAAAAAGGTAAGTTCATTTTTAGCCCCCTAAAAAACTTTAATTATTTCAAAAATTTTAATTTTTGTTTAAAATATTTAATTTATTGTAATTTCTAGTCATTTTAAAAATGTGATTTTTATTTATTTAAAGTTTTACTATGTTTTTGGGGTGATCTCCATTCATATAATTGACAGGTCTTCCTGTCAAATGTATGAAGGGAGATTCCCTTCTTTGATTGGCTCCCCATGGCCCACGTGATCCCAGGGACGCTGCGAACTACATGCGCTTCTGGGATACGTGGGCCCTGCGCACTTGGAGTTTGGAGAGGCCCAGGAGTGGAAGTGTGTGCGTCCCGAGAGCCCTCAGGTAAGGGCGTAGATTTTTGCAGATCACAGGCCTCCGCACACGGGAGGTCTGCAATCGGAAAATACGGGCTATTGATGGATGTGTCTTCAAGTCTTCAATTTGAAAAATCCTTAAATGTCTTCAATTTTCCTCCTATTTTCAGCTTCTCTGTCACGTGTGAACATTTTAAATGAGTTGAAACATTTTTACTTCTCTGATTTTCAGGAACAAAAGTTCTGAAAACAAAGCTTGGGAGCAAAGACAAACATGACTTCTTTGTGATGAAATGTCTCAAATGTATTTCTACCCCACCACCTTTAGAAATATTCACAAATCAATTGCAAGAAGTGCTGATTTGATGTCCTCGCTTGAACTGACAATGAAGATTTGGCTGCATCTAAACTAGTATCTTACATAATTAGTTTCTAATATTTAATTGAGGTAATATAAATTTTACAATAGAATTTCATTTCCAACTAAGTACCTCATTCAATGATGGAATTCAGCCGTCATTTCAGGACACATTTTTAATTTTGATATTTGTTGCTGGTGCTTTTCAAAATTAATGGCACCTGTGTTACTAACACCTACCTGCACCACTCAAAATGGTGGTTTGGATGTGCAATTGTTTGCATAAGTACAAGCTGTTGTGGCAGCTATGTCTTGTGAAAAGATCAGACAAAATGTTGCATATGAACTTGATGGGTGCTCAGTGGGTTAACAGCTAAATTTCACCTGAGCAGCAGTGGGAGAACGGGCTCCTCTGTCACGTGAGTGGCTCCGTCATTAGATTTTAAGCTAAGTGGTAACGAGGCTCCCACCTTTATGCAAATGTGATCTTTGTACATTGTAGCGCTGCAGTAATCCAACAATACAGAATATTTCTAAAGGTGGTGGGGCAGAAATACATTTGAGACATTTCCGCAGTATTTTGCTTTTGTAATACAGACTTGTATTGTTTTCACATACACAGAGAGGTAATACGGAGTGTTGAGGTCAAAGGTACAGTTCACCAATCACTGATTTAGTCGCACAGTTTTTAGTACAGTAAAAATCAGGGCGGATTTTCCGCTAGATTGTGCTTGTTTCTTTGTTTTAGCGCAATTCGCCCGAAATCAGCAAACCAGTCCAAAAGATCGAGGAATTTTAAGTGCCAATTACGTCCAGCGCAAATCAAGTTTCCGCGATCTTTTGCGTCTGTTTAAAAAACATCGTACGAGAAGTCGGCCCCGCCCACAACACTGGCCACACCCGCGGATTGAATTAATCACCATGGCGCGTTTCCGCTAATTGCGCCCGTCTGCCAGCCTTTGAGGAGGCTTTTAAAATAAAGCTTTTTTTTAGGCACAAGGACTTTTAAAAACATTTTTTAATGGACACCAATGTAACGAGTGAATAGTTCTGTGTATTTTTTTAAGTCATTTTCAGTTATTTAAAACTGGGTGACTCACAAGTGGTGGACTAGACACTGATTAAAATGCTTATTTTTTGTGATAAACCCATTTTGAGCTGTTTTAATAAAGCTGCACCAGGTTACCACTCTTAAATATATCAAGGAATATTTTTTAATGCTGAAACATTTTTTTTAAATTGCATCCTAAAAAGCTGCCCGATTGCACTCGCTCATGGCAGATTTTACGTTCGGCTATATGCAAATAAGTTTGAGCAGAAACTTGAGTTTAAAAAAACACTTCTCAAAACTAGCGCAATTTGCGCCTGGATTGCCGATTGCACCCAAAGCGGAAACTCTGGCCTCCGATTTTTATGTTGTCTATAAACCATCTCAATGTTTTTTGCTTTTTTTAATTCGTTTTTATGGGATGTGGACGTCGCTGGCAAGGCCAGCATTTATTGCCCATCCCTAATTGCCCTTGAGAAGGTGGTGGTGAGCCGCCTTCTTGAACCACTGCAGTCCGTGTGGTGATGGTACTCCCACAGTGCTGTTAGGTAGGGAGTTCCAGGATTTTGACCCAGCGACGATGAAGGATCGGCGATATACTTCTAAGTCAGGATGATGTGTGACTTTGAGGTGGTGGTGTTCCCATGCGCCTGCTGCCCTTGTCCTTCTAGGTGGAAGAGGTCGCGGGTTTGGGAGGTGCTGCCGAAGAAGCCTTGGCAAGTTGCTGCAGTGCATCTTGTAGATGGTACACACTGCAGCCACGGTACGCCGGTGGTGGGGGGAGTGAATGTTTAAGGTGGTGGATGGCGTGCAAATCAAGCGGGCTGCTTTGTCCTGGATGGTGTCGAGCTTCTTGAGTGTTGTTGGAGCTGCACTCCTCCAGGCAAGTGGAGAGTATTCCATCACACTCCTTACTTGTGCCTTGTAGATGGTAGAAAGGCTTTGGGGAGTCAGGAGGTGAGACACTCGCCGCAGAATACCTAGCCTCTGACCTGCTCTTTTTGCCACAGTATATATGTGGCTGGTCCAGTTAAGTTTCTGGTCAATGGTGACCCCCAGGATGTTGAAGGTGGGGGATTCGGCGATGGTAATGCCATTGAATGTCAAGGGGCGGTGTTTAGTCTCTCGCTAGTTGGAGATGGTCATTGCCCAGCACTTCTGTGGCACGAATGTTACCTGCCACTTATCAGCCCAAGCCTGAACGTCGTCCAGGTCTTGTTGCATGCGGGCACGGACTGCTTCATTACCTGAGGAGTTGTGAATGGCCTGAACACTGTGTGCAGTCATCAGCGAACATCCCCATTTCTGACCTTATGTTGGAGGGAAGGTCATTGATGAAGCAGCTGAAAATGGTTGGGCCTCGGACACTGTGTGGAGATTATGTATTTGCTGTAAAGGAATAAAACTTGACCTGGGAAGTAAAAGTTATTAGCTTCTAAAATTGTTGGGTACATTGATTTACTGCAAAGAAACTGTGCGTACCAGTCTAACATTGATTGATTTAAAAGAAAGCTGTTGTAGCACATGCCACTTGGTCTTCATGAGAATCTTACAGCACAAACGCAGGCCATTCAGCCCATTGTATCTGAGCTGGTTCTGTGAAAGAGCTTTCCACTTAGTCCTAACCACTGCCCTTTCCCTATTTCCTTTTTTTTTCATGTGTGTACATATATTTATCCACTTCCCTTTCCAAAGCTTTTATGGATTCTGCTTCCACTACTATTTCTTGTAGGATATTCCATGTCCTAGCAACTTTAAGCGTAAAAAGAAAATTTGTCCAATCTCTCCCTTCATTCTTTTGGTCATCTTCTTAAATTTGTGCCTTCTAGTTACCGACTCACCATCCAGTGGAAATAGATTTTCCCTATTTATCCTGTCAAAGCCTCTTATAATTTTAAACATCTTATCAGATTTCCTCTTAATCTTCTTTTGTTCAAATCAAAAGAGCCCCAGTTTCTCACATCTGCCCTTATAACTAAAGCCTTTCATCCCTGGAATCATCTTAGTGAATTTCTTCTGCACCCTTTCCTTCACCTTGACGTTCTTATTGAAGAAAGGCGCTCAAAACTGGACACAATGGGTCCCCTAATTTGCGGTCAGTGGTGAAGCAAAGGTGCTTGCCCTTGAAGAAAGCTGCCCACGATCTCTGTGGCGAGAAGTTTGCCTTTTTCAACGTTCAGTTGATTGCAGCGCTGTTAATAGGGGATTCCTATGGCGATACTGCAGTGAAGTCAACAAGCTATCTAAGCAGCCAATCACCTTGAAGAATTCTCACAAACATGAAACCAGGAAATGAGAAGCTGCTTTTATCTGGACTTTTTAAAAATGCTACAGAAAGCGAAATGAAGATGGGACTTTCACATGGGGATAAGATAGAAGCTGAAATATGAACAAACTTTAAAAAAAAAATTATTTGAAGCTTTAAAAGGGTTGTCATTTTTATCATCATGGAGAAATTTGACACTCCACAAATATAAAAATTAGTTTATTTAGCGCCAGAACGTTTGTTTAGCAGTCAATACACTGTTAAAACCCCAGTTACACCTAATCCAACAAGGTTTAACATTCAATGGGGTATTTAACAGCGATATTACTGTGGAAAACCCAAGTTTTCATCAGTTTCACTGATTGCTGGCTATTTGTGCGGGGGGGGAGAGGGTCCACAGCGCAGCCAGTGTCGGAGCAGTGAATGAATGACCGTAACTTCAGATTTCCACGTTTAGATGCGCAAGCGCTAAATCCTGAAGTTACAGTCAGTTTCAGAGGGGTAATGACGGCGAATGCTGGTAGTTCACTGTCATTACCCACCGCAAACTCTGGGCCAATATTCTAGCTGCAGCCTAAACAATGAGTTGTATACACAGCATTACCACTTTGCTTTTGTACTCGCTACTTCTATTTATAAAACCTAGCATCCCAGTTTTTTTTCACAGCTTTATCTACTTGTCCTCCCACTCTTGAGCAGTTGGATTTTTTTTTTAAGTCACTCAGTGGGTAGAATTATTTTTAAATGTCTAACTTAACTTCTTCCTCACTTGTTCAAACTCTAAATAAAAATAGAATAGAATAATATGGGAAAAACTTAAACATTCTATCTTTGGGAGTTTGCAACCATTCTATAACTTTTTAATTCATTCATGGGAAGTGGGCGGCCCCGGTAAGGCCAGCATTTATTGCCCGTCCCTATTTGCCCTCGAGAAGGTGGTGGTGAGCCGCTGCCTTGAATAAGTGGCTTGCTAGGCCTTTTCAGGGGGCAGTTCAGAGTCAACCACATTTCTGTGGGTCTGGAGTCGCATGTAGGCCAGACTGGGTAAGGACGGCAAATTTCCTTCCCTGAAGGACATTAGTGAACCAGATGGGTTTTAACAGCTTTGATCAGGTAGTCTTCCTCCTCTATTGTATACAAATTTCTGAATTGCACCCTTAAATCTTTTTCTACTGTCATCAGTACCAATTATGGCTGTTGCCTTTGCACACAGTAAAAACTACATTTTTATCGTCCTTTTGATGTTTCAAGCACTTTAGTCTGTATAGTCCTGGCCAATATTTATCCCTCAATCAACATCACTAAAACAGATTATCTGGTCATTATCACATTGCTTTTTGTGGGACCTTGCTGTGCGCAAATTGGCTGCCGTGTTTCCTACATTACAACAGTGACTATGCTTCAAAAGTACTTCATTAGCTGTAAAGCGATTTGGGACATCCTGAGGTCATGAAAGGGTATATAAATGCAAGTCTTTCTTTCTAGTCTTCTAGATCAATCTTTTTCAGAATTTCTGAAGGGATGACTTACATTTTCACATCTATCACCACTGTTTCACAACAGTGACTGATGTAGGCAAACGTGGTCACCACTTTGTGCACCTCAAGATCCCACAGAAGAACAATTAGATGAATGGCATGAAAATTTGCTCTGCTGTTCTTCAAGTGGTGTCATTGGATCTTTAAAGTCCAACAGAACAGGCAGATAGGGCCTTGATTTCATGTAATAAAAACAGAAAATGCTGAAAATACTCAGCAGGTCAGGCAGCAACTGTGGAGAGAGAAACAAAGTTTATGTTTCAGGTTAATGACCTGTCGTCAGAATGGATTGATTTAATGTCTTCTGAAGTCAAAAAGGGTGTAAAACAAAATGAACCGTTTTGTTGCGAGGGATAGAATGTAAAGTATTTCTTTTTATAACTAGGATCATTTCCAAGAGGACAGCATTCTTCACTGGCAGACAAAAGTTTGCTTCTTGAATCATCCAACTCTGATCTCTCTCAAGGGGCCAGATGTGGTTCAGCAATCCACATAGCTTCTATTTCCTATGACTCTTAAAAACACAACCCTGATGAAACCAGATTTGTTTATTTTAATGATTGGAACTTTTGTAGCAGAAAAGGTTTACCAATTGGTGCCAATGCCATAGCTAAAACCTTCAAAGTGTGATGTCTTACCTATTCAGTCTTGTTTACCATTGCTGTTGAAGTACAGAGGATCCATGTAGAAGCCACTTCTCCATACCATCTGCCTTTGACACAAAATTCAGTGGAGGAACATTATCCAGATTCATGGGGCTGGATTTTACCTGCTGAGACGAGTTGGGGAGCGGGACTGCTGCCTTCCGGGTCCTAGTCCCGCGATGTCCAACGCACAGATGCTATTTTCCCCTGATTGGCCTTGTTAAGTTGATGACTCTTCATCTGCCGGTTTTCTTAAAGGGACATGAACCATTCATTTTTGACAGCATTGAGGTGATGTCAAACACTGACAATCACTGTACAAAGGTGAGCCCTTGCACCCAGGCTCTCCAATGACTCTCTCCTTAGGATAAAACAGATGGCAGCTGCAGGTGAGGTTACAGAAGCGATCTGTCACTTCTCCCAATGAGATGAGGCCACACAAACACTTCAAAGCTTGTCACTTACAGAAAAATCTAAACACATTAAAAATGACACTCCCAACATTTCCTTACTTCTGATACTCACCAGTGTCCCATTGCATCCTTCACACCACTGCCGCAGCTGTCATCCAAACACAAACATTACAACAGACCCACATCACGCCTCACTTACTCTGGCGGGGTTCCCCGACGTCTGGAAGCCCGCAGCAGAAGTCTCAAAATGGGAAAAAGCCTCTTAACTGCCTGTTAACTACCTGTTCACAGGCAGTTAAGTGGCTATAATCCTCTTCCCGCTGCTAGGAGTCGGGTCCCTGCGCAAATTGGGTACCCGACTCCCAGGAAGATTGGTCCGGACCCGCTCCCATTTTTTTTTTTTCCCAGCAGTTCCGCCTCCAGACCCCCCGCCTCAGGGCTGGTAAAATCCAGCCAATGGTGTCTGGAAAATGAAACTGCTTATTCACCAGTTAACTCCTGACTGGAACTTGAATCTGATTTTGAAGAAACTGACTATCAGAATTGTTTGAATCTATGATGTTTCACAACTTTACATTGCTCCTAGCTCACTCTTATTTCAGCAGGTAGAGTTAATGAAATTCATCTTTGGTGGTAGGGCCACTTTACCTTCTAAGAATACTTCTTGTCCTGGCCAAAATGAGGCCTTAATTTCATCTCGGGCAATCAGAATGTTGATATTTCATCCACTGCTGCATATCGTTCAGTTTAAAGGAAGAGTATTGGGTAGTGAGATGTATCTCCTTATGACACTTCATTGAGCCACCAGAGATGTCGGAGCTATGTCATGATCAGTTCATAAGCCACTACACTGACTTTTTCTCAACACTATCTGCAAAACTGTTACCTGGAATAACTTGCATGCTTTTGCTAACTATCATTGTGAACATGTGGTTCTTTAGGATGCCACCTCCTGTGACTGCATTCCTTTGATACGGTTCTTCTTTGTATGCCAAGGCAGAATGAATGAGGAAGAATGTTAGATTGCTTTCTGTAGGTATAATCTTCCTCAGTATTTGAATGTAGTTCAACCGCCACCTAACATTTCATTCGATGAGTGAGGAAGACCTTGCCGATGGTAAGTAATTGTCATTTAATTTAAACAAAAATTGTTACTTAAAATTTACCAAACATAAAATACACGAGGAGCTGCAACAGGCCACAGATGATTAGAAGCAGAAATATAGCCAAGAAACCAAGGACTGGGGATAATGGGATAAATATAGATGTTATCTGCAACCTAGTGAAGTGCTTTATTGTTTAAGTTACCACACCTAGAAAATAACTTGCCCTGTTCGTAGTCCAATTGATGTGTTTGATTAGGCCAAGAAGTGTACCAGTTATGCAGCCACACCAAGTCAATAGGGGACCATGATCTATTAATCATTGGTGAATATTGATTATTTCTCATTATATCTACAGTTTGATTTATACATTTTGGGAAGGGTGGGAGTACTTTTTTTTTAAACTTAAGTTTTAACTCAGATGATGCAAATAACAAGTTCATCTGTGAGTTACTTGATTCTAGCCAGGGTGGTAGTGGGGATGCTAGATTTGGATTCAGTGCCCAGAGATAGAGGAGAAGTATTAATCAAGGATTCAACTCTGATCAAATCGAGGTTTACTGTGATGCCATGCATGAATTAATGAATAGCTTGTCAAAACTCACCATCAAGGTCACTTGAGTGAGATACCAGAGGCTGGCTAACTTGTGTAAGTAACTATGCTCCAGAATGAGTCACCACCTCCAAGGAAAAGACAGGATAAAAAGGGAGAATAGTGCACTAGTTTAGAATCGCAATTACAGAATGCAATTTTAGTTATAATTTACAAAGAATAACTGCATTAAATTTATGATTGATAATACTAAATATTGCCACTAGGTGGAACCAAGAGCAATAGTGCTTCTGGATAAATAGTTGTTCGATAAATCTTTCCACTTTTTGATATGGAAGACACATCTGCCTTGTGTGTTTGCTGTAATTGTAAATTAGAAACAAAGGAAGTATAGCTGGTGGGATATACTTCAAATGGCAGCAAGGAAGAGATTTTCTTCTTTTGGTATTCTGGTGCCTTGTGATCACTATAATTGAGTTACCAGCTTATATTGAACAATTTTTTTTGTGCAAACGGGATCAAGGGGGGCAAGTGGGCCTTTGTGTTCACTGACTGTTATTAGAATTAAAAACTTTACACTTCTGAGAAATCTCTTGTCCCTGGAAAAGCCTGCAGATAAACATTTTAAAAAGCTTATGGAAATTTTACAATGACATTTCAGACCGAGACAAGAAGTTATCGTTGAGAGATTTAAATTTCATTGAAGAAACCAGCCAGAGGGTGAGACAGTCTTTCAGTTTCTGGTAGAGTTAAGGAACTACCTGCTCGTTGCAGTTTTAAGGATTACTTGGATGTAAACCTCTGAAATTGTCTATTGTGTGGCTTACAGGATGAAGGGATTCAGCACAGAATGTTGGATGAGCAAGATCTCATACTAAAGAGTGCATTTTATATAGCTCATGGTATTGAACTCAGAAACGACCAGAGGACCTGAACATGCACTTGAGAACTACAGAAGTAAAAATAATGAGGCCTAGACATTCCCAATCTCCGGTGTATTACTGTTGTAGTGTGGGGAACATGGTCCAGAAAGAAACTGTTGATTGCAGATAGTGTGGAAAGAAAGCGAGTGATGATCTGGACTAGTTTCGATCGCCTAGATGGATCGGAGAGAAATTCCCAGATTTTTTTTTCCCAAATTGGCCTGGGTTTTTTAACCTGTTTTTTTTGTCTCCCAGGAGATCACATGATTTTGGGTGGGGTAGAGTATATATTGTGATGTACAAGGTATCGCAATTGTGTGGGACAGGCTGGAAGGACCAGAGGATCTTAACCTGTCTGACATTATTCATATAGCTAGCAAACATGTAGATCGAAAGCAGGCCAGCCCAAAGCTGCACAAATGGACAAAGGGGTTACTGAAACATTTACAGACAGATCATGACCAAAAGTTAATGAAAAGTGCCAGGGCGAGAGATGCTGTGGGTAATTTTCAACTTCGTTAACGGGGTGTTTGCAAGGGTTAGATTGAGTGGCAGTGCATCTTCCAGATGGGTATTCTCCTTTTCCTCTGTTGCCGCTGAGCCCAGGACTTAAGATGGACCTAGAAAGAGAGTAGAGGGACAAGTGTGAGCAGTTAGTGGAAAGGGAAAGCAGTCGCAGATGAGTTGCATCTCTCTAAAGCACTAGGTTCTCATGCAGACTGTGAGAGAGAGAGAGTTCAGTACCAAAAGAAAAGGACAAAAATGAGAAGTCGCACAACACCAGGTTATAGTCCAACAGATTTATTTAATTTTACAAGCTTTCGGAGCAGTTCGCTCCTTCGTCAGGTAAGTTTAGCAGTGAGAGAATCTCCCAGAATTCACAATTTAAACACAGACAAAATATATTCAAATCTTTCCCTACATTGTCTGTGTTTAAATTGTGAATTCTGGGAGATTCTCTCACTGCTAAACTTACCTGACGAAGGAGCGAACTGCTCCGAAAGCTTGTAAAATTAAATAAATCTGTTGGACTATAACCTGGTGTTGTGCAACTTCTCATTTTTGTCCACCCCAGTCCAACGCCGGCATCTCCACATCAAAAGAAAAGGAGGGGAAGATAGCCAAATATCCTGTGTGAATATCTTCCGGCCTCGCTATCTGCCATGCTTCTTGCCCTCCCTCTGCCCATAATATCTATAGCAGCCTCCATTGGCATAATGGCTTGTTTAGATGGTTCGTCATATCCTTTCTGTTATGTGCCGGTTTGTCTTGCAAGAAAAGCAGGAGTGTATTAGTGTGTGGCCCGTTGAAGGGTTGTGAAGATGTGCGTGACAGCTTAGCATAATTTGCATGGCGAGGGAAAGAAGAAGCAGGTGTGGGAAAGAAAGGGGAGTAACTGTGAGGACATTGACAGGTGTGGAGTGTACCGCTGGAAGCAGGAGGGGGTACAAGGAAAATATGCTGCTGTGATTGGAGCCGAGGGACAGGAAGCGGGGGAGGGAAGACTTGTTGAGGGGAGAAAAGTATTTAAGGCCATAAAGGAAAATGGCATAGAATTGAGATGGATTCAATACCAAAGGGCATGTCTGGCGTGAAAGGGTATCAAAATGCCAAAGAAAAATTTGGACTTGAATATGGCAAGAGTAGCGAAGGGTAATAAGTTTTTTGTTATATTAAGAGAAAAAGAAAAATCAAGGATGAAGTGGGGCCACTGAAAGCTGGATCAGGTGAGGCCATGACAACTGATACTGTGCAGGCTGAAAATATGCTAAATAAGTTTGTTTTTTTTTGCCTCAGTTTTTAACCAAGGAGAGGAGACAGGTAACTTATTTGATCTGGAAAGGGAACGAGAGGGTGTTGCAGAGGTAAACTGCGACACTATTCACATTACTGCCAGCAGGGTTGCCGAATCGCTGTGCAAACTTAAGCTAAATAAATCTCAGGGGTTGGATACGATGCGTCTGAGAATCCTTGAGGAAATTGCAGGATCACTGGCACAAATCTTCCAGAAGTCACTGAATATTGGAAAGGTGCCTGGGGATGGAAGAAGACAGATGTTACTCCTATTTAAAAAAAAAAGGGTAGCAAAAGTGACCCAGGAAATATTTTACAATTGATATGTAATTGGTTGACTGATAGGATGCAGAGGGAGAGTGTTACCAATGGGGTCTACAAGGGTCTATTTTGGGACCTCTATTGTTTAATATCTTCATCAATGATCTGTTAGGAGTCACAAGCTAAACTTGCAGGTGATACAAAACTATTAAAGAAAGACTTGCATTTATATAGCACCTTTCACGACCTCAGGATGTCCCAAAGCGCTTTACAGCCAATGAAGTACCATTGAAATGTAGTCATTGTTGTAATGTAGGAAAGTAGTAGACTCCAAAGCTAAACATGAGAAGCTACAGGAGCATTTGAATATACTTGGGAATTGGGCAGACGAAATTCAATGAGGAGAAATGCAAAGTTCTTCACATGGGGTTAAGAAATCCCGGAAGTGACCATTGCTTAAATGGGGGGAAAAAAATAATGTGCATGGAAAATGAAAGAGATCTGGGGGTCCCGATTGAGAATAAATTGAAGCGATCACTTGTTCTCACTGGAAAACAAAAGGTTGAGAGATGATATAATTGCTATTTTTAGGATAATAAAGGGACTGGATAATGTAGACCATGACTAGCTGTTTCATCTTGTCCAGATCTGTAGAACCAGAGGACATGGCCTATGCTTGAAAGGGGGAAGGGGGGGCGGGGGTTAATTCAAAACAAATCTGTGGAAATATTATTTCAGTCTATGGAACAGGCTCCCTAGGGAGACGGTGGAAGCAGATTCATTCAAATGCAAATTAGATAGCTTTCTTTCAGAAAATAATATTTTGCGATACAGTATGAGTAATTTGAGACATGGGGTGCATGCTTGGGAGGAAGAGATGACTTTGGACCTAGGGTTCCCAAAGCTTTCCACCATTGGGGGTTTCCTCGCCTTGTGTCTGGGTCTGTTGTAGACTATTTCATAGAGATTGACAGCTATGATTGTCAACAATTCCATTATCGTTGTATCATACGAGTACCAGGATGGTAGAAGGCAAATTAGATGGGCCTGGCCTTTTTTTGTTTAGTATTTGCTATGTTCCTATGTAGTGCTGGAGCTACAGTAGAGTGGTGCATGACTGAGATGAGAGTGAGAGCTGTGAACGGGAGTCTTAACCTTTGCAGCTTTGTTCAAATCACTGAATTTCTTGCAGCGATGCTGTCAGGTCCTTGGAGTATTCTTTGGGCATTCACTTGCTCCTCCATCTCAGACCATTAGTGCTGGGCTATTTGGCGCGGCGATCTTCTCCCATCAGCTGGGAAGAGGACCTCCTTCCTCCTGGTCACCACCTCCACAAGGACTTGCACAGCACCATCTGAAAATTGGGGAGCCCTTGCAGCACTCATCTTGCAGAAATCAGTTTGTTTCAGCAGTAAAAAAAAAAATGGTGGCATATGCAAGGAGCGCCCATTTTAAAAAGTGTGGACTCCCTTTATTTAGTGGGAGTCCTGCCAGATTTCCTACTGCCGCCCCCCCCACCCCAATGAGGAAGCTGCCAGTAACCAGGACAAATAGTATTGACAATTCGCCCTTCGTTTGATGAGGCGCAAACCCACTTTGCGGCCGTTTTGGGGGAAAGATGAACATTGCCCCATTAAGGCAGGAAACATAGAAACATAGAAGATAGGAGCAGGAGTAGGCTATTCAGTCCCTTGAGCCTGCTCCGCCATTTAATGAGATCATGGCTGATCATCCAAATTCAGTACCCTGTCCCTGCTTTTTCCCCATATCCCTTGATCCCTTTAGCCTTAAGAAATCTATCTAACTCCTTCTTGAATATATTTAATGAGTTGGCCACAACTGCCTTCTGTGGTAGAGAATTCCACAGGTTCACCACTCTCTGGGTGAAGAAATTCCTCCTCATCTCAGTCCTAAATGGCTTACCCCTTATCCTTAGACTGTGACCCCTGGTTCTGGACTCCCCCGCCATCGGGAACAGCCTTCCTGCATCTAGTCTGTCTAGTCCGGTTAGAATTTTATAAGTTTCAATGAGATCCCCTCTCATTCTTCTAAACTCTAGCGAATACAAGCCCAATCGTCCCAATCTCTCTTCATACGTCATTCCTGCCATCCCAGGTATCAGTCTGGTGAATCTTCGCTGCACTCCCTCCATGGCAAGAACATCCTTCCTCAGATAAGGCGACCAAAACTGCACACAATACTCAAGGTGTGGTCTCACCAAAGCCCTGTACAACTGCAGCAAGACGTCCTTGCTCCTGTACTCGAATCCTCTCGCTATGAAGGCCAACATACCATTTGCCTTCTTAACCGCCTGCTGCACCTGCATGCTTACCTTCAACGACTGGTGCACAAGGACTCCCAGGTCTCGTTGCACTTCCCCTTTTCCCAATCTATTGCCGTTCAGATAATAATCTGCCTTTCTGTTTTTGCCACCAAAGTGGATAACCTCGCATCTATCCACATTATACTGCATCTGCCCAATCACCCAAATTGTCCAAATCATACTGGAGTTTCTCTGCATCCTCCTCACAACACACACGCCCACCCAGCTTTGTGTCGTCTGAAAACTTGGAGATATTACATCTAGTTCCCTCGTCTAGATCATTAAAAGGGGATGGGAAAGAGAAGTAGCAGTGAGGAAGGGTGGGCAGGGATTTTGGTGGGTAGAATGATGACTGGAGCATACAGGTTGAGCAGATTGCTGCAAAGAGAAGGTACTTGGCATAGGAGGAGTATGGAGCTGGGGGGGAAGAGCTGACATCTTGCCACAGAGTTACTGTTTTCTGTTGCTGCCCTGTGTCCTTGAGCTCCACCATCCAGTACCCCAAAGCTGGCCCGTGGCCTCCTTGAAACTTACCGAATTCCCTTGCTGGACACTTCCCCTGACTACCTCCTTCAGACAAACACTTGCACCTGTCCCTGACCAAACGAGGAAGGACAAAGACAAAGAAGGCAGAAGAATGAAAGGGAGGGAGAACACCGGGCAGAGGGGGGGAAACAGAAAAGATGAAGAAAGAGGAAAATAAGACGACTGAGAGACTTGCAGATAGAGACAGAAACTAAAGAGGAGACAAAACCAGCAACAAAGAAATGGAGACAGGTAAGACAGAGCTCGTATCCTGTAATTACCATGAGCAATGTCTAGTACAATATATATAATGCATTCACAGGGCTACATTCTTCTTTGAATTTACATCTATATATCGATATAATAGAAAAAAAATTGGATACTTGTACTAGTGAATTATAGAGTAGTAATTTCATCAAGGCTCTCATGAATACAAGACTATAGCTTCGGTCGGTAAGTGATATTTAAAAGAATAGCAATTTCATAACATAGGGTCTGAATGAATATTGGATTATTGTGGGGGGACCTGAAGCTTTATTTAAGCTATGCTATAAGACATTATAAATAACCTTATAAAAAGTTACTATCTGTTTACATATAAAATATTGACTTTGACTTAATAAGCGCACACACATTAAGGTAATCATTTAATTTCCCCAATTCCAAGACGGTGTCTGGCGATACAAGTGGAATTTGTTGTTCCTATTTTGAGTTGTGCATTGCTATACCTCTTCCATAGGGTTAATATAAAGACTGTACCTTCAGTAACCTTGAGATGATTAGAGAATGTGTGTAGGAGTCTGGGGGAGGATGAAGAGCTGTACATTGTAATCATGCTTTGAGCTTTCCTCAGGCACCTGTTCATTCATGCTATGGTACTGGTGCTGTGTGAATGACTCATCCAGGGGATTGTTTCAGCAATCTTTAATATCAAATTCCATGAGTCAAACTCTCTTTTCCTCCTCCTTTTTACAGCATTAGGGTTTGCAAAGGAGGTTTTCACTGTTCTATTGTAAAGGAAGCAAATAGCTGTGCTAGGTATAGGTGAAATGTTTAATTCATTAGGAATTAGTCATCTAACGGTTTTTTTTAAATTTGTTTATGGGATGTGGGCGTCGCTGGCAATGCCAGCATTTATTGCCCATCCCTAGTTGCCCTTGAGAAGGTGGTGGTGAACCGCTGCAGTCCGTGTGGTCAAGGTACTCCCACAGTGCTGTTAGGTAGGGAGTTCCAGGATTTTGACCCTGCGACGATGAAGGATCGGCGATATACTTCTAAGTCAGGATGGTGTGTGACTTGGAGGGGGTGGTGTTCCCATGCGCCTGCTGCCCTTGTCCTTCTAGGTGGAAGAGGTTGTGGGTTTGAGAGGTGCTGCCGAGAAGCCTTGGCGAGTTGCTGCAGTGCATCTTGTAGATGGCACACACTGCAGCCACGGTACGCTGGTGGTGGAGGGAGTGAATGTTTAAGGTGGTGGATGGGGTGCCAATCAAGCAGGCTCCTTTGTGCTGGATGATGTCGAGCTTGAGTGTTGTTGGAGCTGCACTCATCCAGGCAAGTGGAGAGTATTCCATCACACTCCTTACTTGTGCCTTGTAGATGGTGGAAAGGCTTTGGGGAGTCGAGAGGTGAGACACTCGCCGCAGAATACCTAGCCTCTGACCTGCTCTTGTTGCCACAGTATTTATGTGGCTGGTCCAGTTAAGTTTCTGGTTAATGGTGACCCCCAGGATGTTGATAGTGGGGGATTCGGCGATGGTAATGCCATTGAATGTCAAGGGGAGGTGGTTAGACTCTCGCTTTTTGGAGATAGTCATTGCCTGGCACTTCTGTGGCACGAATGTTACCTGCCACTTATCAGCCCAAGCCTGAACGTCGTCCAGGTCTTGTTGCATGCGGGCATGGACTGCTTCATTATCTGTGGAGTTGCGAATGGCGCTGAACACTGTGCAGTCATCAGCGAACATCCCCATTTCTGACCTTATGTCGGAGGGAAGGTCATTGATGAAGCAGCTGAAGATGGTTGGGCCTAGGACACTGCCCTGAGGAACTCCTGCAACGATGTCCTGGGGCTGTGATGATTGACCTTCAACCACCACAACCATCTTCCTTTGTGCTAGATATAACTCCAGCCAGTGGAGCGTTTTCCCCCTGATTCCCATTGACTTCAGTTTTACTAGGGCTCCTTGATGCCACACTCGGTCAAATGCTGCCTTGATGTCAAGGGCAGTCACTCTCACCTCACCTCTGGAATTCAGCTCCTTTGTCCATGTTTGGACCAAGGCTGTAATGAGGTCAGGAGCTGAGTGGTCTTGGCGGAACCCAAACTGGGCATCAGTGAGCAGGTTATTGGTGAGTAAGTGCCGCTTAATAGCACTGTCGATGACACCTTCCATCACTTTGCTGATGATTGAGAGTAGACTGATGGGGCGGTAATTGGCCGGATTGGATTTGTCCTGCTTTTTGTGGACAGGACATACCTGGGCAGTTTATCACATTGTCGAATAGATGCCAGTGTTGTAGCTGTACTGGAACAGCTTGGCTAGAGGCACGGCTAGTTCTGGAGCACAAGTCTTCAGCACGATAGCCGGGATGTTGTCGGTGCCCATAGCCTTTGCTGTATCCAGTGCGCTCAGCCGTTTCTTGATATCACGTGGAGTGAATCGAATTGGCTGAAGAATGGCTTCTGTGATGGTGGGGACCTCGGGAGTAGGCCGATATGGATCATCCACTCGGCATTTCTGGTTGAAGTTGGTTGCAAACGCTTCAGCCTTGTCTTTTGCACTCACGTGCTGGGCTCCACCATCATTGAGGATGGGGATATTCTTGGAGCCTCCTCCTCCTGTTAGTTGTTTAATGGTCCACCACCATTCACGACTGGATGTGGCAGGACTTTGATCTGATCCGTTGATTGTGGGATCGCTTAGCCCTGTCTATAGCATGCTGCTTCTGCTTTTTAGCATGCATGCAATCCTGTGTTGCAGCTTCCCCAGGTTGGCACCTCATTTTTAGGTACGCCTGGTGCTGCTCCTGGCATGCTCTTCTACACTCGTTGAACCAGGGTTGGTCCCCTGGCTTGATGGTAATGGTAGAGTGAGGGATATGCCAGGCCATGAGGTTACAGATTGTGGTGGAATACAATTCTGCTGCTGCTGATGGCCCACAGCACCTCATGGATGCCCAGTTTTGAGCTGCTAGATCTGTTCTGAATCTATCCCATCTAGCACGGTGGTAGTGCCACACAACACGATGGAGGGTGTTCTCCGTGTGAAGACGGGACTTCGTCTCATAAGAACATAAGAAATAGGAGTGCATGGTAACTCTTTATTACTACCCTGTGATCATCAGAGGTTGGGGAAGGGTTAAATTAAGTAAAGCTGTGAATTCTGGCTTTTGTGACCCAAGAGATTGCATCTAGCACATTCTTAGTCCATTGATGGCTGTGGAGTTGGTTTCAGGTTTTGAGAGCCTATTCACACAAGACCCCTCCAAAACCCAATCTAAACACATGGGGATTCCTTTGCTGGTTACATCGCAACACATACGAAGAAAACAGTTTAGTTAATTTCTTTAACTTTTAAAATTATTTTTAACTTTATCACTAGAAGGGACAACCAATTGGAGAATGATTTTGGTATTAAAAAAAAAATCTGCTTGACACTGCTAAGTTTTGCCCTTTGAGACCCAAACTACAGAAGATGATTCATACTGTGGCCTGATATTTGCAATTCGAGTCTGAACCCAACACTTGTTGGGGTTATACAAGCAAGCATGGCGGTTCCTGCAGTCTCCCCCTGACCTTGTTTGCACACTATCTTTAGTGGCATTGCATAGTGGTAAAGATGGCATGTGGATGCACCTGTGGTTTTGTAGTACGGTCCTAATGAATGGTCCATATTATGTTAGCGGATGGAGGTGTAACCGATTGTTTTAGGTATCTTGAGGTCCCCAATTCTAACATAAAAACTGATGGATTGTTTCTTGTGATTATAACATAACTAGCGAGGAATGCGGACTTTATAACCATATGTTAATGCTCGCTCTCATCCATTATGATTAAGATTCACAGAGATATCTGATTTTATCTTATGTAGGAAGTCACATGGTTTGAGAATAATTTAGTACCTTTTTTTGGGTGACTTTATGCTGCAGTCTCCGCTAGTAAAACATCGTCTGGTAATATTCTGTGACTGCGATGCACTCCACTCAGCTATATTTTTTATTTCAGATTGAAGGCAAGAACCTTTTTAATTGTAGGGTTCTCCAGATATTTTCCTTTCCACAAAAAAAACTGCTGTTTGAAAATTTAATTCACCAAACTGTGCTAGACCTCAAAAGATAAAATGGAATCTATCTGCCTAGACAGCGATATATGAAAACACAAATCCATGATATCCTAACAATCCACATCTACAGTACCTCTTCAACTATTAAAAAAAATCCTCTTTAAAATGTGTAAAAAGTCAGTATCCACAGTACAGACACATCTGATATAAATATGTATTTATCTTTTTCCAGTAGATGAATCTAATATCCCCAAAGCTCTGGTTAGAAATAAGATGAATTTTCTTCAGATGGGGAACTATTTCTTGAGCATGTTTGGAGAGAAAAGTGAGAGAAATAATATGGACACCATTTAACGAGCTTTTTTATTGCCCTTCCTTAGAAGATTGTTTCCAACATGAAAGCTATTCATATCACTACATGGTCTCTTTGTCAACATAATGGTATTTACGCCGTGGGCTTTGTGCCAGTCAGTGTTGTCACTAATTTGCCTTCTGTCAAGTGCCGGACCAGGGAACATGACTAAGAACACCAGGGTATCACAATGACGATATTCATTTCCTATTTAAAATTATTGAGACTTGATAGTTGTGGGGGGGGGGGCACTGGCTCAATCTCTTATGCCGTTCAAGTTTTTGATCTCAACCCTGCTGCTTTGTGAAGGTCCAGATGGCTCTCAACATGCAGGAGTGAAAACTGGAAGGAGAGTTATCTCTCATCTATGCTTGTGTGCACTTCTAGCGACTGGCATTAGTGGGAATCTGCTCCTGTGTTGCTTGGCTGCTGAAGATGCAAGGGCTGGGCAGACCAGGGGGACTGAAAAACAGATGGAGGGATTTCATACACACACAATAAAATTGCTTCTATGCAATTTTCCCATCCAGTTAGATCATGCCATAATTTCCGCTTGTTTAACAGTTGCCTGCTCTATCGACTACGTGGGATTAAACTTAGCGGATATTCCTTGGAGCCAAAATCTTCACCTATTGCTGTTTACATTCATTTTCTTTAGTGTTTGTGCGCTAACACCATTGCAAACTCCAATACAACGCATCATGATATAAATAATCTATTTTGTTTTCCTATGCCGGGTACAGGGTTACACCAGCATATTAATCGGCTTATTTTTTAAAAAACTTTCAAGTCAGCATGTTGAAATTTTGATTGTATTAAAGCTGTATTGATGCTAGCTGTGTATCTATTGGAAACTTCTGGCCAAATGGGAATAAGGGCCCGAGCATATATTTGTATTGAAGCAATATGTTGCTCTATTTTTAACATTTAAAAAAAAACTGTTTAGCTGCAATCTTACCTCCAAGGACTGTAGTAAAAAAAATATAATAACCTGGAAATTGATGTTGTTGTGCCATTCATGCATAAACTTTGGGTTACCAAAGGCTTCTGAGAGAATTTACTTCTGCTGGTTATACATAATACAGCCAAAACTTTGGACATTCTCTCCACGCAATGGACCAGCCAAAGGGTGACATTAGCCATGACTGAAGACGGTAGCCTATGACTCCCAGGAGCAATACTTGCACTCTATAGCTTCCCTTCAAATAAGGGGGGAAACTCGCATACTGGGGAACTAGCCATTGAGCTGCATGACTCTGTTCTGGTGGTCTCATACCAGCTGGACTTTGAGAGTAGACTCCTCTTTCCCCCCCCACCCCAGCTTCTTTCAATGAAGGTTTAGTGTTCTAGGCAGGGGCTTGAATGGCTACTTGGGTGTAGACAATCGTCCTTTTGTATTAGTGGAAAGTCAGCAGTGTGATGGAATTATATTGCATTCTCCTGTTGTTGATCTTGGTCATTGGTGAAAGTGATTAAGTCATTGGCTCTCCTGAATAAAACATCAGTCACCTCCTTGATTTGAGAGCAGCAAACTGGGCAACATTGTAGCTGCCCCCCAGCGCTAGCCTGGAAGGAGTTGGAAGCATAAAAATTGAGAATGTTGCGACCTTGAGAGCCACAGCAAGTTCTATCCAGATTCCAGATGTTGGCAGGAAACCTTAGTATAGAAGATGTTACAGCTTTGTCACCATATCCCTGCTAAAATATAGACTCCTAACGTACTGGTCTTCAGTCGATCCTAGGTGATTGGGCTGGGTATAGTACACCCAATGGCTCGCACAGTGGCAGGTTTGAGCAGTGTGTCTTTGATGCTGACTGACATTTTTGGCAGGATGTTCCTGCTTCTGTTCATCTGCCAAGGTTAAGCACTGCTATCCCCATTGTTCTATGTGTAAAGAACAGCCTTGTGTCCAAACTAGCTGTTTCCTGGAGACCTTGTTGACCCCAATCTAGCTATATGGATCTGAGTTTGACTTTCTATTCTCTTAGTACTTGTTCTGTTCCTGAACCATCCATAATGACTGACAATTTGCTCCCTCCATAACAAGAAATGATACCGATATCAATATCCGTAATTGGTCTCGCATTGCGTGCTTCAGCTCTTCCACTGCCAGCAACACGGATCAGATCCATTAACAAATGGGAACTATGCACCGAGTCTCTCTCCTAATTTTGCTTCTCTCCTAATTACTGCCAGTGTAATCCTTTACAATGGCAGTAATTTCTAGGCAAGTCTTTTCAGATGTAGCCAGTATGGCTATGCCAGCAGTGTGATGCGATAAATATCTTCACATGCGATATGAAGCAGACAATTCATGAATGAAAAAGTACTCCGTCAAATGATGGTATGCTGCATTATGTTGTCCTAGCAGCACAACCAGTAATAATACCACATTAATCTCTGTTATCCAGACAAGAGTATGGTATGCCTGTGCCTTGCAAGAATTTTGTTTAAAATAGTTTAGAGTGACTCATAAGCCTCATGTAGTACAAATAAATCCTTCAATAAAACTGCAGCCTTGCTATCTTCAGGCAGTAGTTTTTCAAATCACCAATTTCCTGGTGAGAAGAGTCAGAAGGATGTGTCCTGTATATAGGAGATGGGTCCCTCTTTAGATAGCAGCGATTACTGTGAGAAGTAATTGCCCATTATCCTGCAGATCACATCCTCCATATACATTCCATTGGACATTTACTCTCCTGAAGGATCAACAAGGAAATTTGAACATAAATAAGCATGGATTTGTGAAAGGGTAGGTCACTAACGTGGTGGATAGGGGAGTGCCTGGATAGATTGTTATTGGGTAAAGGGTATCAAGGGATATGGAGCAAAACGGAGTAAATAGAGTTGAGGTAGAGATCAGCCATGATCTAATTGAATGACAGAACAGGCTTGAGGGTCTGAATGCCCTATCCCTGTTCCTCTATGATTGAGGAATACGAATTGTGTTAAAAGAATACAGAAGGTAACGTTTCCCTATCCCAGGGCTGGCTGACATGAATTCAGAACAAAGTGACTGGCTCATAGGAATGGCTGAGCATGTGGCTTTGCAAATCTCTGCACAGGAAAGCATAATGGATGAAAACAACTTCTCTCGTAGAATGACCTTTCTGTTGGATAGGGAATGGATGGCTTGTTAAAGAATGGCACGTGGTAATGAATTCTACCTAGAGACCTTTTGCTTTGGTTTAGGGCATTCTAACTCTGGGTACTTGTATAAATCATCAAGAAAACCAATGAGTTGTTGGTTTATTTAATGTCTAACAAGTCATGTATGCACATCAAGTGTCATCATTTTAAGCTGACAACGTTTTAACTAGTTAGCTCGTACACATTTCACAAGGAAAAAAACAGCTTTTTCCACTAAGTGGAGATTTTCAGTATCAAACAATTGGATCAGTTGGAGGTTAGAACTGAAGGCTATTTGAATTAACCAATCAGAGATTGGAGACGAGGAATGAACCAATCAGATGTTACTTTATAACATTTATCTGTCTCATCTCTCCCACTGTTGGTTGTGGTTGAATTTCAGGCAGATGGTTTCTGATAGTCGCAGTTAACAATGTACTTATTTAATGTTTCGTCTCCAAAGAAGCTTTATGTAACAAAAAAGCTGTTGGTATGCAACTTTTAATCACTTTTAAAATTTTCCTCAAAGGAAGTTTCAGTAGCATGCCTAGTTCTTGCCTCACATGAAGCTTTATTTTCTTCAAGACTACTGGCAATTGCATTTCTCCTTTGTCACTGCTCCTGGTGAGTCAGATGTTACATTGTCATAAAGGGAGGGCATTGAAAGAAAGAAAGACCTACATTTATATAGCTTAGGACATCCCAAAGCACTTTACAGCCAATGAAGTACTTTTTGAAGTGTTGTAATGTTGTAAACTATTTTTATTCAGCACTTCACTCCAAATTTGAATTATGACACAGTCCTTCCAGAACTTCTGTTTATATTAATTTTATGTTTCTGTTTTTCAGTTTTGATATAAACCAATAAAAGAAATGCAGCTGGAGTTACCATTTAGAATGCAGTAAAATATAAATATTAATGCCAAAGTTTCATTCTCAAACATGTAACTAAATAAATAACCATTTGAACATAGTAGCCTACGTTTTATTTTTGCCCCAAAAAAGTTAGAATTAAATCTTTACCTTGTTTTGATCATTTATGTTAAACAAATTTGGTTACTTTCACTGTTTCTAAAAATAAAGACTTGCATTTATATAGTGCCTTTCATGACCTCTAGAGGCCCCAAAGCGCTTTACAGCCAATGAAGTGTACTTTTTGAAGTGCAGTCACTGTTGTAATGTAGAAAACGCGGTAGCCAGTTTGCACACAGCAAGCTCCCGCAAACCGCAATGTGATAATGACCAGATAATCTGTTTTTTAGTGATGTTGATTGAGGAATAAATATTGGCCCAGGACACCGGGGATAACGCCCCTGCTCCTCTTCCAGTATAACTAACTCCTGGCTACATGCTATCACTTTGGACGCTGCTTTCACTTTGCTTATACACTTGTGGCATTTGTTGCCGTGCTGAGGAGAGTCTGCTGATTGCCCATGTCAGAGCCGTCTACATCTATAGGGAAATTTAAGGAGTGACAATAATCCATAACAATATATTGTTAACCCCAGTTTAGAGGCTTCAGGTGTGCCTGAGAGCACAAAGTTGAACTCTCCATATGCCTTCTTGAATCCTTTTTTCATGCTTTTCCAGTTAATTTTTAATTGCAGTTTGTAATGGTTTTTATGGCTTTCTGTGGAGATTTCCTGCTCTGGAAGTCACTGTCACGCTGGAGGCGGGTTCTCTGGTCTCCTCTGGGGAAAGTCCAGTGAAAAAGAGGGCGCAGTTCTTGTGTCACAGGCCTCAGGCCTCAAAGTGGCATTCTTTAGTTAAAAAAAATCTAACTTCCTTTCATAGGCCTGTGCAAGGCAGTGCTCCCCGAGTACCTGCACAGGCCCTGGCTGCCAGGAAGGTTTTTCTTTTCACCTTTTGCCAACCATTGAATGCAGGATGCCTGTGCCAGACAGCCCTTGCATTCAGCGTTCAAACGGTGGGAGCTGTGCGCCCCTTTTCCCATCCAGTTAACATCCACCCCTCTCCATAATTGGGTGGACTTATTCCATGCCAATGGCGCTGACCCTGTGAGATCTAGGGGAGGTGCACAGAGATGGAGACACAGCACATCCTCTGAACACTTTTTCACCCCTAACCGCTCTGGATCCAGCAAAAAAAATCATTACAGGGGTAGTGGAGGGGTAGAAATTCTAAGCCAGTGTGTTTTCAAGTTCTAAAAGTATAAAAATGTTGAAATACGCAGCAGATTAATCGGTACCTAAAAGAGGAAAAGGCAGATTAATGATTCGAATGACCCGCACCAGAACTAATTAAAGGTTTTGCTTTGAAGCTATTTTTAAGAAGAACTGTTTATTTAAAGTAGCTAAATTAGAAAACCCTCAATCCAGGTAATCCACCCAGCCCCTGCTGTGTAATCCAGTATAGGGACGGATGAGATAGTGAGCCAATATTGTCTTGTGAATGTCGAATGCACTGCTGGCTGGGATTATTGTAGGCCTATGTTGTAAAAGATTTCAGTTCACAAAATAGCGAGCTGGAGCTGGATACCCAATCAAAGGAATTGAACTCTGCAAAGCTCTGTTGAAGTCTGTACTGCTATTTTATTATCATATTGCTAACCCTTTCAAGATAAATTATTTTTGGCTTGAAAGCTAGAAAAACGGTAGGCTCCAAAATGCTGGGAAATGCACCCAAGCGATGTTCACAGAATCCCCACAGTGCAGATAGAGGCCATTTCGACCCATCGAGCCTGCACCAACACATATCCCACCCTATCCCCGTAACCCCACGTATTTAATCCCCCTAACACTAAGGGTCAATTTATCATAGCCAAATCAACCTAACCCGCACATCTTTGGACTGTGGGAGGAAACCGGAGCACCCGGAGGAAACCCACGCAGACACGGGGAGAATGTGCAAACTCCACACAGACAGTCACCCGAGGTCGGATTCGAACCCGGGTCCCTGGCGCTGTGAGGCAACAGTGCTAACCACTATGCCACCGTGCTGCCCTCGAGGCTGCGCGGCCACGCAGATATGCAGTGTCTGAGGTCCCGCGCAGGCCGCTCACTGGCTTTTGGATTGTAAGAACCGCGCATGTGCAAAATTTGAATGGACCACGCAGCAATTTAAAGGGACCGTACACGGGGGGGAAAAAAAATTAGGGAACATTGCACCCAATTGTCAAAAGTCAAAACTTTCAGGGGAGAATGTCCCAGACAGAATGCGCCACTGCCCTCCACCTCTCCCCCCCCCCCCCCCCCCCCCCCCCCCACAACCCATCCCATATTAATATAAATGTTAGGCCTACAGGACTCCATTCCCCATTGTTGGTTTTCATACTCAATCACAGCTGCAAACTGTGCTTTTGTGTCGTTTTTTTTGTGTGTTTGTTCTACCTTCAGTGTAAGTCGTAATAAGCATGTGCCCCAACTGAATTTTCAATGTAACACCTTGTGTTCACATTTCATGCGACCTATATTCAAGGCTGTTTTTCCAAATGTAGGCTTTTTGATCAGGTTTTGTGTGATTTTTCTAGAATGCATGTGTGACCAGTAAATATTGAGAAAGTGAAAATCATGCAAATGGTCAGATTCTTAAGGAAGCTAGAAACTGAGCAAGACTTTGATGTATAGAAAATATTATGGGAAAGACCTGTTGTGGTAGGTTTCAAAACAGTTTTATCCCCTTAGATTTACACAAAGGGATAGAGGGTGACTAGAGGCTGAATCTGACCCAGGCAATAGCCACAGCGAGCAGTCTTTCCAAACAAGTTACTTTCACAAGAATAGCAAATGATTCTGTTGGTGTTGATGTCACAAACTGGCAGGATGTCACAAACTGGCAGGATGTCCCCATTTGGGGTGGGTGGAGAATGAACTGAAGTCAAAGAGTACCAGGAAGTTGAAGAACCAGGTAATGAATTGGTGCCAATCTTGAGTACTGTTCTAAATCTATCCAAGAAAGAAAGAGGACTTGCATTTATATAGCGCCTTTCACGACCACCGGACATCCCAAAGCGCTTTACAGCCAATGAAGTACTTTTGAAGTGTAGTCACTGTTGTGATGTAGGAAACGCGGCAACCAATTTGCGCACAGCAAGCTTCCACAAACAGCAATGTGATAATGACTAGATAATCTGATTTAGTGATGTTGATTGAGGGATAAATATTGGCCAGGACACCGGGGATAAGCTCCCTGCTCCTCTTCGAAATAGTACCATAGGATCTTTTAAAAATAGTAAATTATTTTTTTTAAATCCATCACCCTTCCATTTCTTAACCTTTTTACTTCTGCGACTGGGAATTTCCAGCTGAGAACTCTTAGAGAGAGCAGATGGGGCCTCGGTTTAACATCACATCCCTGTAACGTCCCTGGAGTGAGCCTTGAACCCACAACCTTCTGACTCTGAGGCGAGAGTGCTACCCACTGAGTCACAGCTGTATGTAGTGTACGTAGCTGACCTATAAAACTTTGTTTTAAACCATATGCTCAAAGTTGTGGAAGATATTCTCGAGAAGAGAGCAAGAAGTGGAGTGCGCCTGTTACTTTATAAACCAACCCAATTCTTTTCCATTTGAAATGATAAGCTCCTTACACTGAAGCAGATTAAGAATTCTTAGCTGGAAATTCCCAGTCGCAGAAGTAAAAAGGTTAAGAAATGGAAGGGTGATGGATTTTTAAAAAAAATTTAATATTTTAAAACATTCATAAAATGTTAATTGACTGAGATTTTACACAGTCGAGTATGTTAAAGTGAAAACTTTAAATATCTGAGACCGTTATCAACTAACTGAATGAAAGAACACTCAACTTAAAATTAAATGACTACCAGATCTATAATTAAGGGTAAAATGTACTTCGCTGAGAGAATAGATAACTCGGATATCCGTTTCTTACAAAAATCTATCTATCCAGACACTCGGATATTTTTGCATTCATTTCACATCACAAAGGAGCAGTAGGTACCTCTTGCATCCAACTATTTTGTCACTTGGAATACGTGCCTATATTAAAAATCTTATATAAAAACAGAAAATGCTGGAAAACACTAAGCAGGTCAGGCAGCATCTGTGGAGAGAGAAACCGAGTTAACGGCCCGGATTTTGCAGTGGGTTTGGCAGCACTTTGAAATCCACTGCAAGTTTGGGATTTGAAATTCGGAATTTGCGGTCTGTCAATGTACGTGTTGACAGGCCATCCACGCAGCCCACAAAGAAGCAATTGCTGGTGCAGAGTTGGGCTATTTGCCCACCGACTGGCCAGCAATTGCATACGGAATTGTTATGGTTGATGCAAACAGTCGCAGGTCCTGTTTGCATCAGCGTAAGGGGATACCTCAGGCATGTATTAAACATTTTCATCTTGGAAACCATACACATACACTGTGTCAAATACGTTTTTCAATGATTCTGCAAATATAAGAATTTTAATGATGTTGAAAATTATTAAAACAATTACATTTTTAGTGAAGTTAATGGAATGAAGCTAATTAGGAATTAAATTCCAATCCTGTAAATTGTAATTAAATTTGATTTGGGGATTCCATTAAATCTGATTATGGGATTCCCTTCAGAAACGATTAAAATCCAATTCTGTTTTGTGATTGGAGTACCAGGCCCACGTGATCCCAGGTACGCTCCTGCACAGGCTGCGACCCTGGGTTCCATGGGCGATTGTGCTACTCGTCGCCTCGCAGCGGCAGACTGCAAGTTTTTGCAGCAGGGCTGCCTTCAGGTAGGCTCGTATTCCTTTCGCAGGTCAGCGGGGTACCCTGGAGCTATGCCTCCGACTGCAACTTTTGGCCCATCGTTTCAGATCGATGACCTTTCATCAGAACTGGACAGTGTTGGAGATCAACAGTTTTTAAGCAAGTAAAAATCTGATAGCTGACTTTCCTTTGTTTAGCCCACAAGGAGCAGTGTGCAATGTCCGCCATTATTTCCTGGGGGAGTTCTCTTAATCAATTGTCATAATTTTGGTGGAAGATCAGTGGAAATCCCGTTTATCCGTCTATTCCTGGTGGCAGTCTCATAAATTAATGAAAACTTGCTGAATCCAATCAAGAATTACCTAGTTTGAGGCTGCGTTTACATATGAACCAGTAATTACAGATTATATTCTTGCCTGGCAGTATCTGATTTACACTGTGTAGCTGCCAATCAAACTCTCAGGGCCAGCAGAGATTCCTGTGTGTGCACGCTTATAGGCTTACATGGGTCTCTGCTCCCAAGTGGTAAATTTTAAATATCGTAAAACTGCCAACATTAGTGTCTTGCTCTCAAAACGTTAAAGGAAACTGCATAATTTATCAAGTGCCTCGATGGTCACTTCGTAAACTTGGTTTAACACAGCAGTGAAGTTATACTCCACGCACTATCAAACCCAAGTAATTGAGAGTGTCTTCTTTAGATGGTTTCACATTGTTGCTCTCCTGAGTCAGCTTGGGACCCAATTCCAGAGTTATATTGTCACTTTTACATTATTGGGAAGCGAAACCTCTTCACAGCAACACAAAGGTGACGGTATAACTGCACTGAGTCTTTTAATTACAGATTTCCAAGTCAGTCATTTGTGGAATTTAAAAATAAATCTGGGCACTTCAGCTTTAAGCTGTCCTGAGTAACAATTTGTGTTTTCCTTTGTAAATGTTATTTGTAGATTTTCTTTCTCTTACAGCCTCATTTTTAATATCTGTTTCACACCTCGTGTACAGCCAGCTCCTTTACAATGAAAGTCCTCATGTAGTGATGAACCTCTCATTATAAAAAGGGTCTCGCCATAGCAAGCAACAGATTGCACGGTATCTATTGTTGTCTGCCACTGTACAATGTGAGAGCCATGTCCAGCCAGTGAACAATGTGATGTCGCAATGTGATGCTGTCCTGACTTGCATTCAGGCCCAGACCAGATTTTGAGTTCACTTTCTGTTGAAACTTTTTCCTTGTTTTAACTGCAGTTACTCTCTGATGCTGCTCATAAATATTGCTGTTTTCACGTACATGTTCTATCCATCAAAGGATCATTCAGGTCTTGGTCAGACAGTAACACAAACATTCTAATGATGACTCATCGTTGTCTAGCTCAACGATGATATCAGTGATTGACCCCAATACCTGAAGCTGTCCAGTTTGGTCGGAACTATATGCCATACTGTCTGTTTCATGAAAATAGATTCCTGATGATGGAGCACATGTTAAGGTTACAGACGGCTGATGTTCCTGAACTTTTAGCTCCAAGCTTCAGAGGGTCTCTTTCAGTAATGCTTTATTCTTAGACAAGTACCCTTTGAACCCAGTCACATTGACTCATCGAACAACTCCAATGTCACTCCATTACTGGTGTATATACTCTCTTTAATTCATGCATTTTTCTCTCAATTTGTTGCAGCTAATACTGAAGTTGGGGGATTATGGTGTTGCTGCTGCCTATGTGCCTGTATGGACCAGCACTGGAGGCAAGCAACGGAAAAAAGAAGAAAGAAGCGGTGAACAAAGAGTAAGGAAACAATCCCTGCCTTCTACAGAAAGAAACCGGCATGTCTGTCCAGCCTACCAACCAATGCCAACTATTTGTAACAACAAACCTGAGTTTGAAAAAAGTATAACCATGGATGTTTAGAACTTTGTGCAACGCCATTTAGATGCACTTTATGTTTTAGACTACTTTGTTTTCTGTTTATACTTGCAGTATAGTACACATTGTGATGTGTAAATGCATGCTGTAAAGGGCTTGGAGAAAGGGAATATATATTATAACGGGCAAAGGGTTAAATACCTTGTGTGTGTTAATCTGTATTGCTCTGCAGCTGGTTCATTAAGAAAAAAATCAATATTCACCAAATGAAAATGTCTTGCTGCCACTTTTGGGAGAGATGAGAAGAGCAGTTTAAGTATTGTTGTATTTACTGTTTGACAGGATTTTGGAATGGGGAAGAGCTAATAGGAAACGACCCCGCTTTATTGAAAGGCCTATTATGAAAAGTATTACCTTTCGGTACTAATTTCTTACAGCCTCAGTCACATCACTGTTACAAATTATTACATTTATCAAACCAGCCTGCAGATACCTTCCCACCTGTTGGGCATACCAACACATGCATTCCTTTCATTAGTGGTATGCTATTGAACTTTTTGTCCCAGTTTTATTTTTCTTCCACAGTATTCTATACGAGAAGGACTTTGAAAACAAAAATGGAAATACTGTATACACAGACCTGGTTTTGTTCACTAAACAGACACAAACGGATGCAGTAGTTTGATGGACAACTGCTGTGTTTCCACAGAAGATGCAAGTGTATTTCTATGGGTCATAGTTATGAGACTTGGCAAATAATAACCTGGAAAGATTCTGCAGCCAGCGTTGTAAATTGGACCCTTTTGCTGCACTATTGGATTGATAATGTACATGGTAAAATGCTGCATAGAAGAGTAATGCATTCAATTTTTGTGTTGGTAATAATATAAGACAGTTCTCTATAATAGGATGGTCTGCTGTCCCACACTGGTGTACCAATGCAACTTGTATACATTTGCGGCTGCTGTTTTTCATGTTATTTCTTGATGAAGCAACTGCACACTATGCAGATTGGCTCTTTTGTGAATTATCAAAACACTGTAGTGGAACCAAAGCATTATTTGTTGTACTAAAGTAGCTGCCAGTATTATTATCATGGAGAGACTGAGTGGAATTCTTTACCCTGCATCTTATTTCTTTATATTGGAACTAGAAGATACTTGCTTACCTTTCACTCTCCTGGAGTCAGTAAATACAACCACGCAACTCCAGGGATTGAACCGTTTGATGCATTTAAGATGGAATAAAGTCAGTTACTGGACGGCGACTATTAAATCCATTACTGGCTAAGAATGAATCTGAATTGGCTAATTTTTTTAAATATGCATAGTCTGTAGGCATCTGAAAATAATCTTGGTTTATGTTTAAATCTGCTCTTGGACTTTTTTTTATTCATTCATGGGATGTGGGCATCGCTGGTAAAACCAGCATTTATTGCCCATCCCTAATTCCACGCATGTGAATTTTTTTCTATTTAAAAGCCGGCTCACCAGCTGCGCAGGACCATCAGAGTGCTGCGCGGTCACCGCGGTTTAAAGAGAACATTGGTCGGAAGCTCATCTCACGGTCAGATATGACACCAAGGTTGCAAACAGGCTGGTTCAGCCTTAGACAGCTGCCCAGGAGAGAGATGGTGGCTAGGGAACGGAATTTGTGGTGGGAACCGAAGACAATGGCTTTGGTCTACCCAATATTTTTTTTTATTATTTGTTTATGGGATGTGGGCGTCGCTGGCAAGACCAGCATTTATTGCCCATTCCTAATTGCCCTTGAGAAGGTGGTGGTGAGCCGCTGCCTTGAACTGCAGCAGTCTGTGTGGTGAAGGTACTCCCACGGTGCTGTTAGGGAGGGAGTTCCAGGATTTTGACCCAGCGACGATGAAGGAACGGCGATATATTTCCAAGTCAGGATGGTGTGTGACTTGGAGTGGAAAGTGGAGGTGATGGTGTTCCCATGCCTCTGCTGCCCTTGTCCTTCTAAGTGGTAGAAGTTGTGGGTTTGGGAGACTGATTGAATGTCCTGAATTTGAACTCAGACATAAGGGAACCAAACCAAGCATTTTGCTTTTGGCCCAGATAAGTGGAGACATTAGGAAACATAAATGGTGGCTCCTGATGAATGGGACAGTTTGTATTGAAACAGCCCAACTTGGGTTGAAATCATGCTGTGCGATATTTCTAACAGATTGTTAAAATAGCTGATACATGAATTTCATGCAAAACACTCAGACATTTATTGCTAACTCCGCATAGTACTATGCCAATCTTCACGCAGCAAAGCAATACATAAGAATATTACCACATCTTGGTACATCCTCCAATTTTTCTTTACATTACATCCAAAAAAAAAATAGGTGATAAACCCAGGAAAATCTACCCCATTTAGGCTAGAGATAACAAAAATGTGGATAAGGATTTTAGCAGCAATGGCCTGTGTGGTTGGGTAGCCCCCTCTGGGGACGCATCAGGTATGGGAAGGGGCTAGGAAAGGTACTTCAAACAAAGCTCATCTCGACAATTTCTGCAACTAGGGCTGGGAGGTCATAGCTGAAATAACAGAAAGCAGTTGATATTACAACTTGGAACGTTCACACACTGATAAACATGCACTGTACAGATTGTCCTGAGAGTATAACAGCATTGGTAGCACATAAGCTCAGCCATTACAATATTAACAGTTGCATTTTAAGAAGCTAGCCTGGCCAATGGCGGACATCTGGCCGAGGTTGGTGGCTGTTACACATTCTATTTGAACTCAAGCGAGGGGTCACTTTGCAGTTCACACAGATGCTGCAAACAAGCTCTCAGTCTTTCGATTGGAATCTACCAGAGAATCACAACTTTACATATTCAGCTGTGGAGCAAGCATTTCTGTCATATCTCATAAACAAGAGGTCCTGGGTTTGAACCATAATACTATCTATGACAGAATTAAGTGTTGTGTTCGCTACAAAATGTGGCTCTTTCACTGTTACCCGTTCCTGTATGCATTCGCCTACATTTACACATGTTAAAAGCCTTCTGCCATATCACAGCCCAGCTACGTAACTGGTCACAAGTCTAAAGATAACTAGGGAGATTTTCTTTTTCATCATTTGGATGGTAACCTTGGGGGACGGATCACCCACCCTTTATAGGACCCACCTGATTTTCATACCATTGCTTTCAGGCATGTGATCCGCCCCACTAGATTAATGCCCAGTGAAGGCAAAAATCTACTTCAATCCATGTCCTTTCTACTCATTGCCTGCCACATAGCTTTTGTACCAACAGCAAATTTAATAATGCTACTACAAATAACCTGTCCCCATTCATTAAAAAGATTACATGTGGCAGGGGTCCCAGAAAAAATTCCTGTGGAGCCCCACTGGATACTCTGTTTTCAAAGACAGTGTTTTGCATTCATTACCATCCTTCATCTTCTATTGCTAAGATCATTCACTTACATCTAGACAACAAGTCATCTATTCTATTCCCTTACTAGTCTCACATGAGGAACTTTGTCAAATAACTTAAAATTCCAAGTGTACTACATCTATTAAGTTACCCTTGTCTGCTAGGTTAGTCACTTCCTCAAAGAATTCCAGTAGATTTATAAAATATGACCTATTATTTTTAAATCCATGCTGCCCAATGCCTCTGATAGCGGTGCTCTTTAGGTCTTCATTTATAACATCCCGTAGAATGTCCTCACCATTTTTCCCCACTCTGGATGCACAGGTAACTGGCCTGTAATTACCAGGTTTGTCCCTCATTTCCTTTTTGGATATTGTAACCACATTTGCCACTCTCCAGTCCTCAAATATTTTGACAATTTTTGTGGAACTCTAAGAAATATCAACCAAAGGAAATCACTAATTTCCTCCTTTAATTCCTTGAGGATTCTAAGATTTAATCCCAATAGCCCAGGAACCTTGTGAGTACAATGTATCCAAGTTTGCTGATGATACAAAGTTAGATGGGGAAGTAAGCTGTGAGGAGGACACAAGGAGCCTGCAAAGGGATATAGACCAGTGAAATGATTGGGCAACAAGGTAGCAGATGGAGTATAATGTGAGGTTATTCACTTTGGTAGGAAGAATAGAAAAACAGAATATTTTTTAAATGGTGAGAAACTATTAAATGTTGGTGTTCAAAGAGATTTAGATGTCCTCGTACAGGAAACACAGAAAGTTAACATGCACATATAACAAGCAATTAGGAAGGCAAATGTCATGTTGGGCTTTATTGCAAGGGCGTTGGAGTACAAGAGTAAGGAAGTCTTACTACAATTGCACAGGGCTTTGGTGAGACCACACCTGGAGTACTGTGCACAGTTTTGGTCTCCTTATCTGAGAAAGGACATGCATGCCTTAGAGGCGGTGCAATGAAGGTTCACTAGATTGATCCTTGGGAGGAGAGGGTTGTCCTATGAGGAGAGATTGAATAGATTGGGCCTATACTCTCTGGAGTTTAGAAGAATGAGAGGTGATCTCATTGAAACATATAAGATTCTGAGGGGGATTAACAGGATAGATGCTGAGAGATTGTTTCCCTTGGATGGAGAGTTTAGAACTAGGAGGCATAGTCTGAGGATAAGGGGTCGGCCATTTAAGACTGAGATGAGAGATGAGGAGGAATTTCTTCACTCAGAGGGTTATGAATCTTTGGAATTCACTACCCCAGAGGGCTGTGGATGCTGAGTCGTTGAGTATATTCAAGGCTGAGATAGATAGATTTTTGGACTCATGGGGAATCAAGGGATATAGGGATCGGGCGGGAAAGTGGAGTTGAGGTAGAAGATCAGCCATGATCTTACTGAATGACAGAGCAGGCTCGAAGGGCCGTATGGCCTACTCCTGCTACTAATTCTTATGTTCTTATTTAATCCTTCCAGTTCTTGTATAACACACATTTTTACTAACTCCTCATTCATGGTATGTTCAGATATTTTTCAGACCTCCTATCTTCCCAAACAGCTCCCCATGAACCTACTCACTTTATGTTAGTTACCAATTCTCTGCCTTTACTGTTAGTTCTATCTTCCTGTTTCAAGATTGTACTGTGAAATATTTTTGAAGAACCAGGATATCCCACATAAGAAATAGGAGCAGGAATAGGCCATACGGCCCCTCGAGCCATTCAATAAGATCATGGCTGATCTTCTACCTCAACTCCACTTTCCCGCTCGATCCCCCTATCCCTTGATTCCCCTAGAGTCCAAACATCTATCGATCTTCGCCTTGAATATACTCAATGACTCAGCATCAAACAGCCCTTTGGGGTAGAGAAATCCAAAGATTCACAACCCTCTGAGTGAAGAAATTTCTCCTCATCTCATTCCTAAATGGCCGGCCCCTTATCCTGAAACTATGACCCCTAGTTCTACACAATCCAGCCAGGGGAAACAGTCTCTCAGCATCTACCCTGACAAGCCCTCTAAGAAGTTTATACATTTCAATGAGATCACCTCTCATTCTTCTAAACTCCAGCAAATTTTATTTTAATATTCATTCATAGGATGTGGGCGTCGCTGGCAAGGCCAGCATTTATTGCCCATCCCTAGTTGCCCTTGCGAAGGTGGTGGTGAGTCGCCTTTTTGAACCGCTGCAGTCGTTTGGTGAAGGTACTCCCACAGTGCTGTTAGAGAGGGAGTTCCAGGATTTTGACCCAGCGGCGATGAAGATCAGCGATATATTTCCAAGTCAGGATGGTGTGTGACTTGGAGGGGAACTTGGAGGTGGTGGTGTTCCCATGCGTCTGCTGCCCTTGTCCTTCTAGGTGGTAGAGGTCGCTGGTTTGGGAGGTGCTGCCGAAGAAGCCTTGGCGAGTTGCTGCAGTGCATCTTGTAGATGGTACACACATATAGCCCCATTCTACTTAATCTCTCCTCAGGATAGCCTTCTCATCCCAGGAATCAATCCACTGAACCTTTGTTGCACCCACTCTAAGGCAAGTATATCCTTTCTTAGGTAAGGAGACCAAAACTGTACACAGTACTCCAGGTATGGTCTCACCAAATCCCTATATAATTGTAGCAAGACTTCCTTACTCTTATACTCCAACTCTCTTGCAATAAATGCAACATACCATTTGCCTTCCTAGTTGCTTGCTGTTACCTGCATGTTAACTTTCTGTGTTTCGTGTACAAGAACACCCACATCCCTCTGAATACCAATATTTCCCAGTCTCTCAACTTTAAAAAAATATTCTGTGTTTCTATTCTTCCTACCAAAGTGGATAATTTCACATTTCCCCACATTATACTCAATCTGCCACCTTCTTGCCAGCCCCTTTGCATCCGCCTCACAGCTTACTTTTTCACCTAGCTTTGTATGATCAGCAAACTTGGATATATTACACTCGGTCCCCTCATCTAAGTCATTGATATAGATTGTAAATAGCTGAGGCCCAAGCACTGATCCTTCTGGCACTCGACTAGTTACAACCTGCCAATCTGAAAATGACCCATTTATTCCGACTCTCTGTTTTCTGTCCATTAACCAATCCTCAATCCATGCTAATATATTACCCCCAATACCATGAGCCCTAATCTTGTGTAACTCGACAGATCGCAAGGTCGGGATTTAGCACATGTGCAAGCGGGAATCCTGAACTTGCAGTCAGTTTCAAAGGTGGTATGACGACATACTCTCAGAGTACACCATCATACCCACCGCAAAATCTGCCCCCTTGTGCCAACACATCCAGCTCATCTCCAGTAATTGCTTCTCCTTTTGTCCCCATACCATCACGCCGTGTGCACCCCAAAGTTCTCTCTTCGGCCCTATTTTCTTAATATACGTGTTGCCCCTCAGCAACGTCAGCCAGAGGTATTGGGACAGTCGACATAAGTATGCAGACTATGCCCAGCGCTGGCTCCCTGCCATTTCCCTTGACTCTGTACCAGCATCTGTGCTGTCAGATTGTTTAACTGATGTGGGTGAGGCAGAATTTCCTCCAATTGAACACTGGAACGACCACAGCCATTGTTTTGAGCCCTTGCTAAAAACTCTATATACCCTTGCTGCTGACTCCATCTCCCTCCCCAATTGCTCACTTAGGCTCCACCATAGGCAACCTTGGTTTGCTGCTTGACGCCACTGAGTTCATACCCTGTACTATGACCATCACTTTCCCCCATAGCAATGCCTGCCTCCCTCCCTATCTTACTCCCACTGCAGCTGAAACCCTAATCTACATTTTTGTTGCCTTCAGATCTGATGTTTCCTTGCCAGCCTCCCAAGCTTCAATCTCCACAAAACTCACCCAAGATTGCACTGCCTGTACCCGATCACACTAAATCCCACTTGCCCATCACAGCAATCCTTGCTAACCTATACCGGCTTTCTATGCTAAATGTATTGATGTTGAAATCCTTGTCCTCACCGATAAATCTCTTTGTGGCCTCGCTGTACCCTACTTCCGTGACCTCCTCCACCTTTGTGCCATATCAACACTTTAGTTTCTCCCCAACTTTCCTCAATTCCACCATTGGTGGCAGAGCTTTCAGCCTGACTGTGCCTGCTTTCTCGAATGCCCATTGCTTCTCTCCCTGCCTTGAAACCCCTTATCAAAATGATTCTAGTGTGTATTTGGCCTCCTCTCCTATAGTATCAGTTTGGCTCAATGGTAGTACTTGCCTCTAAGTCAGAAGGTTTTGGATTTAAGCCCCACTCCAGGACCTGAGCACATAATCTACGCTGACACTTAAGTGCATTATTGAGGGAGTGCTGCATTGTCAGAGAAGTCATCCTTTGAACGAAACATTAAACTGAGGTCTGTTCAGGAGGATGTAAAAGATACTATTGCACTGTTTGAAGAACAGGGAGCTCTCCTGGTGTTCTGGCCAGCAGCCTCCCCCTCCAAATACAGATTAACTGGTCATTTATCTTATTTGCTATTTATAGGACCTTACTGTGTACATATTAGCTGTCATGTTTGCCTATAGAATAACACTGACTTCACTTCGAAAGTAATCCATTGGCTGGGAAGCACGTTGAGATGTCCTGAGGATGTGCAAGGTGTTATATTAGTGCAAGTTCTTTCTTTTGCCTAACCTCTCCACTGATGCTTAGTATCCATTTTTATTACTCTGAAGTGCTTTTGGATATTTTTCTATATTAAAGAGACTACTTAAATGTAAGTTTAATTGTTCAACCATCTTGAAAAAAAGGCTGAGGGGTGACCTAATAGAGGTCTTTAAAATTATGAATGGTTTTGATAGAGTGGATACAGAGAGAATGTTTCCGCTTGTGGGGAAGAGCTTAACTAGAGGCCATCAATATAAAATAGTCACCAAGAAATCCAATAGGGAATTCAGAAGAAACTTCTTTACCCAAAGAGTGGTGAGAATGTGGAACTCGCTACCACAGGGAGTGGTTGAAACGAATAGTATAGATGCATTTAAGGGGAGGCTAGACAAGCATATGAGGGAGAAGAGAATAGAGGGTTACGCTGATAGATTTAGATGAGGAAAGACGGGAGGAGGCTCGAGTGGAGCATAAACACCGGCATAGACTGGTTGGGCCGAATGGCCTGTTTCTGTGCCATATATCCTATGTAACAATCTCTTGTGTGGCACCTTATCTAATGCCTTCTGAAAATGATCAGCTACACACCATTATTTTACACTTGCAACTGCTATGCTACTTACAAATACTAACTGTAAAACAAAGTTTCTCGCTATGTGTATTTACAAATGCACAAGTGGGACAAAGATTGAAAAAAAATCAAAATACACACTATGAAGTAGGGAGATAAACTAAAAGTCAAAAATGTCGAGGGGCTCGGGAAGGCGTCATCCATGTATTAGCCATTCAGTAGCCTCGGGGTCAGCACTATGGAGCCTGGAAAGTCTTCCTGGTAGACCAGCATGAAATGAGCAGCCGTTCAGTGGATGTGCAGCATCCTCAACTGCACCTCGGCTACACAGAGGGATGTTCCCGAGTCCCCAGGTGTGGTCATTTGCCGCACACCTTACCACTCCACCTCCAAAACAATTGAGCTTGCACCAGACATGGCGTGGGTTTTTCCCTACCCTAGTTTTGCCGATTTAGGTTCAATCTTGGTGTCAATTTTTGTTTGATTATGCTCCTGTGAAGCAACCCTGGGACATTTTACTACGTTAAAGATGCTATATAAATGCAGAAATAACAACAGAAAATGCTGGAAGCACTCAGCAGGCATCCGTGGAGAGAGAAACAAGAGTTAACGTTTCAGGTCTGTGACCCCTCTTCATTGCTTTCGGTTTCCCTTCTCGTGTTTGATGCACTTAACCACTCTTGCCTCCTACCCTACCACAGACTGTTCCTTCAATTCCTTCCTCCCCTCCCCACCCCACACCCCTTTCCCTGTCTCTGCACCTGCTTAAAACCTGTTACATCTCTAACCTTTTCCAGTTCTGATGAAGGGTCACAGACCTGAAACGTTAACTCTGTTTCTCTCTCCAGGGATGCTGCCTGGCCTGCTGAGTGCTTCCAGCATTTTCTGTTGTTATTTCAGATTTCCAGCATCTGGCTACTATATAAATGCAGGTTGTTGTTAAACTCTCACTCAGGTGAAACTCCTTTTATCTTCTGTCAGCTTCTCAACAGTTGGCCCTTTGCAACTCATTAACCTTACATTTTGCATGTCAACTTATTTTATACTTACAGGACTCGACCTCGTGACTCACTCAGGACGCTCTCTTAATTACATCCTCAATTCAAGCAGGACAATTCAGCTAATTTAAATTACAGTTAATCTACTTAATTTAACAGTCCAATCACCGTAGTTCTCACATGACCTCCAATTACGACAGTAGATGTACAACACCAAATTCCGTTCAACGTCCGGCTCGCGGTCAAAGCCATCGAGTCGCTAAAAGTGGCACTGGGCCCCGTCTCCACTAGGTGTGTCGAGGAGGCTCAAGCACGTGGGGCGATCCCGTCCGAACTGACCCCCGTTCGGACGGAATTCCTTATCGGCGCCCGGCCCCGAATCCTCCCTCGGGAGCCGCCGCCTCACCACTTGAGCCTTCTCGGAGAAATGCCCTCCGTGCCCTTTCAATCCGCACGGAGGCGTTTCCTGTACGGGCTGCTCCTGCACACTCTCCACTTTGCCATCTTCGTCTGCCGTCCGGACACGCCTTGGCGTACCATCCTGCCGTCCGGCGGAGGCGAAGGTCCCCATTGGAAGGCTCTCTACGCGGGAGTCTTCCCTTGTTCTATTGGGGACTTGGCCTGGAGGGTGTTGCACGGAGCAGTCCCGTGCAATAGGATTTTAAGTAGGTTTACGGACTCCCAGGCTGCTTGCCATTTCTGCGGCCTGGAGGAGTCCGTCTATCACATTTATGTTGAGTGTGAGAGGTTGCAGCCCCTCTTTCATTATTTGAAGGGGCTGCTCCTCAATTTCTGGTTGCACTTCAGCCCCACGCTCCTGATCTACGGTCACCCGGTGCGGAGGGGAGCGGGTAGGTCGGAGGACCTCCTCGTAGGACTGCTCCTGGGCCTGGCCAAGAAAGCCATTAATTGGTCCAGGCAGCGGGCGGTCGAGGGGGTCGTTCGGCCCGATTGCCTGCCTCTCTTCCGCGGCCATGTTCGCGCCCGGGTGGCCCTGGAGATGGAGCACGCGGTGTCCGCCGGCACGCTTGAGTTTTTCCGCGACCGGTGGGCGCCGCGGGGACTGGAGTGCATCGTCACCCCGGACTTTCAAATTTTAATTTGATTTATTAAGTTTCATTTAAAGTTTTAATTTGATTTACAGTAAATTTTGATTTGTTCAACCTGATTTGTCCAACCAAAAAGATCAACACCAAATTCCGCTCAGGCTAAACTCACTTTCTTACCCTTTCCTCAATACAAACTCACTGTTATCTTCCCACACAGTCCACCTCGCACAACTCAATCTCTATTGGCCTGTCAGCCTGTACTCCAATGATGTGATGCAAATCTTTATGATCAGGGCTTTCTGGGCTGCAGTGAATGGGTATTGAGCCAGTCCGTGCGAATCCCATAATGGGCGGCGCGCCCCAGGGGGTATTCAGGGACGAGGATCTTAACCCAATCTTAACGGCCTGGCCTCATTTTGAATAAGTTTCCCCAGCGGGCCGTCCGAACCCGGCCAGGTAGCCACTACTTGACCGGCGGGTGGGAGCGGGAATTGAGCCGGGAGCCGGCCACTGCCCAGGTTCCCACACAGAGCACAGGCTGACACTGATAGACAAGTCAGCAGTAACGCTGGAAGTGACAGCAGAAAATGGGATGCACGCAAAAGTGGGTAGACATCCAGTATCGCATGTTTCTGCTCCAATTCCCCTGCTGCCCTCCTCCCACTTGACTAGTGCCACATAATTGGGTAGAAGGCTTTGAAAACTATAGGTTTCTGTGCTCGCGTGCCACTAAATAGTATTAAACCCACACATCATGATTTTAATGTTATCAATGCGGGCCAAAATTCTAATTCACTCTTGATAGAGCAGTGGAGCCTTTCTATTTGTTTGCCTGACAAACTCATGTTATTAAATGGGCAATGACATTAGGATTGCAAAACAAATAGTATGTGAGAGCACAAGTCATTCTCCTCCAGGAATGTTACTAGAATATAGCACAGAGAAGTCGACCATTGGTTGCCCTACTATCCCAATGGATACATGAATGAATTAACACATTTGTATAGTGCCTTCTCGCATCTCTCAGAAATATCCCTAAATACTTTTCATACAATAACAACAACAACAACAACAACTTGTATTTACATAGCACCTTTAATGTAGTAAAACTTCCCAAGGCGCTTCACAGGAGTATTATAAGACAACAAAAAAGTTGACACTGAGCAACATAAGGAGAAATTAGGCCAGGTGACCAAAAGCTTGGTCAAAGAGGTAGGTTTTAAGGAGCGTCTTAAAGGAGGAAAGAGAGGTTTAGGGAGGGAATTCTAGAGCTTAGGGCCTTGGCAGCTGAAGGCACGGCCGCCAATGTGGAGTGATTAAAATCAGGGATGCTCAGGAGGGCAGAATTAGAGGAGTGCAGATATCTCGGGGGGGTTGTGGGGCTGGAGGAGATTACAGAGATAGGGAGGGGCGAGGCCATGGAGGGATTTGAAAACAAGGACAAGAATTTTAAAATCGAAGCGTTGCTTAACCGGGAGCCAATGTAGGTCAGCGAGCACAGGGGTGATGGGTGAACGGGACATGGTGCGAGTTATGAAACGGGCAGCTGAGTTTTGGATGACCTCAAGTTTACATAGGGTAGAATGTAGGAGGCCAGCCAGGAGTGCGTTGGACTAAAAATACAATGAAGTACTTTTTGAAGTTTAGTCACTGTTGCTATTTAAGCAAATGCAGCAGTTATTTTACGCACAGCAAGGTCCCACGAACAGTAAAGAGAAGAAAATTTAACATAGTTCAAATTGCAAATAATTACTAAGAACTGTCGTCAATGTATAACATTCGTTAGTATTGAAAGTACTGGCAGGGTCAGGTAAATCGTGCATAACGTTTACCTGAAACCTAGTTTATGCATTAAAATTAAATGAATCAGTCGCAACTGAAAGTAAATAATTAACTGGGATGCCAAAGTGCACACAGGCAGAATTAATTATTGGATGAGGAGCCTGTCAATATTTTACCACCTCCAGTTTGTAAGATTGTCATTCTGAAGACATTTCACTTTGTTCACAATAGGTACTGTTGATTGCTTAATTTGAATGGGGACACTGGTTGCATTTTAATGATGCATCATAGTATTTAAATTGGTTTACCTGTCAAAATGATAAGAATGGCTATTTATCTTTCCGCACTGGGGGCTGAATTTTGCCGGCGCTCAGAAGGTAGGTTCGGAGGCGGGTCCGCTGTCAAAATCCAAAAAGATTGACAGCGGGGCGGTATCCCGCTCTGAACCCGCCTCCTTGTGAGTTTCCCTTGTGCCGGTTCTGCCTGCGCTTTGCAGACCCGGCGCTAAGCTGTGGGTCATTCAATTGTGCTAGTTAGGAGGGAGTTTAAAGTAATTTAATCACCATTTTACCAGGTACAGAGCATTTTCCCAAGTTTTCCACAAGGTTGCCGTCACTCAGGGATCACGCCAGGTCAGTGTGTCGGGTTCTGAACAACTCTCCATTTCTTTCATTAGGTGACAGCTGCAAAAAGTGATATAAAAGCTACCATTTAACAGCTGGCCACTTTCCAATTTCAGAAGCTTCAGCCTTCAGTATTTGGAACCCACTTTTGAGCTTTATCCACTTTTGAAGTGTTTGGAGTAATCTCTCTATCCACTGTCACCTCCTTGGAACAATCTACCTCAACATTGACAGATTACCTCTGTCATCTCAACCTCACCTGCCATCTATTCCATCAGCATCGGTGCCCTTGAAACAATCTCACCTTGGTCCTCAGAATCCCAACACGATCAGCCCCAACACCAGCATCACCGGGCACACCAGCAGCACCAACATCCACACCAACCTTCTCCGCAATCAACTGATGCTGCACTGGACACAGGGCATCATCACCCGTGCACATTGCTGCCCAGGACACCAGCGATGGCCTCACCATGTCCAGATTTGCTTCACTTAACACTGTACACCCTGGCTGCCACATGATGCACCAGGTTGGCACTACCCCGCACCAGCACCATAAAGCATCCCTACAATGTCCAAGCCATTCCTTTCACACTCATCACCATTGTGGGGGGGAGGGGGGGGGGGGGGAACGTTATGTCTCACCATTCACTGGAACTCACTAAGACACTTTCAAAGGTGCACACAAATCTGTCCAAGAATGCAAAGTGCTGAAAATAAGGATTTCAATGCTTGACAACACATTAACAGAAAGTTTACATGAACAGTGGCTAAAACACCCAAGTGCCTACCCTTGTGTGTTGTTACTTGGTATGATTGCAATAGGATGAGGGTGAATGTGAGGGGTGGCTAGTGAGATGGGGAAGTGATAATGTAGATAGAGAGGGATGGGTGGAGGTGCAAGTTAAGTTGGTGTGAGTAAGGATGTGCTGGAGTAGGGTAGGGAAGGCAGAGTGATGGGGATGTGATGAGTGGCACAGCAGGATGAGGTTGAGTGTGGCTTTGCTGTAACGTTTTGTGATCTACTGAGATCATTGAAATGTTTGCGCCACTTCAGCCTGGTCCTCCTGACGACATCGCTGCTTGTGTCCTCCTGTGCAATGTGCAACCAGGCTGCGTTGGTGTCCTGGGGAGGTGTCTTCCGCCCATTGGAAGGGAAGAGAACCTCCCTGCGTGCTGTGACTTCCTCCATAAGCATATGGAGGGAGTCAAGGGAGAGCCTGGGTGCAGCCGTGCACCTTTGTGCAGTGCTTGTCCATGTTTGCTGCACCTCAATGCTGCAGAACACTGACAGCAGAAATGTCAAAATCAATTTGGACGTGGCCCCTTTAAGGAAACCGGCTGATGATGCGTCATCAAATGACGTCATCAGACCCGCTTCCTATTAATTGGCCGGGAGCCTCGCAGGGTGGGCTTAACAAGCCCCATCATCGTAAAATCTTGTTGGAGGCCGGGATCGAGACAGGTGCAGGGTCCCCACATACCACGGACGTCGCCCGCCCCGGACCCACCGAGGTTGGAAAAATCCAGCCCTGGGCGTGGGATTGTTGATGCTCCATAATTAAAACATTAATCTTTTGAATGTTCCATTATCTTTGCATTTTTAAAAATAGATGCATACTTTCTTTCTAATACCTTTACCTGTCAGTTTGGCTCAATAGTAACACTCTAGCCTACTGAGTTTAAAGGTCATGGGTTCAATTCCCACTGCAGACTTTAAGTGCATAATCTAGCCTGGCGCTTCAGTGCAGTAATGAGGGAGTGCTGTGTTATCAGAAAGAAAAATAAATGAAAGAACTTGCATTTATATAGTGCCTTTTCCAACCTAAGGACGTCCCATTGCGCGTTACAACCAATGAAGTGCTTTTGAAGTGTAGTCACTGTTGTAATGTAGGAAACGCAGCAGTCAATTTGCGCACAGCAAGGTCCCACAAACAGCAATGTGATAATGATTAGATAATCTGTTTTAGGTGTTGGTTGAGGGATAAATGCTGGCCAGGACAGAGGTGCTGTCTTTTGAGATGAGATGTTTAGCCGAAGCCCTTTCTGCCTGTTCAAGTGGACGTAAATAATCCCATGGCATTAGAAGAGCTGGGACCTCTCCTGGTGCCCTGGTTAACATTTATCCTTGAACTATCGCCAGTTTAGGCACCAGTGACTAAACTTCAAAAAGTACTTCATTGTATGAAAAGTAGTTTGGGATATTTCTGAGAGATGCGATAAGGCACTATACAAATTTGTTAATTCATTCATGTATCCATTGGGATATTAAGGCAAACACATTGACTGATCATGTATCTCATTGCTGCTTGTGAAACCTCGCCGTGAGCAAATTGGCTGCCACTTTTGCCTGTATAACATCAGTGACTACAGAAGGAATTCATTGGCTGTGAAGCACAATGCGTGATGCCTGATGATGTGAAAGACGCTATATAGATGCAAGTTCCTTCTCTTTTCTATTACGAGGCAATACATTATGGTCTTACAATAGACTTTGGTACATACTTCAATAAATATTCAACTGTATATATTAACAGCAGGTCTCATATGAAGCTTAATCAGTAATCACAATGCTCATGATATTAGATTTTCTAGAGGTAGAGTTTCCGCTTTGGGCGCAATCGGCGAAATCGGCGAAAATTACGTCCAAAACTGCACCCGTTTTTGCGAAGTGTTTTTTATCTCGCGTTTCTGCTCAAACTCATTTGCATATCGCCGAATGCAAAATCTGCCATGAACCAGCGCAATTGGGCAGCGTTTTAGAACGTAATATTTTTTAAAATTTTGCTTTAAAAAATATTCCTTGATATATTTAAGAGTGGTAACAGTGATGCAGTTTGATTATTACAGCCGAAAATGGGTTTATCACAAAAAATAAGAATTTTTATTCACAGTGTCACCACCTGTGAGTAACCCGATTTTAAATGACTGAAAATGACATTAAAAAAATATACAGAACCATTGGCTCGTTATATTGGGGTACAGTAATCAGTTTCTTAGTAAATTAAAAAAATGATATTCAAAAGCTTTTAAAACATTCCTATTAGTGTCCTTGCACCCAAAAGAACCAACTTGACTTTTTAGAGCTTCCTCAAAGGCCTGCAAACAGGCGCAATTAGCGAAAATTCCCAATGGTGATTAATTCATCCTGGGGGGGTGTGGCTAGTTTTGTGGGCGGGGTCGGCTTCTAGCGCAATGTTTTTTAAAACTAGCGTAAAAGATCACGGAAACTAGAGATGCGCTGAACGTAATTTGAGCTTAAAATTCCGCGGTCTTTTGTGACGGTTATGCTGATTTCAGGCAAATTGCGCAGAAAAAAACCAGCGCAACTGAGCGGTACTCCAGGCCTCTTTGTATTTTGATTATATGTGCAGAAATTATATAATTTATAGAAATGCATAATGCTGGCATTCTGAAGTACAATTGTCAGCATATAAAAGAATTAGGGGGTGAATTCTCACGTTTATTCCGTCTTTCCAGGGTTTCTGCGGCTCTTCGGTTGAAGTTACAGTGAATCAGTAGGAGAACTTGTGGAAATTCACTTCCATAATTCAGAATTTCCATTTTACATCCGAGACCTAAAGTGATGTACAATTTTTTTTAAATTCGTTTATGGGATGTGGGCGTCGCTGGCAAGGCCAGCATTTATTGCCCTTGAGAAGGTGGCGGTGAGCCGCCTTCTTGAACCACTGCAGTCCGTGTGGTGAAGCTACTCCCACAGTGCTGTTAGGTAGGGAGTTCCAGGATTTAGACCCAGCGACAATGAAGGATCGGCGATATACTTCCAAATGATTGAAGAATCGTTGATGAGCACCGCAGAATATGAACCAGGAAGTATAAATTAGAATAGTGAATTCAATGTCAAATCAGGTACAGAAAGCGAAATAAAGAGAGGCAAATAAAGATTGGATTAAGAGAGAGAGGTAAGACACAGAAAGAAAGTTAAAAAAAATTAGATTTTTAAATTTAAAAAAATCTGCAACAATAATTAAAAACTGAAAGAATGAGACTCCACACTTATTAATAATCATTTTCAGTGCCAGAGAGGTTGTTTGGCAGTAATTAAGACTTACCATGCCATTAAAAGGGTACTTAGACTGGAATGACTTGACTTAACTTTTTGTGGCAAGTTTAGTCTGTAACTATGACGTCAGTACAAGAACTTCAAGCCGTTCAATACATTTGAATGGGGAACCAGATCGCGAGATACCTTTTTTTGCGAAGCTTATGGCGGAGCAGCGCATCTCGGACAGCAACTTCCGAATTTTCGCATTTAGCTGCACATCTGTGCTTGCTGGAAGATGCTGTCTGATTTGTGCAAAAAAGGTGGTGAGCGCTATTAGCCTCACCATTATTTTCACAGCAAAATCCAGCCCAACATCTATTCTGGAGCTATCGTGTATCATAATAAGCTGGGCCATTGGCTATGAGTGAACCTGGTTTTTAACCCGATCTGTCCTGTGACAAAAGAAGCCACTAACATGGGAAAGCAAACAAAAATGCTGTCATATTAATGCTCTTTACTAACAAGTCACGTATCTTCGTTACTCTAGGAGTGATAAATAGGGATGACAGGACGTTCTCTCTTTCCATCCCACCTAAAACACTTGGGGGGGAAAATTCAGCTGCTTGCGCCTCCCGTTAGCGCCTTAAATGGGCGCTAATGGGGCGTAAAGCAGCTAACGCCCGGGCGCAGCGCCGCCCACGCCTCCCGAAAAATTTAGTGGGAGGTTAGCGGCGGCGGCAGCCGGTAGCGCCCTGTGGCGCTGCGCCGCCGGCGATGACGTCATCGCCGTGCGCAGCGCCCCGCTCGCGCCCCGGCCGTGATCTTCAGTCGCGCCCCCTGATTTACCGCCAGACGCTATGTCCGACGGGTTCAGGGGGGCGTACGTGCGGCCGGGGCGGCGATATTTAAAGGGGAGGTGGCAGGCGGCCATTTTTGTTGCTGGCCGCCTGCCAGCACCTGCCCCCGTTGCTGTCCCCGGCCCCCGTGAAGCCCCCCCACCGTGAAGTGCCGGCTGCGCTCCAAGAGCCCGGCACTTCTCTTGAGTGCCGGGCTCTTTTGCCGGCACTCCCGATCCCTGGGAGCCCAGCTGGGCCCCGGTTCGCGCTGCGCAAGGCCCCTCCCCTTTAAGAAGGGGAGGAAGGCCTGCAATACCGCGGCACGACGTGCCGCAGCGCGTGGCGCTGCGGCACGTAGCGCCAGGATATTCACTCGCAGCGCCCCAAGAGGGATGCGGGGTGCTTCCAGTTGCGCCCCGCTTCCCTCTTGGGGCGCAACCACTGAAGTTCCGGCGCGGGGCCGGTAATTTTTTCGGGGCGCTAAAAGTCGCGCCCCGGCGAGGTTAGCGCCCCAAATGGGGCGCGACTCAATTTTTACCCCTTGAAGCTTTAATCCTAGTAGCTTCTTTTAAACATTATTCTCCCAATCTGGCCATTTATTGCACACACAATCAGTTTTCTACCTATTAAAAGCCTGTTGCATTCTGTTCTCTGTTTTGGCGTAATTTACAACATCCCTGTCAAAAGTACTTTGGACTAAATGCCTTCACCATCTCCACTTTCTCTAAAAGCATTTCTAGGTCTCTATCAAAAAAAAATGTTTTTTAATGGAGGACTGTGGATTTAATCAGATTTATAATGATTTAACTCTATCGGGTGGATAGGATTACAAAGGCCGTTAAAATGCCTCGAGTGACTTACCCGGTGATATCCAGCCAGCTTTGCGCCGGTCCCGATCTTTACCTGCTCTTCTGAGCAGGCGGCAAAGGCACCCGCCTGAAGCCAGTGGAGTTCTTCTTTAAATATGCAGATAGGGGTCCAATGACATCTAGCCTGAGAGGGGAAGCCTCTGCGGCTTTTCCGCCAGGATGATAACAGCGGGAAGAGGATCCGTGACCAGAAGAGGCCATTTAACGTAGTTTTTATTTTACTTTCTTTGTGGACAAATGTGAGAAGTCGCACAACACCAGGTTATAGTCCAACAATTTTATTTGAAATCACAAGCTTTCGGAGCGCTGCTCCTTCATCAGGTGAAGTGAAGAAATGTATATCGGCACAGCATATATAGTCAGAGAACACTGCCAGACGATTACAGTTAATCTTTCTAACTGCCCTTTATTACACCTCGGCAGAGAGATAATCACGGCAATCAAAGGTGTGAATGGTGTCCAAACAGGTCAGTCAGGAAAACATTACATCAAAGACAATGAGGTGGGGTCACAAGGGGTCAAATGTGGCAGATGCTGGAGTCTGTATGGAAAACAAAAAACTGTTTTTGCTGGAAATCACAGCAGGTCCGGCCGCATCTGTGTAGAGCGAACAAGCCTTTGTGGAGGCAGGAGTACTCCTCCGGGGCTTGCAAGAAAGGTTTAGTCCTCCCTTGCCCATGGGTCTCCTCTTCCCTCCGGCATGGCTCACACGAAACCCCAACCCCTTGTGATTTCTTCTTCTTAGGCAGTCCCTCGGAACCGAGATGACTTGCTTCCACACTAAAAATGAGTTCTCAGGTGACCGATGAGTCCAATGCGGGACCTACAGTCTCTGTCACAGGTGGGGCAGACGGTGGTTGAAGGGGCGAGTGGGTGGGGTGCTTGGGTTGACGTGCGCTTCTTCCGCTGCTTGCGCTTGGCTTCCGCTTGCTCCCGGCGAGAGACTCAAGGTGTTTGGCGCCTTCCCGAATGCTTCTCCTCCACTTTGTACGGTCTTGGGCCAGGGATTCCCAGGTGTCGGTGGGGATGTTACATTTTTTCAAGGAGGCTTTGAGGGTGTCCTTGAAGCGTTTCCTCTGCCCACCTGGGGCTCTCTTGCCGTGTCCGAGCTCTGAGTAGAGCGCTTGTTTTGGGAGTCTCGTATCGGGCATGCGGACGATATGGCCCGTCCATCGGAGCTGATCGAGCGTGGTCAAAGCTTCGATGCTGGGGATGTTGGCCTGAGCAAGAACACTGACATTGATGTGCCTATCCTGCCAATGGATTTTCAGGATCTTGCGGAGGCAGCGTTGGTGGCACCTCTCCAGTGCTTTGAGGTGTCTGCTGTACATGGTCCATGTCTCTGAAGCATACAGGAGGGCGGGTATCACTACTGCTCTGTAGACCATGAGCTTGGTGCTGGGTTTGAGGTCCTGGTCTTCAAACACTCTCTTCTTCAGGTGACCGAAGGCTGCACTGGCACACTGAAGGTGATGTTGGACTTCGTCATCGATGTCTGCCCTTGTTGACAGTCGGCTCCCGAGGTATGGAAAGTGGTCCACTTTGTCCAAGGCCTCTGCTGTGGATTTTGATAATCGGGGAGCAGTACTGTGTGTCGGGGGCAGGTTGGTAGAGGACCTTTGTCTTACGGATGTTTAGTGTAAGGCCCATGCTCTCGTCGCTTCGGTGAAGGTGTTGCCGATGGTTTGGAGTTCGGCCTCAGAGTGTGCGCAGACCTTCTTGCCGGCGAACCTTCCTTTAGTGCATCAATGAATAACAATGTTAATATTGTAAAGGTTACCTACAGAAGGCTTTCAGTAGGCAATGACTTTTAGGTAGATGTGAATCTGGTCAGTATGAGTCAGCTCTATTTTATTTAATTGAATGTGTGAAGGCCGTCAAAAAATTTAATCTTGAACTGGTGTGATTAATATTTCACCATTTCAATAACCCATACGTACAAGTTTCTTCAGCACAGATTTTTGCCATTGTTGAAAATATTCAAAAAGGAAATGCACTTCACAAAGGAATAGTCATCAAGCTACAGTGTTATTAGCTCAATGTTTAATTAAATCTTCCCGCAAGAGAACCTTCGTAAGCTGTTCAGCAATTCAATTCACAGAAAAGGCTCAACGTAGAAATGAGAACTAAACATTGTACTGAAAGTGCAATATGAAGCAGTGCTCCAACATAACCGCTGCCTTTTATGAATCGACAAATCGGCTAATGCTGTCAAAAATAATTGATCCAAACCAGGGTGTCCCTATCTCAAACTGGAATGAAAATTCAATTTGAACTCATTCGCTGTATATTACCGTTGAAATATCCTGCACTCATTGATACTGATCTTTTAGAAAAAAAATGTTCAGCTCTCTTACAGGGAAAACTTGATTACCTGCACTCCCATTATCCACAGTTTTAATTATCTATATTAAAAAAAATTGCAGGAGTCAGAATTTCAGATCAGAAAACCAAATATATATATGAATGAGAGAGAAGGTTGCAACATTCCATCTCCAAACATATTGAAAACGCCTATGTCACCTAGATGAATAACATGAAGCCTCTCTGTCCCCAATCTCAGAAAGCTTTGCGGGTCATTAGGTCAAAGGTAAGGACACTGTGACCGACTCCCTATTCATAGAACTGCGATCACCCCCAACATCCCAAGCACAAAAAGTTATGTCCATGCCCGGCAACTGAGCTGGCGAACTTTTGTCTCCGTTACTGCCTGCTTCGATTTACCATTTCAACAATGCCCCCACTGCTTAAAATGTACAGATATACAGCATTGGGGGCAGGGAAAGCCAGTACTTCAAATTCATTTTAATTTTATTTTTTTAAAGTTTGTTTGTGATATTTCAGCTTCTACCTTAATCCCATTTGTATGTCCCAATCTTTATTTTGCTTTCTGTAAAATGATTAAAAAGTGAATGATAAAACCTGCTTTTTACTTCCTGGTTTGCTGTCTGAGAATTCTTCAATGTGATTGGCTGCTCAGCCTGCTTGATGATATCACTGTTGCTGGACACCACAAATCCCCTATAGATGGCGCCAGATGGAAAGTCAGGTCGGTAAAAGGGAAATCAACGCCACAGAACCCGCTAAAACTTTGTGGACAGCTTTCTTCGAGGTCAGCGGTGAGTGCTGTCACTTCGCCGCTGACTGCAAAATTCGAGCCATTGATTCACACTGTTTGACCAGTTGTTCATCCAAGGTCCCAGATACCCTGTTTCCCTCACTGCACCGTTATCAGCTTGCACTTCCAGCAACTTTGTAGGCAAAAGATAAACACAATTAACAGCTAATAAGGATTTTTTCTAACATATATTACTATTGCTATTGCAAATTAATTTAATGCAGAAATTATATAATTTATTAATTCCAAAATGTTATGTTGCAACTTAAGGATTCAACTAATGAGACTGAAAACAGCCAAAGAACCCGGCAAGGCCGGGGCGCACAGGTCCTGCCGAAATGAACATTAACAAGTCATAATTCTCAAAAATTATCATTTTTTTCTTCCATTAACCCGCCTGGCATCCGGCTAAATTGACAGCCTGGCCGGCTGCCAGACGGGAAAACCAACAGCAAGAGAAGACTGCAGCCTTGAGGTCAGTCCCCGGCAATTAGGAGTGTGGGGGGGGGGGGGGGGGATGGTTGGCGTTTGGACCTTGCGGGGTGGGGGCGGGGCAGGGAGAGAGCTGAGGTCGGCCGCGATTGCAGCATTGAGAGAGAGGCGGTTGGAGCTTGGGGGTTGGGGGGGGAAGAGAGGCCATCGTGGGAGGTTGGCAATCAGGGCTCAGGCCAGAGGGCTAGAGAGGCCATCGTGCTGGAGTGGGGATGCGTGGGATCGGCCGCGATCGGCAGAGGGGAGGCCGTAGGCTTCCTTCAGCATTCCGGCTCCTCCTTGCCCACAACTACTGCTGGAAAAGGTACTTACCTTGTGGAGCCGGCAGCTTCACTGCCGGGTTTCCCGAGCCATGGGAAACCCGCGCGGCAACTGTAAAATTTAAATTGGGCTCCCAGTTGCACTGTGGGAGCCCGATTTAAATATGTTAATGAAGTGTCCCGCCTCTTGTGACGCTACAAAACCCACCACCATAAAAAAGGCAATGAGCGCGTATGCGGCGGGCTGGGGTCGCATTCCCCGTTTTTTCATTTTAACCCCTCCCCCACCCTCTACCACCTGACATGGGGGGGGGGTGAGGGGGTGGTTTACTATCGAGGCCAAAGGGTCTCCATGTAGCACCTGGGGAATGAGTGCTCCCTAGGCTTCATGGCGAGGGCTCTCAGAGCAAGAGTCTAATTTGTGACTATATTTATGTGAAGTAAATTTTGTGTTTTATATCTGTAAAATGTACTCAATATCTGTTAACAACATACTTCATTTATAATTAAAATCTCTCTTCTTCATTTGTTTTACCCTATTCCATGGATACATTAAATAACGCAACTGTGAATATTAGAAGGCCGCTAATCCCTTTTGGCCAAAGTACAGGTGACTTTATCCGACTGCATTGTAAAAGATCCCAGTCTTATCCCCTCCCTCCTCATGTAATAGCCTCAGATTTAATGTCGATGAGCTGGGCTTCCTCTATTGACCACCAGTAGTTTTTGTTGCAAGCTTCTATTGTGGTTGTCAATTATTTTCAGATGGCTTCTGAATGATGGGCGGTATCAAAAATAAATTCAACACTGTCCCTTTGGAAAGTTGTCGTGCCACCATTATAAAATAAAGGGGATTATGCACTGTGCGCTACCATTCTCATCTAACATTCTCCGCAAAGACAATTTACTTTATTAATGGCTATCCTGGCATCTTGCATACTTCCTGCTGATCTAGCAACAATGTCACAAATTCTTACTCCTTAATATTATTTATATGTAGCTCTGGTGTACAGCCAAGGTAATTCGTAAAGTTCTGTTGCCTTCCAAGTCCAGCACTTATAATGCTCCAAGCAGGGTAGGCTTTCTGCAATATTGTATGAGTGCGGTGCAAATTAGATTTGGATGTAATGAGACAAAATGTACAGCACTTTCCAGTAGTAGACTATGCATCAGCCCATTTCTTCAGAACCAAAAGTGAAAGCAGCCATAATATTAAGGAAAAGAGTTTGTTGCAAAATACTTCTTCGACTTCTTCGACAGCACCTCCCAAACCCGCGACCTCCACCACCTAGAAGGACAAGGGCAGCAGGCGCATGGGAACACCGCCACCTCCAAGTTCCCCTCCAAGTCACACACCATCCTGACTTGGAAATATATCGGCCATTCCTTCATCGTCGCTGGGTCAAAATCCTGGAACTCCCTCCCTAACAGCACTGTGGGAGTACCTTCACCACACGGACTGCAGCGGTTCAAGAAGGTGGCTCACCACCACCTTCTCAAGGGCAATTAGGGATGGGCAATAAATGCTGGTCTTGCCAGCGACGGCCACATCTCAGGAATGAATAAATAAATAACTTCAGTTTAATTAATAATTGAAATCTTACAGGAATGAGATGCATGTTAGGTTTCACAAGTTTAATCAACAATAGCTTGCACTTTTTATAGCACTTTTCATAAAACAAAACATCCCGATGGACTTTAGGCGAGCTCAGAGGACTTGAGCAGCAACAGAGAGGGATTTAGGGGAGGTATTTCTTTTGGGCTTTTTACAGATAGTGTTAGTTTCTTGAACGTTGCTCACAAATTCACCACTTTCTGTTGAACAGATGGAGCTGCAGCCTGCTATGTTCCCCATTAGTAATAATTGACCATGTGCTCTTAGCATTATTGTGATGTAATTGCACACTAGATGCTTTTGCCATTCATATCACATTTACAAGATGACATTTCCCTTTTAACTCACCATTATTGATGCAGATAAAGGGTTCACACAGAGAATTACAACACATGTTCTCTCCTCTTAAGGATAGCGGTGTAGTGACAGAACTCCAGTAATCAAAGTGGGATGAAAAAAGTGATCCATATTGAACCTCAATTGCCACAGCTTGAAACAACGCTGAACACTGAAGCTGAATCTCATGTCAATTGTGTTTAAAGCCCCAACATTAGGAATTTCTTGCCTGCTTGTTGTGGACAAGGATCTACAATTTGAGGGTCTCATGAATTTCTGCCCCAAGCACTATATTTTCTCCTTGTTAACCAGCTTAAGGTCTTTGTTAATTTCAGCCACTGTGAGGTACATGGGGACAGCCTGGGTCACTCATTCTCTCATTTTCTTTCTTTCCCTTCCAGTGGGAAGTGCCTTCCCTTTGCAATGACGCCTCTTTTTAATGTACTAGCTGAGAACAGGAACTCATTGTGTAGAGAATTAGGGACGTGAATCCGTCCATGGAATAGTGTTGCTTTGCTGGCTTATCCTAGAGCAGATTATGAGAAATAACTTTTTAGTGGATATTTGTAGGAACACTTGGGTGCAACATTCCAGAATTTAGTTACGCACGCAATTACAGGGATGTCTCTGTGACATGTTTGAGTCCACCATAACTTTACAACAAATTGGTTTCTGGAATTATCAATAGAAAGATCTGTATGTTACATAGAATATACAGCACAGAAACAGGCCATTCAGCTCAACTAGCCTGTGTGATGTTTAGACTCCACACGAGTCTCCTCCCATTCCATCTATCTCATCTCAGCCTTTCAGCATATCTTTCTATTCCCTTTTCTCTCATGTACTCGTCTGGTTTCCTTTTGAAAGCATTTAAGCTATTTGCCTCAACCACTTCCTGTGGTAGTGAGTTCCACATTCTAACCACTCTCTGAATAAAGACATTTCTCCTTATTTCCCTATTGGATTTATTAGTAACCATCTTGTAGTTATGGCCACTAGTTTTGGATTCTCCCACAAGTGGAAACATTCTCTCCACATCTACCCTGCCCAACCCATTCATAATTTTAAAGACTTCTATTAGGTCTCCTCTAAGTCTTCTCTTTTCTAAAGAAAAAAGCCCCAACCTGTTCAATCTTTCCCGCTAGCTGTAATCTCTCTCAGTTCTGGTGCCATCCTTGTAAATCTTCTTAGCACTTTCTCCAGTGCGTCTATGTCCATTTTATAATATGGAGACCAGAACTGTGCACTGTACTCTAAGTATGGCCTGACCAGGGTCTTATACAAGTTTAACATAATTTCACTACTTTTGAATTCTATCCCCCTAGAAATAAATCCTAGTGCTTTTTTTTTAGCATTTTTAATTGCTTTGCTGACCTACGATGCTGCTTTTAATGCTTTTATGAAGGTATTACTGCAATTGATCATTCAGCTGTCTAGGCCCTAAGCTCTGGAATTCTCCACCAAACCTCTCCACCTCACTCTCCTCCTTTAAGACACTTAAAACCTACCTCTTTGGTCACCTGTCCTAATTTTTCCTTCTTTGCTCGGTGTCAATTTTTACTACGTTAAAGGTATTATATAAATACAAGTATTGTTGTGCTATTAAAACCAACAAGACCAATCCTGCCTCATAAGAGCTATCAATGGGCATGTTGAAGAGCTGAGGAGGGATATCACTTTGTATGCTATAAGCCCTGGCCCTAGAAAGTATATAATAATAACAATATGAGACCATTGAGATACTTCTTTACTTTTGTGTATTAATCTTTCTCAAAAAAAAGAAAAAAATGTCTAATGGATCACTCCAATCAAGGTATGTTGTTCATTTAATTAAGGGGATCACTAATAGATGTTCCAGTAAAACTGGTTAGCTAGTTCCTTTACTATGTTTTGGGAATTGGATAAATACTTGAAGGAGAAAAAATTGCAGGGATATGGGGAAAGAGTCAGGGGGTGGGACTAACTGGATTGCTCTTCGAAAGAGCCGGTACAGACTCAATGGGCTGAATGGCCTCCTTCTGTGCTGTACTATTCTATGTTCTCAGTGAAGCAATTATGGGCTGGTCAAGTGCAATACTGGAAAATCACTATTGGACAGTCTATACCAAAGCGTTTGTACACGTGCTACCTAAAAAGTCCTCACTAGAGAGGACTTAAGACCCTTCTTAAAACCTATCTCTTTGACCAAGCTTTTGGTCATCCCCTCTAACATCTCCTTCTGTGGCTTGACATCCATTTTCTTATTACACCTCTGTGAAGCACCTTGGGCCTTTTTCTACGTTAAAGTTGCGATATAAATGCAAGTTGCTGTTGTGGCGCTGGACTGGAAGTGGGAGGAATGGTTCTCGCCAGGGCTTGGTGAGCCCACATTAGAGAGCAGTGCAGAGTGGAGTAGAGGCCCATGGGTTGGCTGAAAAGGACCCTGAGACAATGAGAATGAAAATTTTGGGAGAAAGCGAAAACCATAGGATCTGTAACTCCTGCTATGCACGTAGCAAATATATAGCCTTACCTAGAGTCATTCTCTCCAAAGAGAGAAGCTGCATTTCCCTTCTGTAATAACCCTCGTTGGATTAATATCAGCTATGCTTGTGGAATCTCGAGGGTACTGAATTACATGAGTAGTGGCGCGTGCCACCAAGACTGCTGTAATCATTCAGGCAGAGAAGGTACCTTTGTAGCATTAAATTTTTCAAAGAAGTCAGAGACCATCTTCAAAAATATGCTGGTAGCAAGAGGTGACCTTGTGCAGCTGGTGCAATTTGCAGGAAAGGATGTTTTTTTCCACAGGGGTTATTGAAGTGATGAGGATGCTGGAGTTGCTGGTTACGGCTGAGTACTTGCTAGAATTGCTATGCCACATCAGAGGACAGCAGTGGTAGATCTATTATAGGAATTCCAATATATTTTCTCTACCTGTTTGAAAGATCTGCTTGAACCTTGCTTGATTGCCCTCAAGAGTCACAAAAGAATTTCAGAGGCTTTTTGGAAATGGACCGAAGTAGATTTATCTTTGTTGCTATACGTTTTTCTCAGGATATTATGTTATTATGTTAAGTGCTGCAAATATAATTTTGGGAGTGATGATTGCAAATAATAATGCTTGGATGAAAGTGTCTGAGGATCGTAGAATGTGCCTGCGTAAACAGCGGAAGGGGAAAGTTTGTGTGCACTAAATATTAGGAATTAGGTTAACTGAAAAGCAGATCTTAAATGGAAATGAGATTGTTTAAAGAAACAAAGTTTATTGATGTGACGATAGCTAAATAATGTATGCCAGGGAGAAATGATTATTCATGTAGTGAGCAAAGTTTTGAAGGTTGCTAAAAGCCATGGAAGAAAGCAAAAACAAAAAAGAAATTGAAAGAGATATATAACGGGGAAATTATTTAATGGCAAATATTCGACTAATAAGATATTGGAAGCTCTTGAAAGGGAAAAAAATGTTTGTTAATATGAGAATGGAAAGGAAAAAGTTGCAAAGAATACGCAGAGCAGAGGTTTCCTTGCTAAGAAGTATTAAAAGTAGCTAATACAAGACCAATTAATATTAAGCAGAAATTTTATAATATTTCACAGGGACAGTGTACTGTTCACATCTCGTATTGTCCTTCAGGTTCCTAATAATGCAGCATCAATTCAGAACCGAAAACCAACCTTACACACAGCAGGATTAGCAACTCACTGCTAGTTTACAAACTCCATCAGGCAGACTGACTGCCTAGTCTCGATCTAACTAATTGCCTAATTGTAATGTTGATACAAGACTTAATGGTGTTAAGGGGACATCACTACATTTTCATACTCAAATTGAGACATCGTTACAGGCAGAGGGGTAGGTATTGGATGCAAGGTAAATTATGTGCATTTGTGTTTACTGGGAACTAATATGAATTATAGAGTTTGAAAGGCAGTTATGGTAGTAGTCCATGTTGAGATCAATGATATGGGTGATAGGCAAGAGACAATTGGATGTCCCAAAACGAATTATAAGGAAATAGATTAGAGGTTCCAAAATAGAAATTCAAAAGCAATTTGGGATTTTTAATGCTGACATTTAAAAGTTTAATGCTGAGTTAGGTAATTGGTTTTAGTGTATGGTTGGATACTGAATAGGGAAGAGGAATTGGCTGAATTCTTTTTACAGCCTTTCAAGTAGGCATGAACTATTTAATAGGGTTAGACATCTAAATACACAGACAGTTAGGATCTAGCCCAGTTAGGGACTTGCGCAAGGCAATTCAGAAATAATTAAATTGAAGTAGATGGGAAGGGAAAAGTGAAAGTATTGAATACAGAATGATGATGTATGATTATAACAATTGAGTAAACATTCATGATGAATAAATTGAAATATTATAAATTAAAAAGTGAAGATCAATAAATGTGCAACTGACAGAAGTTACTATTATAAGGGAGGCCAGGCCTAAAACATGGATGATTGTGATTGTATTTACATGGTTACAGGAGGCATATGCCACAGGCAGGAACTCCCAGTCTGGCGTACTGCACAAAGTGGATAACTTGTGAGAATCTGGGTTGGCGGGAATGGGTCAGGCTGATTTCACCTGAAAATCCTTGATCAATGGTTCAAGAACAGATTGAAGTAGTATCTGCAAAGGGGACAATCTATTACAAACATTTGCATGCTAACCTGCAATGTATTAAACTCTTGCTTGTCTCCATGGTTGAGTGACCTGCCGACACTCACTGTCTGGACGCGCACACGAAGAATTCGCACTTGAGCCTAAAGGGGCCTGCTGAACGATACAGTAGCAAGAATCAACACCCTCAGGAAAGAAGGGGAGAAAAAGGGCTGAGAAATAAAGGATTAAGTTTTATATCGGACTTTAAAACGTGTAGAGAAATTGGGGAAAAAATGGAAAGAGAGAAGGATTGCTTATAAAAAATCAAGAGTATGTATTATCAGGAATAAAAATTGTCTGGCGCTGTGTTAGAGACGTGAACAAATTCTTGGAATTTAGATATTATTTATAACCCCTGAGAGCATGGTTTATGTTAGAATTGGAGTCTATCAAATATGTTACAGCCTTGTAACAATACTTGAAACAACACTTCTTGGCAAAATTTGTGCATTTATCAAGGATTTAGTTCAAATCTATTTAAACAGTAAGAAAATCAGAAGAAATACAACCCACAGGTAATATATCCACAATTACTGAGAGTGAATGAAGGAAGCCTGTGGCATTAGAAAGGAGAAACAAAGTGCACAAAGGATGGGGAGAGACAGATAGCATTAAAGTAAGAAATAGTACGGTATTAGGTGGGGTCAGATTAAGAGAGGATACAAGAAGGTCTAAGACAGGTTTACAGTGCATGTGTGTAAATGCACGAAGCGTGGTAAATAAGGTTGGTGAGCTGCAGGCGCAAATAGCCACATGGAATTATGATGTCATGGTGATAACGGAGACCTAGCTAAAAAAAAAAGGCAGGTTTGGGTTTTAAATATTCCTGGATATAAGATGTTCAGGAAAGATAGGGAAGGAAAGAAAGGAGGTAGGGTGGTAGTATTGGTTAAGGAGAATGTTACAGTGCTGGAGAGAGAGGATGTCCTGGAGGGGTCAAGGACAGAATTTATTTGGTAGAGTTAAGAAATAATAGAGGTGCCATTACACTACTAGGTGTATTCTATAGGCCACCGACTAGTGGGAAAGATATAGAGGAGCAAATTTGCAGGGAAATTACAGAGAGGTGCAAGAACTATAGAATAGTAATAATGGGGGACTTCATTTATCCTAATATAGACTGGGATAATAATAGTGTAAAGGGCAGAGATGGGGAAGAATTTCTGAAGTGTGTTCAGGAGAACTTTCTTGATCAGTACATTTCCAGCCCAACGAGGAAGGAGGCATTGCTGGATCTGATTCTGAGGAATGAGGTGGGTCAGGTGGAGCAAGTGTCAGTAGAAGAACATTTAAGGAACAGTGATCATAGTATCATAAGGTTTGGATTAGCTATGGAAAAGGACAGGGAGCAATCTAGAGTAAAAATATTTAATTGGAGGAAGGCAAATTTCAGTGGGTTGAGAATGGATCTGGCCCGGGTAAATTGGAATCAAAGATTGACAGGAAAAACTGTAATTGAACTAATGGGCTGCCTTTAAAGAGGAGATGGTTCGGGTACAGTCGAGGTACATTCCCATGAGGGGGGGAGAGGTAGGGCAACTAAAGCCAGAGCTCCCTAGATGACGAAAGATATAGAGAGTAAGATGAAGCAGAAAAAGGGCACGTGTGACAGATGTCAGGTTGAGAATACAAGTGAGAATCAAGCTGAATATAGAAAGTTCAGAGGGGAAGTAAAAAAGAAAATAAGAGGGGCAAAGAGAGAGTATGAGAATAGATTGGCAGCTAACATAAAAGGGAATTCAAAAGTCTTCTATAGGCATATAAACAATAAACAGGTAGTAAGAGGAGGGGTGGGGCTGATTAGGGACCAAAAAGGAGACCTATGCATGGAGGCAGAGGACATGGCTGAGGTACTAAATGAGTACTTTGCATCTGTCTTTACTAAGGAAGAAGATGCTGCCAAAGTCATTGTGAAAGAGGAGGTAGTGGAGTTACGGGTTGAGATAAAAATTGATAAAGAAGAAGTACTAGTAAGGCTGTCTGAACTTAAAGTTGATAAATCACCAAGGCCGGATGGGATGCATCCTAGGATGCTGAGGGAGGTTAAGGAGGAAGTCGCGGAGGTACTCGGCATTATCTTCCAATCCTCCTTAAATACGGGGGCGGTGCCAGAGGACTGGAGAATTGCAAATGTTACACCCTTGTTCAAAAAAGGGTGTAAGGATAATCCCAGCAACTACAGGCCAGTCAGTTTAACCTCAGTAGTGGGGAAGCTTCTGGAAACAATAAACAGGGACAAATTTAACAGTCACTTGGACAAGTGTGGATTAATTAAGGAAAGCCAGCATGGATTTGTTAAAGGCAAATTGTGTTTAACTAACTTGATCGAGTTTTTTGATGAGGTAACCGAGACGGTTGATGAGGGCAATGCGGTTGACGTGGTGTATATGGACTTCCAAAAGGTGTTTGATAAAGTGTCACATAATAAGCTTACCAGCAAAGTTGAAGCCCATGGAATAAAAAGGACAGTGGCAGCATGGATACGAAATTGCCGAAGTGACAGGAAACAGAGAGTAGTGGTGAATGGTTGTTTTTCAGACTGGAGGAAGGTATATAGTGGTGTTCCCCAGGGGTTGGTACTAGGACCACTGCTTTTCTTGATATATATTAATGACTTGGACTTGGGAGTACAGGGCACAATTTCAAAATTTGCAGATGACAAAAAGCTTGGAGGTATAGTGAACAGTGAGGAGGATAGTGATAGACTTCAAGAAGACATAGACAGGCTGATGAAATGGGTGGACACGTGGCAGATGAAATTTAATACAGAAAAGTGCGAAGTGATACATTTTGGTAGGAAGAACGAGGAGAGGCAATATAAACTAAAGGGTACAATCCTAAAGGGGGTGCATGAACAGAGAGACCTGGGGGTATATGTGCACAAATAGTTGAAGGTGGCAGGGCAAGTTGAGAAAGCGTTTTTTTATTATTATTCGTTCCTGGGGTCTGGGCGTCGCTGGCAAGGCCAGCATTTATTGCCCACCCCTAATTGCCCTTGAGAAGGTGGTGGTGAGCCGCCTTCTTGAACCGCTGCAGTCCGTGTGGTGAAGGTACTCCCACAATGCTGTTAGGGAGGGAGTTCCAGGATTTTGACCCAGCGACGATGAAGGAACGGCGAAATACTTCTAAGTCAGGATGGTGTTTGGCTTGGAGGGGAACTTGGAGGTGGTGGTGTTCCCATGTGCCTGCTGCCCTTGTCCTTCTAGGTGGAAAGAGGTCGTGGGTTTGGGAGGTGCTGCCGAAGAAGCCTTGGCGAGTTGCTGCAGTGCATCGGTACGCTGGTGGTGGAGGGAGTGAATGTTTAAGGTGGTGGATTGGGTACCAATCAAGCAGGCTGCTTTGTCTTGGATGATGTCGAGCTTCTTGAGTGTTTTTGGAGCTGCAGAGTGGAGAGTATTCCATCACACTCCTTACTTGTGCCTTGTAGATGGTGGAACGGCTTTGGGTAGTCAGGAGGTGAGACACGCACCACAGAGTACCTAGCCTCTGACCTGCTCTTGTTGCCACAGTATTTATGTGGCTGGTCCAGTTAAGTTTCTGGTCAATGGTGACCCCCAGGATGTTGATGGTGGGGGATTCGGTGATGGTAATGCTGTTGAATGTCAAGAGGCAGTGGTTAGACTCTCGCTTGTTGGAGATAGTCATTGCCTGGCACTTGTGTGGCGCGAATGTTACCTGCCACTTATCGGCCCAAGCCTGAACGTCATCTAGGTCTTGTTGCATGCGGGCATGGACTGCTTCATTATCTGAGGAGTTGTGAATGGCACTGAACAAGTGTTAAACAAGTGGTTAAAAAAAAGCATATGGGATACCGGGCTTCATAAATAGAGGTATAGAATACAAAGCAAGGAAGTTATGATGAAACTTTATAAAACACTGGTTCGGCCTCAATTGGAGTATTGTGTCCAATTCTGGGCACCGTACTTTAGGAAGGATGTGAAGGCCTTAGAGAGGGTGCAGAAAAGATATAAGAGAATGATTCCAGGGATGAGGGACTTCAGTTACGTGGATAGACTGGAGAAACTGGGGTTGTTCTCCTTAGAGCAGGGAAGGTGAGAGGAAATTTGATAGAGGTGTTCAAAATCATGAGGGGTCTAGACAGAGTAGATAGAGAGAAACTGTTCCCATTGGCGGAAGGGTCGATAACCAGAGGACACAGATTCAAGGTGATTGGCAAAAGAACCAAAGGTGACATGAGGAAAAACTTTTTTACGCAGCGAGTGGTTAGGATCTGGAATGCACTACTTGAAAGGGTGATGGAGGCAGATTCAATCATGGCTTTCAAACAGGAATTGCATAAGTACCTGAGGGGAAAGAATTTGCAGGACTATGGGGAAAGGGCGGGGGAGTGGGACTGGCTGAAGTGCTCTTGCAGAGAGCCGGCATGGGCTCGACGGGCTGAATGGCTGTAACCATTCTATGAATCTATGCTTGTATAAAATATGCATTGTCTTTCATTCAAAGAACATCTACAAACCTGATTGTCAAGATATTTCTGGTGATGAATATTATGAAACGAGAGAACTGCAGAGGGCATGGTCCCCCATCACCCCCGACAAATGTTTAAAGTCCAGTCAAAATGAAGCAGAGCCAGGGTTCTTCCCATATTTGGGCCCTCTCCAGCCCCAGGAATTTTAGGAACAATGGCTTGGCTTGGCTGGGAGCCAAGGACAATATTTTTCAGTTTTGTCTTTGGCCCAGAAGGGCCTCAGGGTGTAAATGGGCAATAGATGTTGAAGAACCCTTGTTGGCCTGATGCATCTGTCTTGGCCATGCAAATTACCCTATCCCTGCAATTTGGGACAGAGTCAACGGGCTGGATTTTGTCAATGGGGACGTGATGGAGGCGGGACTCCCACTTTTTGGGTTGTAGTCCCGCCTCCATCGACTTGTGGCCAACCCACTGTATTTTCCATTGATTGACCTTGTTAAGCCCGCCCAGCGGGCTTAGCAGGCCAATCAAGAGTCCCTTGGATACAGGTGACGTCAGCCATTGAAATTTCATCTGTCAAGAGCTTTTGACAGATGAAATTTCAGCGTTTGACAGCTCTGTGAAGCTGTCAAACACTGACAATATGATTTCTAACTTGAGTCCCTGTACCTAGACTCAGTTAGAAATCAATCCAGCACAGAAAGCAGAAACTGCAGCTTTTGACAGCTCCGCGGCCATTCTGCTTTCTGTGCCGTGGATGTGAGGGACTCTCGACACCTTAAGGAAGCTAGCCTGCAGGACAAAGTTAAGGTAAGTAAACGTTCTTAAAACACTTTACACACACCAAACACGCTTACCTCTGCACTCATGCACCCATCACTCACCTGCACACCGGACATCTCGACCCCTCCAAGCCCTCCAGACCGACGGTCCGCCTCGCTAAATCGGCGTGGTTCGGTCCTGTCGGGAAGCCCACACTTCAGGGCTAAAAATAGGGATTAGGCAAAAAACTGCCTGTTAACAGGCAGTTTATTGGCACTAATCCCCTTCCCACCTCGGGGAAGCGGGTCCCAGCACAGGTCGGGTACCCGCCTCTTGGGAAACTGGCATGGAGGCGGGTTGGGGGCGGGATGGGTTCGGGACCCCCGAATCTGCTATTTTCACACCACTCCCGCCTCCAAACCCGCCTCCACGGGCCGGTGAAAATTGAGCCCAACGACTTGGGGCAAGGACTGACACAGAAGTGAGCCCCCAGGAATTTCAGGGGCCATTTCATTTCATTTCAAGAGAAAAATCAATTCTATTAAACACGGATTTTAGTTATCTGTATTGTAAATCATTACTCGTGTTGCATTGTATTTGATTACATCTTTGCTTCTGCAAACCATCTAATTGCAAATGAGCTTGTATGAAGTGGGTCGAGTATTTTATATTTTCTGGCCTCTGAATTGACAGCTAAATCTTGCTCAAGTTGCAATGCACAGTCGGTCATTCTTGACCTTGGCCCATACTACTTCAGCACGGCAGAGAGTGCGAGGCGCAGGTTTCAGGTTACAAGGGACACAGTCCACCGACTGAAACTGTTGGCAGGCAGTTTGCACAAGAAAATGAAAAAGTGGAAAAGCCTGAACCATGACAGAATCCGACATACCAATAACTATGCAGCCTGACACAAGTTTCTTACTTTTGATTTAAAAGGTGTGATCCAGAAACTAACAGTAGTATAAATGATAGATGACACCTTGGATACTCCCAATTTAGCCGTGGAATGGTTTTAGCTGTCAAGAATCTTTGACAGGCAGTGTAGCCTTTTCAGAATTGCTCTGCGGTTCTCTGCATTTGTTTATAACGTTACGGTTTAAAAGTCTACGAAAAAGCAATTTTATGCATCCCATTTAACTGTAAATACATGGAAGGTGAAAAGGACAAATATTCATAGGATTTAAACAAGAAAAGAGCAGTGGAGTGCTTTCTCAAGGTTGACTCCTGTAAGATGTGCGGAAATCGCTCCAACAGTTTCCAAAGTTCAGACCCATTGAGCAGACAACACAAAACCCAATGAATCCATTGTCTTTGACACTGTCTGCTCTGAACGGGTCCCTGTTCGGGCGCCAAAATCTGTAAGACGTTTAAATTCACCCTTGTCCTTTAACCCGTCAAACAGTTTCCAAAGTTCAGACCTGTTGAACAGACAACACAAAACCCAAAGATTCAAGAATAACTTCCTTTACTTAAAATCAGCAAGAGGTTACAAGTAAGCTCACACAAAACTGTTACATATAATACTCCTAATTATATCTAAGCATACACAGGTTTATTCCTTTATTTTAAGAACAAGTGATAATAAGCCAACACTACACATGTTCTAACACCAGCGAGTGGTCAGTTCGGCGATGACTAGACATATGGGGGGAGAAATTCAGTATCGCCCCATTTGGGGCGCAATTATCGGCCGGGTGCAAAGATTAGCGCCTGGCGCTAATTATCGCCACCGACTGCAAACTTGACTTTTATTGCCCCTGGAGGTGATTGCAGCGCTAAATCAGGCGCTTCACACCTGTCTTAAGGCGCAAAGGCCGAGGAGCGAGGCGCTACCTCAGAGCGCTGGCGAAGCTCATGTAATGTCAGTCAGCAATGGAACACACACACAATGGCACGGGCCAGTTCTTAAAGGGGATGGTTAATCTTGCTTTCCATCCACATCTTGCTCATTGCAGCCTTGAATCTCGGCCTGGAGAGACCTGCACATCAAATGTGCTGGAAAGAACAATGGAGAGTACCAGGCAAAGAGCTCAGAGTGCAGCCCCCACAGTCTCTGCTAAATCGATACAAGGAATGGCAAATCAAAATGAACCTGCAAAGTGCTGCTCAGTACCCAAACTCCTTCACACAACGTTGAATCTCTCCAGAAGTCTCTCCCTCTCTCTCTCAGAATGCGTAGTTCAAAAATGGCACCAACAATAAAAGGCAGGAAGCGGTCACCTTTAAATAGCGCTCCCCCTTTCCCTTCATGACTGCAGAACGCTCCCCTCAACCTGTCGTTGCTAGCGTCAGGCGGTAAGGCAGGGGGCGCCACTCAATATCCGCTCCGGAGCGATACCGGGGCGTTGCGCACTCGAGTGATGTCATGATCTGCTGGCACAGGAGATCGTGGCGGTAGTGTTTAGCACCGCCGCAAAATGTCTAGTTAATTTCGCGAGCGGCGCAAACTTCGCCATGCCTGGGCGCTGGATGCTTTGCGCCCCATTAGCGCCCTCTAAAGGCGCTAACGGGAGGCGCAACCAACTGAATTTTTCCCCCATGATTTCTGACAACTGACCAGGTTGCCCGGCTGCAGCCACGAGTGTCTTTTTACAGCTTCTTTTATACCCCAAAACTTGACAACCCTCCCACTGCGTACGTGTCCCAAACTATACGAAGAATGGTCAACAGTTGTTTTTTCAGTTCTTCTTATCAATAGTCCGTTAAGCATCCATGGGCCTCAAGGCCAGTTACATTCAATAGTCTGAAGATGTTTCTGTTTTTGCAATGATTCCACAGTTCAATAGTCTGTTCCCACAGAACTCTCAAGGTCTGTTTTCCTTATCTGTTGAAAGACAGCTGGCAGCCTTCACAGCTTCCAACTGCAGCATCAAAAGTTCTCTCAGCAACCAGTCTCTTGGTCTCGCGAAGCATGCTGGTACATAAAATGTGGTCAACTTTTAAATTTGGTCAAGTTACAGCAGAAGTTACACCAAATGGCTTATTCTTACACTCCTCATTAGCTAAAATAGATCAGTGATTTGACTTTTTAAATGTTTTGGATTAAAATCATCTTTCATGACATTAATACATTCACTACTACTATAGTAGAGCACGATTTCATTCCATTTGTACCTTAAACTGTGATCACTAGATGACGCGAGTACAACATTGGCAACTCTTAAGCAATTATTAGAAGAATTTTCCCCTCAGTAGAGTCCCATTAAAATAAGTAATGCTAATGCTATGACAATAAACTCTTTTTAAACAGAACTGAAGAAATTAAGGGTTTGAAGGCGGTAGGGATAGGCATAGCCATTGGTGATAAAACACTCAATGGAATACAATGGTTCTGATCATGTTTGAAGCACAAGAACATTGGGGCTGAAATCCCATAACCTTTGCCAAAGTTTGTGGGGTTGGGGAGCGGGCCTTTATGTGCAAGGCATTGCAACTGCCTGTGCCACTAGGGGTGTATCTTAGGTGCACGCCCACCCAAGAGGCCACACACTGCAGTAGAAAATTGACCATCTGTGGAGGATGTCGGGGGTCCACTTGAAAAGTTCAGGAGCACCTTGCTGGACCTATTTGCAAGCAGGCCACTTAAAAAATATATTTAAAAATTCTATTTGCCTGAAATCTTTGGGAATCCATGCTGTTTCCTATGCACTTCTGGCAAAATTATGGTGCCGGAATGGGAGCATCTTTGAGGAAGTTCCCAACCCACCAGCCATGAGGCAGCTCTTGATATTTACACTTCTAAATATAACTCAGTTAACTCAGCAGCTGACTTCTCGACCTGAATTCTCCCCACTGGTGGGTTTGTGGTAGGGCAGTCCTAACACCTGCCAATATGAAACTACCACTAACCCAAGGGTATTAAGGGGTACGGAACCAAGGTGGGTAGATGGAGTTAAGGTACAGATCAGCCATGATCTAATTGAATGGCGGAACAGGCTCGAGGGGCTGAATGGCCTACTCTTGCTCCTACATTCCTAACCCTCCACAAATCCCAGGAATCTCATGAGCCATGTAGGGCATTTTGGAAACCATATCTATTGGCTTCATTGGCTTACTGCCACTGGGAGGGAGGGAAATACGGTTCTGGTGCAGCCTTTAAAAGGCTTTTTGACCTCAAATTTCAATCAATGTTAGTAAAAGGATTGAGTCAACATCCACACACACCCGCCCCCACCCCCCCATTATTTTTGTACAATCTGAATGGTCCATGCCATTTAACAGACCAGTCAGATTCAGAAAACTAGGAGCTGGATCCAATCAGTGCCAAGTGAAGACAATGCTGAAGTACCAAAAAAATCTTAAAAAGTGTGAAAAAGAAACTGGAAAAACCAAGCTGTTCTACTAAAAGTTTCATTTTCTTTTTAAAAAAGGACTTCAGTAGAACTTCCAAAACATTTAAAAGTAGCAAATTCTGGTGAAACTACAACCCACTGGGAAAAAACACAGCCTCGATTTTGTAATCAGTATTATTTTTAAACACTGCTGTTAAAATAACCGCAATCTGAAATCTTGGCCAAAGTTAGACTGTTCTGCAGTTCTCGCTGAATTCCTGACTTTCATTATTTTTTGTAGTACTTGAAATAAAGTACAGGCAAGTATTGGGAAAACATGATATAGATCCCTGTTCTGGGCAGAGGAAGAGGAAGTGTATTACTTCTGTAAAAATTATTTTTATTTGTTAATATGTATCTCTCTCCTCAAATCTGCCATATCTGTTAATCAGTGAGAGGAGCATGGTGTCACTGTGCACATTAGCCATGATGCGGAGATGCCGGTGTTGGACTGGGGTGGACAAAATTGAGAGGTCGCACAACACCAGGTTATAGTCCAACAGTTTTATTTGAAATCACAAGCTTTCGGAGCTATCGATCGCCCCTTCCTCAGGTGAAGTAGAGAAATACAGACACATTAGCCATGCCAGCCGTGTTAATACGCTCTCATCTCTGAGTCAGCAGGTTGTGGATTCAAGTCCCACTCCAGAGACTTGAGCACAAAAATCTAGGCTGACACTCCAGTGCAGTACTGAGGGAGTTTTGCACTGTCTTTCGGATGAGACGTCAAATCGAGGCCCCATCTGCTCTCTCGGGTGGACGTAAAAGATCCTATGACACTATTTCGAAGAAGAGCAGGGGACTTATCCCCGGTGTCCTGGCCAATATTTATCCCTCAATCAACATCACTAAAATAAAGATTATCTGGTCATTATCACATTGCTTTTTGTGGGAGCTTGATGTGCACAAATTGGCTGCCGCATTTCCTACATTACAACAGTGACTACACTTCCAAAATTGCTTCATTGGGATGTCCGGAGGTTGTGAAAGGCACTATATAAATGCAAGTCATGTTTTCTTTCTATTTGGGTATTGTAACAGTTTGGGCACCGGAGCTTGGTGTGGATTTCACTTGGAGGCTTCAGGCCTGGATGTCATGTACAGTGTAATGTGACCGGGAGGCGAAGCTGCTGCAGATGCCGGGTATCCTGACACCCCAACAGGCAGGTGTTTCAGTGGGAACAGCGAGGTCTGACCGGCCTTAACTTTAACATGGCAAGTTTTGTGTGCGTCTCCTCCTCAGCGATGATCCGAGTATAAATCTTACCAACTTTCCCCTCTTTCTCCAACCCCTGCCAACCTGACCTCCAGTTAAGTTCTGAATGGCAGTGGTGGGATGTGTGGAGACCCTGTGGTAACAGGGTAGATCAGAAGGAGGAAGTGAGAGGGGAAAAGACCCTGTTGCAGGGAGTGATGTACTTATAACATTTTAAACGCATTTTCTCACAACCACCATGTCTGTCAGGCTCAGTGTACTCTTTTGATTGGTGCACACTGAAACAAATAAACTGTAACTAATAAACCATTAAATGAAATTTAACAAATGAAATTTAAATTGTGTTGGCCGGGGTGATGATGCACTCCAGTCCCCGCGGCGCCCACCGGTCGCGGAAGGCCGGTGGACACCGCATGCTCTCAGGCTCAGTGTAAGATTGGCATTGGACGTGTGGGGCCAGGGACTGAGGTTGTAGGTCCATTCAATGCCAAAAGGATGTGAAAGATACTCGAGCTCAGGTCTGGGCAGTACTGACCTACAGGAAATGGGGGTGGGTTTTCCTTCATGGCTTACTGGCCACCTCACCTCCTGACCGGGATTTCCCTCTCCCACCCCACCCTACCCTAAAGCCTGCTCCTTACCTGCCTGGCACGTGCAAATAGTGTGGGGGCGGGGCAGGGCCTGGTGGATTTTCTGCCCATATTACAGCCGTTTTCTGGGGCCACCATGGGGAAGGTGGAAATGGTCCCCGACAAGCGGCAGTAGCTGCCCTGACGTCCCCCTATGGAGGGACGGCTGTGTAGTTGCCAATGTTCCCGCTAAGGTGCGCGAGCGTGCGGCCACGCATCAACCGGGAGGTCCCGCGCAGGCCGCTCACAGGCTGCGGCCGTTGGAAGATACCGTGCATGCGCGGCCACGCGACAAATTTAAATGGGCCGCGCACAAAAAAAAATTAGAGGGAATATTGGTAATAGCCCATCCTCCCTCCATTGTAGCCCCAATCTTCACCGTGCCTTTGGGGTAATTATGCCTCATTTTAAGGTCCCTCACTGGATCTTCTCACGCTGTAGTGGTCGAGTTTTTTCCAGAGCACTGCCAAGTTCCCTCTTGAATCCTGCCAGGAGCCTGCCATGCATACTTAGCAAAAGCCCGACCTAGGAGAATATTTCGGGCTGGGGTGGATATGGAGAGGCAAGCGGAAGTCCCGCCCTGTCGGAACTCTGTTAAGAAGAGGAGAATTCTCCCTCCCTCCATAGGTAAGAAGTATATGGAAAGAGTGGGAGGCAAATTGAAGAGAGAGGAGCCAGAGGGATGGAGAGATTTACAGGAAGAGGGGAAGACAGTAAGAAATAGAGTTGGAGACAAAGATAGAAAGACAACAATTAAAGAAGATATATGACGAGATAATAGAAATAGAAACAGACACCGGGGACACATGTGTAAACGGGGTTTCTGCCAATATTCCGCCAAAGTTACGATGGCCGATTGGGAGAATCCCCGAGGAAATTTCTGGTGAGAAAGAGAGAAAGGGAGATAGGAAGACAGGAAGAGTGGGAAAGAAGCAAAGATACAGTTGCAGGAAGAGAGAGACAAAATTGTTTTTTTTAAATTTTGTTACGGGACATCAACCAGGGCAGATAAATGGTTTCTAACATACACAGAATTCGGGATATCCTTGTTCCTTGGGTTTTTCCATACATACGTAAAATACTGACTGAGAAATGCCTGCTGAGATTATGCAGCGGTTAACCCACTGTAATACTATCCTTTTTCACTCCGACTGCATGGAACTGGTGCAATGGAAGAAGCCAATTTAGATAACAGCAGTTTTGACGTATTGCATGTGTTTCCCTGCAGGCTGTGCTTCACACCTAGCCATGGAGCCAATTGTGACCTAAATAGCACAATCTCATCCATCCCTTCATACTGATCTTCCAGCACTTGGTTTCCAGTCAGTGTATATTTGAAGCATTATTGTCCACTACTCTAATTACAGCAACTGTGGGGAGTACCACATTTGCATTGTTTGCTCGTGCTGGTCAACCTTTTTTTTTTTAATTCCCAATTTCCACTTATTGCCAATTAAACTTTTATACCAAACTTACATGCACATACTTACTTTGTTAGATATCTTTTTATCAGATGCAATTACTTACAGCTCTGTCTAAAAAGGCAGTGCTTTAAAAGTCTCCACAAATTATTTTACAAAGATTTTAATGTGCATCTTCATGGATATTTAAATCATAGAAACATAGGAACAGGAGTTGACTATTTAGACCGCTTGAGCCTGTTCCTCCATTCAATTATAGAATCCTTGGGGGAAAAATTTGGTTGCTTTGCGCCTCCCGTTAGCGCCCTCTTGGGCGCTAATGGGGCGCAAAGCAACTAGCGCCCGGGCGTGGCGATGTTTGCGCCGCTTGCGAAATTGACCAGACATTTTGCGGCGGCGCTAAACACTACCACCACGATCTCCTGTGCCTGCAGATCGTGACGTCAGTCGAGCGTGCAACGCCCCGGACCGGATATTGAGTGGCGCCCCCTGCCTTTCCGCCTGCCGCTAGCAACGACAGGTAGAGGGGAGCATTTTGCAGTCGGGAAGGGACTGGGGGAGCGCTATTTAAAGGTGGCCGCTTCCTGCCTTTTTTGGCTGGCGACATTTTTGCACCACGCATTCTGAGAGAGAGAGAGACTTCTGGAGAGATTCAACGCTGTGTGAAGGAGTTTTGAGTGACTGAGCAGCACTTTGCAAGTTCATTTTGATTTGACCTTCCTTGCATCGATTTAGAAGAGATTATGGGGGCTGCACTCTGAGCTCTTTCCCTGGGCCTCTCTATTGTTCTTTCCAGCAGAATTGATGTACAGGTCTCTCCAGGCCGAGATTCAAGGCTGCAATGAGTAGGGTGTGGATGGAGAGCAAGATCTACCCTCCCCTTTAAGAACTGGCCGGCGCCAGTGTGTCTGTGTTCCATTGCTGACTGACATCACATGAGCTTCACCAGCGCTCTGAGTTAGCGCCTCGCTCCTCGGCGTTAGCGCCTTAAGAGAGGTGTGTAGCGCCTGATTTAGCGCTCCAATCACCTCCAGGGGCGATAGAAGCCAAGTTTGCAGTCGGAGGCGATAATTAGTGCCAGGCGCTAAACATTGCGCCCAAACGGGGCGATACCGAATTTCTCCCCCATAGAATCACAGAATGGTTACAGCACAGAAGGAGGCCATTTGGCTCGTCGAGCCCGTGCCCGCTCTCTGCAAGAGCACTTCAGCTAGTCCCACTCCCCCGCCCTTTCCCCGTAGCCCTGCAAATTTGTTTCCTTCAGGTACTAATCCAATTCCCTTTTGAAAGCCTTAATTGAGTCTGCCTCCACCACCCTTTCAGGCAGTGCATTCCAGATCATGACCACTCGCTGCGTAAAAAAGTTTTCCCTCATGTCGCCTTTGGTTCTTCTGCCAATCGCCTTGAATCTGTGTCCTCTGGTTCTCGACCCTTCTGCCAATGGGAACAGTTTCTCTCTACTCTATCTTGACACCTCATGATTTTGATCACCTCTATCAAATCTCCTCTCAACCTTCTCTGCTCTAAAATTAGATCATGAATAATCTGTACCTCAAATCCATTTACCTGTCTTTGCTCCATACTCATTGATACCCTTGCCGATCGATCTCAGTCTTGAAAATTTTAGTTGACTTAGCACTCTTAGGGGTAAAAATTCAGTTGGTTGCGCCTCCCGTTAGCGCCTTAAGAGGGCGCTAATGGGGCGCAAAGCCGCTAACGCCCGGGCGCAGCGATGTTTGCGCCACTCGAGAACTTAACTTGAGATTGTGCGGCGGCGCTAAAACTTACCGCTGCGACCACCTGCGCGCGCAGATTGTGACGTCATTCCATGGTGCAACGCCCTTGTGGCGCCCCGGAGCGGAAATTGAGTGGCGCCCCCTGCCTTACCGCCTGGCGCATCAAACGACCAGAAGACTGGAACGCTATCAATCGCTGTGGGGCTGGGGGTGGCGCTATTTAAAGGGGGCCTCTTCCTGTCTTTTATTGTTGGTGGCATTTTTGAACTATGCATTCTGAGAGAGACTTCTGGAGAGATTCAACGTTGTGTGAAGGAGTTTTGGGTACTGAGCAGCACTTTGCAGGTTCATTTTGATTTGCCATTCCTTGTATCGATTTAGCAGAGACTGTGGGAGCTGCACTCTGAGCTCTTTGCCTGGTACTCTCCATTGTTCTTTCCAGCACATTTGATGTGCAAGTCTCTCCAGGCCGAGATTCAAGGCTGCAATGAACAGGATGTGGATGGAAAGCAAGATTAACCATCCCCTTTAAGAACTGGCCCGTGCCATTGTGTGTGTGTTCCATTGCTGACTGACATTACATGAGCTTCGCCAGTGCTCTGAGTTAGCGCCTCACTCCTTGGCCTTTGCGCCTTAAGACAGGTGTGCAGCGCCTGCTTTAGCGCTCCACTCACCTCCCGGGGCGGTAAAAGTGAAGTTTCCAGTCAGTGCCGATAATTAGCGCCAGGCGCTAATATTTGCGTCCAGACGATATTTGCGCCCCAAATGGGGCGCGACCTCATTTCTACCCCTTAACCTTTTGGAGGAGCGAGCTCCAGATTGCCACTACCTTTTGTGTGGAAAACGTGCTTCCTCTTTTCACTTCTAAATAGCCTAAGCTCTAATTTTAAGATCATGTCCTCCTGTTCTGGATTCTCCCAACTGAGGAAATCATTTCTCTGTATCTACCCTATCAAATCCCTTAATCATTTTAAACACCTCGATTAGCTCACCCCTCAACCTTCTTAACTCAAGGGACTACAAGCCAGGTTTATGCAACCTGTCCTCATAATTTAATTCTATACAACCAAAGCATCACTTCTTTACTTTTGAATTCCAATCCCCTTGAGATGAACTGCACAATTTAGGCAGGAAACACTGTTAGTGACATATTTTGACAGGAGGAATGATAGTGACATTGACAGGAATGGATTGCAGAAAGCTCCAATTTTCAGTTCCTACTGTCAGTGTAGTAATGGGGATGAGGATTAGGTGCAAGTTTTAATCCTTATCAATTGTCATATACTGTTTTATATCAGGACACAGGTGCTTTAGTTGAAATAAATATTGTTTTATATCAAGTGCTTTATTTGAAATATATTCAGTCCTTTTTTAAAAAAATCTTCCAATTACATTTTTTTTTCTTACTGAGATGGCGTCTTCCGGTTAAAACAGCTAAAATTGCAGTTTTGGTATTCTCCTTTCATTTTTCCATCCCTTCCTGTGCTGCCTTTGATCTGCACAACAACTTGATGACACAGCTGAGATCAGAAACTCCATCTGTGGGATGATAGCACTTTTTGAAATGATATTTTCCTTATATCAGGTCCCTGCTGCTACAGTCCACTGTCGCACTTTCTAATCTCAGATAAAAGCCAGGGTGACCCATGTATTTCTCCAGGGAACTTCTCAGTGTCCCTCTAAAATCATTCCACATTCGGCCCATTGTGGCTAAGCAGGTCTGGCTCAGCCAGTTCCACTAAGCACTCAGCTGTCATGAAGCTCTCCTAGTTTAAAACCAGGGGAATTCACTTCATGAGGATAGCAATTTCAAATATCATTTAAGATTGTGATTTAAAAACTTGGGGGGAAAAATTGGGTATCGCCCATTTTGGGGCGCTAATATCGGCCGGGCGCAAAGTTTAGCACCCGGCGCTAATTATCGCCTCAAACTGCAAAATTCGCCTCTATCGCCCCTGGAGGTGATTTGAGCGCTAAATCAGGCGCTTCACACCTCTCTTAAGGTGCAAATGTCGGGGTGCGAGGCGCTACCTCAGAACGCTACCGAAGCTCAGGCGATGTCAGTTACCATGGAAGCCAGACAGACTGGCGCCATCCAGTTCTTAAAGGGGAGGGTCCATGTTGCTGGTCAGCCACACCCTGCTCATTGCAGCCTTGAATCTCGGCCTGGAGAGACCTTGAAAGTAATTGTGTTGGAAGCACTAATGGATAGGCCCAGGGAAAGAGCTCAGTGCTTAGGAACCTCAAAAGTGGTGCTGAGGGCCAAAACTCCTTAGGACAGCGTTAAATCTCTCCAGACGTCTCTCTCCCTCTCAACCTGTGTGTACCAAAAATTTTGCCGACAAGAAAAGGCAGGAAGCGCTCACCTTTAAATAGCGCTCTCCCCAGCCCCTTCCCGACTTGAAAACGTTCCCCTCTACCTGTCGTTCTTAGCGACAGGTGCTAAGGCAGGGGGCGCGACTCAATATCCAGTCCAGGGCGCAGGAGACCGTGGCGTAGTGTTTAGCGCCGCCGCAAAACGACTGGTAAATTTCGCGAGCGGCGCTAAAATCGTCGTGCTCGGGCGCTAAGTTCCTAGCGCCCCGGAGGCACTAACGGGAGGCGCTAACCAATCAAATTTCCCCCCCCCAATACTCTACTGCTCTGTTCTCTTTAGCAAGGTTGACATTTACAGGGGTTCTAGTTTCAAATAGATGTAAGTAGTTTAAAATGGATGTTGGTACGGGAGCTCATTAGTACTGTCCATTAATGTAATAAGAGAGTTGTAGGACATGAGCTTGTATCAAGCTCTGAGAGGTTCTCTTGATCTTGACTACCCTTAAGGAGAAGGAACAAATAGAACAAATAGAAGGGAAGAAAGGAAAATGAGAAGGTAAGTCTCTCCAACTCACTGCCTTGCATGTGTACTAAAAGTAGAAAAGTTACGGGATCCAGATGGTATGTACCCCAGAATACTGAAATAGAGTGGGGAGAAAACAGTGGAGACACTAACTGTAATTTTCCAAAACTCTTTGGATACAAGAATTGTGCCCAAAGACTGGAGGGTAGTAATTGAAAGGGGAGAAGGGTAGTCCAGGTGTAGATAGGCCAGTTCATCCTACCTTGGTTTGGGTAAAATTCTAAGCCCAGAAATTACGAGGCTGTGTTGCTGGTGCAGAATATCAAGGGGGGGGTGGGGGGGTGGGGGGCGGCGGGGTGTGGTGGCATGGGGAAGCACAAGTTGGGGAGTGCACCACGCATTGCATTTGTGGTGAAGAAACTAGCCGGCTATCAAAAGGCTGCATTGATGGCCAATTTAATCTTCACCACAGCCTCAAAAATGACGATCGTTAATCCTGTGCCAAATGTTATGCTCTTCTGGTGAACTCCAACCCCAAGGCTCACCTCGCCTATATAAAATGGACACATGACTAATCCATGGGTTGGATTCTTAAAACTAGTTTTGTGTTGGGAAACGCTAACACTAAACTTAAAATGATGCTTAGTTGCATTTTGCTTCTTGTAATCATTACCTTTGCTTTGGAGGGTGCCATTTTTTCACCTTAAGGTTTTTTATTAAAAATAAGGCTTTCCACAAATGCTGTTTCTTGCTGCAAAATGCTGAAGACGGGAGTTCCCACAGCATTGCCCGATTTCAATGAGGGAGGCAAGTTCATCAGGAGCATCAAATGCAAGAGTGATGACAGCCGAGACATTGGGCTGGATTTTGCCAGCCCCGAGGAGGCGGGTATGGAGGCGGGACTGTTGGTAAAGTTGCAGAAAGTGGGGGCGGCTGGCAAACCCGCCCCCATCCCGCCTCCGTGCCCTTTTGCCAGGAGGCGGGAAGCCGTCCTGCCCCGGGTCCCGTCTCCTCAAGGCGGGAAAGGGATTAAATCCTTTTAACTGCTTATCAACAGGTAGTTAACAGGCAGAAAAAAAGATTAGTGCCATTTTACCTTTTCAAGTGCAGGCTTCCCGACCTCGGAGAACCCCGCTGGGGTGGAGGAGTCGAGTAGGAGGTCTGCGGGGGTCAGAGGGGTCTGAAAGTGCAATGTAGAGGTGAGTGATGGGTGCAAGTGTGGAGTGGTAAGTATGTGAGGTGAGTGTAAAGTGTTAGAAAATGTTCACTTATTTTATTTCTATCTACAGCCTTCAGTCGCTCTGGATCCAGAGTCCCGGCATCTTCATTGTAGATTTCACAGACTGGCTGTTGGATCCTCCAAACCAACAGTCATCTGATTTCTATAAAGTAGAAAGATTTGATGAGTCCTGAACACAAGGACTCATCAAACTACACAGAATGTCAATGTTTGACAGCTTCACAGAGCTGTCAAACGCTGACATTTCTTCTTTCAAGAAATCTTGACAGATGGCACGTCAGACGTTGACGTGCTCTGTCAGTGACTTCCCCCTAATTGGTCTGCTGAGCCCGCAGGGCAGGCTTAACAAGGTCAATCAGGGGAAAATCCTGCTGGTTGGCCAGAAGATGATGGAGGCGGGACTGAGACTCGGCAAGCAGCAGTCCCGCCTCCAACACGTTTCCATTCAGAAAATCCAGCCCATTGGGTCTGAAAACCCATGGGCCAGCGGCCCTAGCATGCACGCTAGGATAGTGCCTGCTGATGACTTCTGCTGCCGACCCTGCTGGGATCAGGGATGGTCACCCAATTTAATTGCTCTTAGCTTGTGCCTTTGAAAAATGGCCAATATATCTTCAGTGGCCTTGGTCTAGACCCCCAAAGTGCGCCCTACCACTGCCATTGAGCAGGCTGGTATGCATCTTCTCACTGGACATAATGGCCATCGATTTTTCCGTAACCTGCTCCTAGGCCAACGAAGTAGGAACGCTCACCGTAGGAAGCCCCCGGCCCCAGACCCTATCCCTGTCTGTATCAGAGGCCTTACTTGGGCAATCGGAGGATCTGCCCCAAACAAAGGCCATTGAAATCTCTGGAGAAAGTTTGGGACTTGATATAACCGGGTCTTGGCCTAGATTGCAGCTCTTCTGCCACACTCCTCGTCGGAGGTACGGCAGGCGTGTGCCAGAAGGGACGAGAATTTTTGGCTCCATTATGTGCACAGCCATCATTACCCCAGGGTCTGGATTTATAGAGATAGATGCTTCTTCCGCACATTCCCCCCACTGTCTCTATGGTCACTTTAGTGGGTATGTCTGGCGAGATCCCAGGCTTCCCTGAAAATCCTGCCCATTATGCCTCTTGTACAACTTGTGATAATTATCGCTGCACGAAGTAGGTGCACTTGCTATACAGGGTTGTACGTGGGCTCCACAGTGGCCATGTGCAAGAGCGATCAATTGCCATTTGAACATGGAGACCTACCTGCGAGGGAGCAGCAGTGATGAACGCTTGAGCCGTGCAACTCTCCAGTCAGACTGGCCTGTGCCATCCCTGATAGGGCGGCAATGCACTGCTCTGAAATACCCCTAGGTTTCAGATCAAATGACCTTGTTCCCAGGATTTGGGACGGGGTCATAGTGAGGCCAGATGGCTGGGTGGAATTCCCAGTGGCGCAACGACATCGCCGGAGTTTCTGGGAACTCTTTTACTCTTAATGGTGAAATCCAGAATTCCTTCATTTAAGCAATGATGAGTCATTCATGCAGTGTTCAGACGTTCCAAGTCTACCTTGTGAAATAGTTGCTGTACTGCAGCATTGCGAGCAATAAATTTGGTGTTTCTACAGTCTGATCATTCTCTACAGATTTAAAATACTAATTTTCCAAGTTATTACAATTAAAGCAGCAGAACTGCCTTCCGTATTTAATTTTTTAGATCACTTAAAAGTAATTTATCAACAAATGTGCAAGTTAGTTACTGTCACATTTGCCATTGTATAATTATAGCAAACAACCAGAACCAATAGGAAACAGTTTAGGCCTCTAATGGGAATGGCCCTCGTTAACTACAAGTAACTCATTGGCTACGAGAGCTTTCTTTTATGAAATAAGTATCTAAAAGTTCCCAACTGTGTGTTCTACTTAAATATTTAGATACCCCTTATATTCCATACATTTAGATTCTATAGACCTCTAAATGAAGATTAACATTTCTTTACATATAACCAAACATTAAAATGCAACGTAAAAATTAGCTTCATTTTCACGCCATGTCCTCATCCTGTGTTTCTGCAATGTAACTAAAAATCAAATTAGATTTAAGCAAATATATGCAATTAAACATAGAAATATACAGGACTAGAAATGACTATTGAGATCCACCTGGCCAGTATCTAGGAATTTGTAGGGGGCGATCTTGCCAACCCTGGGGAGGCGGATTTGGAGGCGGGACTGCCGGGAAAATGACAGAATTTGGGGGCGGGTGCCCAACCCACCCTCAACCCGCCTCCGTGCCATCTTGCCAGGAGGCGGGTAGCTGTCCCGCGCCGGGCCCCGTCTCCTTGGAGGCAGGAAGGGATTAAAGCCTATTAACTGCCTGTTAACAGGTAGTTAACAAGCAGAAAATAGGATTATCCCCTTTTTGCCCTCACAAGTGCGGGCTTCCCGAAGGCTCCGAAACCCGCCAGGGTCACCGAGGCGAGTACTGGGTCTGCGGGGTCGGGGGTCGGAGGGGTCCAAAAGTGTGCTGTGGAGGTGAGTGACGGGTGCAAGTGTGGAGAGGTGAGTATCTGAGGTAAGTGCAAAGCGTTAGAAAAAGTGTACTTACCTTTGTTTCTTCCTGCAGGCTTCAGTCGGTGGGCATGCGGAGAGTCTCGCACCTCCGCGGTAGAGATGACAGATGGCCGTTGCATTCTCAGATGCAACAACCATCTCATTTCTGCAAAAGAAAGAGGTTTGATGAGGTCTTGAATTCAGGACCTCATCAAACTACAGAGAATGTCAGTGTTTGACAGCTTCACAGAGCTGTCAAACGATGACAATTCATCTGTCAAAAATTTTTGACAGATGAAACGTCATACGTTGACGTTCTCTGTAACCGGCTTTCCCTTAATTGGCCTGCTAAGCCCGCTGGGCGGGCTTAACAAGGTCAATCAAGGGAAAATAGTGTGGGTTGGCCAGAAGTTGATGGAGGCGGGACTGAAACCCGACAAGTGGGAGTCCCGCCTCCAAAAGCTCCCCATTGGCAAAATCACCCCCCTTGTATCTCATGATATCTCTCACACCGCTTTATGAAAAATGCTTAAGTAAACACTTGCCCCAACTGCCTATCAGACTATTCAATAAGTAAAAATCTCTGTCTTTATTTTACAATGTTCTTTAGATCATTCCAGTTTTTGATAAAATTCCTCCTCTCCGAATATTGCAAGTAAACAGAAGAAATCTGCATTCTATCCACCTTCATTTTGTGCTAGTTGAAACCCACAGTATGAAATGCACAACAATTTCTCATTTTCAGATGGATCAATATAGTGCAAAGCTCTTTTCCTATTATCAGCAAGTAGCTGGTTTATTTAATGAATTGCACTGACTCATGTTGAGTTGGAGAAGGCAAGAAAACATTATTTCCTCCAGCCATCACAATCAGCTCAGTCAGTAGTTATGACTCATCTTAAGTTAGCATAAAAAGAAAAGAAAAATGTGATTTCCTCCTGTTAGTTTAGTCACTCTAGTTAGAGGGTCTGACTCATAGAGGTAGAAGAACATTATTCCCCCCAACATTGTTTACAATCTACCTCCATAATCTATTTCTTTAAAATTACCAAAAAAAACCTTGTGCTTTCCTTCAGATGTAAGGAGGGATGAGGGAATACAGTTACGTGGATAGACGAGAGAAGCTGGGGTTATTCTCCTTGGAGCAGAGAAGGCTAAGAGGAGATTTGATAGAGGTGTTTAAAATCATGAAGGGTTTAGATAGAGTAAATAAAGAGAAACTGTTTCCAAGGGCTGAAGGGTCGATAACCAGAGGGCACAGATTTAAGGTGAATGGCAAAAGAAAAAAAAACAGAGGCGACATGAGGAAACACTTTTTCACGCAATGAATGGTTAGGATTTGGAACACACTGCCTGATAGGGTGGTGGATACAGATTCAATAGTAGCCTTCAAAAGGGAATTGGATAAATACTTGAAGGAGAAATAATTGCAGGGATAGGGAGAAAGAGCGGGGAAGTGGTACTAACTGGATTGCTCTTCGAAAGAGCCGGCGCAGACTCGATGGGCCGAATGGCCACCTTCTGTGCTGTACTAATCTATGATTCTACAACAAGTCGTCACCTTTAATTATCTGATAGAATTTTAACAACATAAATATTATAAGTAATATTAATATGGTGTTCAATATATGTGTTTTGCTATATTAATAATATTAACAGATGGAATGAACAGTATGGATATTGTTAAGAATAACATTTTATTCTTTAAGGTAATTTCTTTTAAGTGGGGTCTTCCTGTGCTGAAGGTTACACCTTTTGCGATTTGTGTGTATCCATGATAATGTTTGTTCAATATTAATATGACTGATGTTTCAAAAGAAATAAATCACCATTATAGTTTTTTTGGAGGGAGGAAGTTATTACCATCTTCTCTTTTTCAAACAGTTTAATAGCAGATCTTATAAATGGACATTTATCACTTTGGATTAACAGATAATGAACACTTGGTCCATGTGATCTCCTGGACTGGTTTCGATCACCTGAGGGGATCGGAGAGGAATTTTCAAGAGGTTTTTTTCCCCCTTATTGGCAGTGGGTTTCTCTGCCTCTCCCAGGAGATTATATGGCTGGTCTTTTCCTGACCATTATTTTCATACGTCGTATGTTTGTATCCAGAATCCAGATCCCATCTGTACTCTGGCTTTGCAAAAGTGTGTATGTGAAGTCTATGAACAACTGCAGTAATCGGCACATAAGCTATCATAGGGAGACGGAGACCTTCACCAAGCTTTCTCCCTGCCATTTGCCACATTTGGGGCCATTCATGCTGGCATCCCATGGTTCACGTGGCTGTCCCGGGAAGTAGCAGGAAAAGGGACAGGCAGGAAGGGAGGTGAGCTGGGAACCCAGGCTCCACCCCCTCATCAACATTTGCATGTGGCAGGCGGGGATGGAGTAACCAGCAGTCCTGGTGAAGACTGGAGGAGGGAAATTCAGATTAGGGTGGAGAGGCAGCAGTAGGCCCCCATTTTTGCTGCTATCGTGCCTGATTTCGAGCAGCATAATGGAGAAAAATCCACCCCTAAGACTCTGTGTAGTAAGCAGGAATATTGTCTCTCCCATGTACAAATATTATAATATGGAAAAATTCAAAAGTCAGTGCTCTCCAAAAGTCTAGTGGATTATCAGACTGCATGGCCATTCTGAAAAAGATATTTAAACTCCTATGGACTGATTCAACAACAACAACAACAACTTGCATTTATATAGCACCTGTAACGTAGTACAATGTCCCAAGGCGCTTCACAGGAGCATTATCAAACAAAATTTGACACCGAGCCACATAAGGAGATAAGGTGACCAAAAGCTTGGCCAAAGAGGTAGGTTTTAAGGAGCATCTTAAAGGAGGAGGAGAGAGGTAGCGAGGCAGAGAGGTTTAGAGAGGGAACTCCAGAGCTTAGGGCCTAGGCAGCTGAATGTACGGCTGCCAATGGTGGGGCGAACGGAGTGGGGGAAGCGCAAGAGGCCAGAATTGGAGGAGCGCAGAGATCTCAGAGAGTTGTCGGGCTGGAGGAGGTTACAGAGATAGGGAAGGACATGGCCTTTGAAGGATGCGAAAACAAGGATGAGAATTTTAAAATTGAGGCGTTGCCGGACCAGGAACCAATGTAGGTCAGCGAGCACAGGAGTGATGGGTGAACGGGACTTGGTGCGAGTTAGGCTACGGGCAGCAGAGTTTTGGATGAGCTTAAGTTTATGGAGAGTGGAAGATGGGAGGCCGGCATCATTTTCAAAGTATTTGTACTGTTAGTCTGCTGCTTCTGAATAATTATAATTCTTATAAATAAATTTACTTATTAGTTTTAGCTCAGGCAGATTGATCTGGAAGTATAGGGCTAGATTTCCCACCTGTGCGGTTTCAGGCGACTGGCGGACCACACCAGCTGGCCGCCCCATTCTGTCAATAGGAGGCACGGTCCATTTTAAGGGCCAGGCCTCATTATCATAGGCTGGGAGGTTGCAAGTAGTAACAAAGTGCGCCAGCTGTGGGCACCCCAAAAATCGGGTGGCCTTGCTGGTCTCTGGGTCCGGAAAACGGTAGGCCCAGGGGACGGCATTCCATTCTTGGGAGGATGGGAAATCTGCTGCGGCAGCAGCTCCGGTTATTTTTGTGGAGTCCAGATTTGCTCCCATAAAAATTTGTGAAAAAAAACTTACCTTCTAGGCTTCTATTTAGATGGACCGCCAGCTGAAACTGTGCGGAGTGTCCACAGTGAGTCAAAAGAATGGACGTCAGGTTTAATGTACGTCATAGAAGCATAATTTGCATATTTAAAGGGGCTTATTGCCCGACTCAGGCTGGGGCACTCTGCCCGCCCAGCGACAAGCTCTTGGTGAGATAATGTCATCCACACCATTGTCGGCAACAGGATAGCAAGTCATACCCCACCATTTTTAGGATGCTACCATCCCATTTCCATTGGGCAGGAGGCCGCGAACTCTTCCCCATAGGAGGTAAAATTGGTCTATGATGAAAGCGTGAAAGAGGCAATATGGACAAGAAATTTGAGCGAGGTGTAAAACGTGCTGCCGTTTCGCTATCGCCCGTTCCGCATTTTGGCGTAAGATGAATTTCGTCCCCATTGTGTTTTCCACCTTTCAGGGTGGACAAGAGTGCATGATGGGCAGACGTTTAAATTTCTAGTGCAAAATATCACGGTGAAATGAGAATTGTTAATCTTGTGGCATGCTCGTTCCATTCATGGCATACATAAAATTATAAGTTTCAGATCAAAGTTTATTTATGGAAATTGCATTTTGCCAGAAGCATGAAGAAAGAAAGATGGAAGGGAATTCGAATTGTAACAAGAAGCATGGCAGGAGAAAAGGCCTATTTATCTACCTATCAAGCCTACTCCTTCCAAAGACCATGTACAATCGATCATAGAGATTTCCACACCTATTAAAGCCCTGAGGGAGAATATTGTCAAAGCACTGCTTAAATCCTTAAAGGTAATTGTACAATAATAGGTTCTTACGGTATTTCATACAGAATTCAATGACAAGTTTTTTTTAGCATTATCTGTGCTCAGATTCACTGAATCAGCACCAGATCGCAAAATTACATCAATAGTTCTATCAATGGACTTTGAAGAAATGCGAGCATCATTTATCATTCAACGCTCATGAGACTTTTTAGTGGTTAATATTCAATGTTCATTGCATATGCAAAATATTGTGCATGGATTTAGAGAAAGAATAACCTTAGTATCTCCCTAGAGTTTGGAAAAAGTGTACTAACCAAGTAAAGTAATTTATTAACAGAATTAGCAATTTTTGCAAACAAAAATATAAACCAAAGGCTTACAAATTCTGTTGAATTGTTTAGTGGGTGACGTAAGAAAACTACTAGGTACTTGGTCTAAGCGTTAAACAAAGCTTTAATCAACTGTTTTACAACATGGAGGTCTAGTTGTGTCCTTCGCTAGTTCCTGTTAAGAATGTCCTGCGCAAGCTGGGCCCGTGCCCGAGTATTTATACTCTCCCTGGACAGCGCCACCCGCAGGCCACTCAGTATTATTTCATAAATCATTTCCACATGAATGACAAGATTCATGTCAGTGGGTATATAACACGCAAGCACAGCAACTTCATGCCGTTCGATGTGTTTCAATGCCGAGTCTCTCGGCGAGGTACTGGTATAGCGCAGCTTCTGGAGGAGCAGGGCAACTCGGACAGCAACTTCCTGACTTCCGCGTTTAACTGCGCATGTGCGGTCGCCGGAGGTTGCTGTCCGATTTAGCCTCCCCGTTATTTCTACCGCAAAATCCGGACTATGTTGCTGCAGCTGAAAGACTCAGCCTCACATCCTCCCACTTCCTCCTCAAAATCTATTTCTACACTTATCTTGCTCTCGTTTCTTCACATGTGTGAACTATGTTAAATAGAATTTTGCTCTGAGAGTTGCCATCAATACATGTATTCTGTTTAAACATCAAACAGTTACAATAGACTATTAATATCCTTTCGGTTATTTTTATTCTTTTGCTAACTTTTGGTGAATACTTTTGATTGAACACCAAGTGTTAATGACAGTCCTGATGGCAGTCTTCGTGGGAATTGGCTGGGAGTAGTTACTGAACCTGTCAGCAGATTAATTAACAATGGAGATACAGTCATTAACCCAATGTACCTCAGCTTCAACAGTGCCTGTTTAATTAGCTCCCGCACAGGGGTAGGGAATAGACTGATTATCTGATCCACACTTCTAAGCAACACAGACCTTTCCTCCTACAAGACTGCCAAGGAAAATGGATGTATACAGTAGCAAATAGACAATTCATTCCCGATTGCCTTATCTGGATTAAGAAACTAAATATTGTCACAGAAAACTAATGACTGCAGTTTGAAAATGGCTGTGCTTATGTACAGAAAAATGTCTTATCTCCACAGATACACATTAAACCAGTTACTCATTATTTGAAATAAACCACGAGTCAAAGAACACATGAAATATCAAGGATGAGAAAAGGCCATTTGGTCTACTGAAAGTTATCACCATCGCCAAGACTCTCGCTCCCAACTCTTCCCAGACTTTACTCCACACGACTGCTCCCATTCCCAAGTCCCACACCCCATCCCCACACACCACTCCCAACTCTCCTGACCACCAAATTCTCCATTAACCACTTTCACACAAACATATTTCACCAGTTACCTTGGATGCACACACTGCATTACCGCATAGATATCAACACAACTTCCATTTCTATAGCAACTTTAACATCTAAAAAGAGAAACATCCCATGATGCTTCACAGAGATGTAATCTGGAAAAAAAAACTGTGCTGAAAACGGCAGACTACTTGTGAGCAACACCATGGGAGATCCACTAGCTTATATATAAGTTTGAGGCATGTCAGTCACATTTTGTCATACAATCAAATTTCTCTGTCACATTTAAAAACAATATAAAAGAGAAAGAAAGACGGTCATTTCCTACTGAAAAATGTCTAAACAAGAGAAAGAAAGCTAATAATCCATCCTTAGTTTCTTCTGAACTTGTGGAGGAACTGTGGATTCAGATGCACTTGCCAATCTTTGCTATTTTGACAGCGGACCCGCCTACAAACCCGCCCCCTCAGCGCTATTAAATTCGCGGCCAGCGTCCTTCAAGGGATATTGTTGCCATTTTAAGAGGTTCATTTCCTGGAACAGCCTGTTCCCAAAAATATGTAATGGTGCTGGCTGGATTGGACCACTGATGGTTTACATTGCAGCAGAAGGCAATATGAATTTTCATGATGCATTTTTTGCCTGGTGTTGTTTCTGTTTACTAATGTAATTTTTTTTTAATTCAGAAAAATGCTTGATTGCGCATGTGACATGATTGTGAGTGATGTCCTGTCAGAACACACGATGGAGTACATACTTGGTTCCACTCATGAGGAAGAATTACATGTCCTATCCATTACCTCAGCACTCAAGACATGTTAGATTGCGTGTTTAGAAAGACCTTTGAAAGGGGTAGATAATTCCTTTTGTCAATGGTTCCCCTTTAAACTTGATACTGCCAAACATAAGAGGCCGGATTTTGCTGGGAAAGTAACGGTGAGGCTAACAGCTCTCACCATTATTAGCGTGCAAATTGGACAGCAGCTTCCAGCGACCGCACATGCGCTGTTAAAAGTGGAAATCAGGAAGTTGCTGTCCGAGATGCGACATTCCTCTGTAAAGTTCTCGAAAACAGCATCTCGCCATCTGACTCACCATTCAAATGTATTGAACGGCGTGAAGTTGCTGTACGTACCTCATAAATATAGACTAAACTCACCAGAAAAAGTTAGGGCTTGTTCATTCCAGGCTAAGTACTGTTTTAACGGTGTAGCAAGTTTTAATTACTACCAAACAACCTCTCTGGCACTGAACATCAACTTTTACAAGTGTGGAGTCTCATTTTTCAGCTTTTAATTATTGTTGGAGATTTTTTTTAAATTAAGAGGTTTTTTTTACTGTCTATTTTATCTCTCTCTCTCTTAATTCAATCTTTCTTTCCCTGTCTTTACTTCGCTTCCTGGACCTGATTTGCATTGGATTAAGTATTCTAACATACACTTCCTGGTTCAGACTCTACACTTCTCAGCAATGATTCTTCAATCTGATTGGTTAAGGAGATACACAGTTGCTTGCCCTCTTTACACAGGTCCCAGATGGTCTGTAGAGGGCGCTGCGCTGTTTGGCTGACATGCCGTGAAAAAGCCAATAGAAAGTCGATGGGCAAATTAAAGTTTAGCAAACGGCTGGCGCCATTTGTTCGCCACTCAGAGCAAAATCCGGCCCAAGACTTTCATGAAATTAGGAATCAAAGGAGAATGCCCAATGAAAAGCTACAAAAGCAGTTACTGTTCCTGTCAGTTTTCCCAGAAGTACGTAATTAAGTTTACCGCTCTTTATTAATATTTTGGGATTGTTAATAGAAATGCAAATCTTATAGCTATCCTTTTAAAGAAAAGAAAGGCTTGACAAGTTATTATGAGGGTGTAAGTCCTTCTATGGAACCAAATAACTTGGCTTCAAATACAGAAATAATAAGATTAGTACGGGTACATGACAAGAGGTGCAACCATTGCTTTGCTATGTGCTGGCCCTGTTTTCATATAAAGGTAAAATCTTTGTGGGAAAAAGGAACAGTGCTACGTGCTCACATTTCAAGTGTGATACTAAGAATGCGGAAGGCTTCATTTATAGTTAAATTCACTTTATATATTCATTCAATATTCCTGGAGCAGGTGATTGTGACCTAATTGAAGAGAACATGTGAATAAATTCTCTGAATTTTGCAATGTACACCACCAGTCATCTTGATAATCTTAGTCCATATACACTGCAGAATATGAAAAGGATTTTTGTTTTGGATGAATTATGCATTGACAACAAGTCTTTTGATCTGACGTTCAGTTTGCTGCAACCTTCTTTGTAATTCAGCGTGATTTCTGTAGGAGTCAAAGGAGCAGTGAAACCCCTCTCTGTATCGTGCTTTCTGTGTCACCTTTGTAAGTAAGGCTTATAGCAATTCCTGAAATGTTTCCGTTTTTATGGACCGATGGGTAGTGTTGAATGGCATCTGTTAGCATCTAAAACAATGTTATTGTTGGTCCAGTACCGAATAAAACAAATTCTAATATGCACCTGGAGGAGCGATCTTCAGCAAAAGAGATGTCTATGTTAGGGTATAACTCTTGAGTGTCAACTTGGCTCAGTTGTGGTCCTCTCACCTCTGAGTCAGAAGGCTGTGGGTTTAAGCCCCACTGCAGGACTTGGGCACATGATCTAGGCTGCCAATTCAGTACGGCACTGAGGGAGCGTTGCATTGTGGTGCTGTCCTTCCGATGAAACAACAAACCGAGGCCCCCAGCTGCCTGTTTGGATGTAAAAGATCCCGTGGCACTATTCAAAGAGAAGGGAAGCTCTCCTGGTGCTCTGGCCAACATTCCTCCCTCAACCAAAAGTAATAGATTACACGATCATTCATCTTATTTGCTGTTTGTGAGACCTCAGGCCGATTTTAACTTGACCAAATTGGCATTAATGAGGCACTGATGACCTCGAAATGGGATTGGTAGACTTCCCACTCTAGCTGCTGCCATTTTTAAAGGGGCATGCCACTGTGTGGCCGAAGTGTCCACCTGCTTCAGGTGGTAGGCCCTATTAATATGCAAATCAGAGCCCTATGCACACAGAACCTTGATTGCCATTTTGGTAGCGAACTGTGCGGAACGTGCAGAAGAAGAGGTCCCAGAGAGGTGAGTTAATTATTTTTGTTGGGCCAGGAGGAGCAGTATTCTACCATAAGGTACTGTAAGCATTACAAAAAAACACTTCAAAAGTCTTTTTAAGAACTTGCACCCATGGAACTTTCCTTGCGCCCATTTAACACAAAGAAAAAACAGCAAGCCGGGCACACACACCACTCAATTGTGTTTGGTTTTCGTTTAAGTATATTTGCATTAAATCTGGGACCTTAATGAGGTTCACGCAGGAATTCAGTACAAGCACTTCAGCTCACTAAAGGTTGAAGAGTTGGGAATTGAAGGCTGGAAAGAAACTGGCGCAGGCCTACTTTCCCAGTTCTATACTTCCTCTGTGCCAATTGCGCACCTGCTGTCTCACAATTGGCCCCATTGTGAAAGCGAATTCATTTCATCTTTTTTCAGTTCAGGTGGTGTATTTGCGGGTATACTTTCCTAATGTGCGTCCCTGGTTCCTGATGTGCAGTACTGTGATGTGCTTCCACAGTTGAAGGAGTAGCACGGCTCCATGGATGTATAGCTAATGGCTATTGTCAAGTGGAAAGAACCAAGTGACTCCTGGTGGTGTACCACCCTCCATGTGAAAGCAGAGCCTTTAAGGTCTGCATGCCCTTGCAACGCAGGAGGGCCCCTGTACCAGCTGACTCATCATCAATCCTCAACACTAACATCCCTTCATTGCCAGTGCTCAGTGACTCATTCTGTGCATCCTCTCCCAACATCAGTATCAAAATCTGCCACAGTGTGTATTTGTGCTGATGTCTATTTCAAGTAAGGGTGGTGACAATTGATGCTTTAGAGAGCGCGAGTCTTTGGGTTCAGCTTGAGTATGACTTGGTTCTCTTTGTTCTATGAAGAACACAGATAGTATATTATGAGTAAATAGTCTATTTGGGCACTGCTGTTGCACATGCTATTTTCTGCTTCTTCACCACCACAATGCATGAACAGGTTGATGTAACATAGGGTGAACATCGTAGAAGATCTGTGCAGCATGGCATGTATCATCAATCTCCAAAGGCACCAAGTTTCCCTTTCTGAACAGATTTACAATAGCTTTCTCATAAGGAGTTAGCAGCTTTGTGTGTGGGAGTGTACCACCAGACCCATGGCGCTACCACTGATCAAATGCAAATTTAATCTATAAACATAAGAGCAGTGGGCATTTAGAGTGGGAGATTTAGTCCATGGAAATTCTTTCATGATGTACATCTTTACTCTCATTGTGATGTGTACAGTGTGATTTGCATACCCCAGCAATTTTCACTTCTAATACCCGACTTGCTGTAACCTTAGCAATCGGTCCTGCGTCAGTATAGAGGTTTTTATGCACGTATACTTTCCTTCATAACCAGGTATGTTCTATGCTCATACTGGACACATCTATTCATACCTTCTCTTTATGCTCTTTTGAAGTCATGAAGCTTCTTCTTCACCCTCCGTTAGGTCCTCTGAGCCACTGAAAAAGTCAACTCTGTCTGTGATTTCCTGCCATACTTGCACAGTCATGGTCCAGCCTTCGCCACCAAAAATCTATTGCTTCAATACAATGATGAGCAGGGCCTCCTGGGTCTGAAAAAGGGCTTTTCAAAATGGTCTTTGATTCATTTGTCACACATTTTGCACAATTCACAGCTGGATCAATGATATTTTTGACATTTTTTTGAGTTCATAGAATCATAGAAATTTACAGCACAGAAGGAGGCCAATCGGCCCATCGTGTCTGTGCCGGCCAAAAAAAGAGCTATCCAGCCCAATCCCACCTGCCAGCCCTTGGTCCATAGCCCTGCAGGCCACAGCACTTCAAGTGCATATCCAAGCACTTTTCAAATGCGATTAGGTTTGTGCCTCTGCCACCCTCCCAATCAGTGAGTTACAGACCCCCACCACCCTCTGGGTGAAAAAAGTTCTTTGCAACTCCCCTCTAATCCTTCTACCAATTACTTTAAATCTATGCCCCCTGGTTATCGACCCCTCTGCTAAGGGAAATAGGTCCTTCCTATCCACTCTATCTAGACCCCTCATAATTTTATCCACCTCAATTCAATCTCCCCTCAGCCTCCTCTGTTCCAAAGAAAACAACCCCAGCCTATCCAATCTTTCCTCATAGCTAAAATTCTCCAGTCCTGGCAACATCCTCATAAATCTCCTCTGTACCCTCTCTGGGGCGATCACAAAGTCCTTAATTGGCTGTGAAGCATGTTCCCCAAATTGTGTAATGTTTAATAAATTTACAAGTTTAATTTTATACATACATACTGAAGAGTGCAATGACAACCTGGCCTTTCAAAGAAGCTGAAGAAAATGTATTTGATTGTTACTTTCTGGTTCAGGAATGGCAAGTTGGAAAAAATTCAGAAGCTTTCTCTAGTTGTGTAGAGGTGAATAGCCCTTTTTAATTTCGTGTTCATATTTATCCACTACCTGTTTAAAGGCCATGATGGATTCTTCCCCTGCTGTTTGAGAGGGGTGCGTTCCATGTCCTAACAACCCAGTCACAGAGTCATAGAGGGGAATTATACCAGCGCTCAGGGGGCGGGTTTGGAGGCGGGACATCCAGCAAAATCGCAAAGATTGACAGCGGGCCGGAAATCCGCTGTCAACCCGCCTCCGGGCAATCTTCCCAGGTGTTGGGTCCCCGATTTACGCATGGACCCGACATCTAGCGGTGGGAAGAAGATTATAGGCACTTAACTGCTTGTTAACAGGTTGTTAACAGGCAGTAAAGTGGCTTTTTGCAATTTTGACAGGTCCACTGCGGGCTTCCCGACGTCCGGACACCACGCCAGGTAAGTGTGGCGTGCTTTGGGTCTACTGTAATGTTTCTGCATTGATGACAGCTGCAGAAGTGGTGTGAAGGATCCAATGGTACACTGGTGAGTTTCAGAGGTAAGAAAATGTTGGGAAAATCATTTTTAATGTATTTAGACTTTTCTGTAGGTGACAAGTTTTGAATTGTTTGTGTAGTCCCACCTCATTGGGAGAACCTCTCTCACCAGTGACAGATCGCTTCTGTAACCTCACCTGCAGCTGCCATCTGTTCTAGCCTAAGGAGAGAGTCACTGGAGAGCCTCGGTGCAAGGGCTCACCTTTGTACAGTGATTGTCTGTGTTTGCAGCACCTCAATGCTGTCAAACACTGAAAAATCAGCTGTCAAAAAAATTGTGTGTGGCCCCTTTAAAAAAAACGGAAGATGACGCATCATCAACTGACGTCATCTGACACCGACTTCCTCTTAATTGGCCGGCAAGCCCGCAGGGCGGGCTTAACAAGGCCAATTGACGCAAAATTGCGTCTGTGAGTCGGACGTCATTGGGGGCGGGACTGGAACCCGGAAGGCAGCTGTCCCGTCCCCAAGTCGCATCGACCGGTAAAATCGAGCCCATAGAGTCATAACAGCACAGAAGGAGGCCATTCGGCCCATCGAGTCTGTGCCGGCTCTCTATAGAGCAATCCAGTCAGTCCCATTCCCCCGCTCTAACCCTGTAGCCCTGCAAGTTTATTTCCCTCAAGTGCCTGTCCAATCTCCCCTTGAAAACATTGAGAGTCTCCGCTTCCACCACTTCCGTCGGCAGCGAGTTCCAGTGTCCATAAAAACACACCAATCTCTGCCTTTATTCTGTTGACCATGTTGAATTGATGCCCTCTGGTTCACTGATCAGTTTCCCTACTCCACATTCCAATAACCTGCCGAGGGCGGGTGCAAATGACTCTTTAGTTGCTTGGTAAATCGTAAAGGATCATGACTGGCTGTTTTTTTTTTAACTGTCAACATAATTGCATTCTGATGAATGGCACATCTCTAAATTGTGTCTTCAGATGATTTTGTTAGCAAATCATACTGATGAAGCAGAGGCATTTCTCCCGTTTTTCTTAAAGAGGAAAATATGGCCCCGAGTCTGGTATCTACTGTTTGACTTTGAATTTCTAGTTTAACTTATTTAGAAGATCAAAGTGATTCCTTTTCATGGTTTAATTAACAGCTGTGTTCCTTTGATGTGAAAAAAAGCTAATTTGTTCCATTGTATAGTTTTGTACAATCAGTGACGACATGCAAAGTGACAATATCTTCCAAGGTATGAACCACTGTAGTGGTGGCATTGGTCACTCGATGGTTAATGTTAAATATGCATGAAGCACATGTAAGGTCTGTCGGAGTATCTGTACATCAAAGGCTTAAACGAAAGTGTTGGGTATGACATCTAAGAGGCTAAAAGTAGAAATCAGAAACAGCACTGGGATTCTTTAGAAAATCGATTGCATGAATCATACGAGTAGTCTCGGAAACAGGCCTTGTTTTAAGGTAAAGAAGATTTGAGCAAGAAAGAATGAAAACAGACATATCTGGGTCATAATTGTAGTGACTACAACAGTGAAGCTACAACACTTCATAAGTACTTCATCGGCTTTAGGATGTTCTGAGGACATGGAAGGGGATATATAAATCCAAGTTCTTTCTTCTAATTCGCAGATCTTCCTTTTGCACTTCTATTAGACTTATGGCAGGAGTTCAAAGAAGAGATGTGGATTTTTGTCTCTTAGATTATTGCAACTGGGCTAATTGTTAATTTCTTTATCATGTACCTTTGCAAGGAACATATGAACATAAGCATAGGAGTAGGCCATTCAGCCCCTCGAGCCTGTTCCACCATTCAATTAGATCATGGCTGATCTGCACCTTAACTCCATTTTCTCACCTTTGCTTGTTACCTGTACCTAATAAAAATGTATTGATCTCAGTCTTGAAAGTATCAATTGACCCAGAATCCACAGCCTTTTTTGGGGAGCGAGTTCCAGATTTCCACTATACTTTGTGTGAAAAAGTGCTTCCTGATTCACTCCTAAATGGCCTGGCTCTAATTTTAAGATTATGCCATCTTGTTTTGGGTTTCCCTACCAGTGGGAATAGTTTCTCTATGTCGAATCCCTTAATCATTTTAAATATCTCGATTAGATCACCCCTCAACCTTCTGAAGTCAAGGGAATACAAGCTAGGTTTATACAACCTGTCCTCATAATTTAACCATTTAAACCCTGGTATCATGCTGGTGAATCTGCACTGTACCCCTTCCAATGTATATCAGAGGCCAATATATCTTTCCTGAGGGTCGGTATCTAAAATTGAATGCAGTACGCCAGATGGAGTCTGACCAAGGCGCTGTACAATTGAAGCATCACTTCCTCACTTGCATTGAAGTGAGTGGCTTTTACAAACAAAAAAATGTTGAAACAAAAATTTTTTAAGGTTAAAAGAAAACAAAGTGCATAATAAGTGCTGCTTACTTGCGCATCACATCACAACTTCATGTACAAGTAAACATTTATAACCACAGAAGGTCCTCTAACTCATTGCTTAGGGATGTGGGACTAAGCGCCTTGGGACATTTTTACTACTTTAAAGTTGCGATAGAAATACAAGTTGTTGTTGTGATACAATAGAGTGCATTGGCCTTGGGCTGGAAAAGTAGAACTTTTATAGTGAACTATCTACAACAGGTAATTAATGCTGTGGTCGTGGTTGCTAAGTGATTAGCAGGGACAGTCGGTGCTTCTGTTGTGATGTAATTACAGTCTTGAAATACTGTACAAAATCAGTAATCTATCAATACAAGGTGACCAAAACAAAGCAATTACTATCAGAAGTAGGACAGCCATCCGACCAAATGATTATGTCATGTTTAAAGGGGGACTAGTCCTGGGGTAATCAGAGATCAGTCTGCTGAGACCTATAGCCAAATGCTTTCAACTGTTCAAGTGTTACAGCAACATTGGCCAGATTAATTGTCTTTGGGTGCCCAGCTCTCAGTTCTGTGTAGTAACAGCTTAATGCAGCAATAATGTTTACACAGATCTACATCGTGTGTAATTATACTTCAGGCTGGATACATCATTAATGTAAGAGTGTAATATCATAATGAGAAGGACTTGTGTAAAATATCTGAATGATTAAATGTTGAGAGCTCAAGTTAAAGGGGAATCTTGAAGCAGTAAACTAGGAGAGAGAAAGTCTATAGGAACCCATAACCAGAAGTGTCTTGAAAGTATGTCTTGGTTGATTGTGTATCTGCTCTTTAAATAGTTTGGCTAAAATGCTATACTTATTACAAAAAAGGAGTTATGTATTTTCAAATCCTCTCCACATCCTCTCCATCACAAAGACTCCTTACTTCACCTCCATAATATTACTTGCCTCCACCCATACTCAGCCCATCTACTGCTGAAACCTTCACCCATGCATTTGACACCTCCAGATTCTACCTATTATATTGCTCTGCTGCCAGCCTTCCATCCTCCACCCTCCATAAACTTCAGCTTATCCAAACCTGCTATCCTGCACCACGTCCTACTCACCCATTACCCATGTGCTTGCTAACCAACATTTACTCCCGGTCCCCTCAGCACGTCAAATTTAAAATTCTCATCCTTGTGTTCAAAAGCCTTCATGGTCTCATCTCTCTGTAACCTTTTCCAGCCCTCCAACCCTCAGAGAATTCTGTGTTCTTCCAAATCTGCATCCCAAAATCCCTTTGCCCCATTACTGGCAGCCGTGCCTTCAGCTGCTTAGACCCTCAGCTCTGGAATTCCCTCCCTAAACCTCGCTGCCTCTCCACCCACACTCCCCCCCCCCCCCCCCCCACCGTCCCCTCCTCCTCCTTTAAGACTCTCCTTAAAACCCATCTCTTTGACCAAGCTTTTAGTCACCTCTCCCAATATCTCTTTCTTTGGCTCAGTGTCGATTACTGTCTGAGTACGCTTCTGTGAAGCACCTTTGGGGGCGCTTTTCTACGTTAAGTGCGCGATATAAATGCAAGTTTTTGTTGTTCTAACCACTTGTACGGTTAAAGTATAGCCAAAAGGCATATAGAATGAAAACAGCATTTATTGATTTTTCAAGATAAAAGCAGTGGCTTTCTTGCCGCCCTTCAACTTATGGCATGCTTGTATCTGAACAAAACATTTAGAAAGGGATATAAGTATTGGAGACAAAAGGGACAGACAGAGAATACTGCGGTTTTCCTAACTGAAAGAGCAGCATCAGTTCGGAGGAAATCCAGAAGCACAATAAATCTTTACGAACAAAACAGCTGCTTCACCTGGAGCTGAACTTGTCAACCAGACTGTCTGCCGGCCACAACTACATCAGCTTCAACATGTCGCCGGTATATGGGAGATGCTGTCCGTGATAGTTCAGTTCAATGGCAGTATTGCCTTTGCTCATGCTTCGTACAGCTGCCAATAAAGTAATAAGATTTGCGGAAAGGTTCAAATTCTGACAATACCATCTAACCAGAAACAATATGGCAGACAACACAATGTTACACGATCCAGCATTTGTCTAATTTTTTTACATGGCGACCACAGTACAGCAGCCACAAACTCAAGTTACAAATGCCACGATTATTGTACAATTACTGCCCGAATGGAATGAACACGGTTTACGGTGGCTGAATAAGTCAAATCCCCATTTTTATTCAAGGGAAATGAAGGATTTGCAACAGTTTGGGAATTGCATTCCCCGTTTCCATCAGTTTTCTCCCGAAAGCTGAAATCCCAGTGGCCTGGGCGATGAAATACGCGGCACGAAGCCACGTGTGAGCTGATTAGACCAGGTTCTCCTCGTGTGATTTATGTCTCTAAACCTTTGCTTTCCCTTCTCTTGCCGAGACGGTAACCATTCAGATTGAGAAGGCTGTATTTGAAAACTGAAAAACGCACATGCTTCAATGTGCAAGCCTTCAGAAGAATTTCCATTAATTTCCTTAAAAATTCAGCTTGAACTCAGGGACCTGAGGAAAAAAAGAATCAGGTAACTGTTAGTATTTACTCAATAACATACAGCTGAAATCATAGCTATTTGCTGAATATATTACAATTTTTTAAATCTCGAATCTCCACACATACCTCACCAAAGCTTGAAACTTTTGGCGCCCATATCACATCTAAAACTATATTTCAATTGAATGTATGCCACAATTTTAATGGATCTGCATCCTTAAGAGACTCCAAGTGTTGAGGTAAAATGTTTAATTTATAAGGAAATGCTTACATTTAGTAGCACCTTATAATGTAATCAGAATGCCTTAAAGTGCTTCACCATTTAATTATTTATGGAATATTTTGGCTATTATGAAGGCAAAGTGATTTAACAAAAAAGGGAATTATTAGTAAAATAGTGGTTATATTGCTGATTTAGCATGAGTGTTCAAGTGATGGTGCATAACCCCATTTTTTTTTTCTTATTCCTGTCTTCAGTTTTCTTCAAACAGAAGATTACCCTAATATATTGCTGTCAAATTCATTACAAGGTGTTTCAAAGTTTGTGGCTCCCATTGATATGCAAATTGACCATCTGGTCTCAACCAACAGTGAATGCTTGTGAACCACAGATTGAATAAAAATTAAAATAGTCATGTACATGGTGGTGTCGCAAAGGTAATAATCACTTCCTATCGAAGAATATTTCGCTTTCAAGATGTGATGAATACAAAATTGAATTTTGTGTGCAAGTCTCCAGCCCTTCCCTCCTCGCATTATGAAATACAAAATATTTTCCAAGCTTTTGGGCCTTTTTTGACTGGCCTCCATGGTCCCTTTAAGGACTGCTTGTTAGACTGCTCAGGACCCGGTAATGCCAGTTGGAGCTTGCATAACGCGTGTAGATTGGGCGTGGGCCTCTGCATTGCTAAACTGGTTATCGTTGCGCCCGTTTTGGGCCCATAAAACGGGCGTAACGATGTTAAATTTAGATCCCTGTATCCTGCGGCCTACAAATCTCAAAATCATTCAGTTCTATATTCACCATATCTTGATATCAAGTGTTTTCCATAGGAAGTGATCCGCAATTCTCCAATAATGAAGAACCTTGATTATCCATATTAATGGAGAGACCCTTCCCTTTGCCCTGGTGAATAATGGAAATTGGTCTTCAAATCTTCCAACAATAGGAATTATGAATGAACTTTGCTGTTTTATTTTAAACATTCTGAAAAGCTCGAACTGCTGGTTTCCTGATGTGAGACACCCACCTGAAGCAAAAAGTCTGGTGGAGAATCGAGAATGCCAATAGTAGGGGTGTGAATAATCAAGGTTCCACTGTACTGCTACTTACACCATTTTTGTTTTTTAAATCCTTCTTGGGTCTGCAAAGGTTGGTGTCTAAGAGCCGATTACATGGATAATTTGTATATAAATGTAAACAATGATCAGGACTACAAATTTGGAAACATAACTTTAGAAGTGACTATTGGCTATATTCACAGATGAACATGATATTCTTTTGTTTGCTATTTTAACACAGGCATTAAACCATTTATTTTAAATGGCTAATGCCTCTGCTTTATAAGTTGTGCAAATTGATTAAACCAAATAAAACTATAGGGATATGTAGCATTAGAACGAAAGACATATTTATATACTAGTATTATTTTGCAACAAAAGACAAAATAAATAGTGCCGTTTATCGTGTTACTATTATCCCCCAATGTCAATCAATCTTAGACCTCAGTGGATGGACTGAAGCATATGACATGACTCTTTATTTGCTGCCTGGGCACCAATCAATCAATCAAGCACCAGAGTTCTTAAATTTAGAACGAGGTAGTTCTTTCTGGAGAGCAATCGTAGAGAGTAGCTTGTCTGTTTGTAGACTGAGATACGACCATAATTGAGACCTATAAAGAGCGGTGTAGCAATGGGAAGAATCATGTGGTAACTGCGGATGGGTGTTCTTTCTAAGAAGAATAAACATAAATAAAAGAGACAAAGACTTGACTCGAGTGATAAAGAAATGAAAGGCCTCATGATAAAGTCCTGGTCAGTATTCTGCATTGTGACAAAATCTGCTTAGTGACAGGAATGGTTAATTAGAGAAAACCAGCTGAACCCAGTTGGACCAGAATATATCTTCCGACTTGCACTTTGAAATGGTAAATAAGATTGGACTAGGCAGTCTGAAAAATTATCAAGATCTCAAGCGCTGCTTATAATTCTCAGAAAACAGCACAATGCACAAACCCAGTTAGGTGACACTTTCATTCAGCTATGGGTCGTCACGATAAGAAGTCTTATGGACAGAGAGAGACAAATGACTGGCAACTCCATTCAGTACAAAATCTTTCTTGTCTAATGTGTCATCTGGTGCTGTGTGTCACAAGATAATAAAAGGACTCCTCTCAGAGAGTGGTGTTGCAGCGGACAGGTTCATCTGAACAACTGGAGTTGTGGTATTTTCTGTATATTCGGCCCTCTCTCTCCACCACCCTCCCCCCCCCACACCCCCACCATGCTTCTTCTGGCAGCAACACAAGTTACAATCAAGTCACACGAAAAGATTTGAATGAGAAAAGAATTTATTTATTTTAACATGGAAAGCAGAAGAAACCCAATGAAATGGTTGTTCAGGGCTGTTTTTACAGTTAAGATAAACAAAAATAAAAACAGGAAAAATGTTGTTGTAAGAAGTTCTTTGTGACTCATATAGTACCACACACATATTTTATAAAACTATTGTATATAATTAGTCAAACCTGTGAATCTAGCCTAAAGACATAACATAGGTACCCTAGTTACTGGCATATGTATGAGCCACCATGTCTGAACTTTCAGTGCAAAGTGATTGGTGGTGAACCAATCTAGTAAAAGCCTTTGGAAATAAGATTTCTAAAAGAATTAAATTAAAATAGAAAAAAAAAGTTGTCCATTTATTGCGCCTAGCCCATAATTAAATACAAAATAGCATTGTTCGTGTTGAACAATAATAAAACTACAGCAGACACGTTTACCTTTGAGGAAACTAGTAATGGTACACATCTTGCTTTTAGGAATTAGCATTCTAATTCACAAAACATGACACAAAACGATGATTACAACTTAAACAGCTCCACAGAAATCGAATGTCTAGGGGAGGAAATTATATTTTATAAAAAGTCAAAAAGGTTTAAAAAAAAAACCGAAGTTACTTGCACTGGTGACAATATTATCATGTAGAATTGCAATCATAGAGGAATTTTTTTTCATGATATTCTTAAGAATGAAAAGTATACATGCAAACCTAGCAATGCAGCCAACTCTCAGGACAGGAAGCTTTTGGTGTACAATGCTGTTCATCTGGGATTGATTCTTCTTTTCAATATTAAAAACATTACAGGGTATTTTGGGAATACAGAAACAAAATAACAGCCAAATAATTCGAGTCGAAAAGCTTTCCCCAGGTCACCAGTAACTACTCTGTTCTTTTTTAAAAAAGCAAGCTTTTCTTCTAATAAAACATTTATACGTACTAGGGATTATAGCTCCAAAGACATCTAATCATTCTTTGATGGAAAGAACATGAAGCATGTTGTGTATTATAGCAGCAAACATTCTTTGTGTGTTCGTCAGGAGTGTCTAATAGTAAAGACTAGCATCAACACGAGAATTTTACAAAAAACAAATTGTGAATAAACCTCCTTCCACAAAAAGGCTAAACAGGGCTGTGGTCTGGTGAAGCGTGCGTGACAGCTACTGCACAATCAACAATGTCCTTTGATTTCTTAAGGTTAGTATACAGCCTGTCTTCAATGCAAGTAGTTAATTTGTCTATGGGATCCGCCCCTATCATCTGAGGCCCATACCCAAAGTTTGTGGAGCTATTTGTCTCTGTGAAGCCACTGATATGGCCTAAAGACTGCGGGAAGCCTGTTTGGTCTGTTTGTTCAATGACATTGCCTTGCTCAGCCGTCTCTTCCTCAATTATTTGGATTCTTTCTTCGATGTCAACACCGATCTGCTCTGGGCCTGAGGGTTCCGCCTCTGAGTGTTTAGACGTTGGTGATTTGATGTGTTCCTGGCCACCGTCAGGTGGCTCTTCATCAGTGGCACTGACAATGCGCGGCAAGGTACTCTGGTATCGATGGTCAAGTGGATAATTCACACTGTCGCCTCTACGTAGAGGCGTTCGGTGCCGTTCCAATGCAGGTGGGTAGCGGATTCCTGGATCACTGTATTGCTTGGTCCTCTGCCACTGCTTGCGTAGATGGATACGAGACCGGTGCTTAGACTTCAGTGGAGAATCATCAAATTGAGGGTCATGCCGGAGAAATTCATTGAATAAGGCATCTGTTTTCTCATCAATACTGTAATCCCTTCTATGTAAATAGTCTCTAGTTACAAACATTTGGCCATATGGGGACCACCCAATGGGGCTTTCTGGTTCACCGCCTACTGCTCCTTCTTCCTCTACCTCTTCACTCAAGGCTTTTGCATCAAAACTTTCAAAGACAGTCCCTTTGCGCCCAGAACTTGTGAAGAACCTTCTTTTCTCTGAAGCTGTTTTGTCTTTGGTTCCAGTTTCACTGTCCCCCTTCAGAATTCTTTCTTCTAGTAGTCTGCTAGGTGCCTCTATAGATGCATAGCCACTGTCCATCTGGAGCAGCTTTCTTGTGTTAGATTCGCTGTCGCTGCCACGCTCTGATTCAACGCTATCCTGCTTGGCTCCTTTGCTTGCAGATCTCTCGTCAAGACCTTCAGCTTCATCAGCCACGTCCTGGGAAAGGGTGCTGGGCAGGCCGCCCACTGAGCACACGCTCTCTGCGTCGCTCCGGACTGAATCCTTATCATTGCTGCTCTGGTCTGATGATATGTAAAGCTCGAGAGAAGCTCGAAGGTTCCAGATATCTCGGTAGATCTTCTGTTGATCTGAGCTCTCCCTCCTTTCAGCACTTTCACTCCCGCTTGGCAGAATCTCTGCCGCATCTAACCTGAAAGAAAACCAAGCTTATCTCAGGAAAATGTGGGACACAGCAGCACAGCATTTACAAAACTTAACTTCAACAAAGCTTGGTTTTTCACAATACTATTGTTATCTCCCGACTAGGAGGAGTTAGATTGTTTTGGTTGACGTGCTTGTTGACCCTGCCAACTCACATTCAGTTTTGAGCTGTCAAAATAATTTATTTTCTGCCTCCTATTTTCTAACTAGTGACTTGCAATAGAATTACTTTCCTCTTTTCATCGCCCCAACACTGTGATGTCCATCCACATATAAGGATGTGCCAGCTTCATTTTAGAAAAAAAAAAATGACAACAGGCTGGGGAAGACGGGCTCTACGTTCTCTGTGACCAGTTCTGTTCCGTCTTTCACTGACAGGAGTGTGTGTCCTGTGGGTGATGCAATGTCAGGTGAAATGCTCCATATCCTCAGGATGCCCAGCTGAGAACTGGAAAGAAAAACGTAAAATGTATTGCCTGATCGAATTAAGACTCAGGACTTAAACCTTTGCCGTTGGGATGGGAAGAAACACCTCAACTGCTACACTACAAGCCAGTGTGTATTTTAAATTATTACTCTAGTTGTTTACACACCCGATTTCTAATGATGCCATCATCTCTTTCTCTATCCAATAGATTCTGTGAACTGTTTGTGAGAACAAAACTTTCAGTTGAACCGGCAATGAGAATAAAATTAACTGAGCATGCACTGTTAGCAAAGAGCATTATGTTTGCTCCATAGCAACAAGTCAGTGGGAAGGAAGGTTGATTGTCAGTACTCTGCCTCCTGCATATGCTCAGTGGGAATGCAGAAGTCCCGTTAGAAGGAAAACTGTGGGAAGTCGTTCATAGTTCAACAGGTGTTTTTTGCACCTTGAATACACTCATTCGTGGTCTTCAGACCAGAAATATTCCTTGCAGCACCTTGATAATGCAGCCCCAGTTCTTCTGGCAAGAGGCACTCAACTTGCAACTTAGCTTTGAATGCTAAAATCCTTTAGCTTCAGGCTGCAATAGTTAATTTTCAACCTACAGAGCATTTCCAGGCAAGTGACTCAAGTCAAGGTTCAGAAATGCTGTTATACATACATTGTATGAATCCGAATAAGGTTTTAGACCATACAGTAAAACTGACATAAAAGTCGAGTTAAAGTATTTTCTCAGTTTGGACCACGGATGAGGCTAGGAGTGGCCAAAACAATAAACCAATGGAATGCAATGAGGTTGAATTTGGGCAATGAACTGTTTGAATTAATTTTCTCTACTCATATTTGATACTGAAAATGAGGTCATCCTTTGTGATATCGCTACCCACTTGGGGTTACAAGTAGAGCCAGCAGTTTGCTCTGAATGCAATGTTTTTAGGAGGCCACACATCACCTTGGGGTAGAAAAAAATTGTACGTTGTTGCACCTCCGATCAGATCACCACTGAGCTTAGGCATGTCAAATCTCACACATTTTCAGTCTTTATGATGAACTTGCGCCAAACCAATTAATGTATTTGTCAGTCAATGGGCTGGATTTTCCAAGCCCCGAGGAGGCGGACATGGAGGCGGGACAGCTGGTAAACTCGGAGAAAGTGGGGGCGGATGGCAAAGCCACCCCCATCCCACCTCTGTGCCCTTTTGCCAGGAGGCGGGAAGATGTGCAGCTTCAGGTCCTGTCTCCTGGAGGCGGGAAAGGCTTTTAATCCTTTTAACTGCCTGTTAACAGGTAGTTAACAGGCAGAAAAAAGGATTAGTGTCATTTTACCTTCACAGGTGAAGGCTTCCCGACCTCGGAGAACCCCGCCGGGTTGGAGGAGACGTGGAGGAGGTCTGCGGCGGTCGGAGGCACCTGGAGGTAGGTGTAGAGGTGAGTGATGGGTGCAAGTGTGGAGTGGTAAGTATGCAAGGTGAGTGATAAGTTTAAAAAAGTGTGCACTTACCTTGTTTTCTTCCGACAGCCTTTAGCCACGGTGAATCGGGAGAGCCGACATCCTGCTTGTCAATTTCACAGAATGGCTGTTGGAACCTCCGTTCCTACAGACATGTGAAATTTACAAATTTGAAAGGTTTGATGAGTCCTGAACACAAAGGCTCATCAAACTAAAGAGAATGTCAGTGTTTGACAGCTTCACAGAGCTGTCAAACGCTGACATTTCTTCTTTCACGAAGTCTTGACAGATAGCACGTCTGATGTTGACGTGATCTGTCAGTGACTTCCTCCCTAATTGGCCTGCTGAGCCCGCAGGGCGGGCTTAACAAGGTCAATCAGGGGAAAATCCCTCTGGTTGGTCAGGCGAGGATGGAGGCGGGACATTGACACGACAAGCAGCTGTCCCGCCTCCAACTCGCCTCCATTCACAAAATCCAGCCCTATGTTTCAGAACTGATTCTACTGTCGGAGGTGCCGTCTTTCGGATGAGACGTTAAACCGAGGTCCCATCTGCTCTCTCAGGTGGACGTAAAAGATCCCATGGCACTATTTCGAAGAGCAGGCTAATTATCCCCGGTGTCCTGACCAATATTTATCCCTCAACCAACATCACTAAAGCAGATTATCTGGTCATTATCACATTGCTGTTTGTGGGACCTTGCTGTGCGCAAATTGGCTGCCACGTTTCCCACATTACAACAGTGACTCCACTTCAAAAAGTGCTTCATTGGCTGTAAAGCGCTTTGAGATGTCCGGTGGTCGTGAAAGACGCGATATAAATGTAAGTCTTTCTTTCTTTCTTTTTACTATATGTGGTTCTGCAGTGCGCTGAGGCTCCTGTGGGCCCTAGAATCTGCCCTGTTTACAGAGCACTGGCTTCAAAAAGAAAAAAAAAACTGTGCATGTGTAAGTTTGGACAAGTGCACTTATTACAACTAGTTAAATTTTTTTGTTAGTGGTCCTCTCCTGATGTCGGGAGAAGGTCCACACAGATCAGCAAAGCTTACCGCGGCCGTGGCCAAGATTACTGTCCGGCAGTGGCATGCCCTAGATGGTGCAGGGAAAAGCCATCAACAGGCCTGGACTCTCTTTACTCCCCACACACCAGTCATACACACATTATAGTCAAACCCTTTAATTCCTTTGAAGGCTGCACTATCATCATCAGATCAGTTATGGGGAAGTGAGTAATCTAATAATAATAATCTAATGGCATAGATAAAGTGGATACAGAGGACCTATTTCCCTTAGCAGAGGGGTCAAAAACCAGGGGGCACAGATTTAAAGTAATTGGTGGAAGGTTTAGAGGGGATTTGAGGGGAAATTTCTTCACCCAGAGGGTTGTGGAGGTCTGGAACTCACTGCCTGAAAGGGTGGTAGAGGCAGGAACCCTAACCACATTTAAAAAGTACTTGGATGTGCACTTGGGATGCTCTAACTTGCAGGGCTACGGACCAAGAGCTGGGAAGTGGGAGTAGGCTGGATAGCTGTTTGTTGGCCGGCGTGGACACGATGGGCCGAAATGGCCTCCTTCCGTGCTGTAACTTTCTATGATTCTCTGATTCTATTCTAATAGAACACCTTCCCTCTCAATCTGTAAGGGGAATTTGCAAAAAAAAAGAAATCAGCCTTGATTGGGACAGAGGAGAATGTGGAAGTGGGATTTTAAAGAGGTTAAGCTGATTTGACAAGTCTAACCAGGTGAAAGTAGTACAGTTTCAGCTCATTCAACAATAATGTTGGAGCTGCTCAAAAATTCAATAAGGAATTTACATAGAATTTACGGCGCAGAAATGGGCCATTTGGTCCAACTAGTCTATGCCGGCTTTTATGCTCCACATGAGCCTCCTCCCACCCCGTTTGTCTGACTATGCACTGGAGAATGTAAGTAACGAAAAGTGAAAGTCTGGTATTTACTATGGCAGTTGAGAACTAATTCTAATTGGAAGAGTGATGATTTAAATCAAGCACAATAACAGTGAGTAGGACAGAAGCAGCAGCAACCATTAAAGTGGTACTACAATCGTACCAGGGCTTGAGTTTATACACTTATCTGCACGGGGATCAGAGATATGCCATTTTACCATTGCAGGACAGCGGCAATGGAGCATGAACAAAGTTGTATGGGCAAGAAAATGATTGTGTGGAACTCAAATCACATTGAATTAGAGAGCGAGATAAAAGAATTTGCAGGAACAATTCTCATGATGGCACCAGTCCAACTTGTTAACATTATTTTTGGTCGACAAGTTTTCCCCCTTCATTTCTCCACTGGAGCTTCTTCCCATTAGGAAGGGGGGGGGGGGGGAGGGGCTGGAATGTTGTCTTTTTCCACACCTACTATCAGTGGTATCCTATATTCAGCTAACAGGAGGTGTGTTCACAGCAAAACCAATGGTGTCATTTTTTCTCATCCTCCTAAGACTGGTTTAGGCCATTGTCGGTCCAGCCTAGAATCAGCGAAACTCCCTCCCAACAGGCAGCCAGGGCTGAACAACAGGCAGCCCACGGATCTCAACCCACAGCCATCTGGTTGGAAGGCAGCCATTTCCAGAGCCCGACTTGCTGCTACATTTTCATTTTAGAATGATATATATGCATATTCAATTCAATTAGCTATCTTTTTCATTATTATGAAGAAAGCACGTATTAAAAGTAAAGGAAGAGCAGAATCCTTTGCAAACCGTACAGTTATTAATTAAAGGACTACGTTAAGATGAGAACATGTACCTAAACATATTTTCAACTGTGTATTTTTCTTCTGAGTCGAGCTCGCATTACAAATAAGGAGTGGGATTGTATCAGTGCCACTGCATGTATAATTTATGCTTCAAAATTTCAGTCCCTCTTTTAGGTTTTATTTATAGCTCCCACTTGGTTCCAGCAAATGATTAAGAAAAAATGTGAATGAAACCATAAATTTTTCAACACTCTCCAGCTTTCACAACGCAAAAACACATCATCTGCGGTCTACTTCCTGCAAGGCTCCTCCCTAACTAGAGTTTTACATTCACAAAACCTGACAGGACTTGAGTATGCATAGTTATGCAGTGTGCTCACTCTGCTCTTGCTTTTTTAGGACTTAGCTAGTTTAATTCTTGCCCACACAGTGAGGTTTCTGCTCATTATGCTGTGAAGACCTGTGGACCTCTTGTGGTGTCGCTCATGGTGTGTTGGAGGATATTCTGTTTCATTAGGACAGGACAAGAGCATTAAACCATGTAATGCACAATGTATTATTCTGCTATGAAGCTGGAGATGCACGGCTTTAAATTCTCGAAACTCAAATTGCTGCAAATAGACATGTCTCGAAGTCAGTTATAAGCTAATTCCTCTTCGGCACTTCATGAGTTCAATTAGAGGATAATTGATTCTCAGATTGGCAGCTGGCTTTTCCCCAAGGTCACAAAACATTGCAGGAAATGACTGTCTTTCTTTTCTCTGAGGTTGTTTAACATCTGTAACACAAGTTGACATCTGAAGTGTGATGGGTTCCAAACATGCAGACACACATATAGAATATCCCAGTTCAGCTTGAACGGCTGGTTACGAAAGATTCTTGCCAAACACTACCTTACAGACACAGCTATGTACAAGTGACACCGAGGTAGATTTGATGGATTAGCAGGCTCCACACAGAGCTTTGTGCGAGGGGGGTCGAATATGGGGAATTCTGGTGCTGAGGTCAGTTTGCCCAACACAATTTTCCATCCATTAAATTAATGAAAATCATGTGGGGCATGCTGACCTCTATAGCAGATTTCCTGACATGTGCCCCTGTTGTTTGAAGCTCTGTACTAGGAGTGCTAATCCATAAATTCTAGCCCAAAATAAATAAAACTCAAAATCAAGGTGATCAGGGTAGAATTCCGTCTTGGATGGTTGCACAAAATAGGCGGAATCACACGGGCTGCCACTTATACGCTGACATGAATCTTGTCATTCATGTATGAAGTAATACTGGGTGGCCTGCTGGTAGGCGCTGTCCAGGGAGAGTATAAATACTCGGGCATGGGCCCAGCTTGCTTAGGACATTCCTCAACAGGAACTAGTAAAGGACACAACTAGATCTCCATGTTGAAAAACAGTTGATTAAAGCTTTGTTTAACGCTTAGACCAAGTGCCTAGTAGTTTTCTTACGTCATACGTCCCGCCCGATATTCGGTTGAATTGAAGTCATATACGATGCGGAGGAATTTCTACCCCAATATACCCATAGGCATTTCTAATTATTTATTTAAATGGTTGTTAAGTTGCTTAAGTGAGATGTATCCCACCTGTCTTTATCCACTTGCCATCTACCAAACTGGCCTCTTCCTTTGTGAGTGCAGTTAAGGTACATTGCTAGAAGATTTTAGAAGTGCTTGCTTGATGCTGCATTGGGTACAAAATGGAAAAGACTTCTCATTTTCACCTGCTTGTCATCACTCATCCCTTGAAACATGCACGCATGTCAAAGAAGTTCAGAAAGATACAGCAGGTTCATTGATTGTGATACGGCTACTTCTGAATTCCATTGACCTTATGGCACGCCGCATACTCCTGTTTATCCAGTGAGTATGTGATCTCAGCCTAGGCAGATTCCAAGTTCTAGTGAGGCTCCGTTCTCCGAGGAGAGAGAGGGTGAAAATTGAGGACTTTGTGCCATTCACAATAGCTGTTTACAGAGTGGCCTTGGTAGGATCTAGGGAGAGGCTGATACCTGCCTCTTTGGTTGGATATAGTCTGTGGTGTTGGAGGGACGAGGAAATGTGAAACAAATGAGTTGAAACTAAATTTCTAAAAATACTTTCAATTGTTCATGGTACTTATTTTTTTTATGTATGACAAGCAGATCATTTACATGATATCATTAGATGCGTTAGTAAAGTTATCATTTTAGAATTATTCATTTTGTTTTCTAGTGAGTGATGATGAAGCCAGACAAAGTCGTAAGAAGAAAGAATTGTACTGATTGAGGGCGTAATTACAGCTAAGTACATGCCATACAATAAATTACTTTCAAGTGCAGTTATTGGCTGGAATTTTCTGCAGGTAGGTGGATTGGGGGCGGGGGCCTCTGAGGTGGCCGGAAAACCCCGGAGGCCGGGTTTCCAGCAGACACTGCCGACTTTAACGGCAGGGCCTGATTTGCATGTGAGGCCTCGGTTTCCCGCCCGCAGCCAGCCAGATTGAGAGGCTGGTTGGCTGCGGGTGGGTAGGCCTGCAGCTGTGGAGAGGGAGCGAGGGGTCGGTCCAGGGGTGGGATTGCAGGGCTCTCGGTCTGGGATCGCGGGGTCTGCGATAGTGGGGGAGTTGGGGATCGTGGGGGGTTTGAGGGATCGCGTATCGGCGGGGTGGGGGTCTGCGGCAGGATCGGCAGGAGTGGGGGTTGGCCGGGGGATCGGCAGGCTGGGGGGGGAGAGAGGATCGGGGCTGGCCATTAGAGGATTGTGGCTGGCCTCAGCATCATCGGTCAGGTGGGGGGGGGGGAGGTCTCATGGTGCGGTTCGGAGGCCTGGAGAGGTGATTGGAGGCCTCGTGGTGGGGTCTCCGATCGCGGGGGTGTGGGTTAGAGACCCTGCATCCAGGATGTAGGTATAAAGCCACTTACCTCCTGGATCCAGCAGTCCCCGCCTTGATTTAACTGCCAGGTTTCACGAATTGTGTGAAACCCATCCACATGCAGATAAATTCAAAATGGAGGTGAAAAAAGAGGCTTCCTGTCTCATTATAATATTTAAATTGATGTACCGCCCCCTGGGAGCGGGTTGGTTGCCCGCCCGGTCCCGCCTCTGTTAAAACTGGAAGTGGGCGGGTTGGAGGCGGGATCAGGCCGTTTTTAATAATTTAACTGCCCCCACGCGCCAAACCCACCCTTTTGTTAGGGGAAAATTCCGGCCATTGTTTTTATTTTACACCAGTCATTTTGTACACAGCAATATTCTACAAACTGCAATGAGATAAATGACCAGCTATTCTGTTTCTGGTGGTATTGGTTGAGGGATGAATGTTAGGTAGGACACCAGGAGAATTCCTTGCTCTTTAATGTTCACCGAGTCACCAGAACAGCAGATATCAGTTATGTTTCTGCAAAAACTGCATTTTAAAAGCCTGTTTACAGGAGGAAGGGAAGACTGAGGGAAGCAAGTAGTTGCACCATTTTGAGGTCCTAAGCCCCCCACAATGGGTGGGATAGGATTGAGGGGGATAAAAATTTTAAATCGCGCAATGCGACCCTAACCTGTTGCATATGCACTTTTTTTTTTATTCGTTTATGGGATGTGGGCGTCGCTGGCAAGGCCAGCATTTATTGCCCATCCCTAGTTGCCCTTGAGAAGGTGGTGGTGACCAGCCTTCTTGAACCGCTGCAGTCCGTGTAGTGAAGGTACTCCCACAGTGCTGTTAGGGAGGGAGTTCCAGGATTTTGACCCAGCGACGATGAAGGAACGGCGATATATTTCCAAGTCGGGATGGTGTGTAACTTGGAGGGGAACTTGGAAGTGGTGGTGTTCCCATGCGCCTGCTGCCCTTGTCCTTCTAGGTGGAAGAGGTCGTGGGTTTGGGAGGTGCTGCCGAAGAAGCCTTGGTGAGTTGCTGCAGTGCATCTTGTAGATGGTACACATGGTGCGCCGGTGGTGCAGGGAGTGAATGTTTAAGGTGGTGGATGGGGCGCACATCAAGCGGGCTGCTTTGTCCTGGATGGTGTTGAGCTTCTTAAGTGTTGTTGGAGCTGCACTCATCCAGGCAAGTGGAGAGTATTCCATCACACTCTTGACTTGTAGATGGTGAAAAGGCTTTGGGGAGTCAGGAGGTGAAACACTTGCCACAGAATACTCAGCCTCTGACCTGCTCTTATAGCCACAGTATTTATGTGGCTGGTCAAGTTAGGTTTCTGGTCAATGGTGACCCCCAGGATGTTGATGGTGGGGGATTCGGCGATGGTAATGCCGTTGAATGTCAAGGGGCGGTGGTTAGACTCTCGCTTGTTAGAGATAGTCATTGCCTGGCACTTGCGTGACGCGAATGTTACTTGCCACTTATCAGCCCAAGTCTGAATGTCATCCAGGTCTTGTTGCATTCAGGTATGGACTACTTCATTATCTGAGGAGTTGCGAATGGCACTGAACGCTGTGCAATCATCAGCGAGCATCCCCACTTCAGACCTTATGATGGAGGGAAGGTCATTGATGGAGCAGCTGAAGATGGTTTGGCTTAGGACACTGAGGAACTCCTGCAGTGATGTCCTGGGGTTGAGATGATTGACCTCCAACAACCACAACCATCTTCCTTTGTGCTAGGTATGACTCCAGCCAGTGGAGCATTTTTTCCATGATTTCCATTGACTTCAATTTTACTAGGGCTCCTTGATGCCACACTCGGTCAAATGCTGCCTTGATGTCAAGGGCAGTCACTCTCACCTCACCTTTGGAATTCAGCACTTTTGTCCATGCTTGGACCAAGGCTGTAATGAGGTCTGGAGCTGAGTGGTCCTGGCGGAACCCAAACTGAGCATCGATGAGCATGTTATTGGTGAGTAAGTGCCGCTTGATAGCACTGTCGATGACACCTTCCATCATTTTGTTGATGATTGAGAGTAGACTGATGGGGCAGTAATTGGCCGGATTGGATTTGTCCTGCTTTTTGTGTACAGGACATACCTGGGCAGTTTTCCACATTGTCGGATAGATGCCAGTGTTGTAGCTGTACTGGAATAGCTTGGCTAGAGGCGCAGCTAGTTCTGGTGCACAAGTCTGCCACGGTACGCCGGTGGTGCAGGGTGTGAATGTTTAAGGTGGTGGATGGGGTGCCAATCAAGCGGGCTGTTTTGTCCTGGATGGTGTCATTTTTACGACGGTGGGTTGTGTGGCGTGTTTGTGTCCCACTCTTGAGAGGCTGGACAGTTCAATATAAAATTTAAATCAAACCCCTCAAGCAAACTTTCTGCCAATCGTGGCCTCTCCTCTCTGCCATGCTCAGCCGACCCTGCACCACCCCCAAACCTGTGATCTGAGAAATGTCTGGGAAACCCAGCTGACCAAGTGTTGGGGGTTTCTAGTGCAGAAGGGTGTTACTTTTTATTGTGCGATAACCATTGACGTAAGAAAACTACTAGGCACTTGGTCTAAGTGTTAAACAAAGCTTTAATCAACTGTTTTTCAACATGGAGGTCTAGTTGTGTCCTTCACTAGTTCCTGCTGAGGAATGTCCTGAGCAAGCTGAGCCCATGCCCGAGTATTTATACTCTCCCTGGACAGCGCCACCAGCAGGCCGCCCAGTATTACTTCATAGGTCATTTCCACATGAATGACAAGATTCATGTCAACCATTTTCCTATAGATTGAGCCTCGTACCGCTGTCTTTCCCGCCCGGCAGCTGGCCAGCCTGTCAATCCAGCCGCTGCCGGGCGGGAAACAGAATTAAAAATGATAATGAGATCCTGCCATTAAATTCGGCAAGACCTCCGCATTCCCGGGATTTTGGGTTTCCCACCCGCAACTCCCGCTCCCGCTCCCTTCCTGCCTCCCCGTAAATATTGGCGTCATTGAGTCAGGGCAGAAAATTGTGTGATGAGCCTTGATTTCAAAACAGTGAGGATTGCATGGAGGAAGAGGAATCTGTAGGATGGAGATGGGGAGATTGGAGGCTAGATGGGAGAGAAAGATCAACAATCACCCAATCTTTTCCTTGTATTCTTTCCAGGGGTGCAAGAGAAAAGCTTCCCCAACTATGGGGAAATATACTGAAGTCTTGGTTACACTTGTGCTCTCATGCAAGGTAAGAGTTGTTGAGGGGAAAATAAGTGTCTTGCATGAAAGAGGAAACTGAGTCTCTTGGGGATAGTTTTAGCAATGGAGGATATATGGTATTTCCATTTGAGTTCAGAGGAAATAGTGAGGCTAAGAACGTCTGTAGAAGAGGAAAGGCTAAAGGTGAAGTCATCAAAGGTAAGCGGATGGACTTGTGAGACATGAAGGAACTGAAGTGTCATGGAAATTCCTTAATTCAGTATTGTGTTATTCAATGTGTAGGAAATTTGTGCTGATTTAAACATAAATAGATTTACCAATATAGCCTCCATGTGATTTAAGGACACCTGTAGTTACTTTCGATTTGTTTCTCAGACATATTGTTGAGTTCATATCAGAATGAATCTGGTTTAGTATGAACTTTGGAAAGTACATGGCAATATATCCTTCCCCTATACTTGTAACACAACAGTATGAAAACTCACCCGCCAGTCACAAGTTTCTCAAGGTAGGATGTGAGTAGCAATGGCAATTTAGGTGGGTGATTGGCCTCAGGCTGGATGGAGTAATTGATCTCTGTGTGTATCTCCTGGCAGGATGTGATGCTGCTGTAGTGACATCCTACACTCTCCCCAAGTGGATAATTGGATACGAGATGTTCAATGCTCCCACCATGCCTGGGTTGCTACCCAGAAAGAACTTACCAGTCACTCTAGGTACAGATATAAGTGCAGGATGTGCCTGCTTAGAGGAGAGCTGATGAGATCACTGCTTCCTTTTCTGCTATGAACCCAAGCCATCTGTCCTCACAACTTTAGAATGAATTAACTGTTGTTGTTCCTGTTTGAGGTTGAGTATGGATAAGCCGTGTTTACACTCCATGATCACATTCAGTTCAAAGATTTCCAAGCACTTACATATATATCTATGTGCACCGAATCAGATCTTCTGCAGGCTGTCATTAAATTACCCAGCCTGACACACGAACTGAGCTTACACTCGAGCCAGAATAATGACAGGAGATTCACATCAACAACAACAACAACTTGTATTTATATAGCGCCTTTAACGTAGTAAAACGTTCCAAGGCGCTTCACAGGAGTATTAAAAGACAAAAAATTTGACACCGAGCCACATAAGGAGAAATTAGGGCAGGTGACCAAAAGCTTGGTCAAAGAGGTAGGTTTTAAGGAGCGTCTTAAAGGAGGAAAGAGAGGCAGCGAGGCGGACAGGTTTAGGGAGGGAATTCCAGAGCTCAGGGCCTAGGCAACAGAAGGCACGGCCACCAATGGTTGAGCGATTATAATCAGGGATCCTCAAGAGGGCAGAATTAGAGGAGTGCAGATATCTCGTGGGGTTGTGGGGCTGAAGGAGATTACAGCGATAGGGAGGGACGAGGCCATGGAGGGATTTGAAAACAAGGATGAGAATTTTGAAATTGAGGCGTTGCTTAACCGGGAGCCAATGTAGGTCAGCGAGCACAGGGGTGATGGGTGAACGGGACTTGGTGCGAGTTAGGACACGGACAGCCGAGTTTTGGATGACTTCAAGTTTACTTAGGGTAGAATGTGGGAGGCCAGCCAGGAGTGCGTCGGAATAGTCAAGTCTAGAGGTAACAAAGGCATACTGAGGGTTTCAGCAGCGGATGAGCTGAGGCAAGGGCGGAGACGGGCGATATTACAGAGGTGGAAATAGGCGGTCTTAGTTATGCTGCGGATATGTGGTCGGAAGCTCATTTCAGGGTTAAATATGACACCAAGGTTGCGAACAGTGTGGTTCAGCCTCAGACAGATGTTAGGGAGAGGGATGGAGTCAGTGGCTAGGGAACGGAGTTTGTGGCAGGGACCGAAAACAATGGCTTCGGTCTCCCCAATATTTCAATTGGAGAAAATCTCTGCTCATCCAGAACAGGATGTCGGACAAGCAGTCTGACAATTTAGAGACCGTGGAGGGATCGAGAGAAGTGGCGGTGACGTTGAGCTGGGTGTCGTCAGCCATTTGTCGTGGTTTAATGCAAAATCTCTTTCTTCATGGCTCTGTGTTACTCCACATCTCAGAGGCAGGAGTTTTTACTCCACTTATCAATTGGAGTAAGTAAAGCTGCGTCATTTACACTCGGATTAGTATCAAATTAGCTGCAAATTTACAACCAAAATGCACAGCAACACATGGACAATACAGAGCAACATTGCAACTCTATCAAGTTAATAACCTGGGGTGCGGGGAAGGGAAGATTTGCTCTTGCTATATATAGTGACACTGTGAATGCATTTAACACATGTTTAGAATACCATGCCACATAGCAACCAAAGTAATACTTCCCCCTTGGGCATTACCTGCTGCCTGCTTTGTGTTGTACACACGTCTGGAAGAATATATGTCAAATAACGTGTTGAATAACATATGGAATTATGGTGCTCAGGGAAGAATCAAAGAATCTGATCTTGTCATGAAGCATAAAAATGAATGGAAGTAATTTTAACAGCGTCAGCTGAATTGCAAGATTCAATTATGGCCTTTAAAACTCTCAGCAGTATCTGCTATTTTCTACAATATATTCTGTTTTAAAATATATTTATAAAGTCATTGAGGTAGATTTTTTTGTTCAGTATCGCCTGCAGTGCAGAAAGGAAAATCTGGCAGGGAAGTCTGCATGCCCCTAACAGAACCTGCAGGATTTAACTTCCATTCATTTAAGCAGAAGGAAAACCCGGCAGATTCTGTTACCACGTCCGATCCTCCCCACCAGATTTTTCCTTTCTGCGCTTCGCCCGGGTTTTGCTTAATACCCAGGGTATGACTATCATAGCTTCAGTGCTTAGTTTTTATTTTCTGAAGTGCAGAAAATTATTTAACAGTTGTTCAGCCCTAGTTACCTTGGTGTCAGTTAAGGATAATTCAGATTCAACATCATTAAAAGAGTCCAACTTATTCAGGGTAATTTTGACTTTGTGCAATAGTGTAAAACGGGAGCTTGTGAGTCGGCAGCCCGTTTTACATCTCAAATGATTCTTATTCCCATTGAAGTCAATTGAAATAAAAGTCAGGAGAGATGTAAAATAGCCAACTGATTCGCTATCACACATTTTACATTATCGTACAAAGTCAAAATGACCCTCATTGTGACACAATCAATGCAAAATAATATTAATTCAAGCGGCAAAGCAAATCGCTTTCTCCAGTCATCTACTGAGAAGCTGGTATTCAGTATTTAGAAATATGTTATTCTTTTGTCAAGAAGTTTGGTAAGTCTGTACGCGCACCCACTCACACACACTCTCATACACACACTCATACATACACACACACACATACCCACACACACACACAATCGTACACACACTCGTACACACACACTCTCGTACACACACTCGTACACACACACACTTGTACACACACTCGTACACCCACACTCTTGTACACACTTGTACACACATTCACACATACCCACTCACACACTCTCGTACACACACTCGTACACACAATCACACTTGTACACCCACACAATCGTACACACACTCGTATACACACACTCACATACCCACTCACACACACAATCATACACACACTCGTACACCCACACTCTCGTGCACACACTCGAACACACATTCACACATACCCACTCACACACAATCGTACACACTCTCGTACACACTCTCGTACACACAATCATACACACACACACATACCCACACACAATCGTACACACACTCGTATACACACATTCACACATACCCACTCACACACAATCGTACACACTCTCGTACACACAATCATACACACACACACATACCCACACACAATCGTACACACACTCGTACACACACACACTTGTACACACACACAATCGTACACACACTCGTATACGCACACACTCACACATACCCACTCGCACACACAATCGTACACACACTCGTACACCCACACTCTCGTGCACACACTCGTACAAACACTCATACACCCATACAAGCATACACACACTCTCGTATATACACACACACACACACACACTCTTTCGTACGTCTCAAGATTGTTGGTTCTTATAGTAAATCATTTTAATTCACATGAAAAATGCAAAAGAAAATGTTCCGATTCTTTGAATCACAACAGATTGAACAATACCTGCCAACTGACGGAGGTGGACTGGAGGGGGGTTGTGCAAATGGAGTCGGAGGGGTGCAAAAGGTGACGTCATCTGTGTGGGCAATGTACTGTATAATATCAGTCTGGTGAGGGTCCTGGTCTTCCCGTTCCATGCTCTCACTGGCAGCACGCTGTCGATGGAACTGGTGTCTTTTTGGAGACCCTAACAAACACAAATGACTCCATTAGTAAATGAATATGCAAATGTATAAGTAAACATTCAAAAGCTGTTAGGCTGCAGTTATACTGCTTGTTGATGGTCATAAATAGGAATATCTGCATCCAGAGAGGAGACATTTAAAACTATTTGTTTTTACACTCTTCCTTGAGGTACACTTTGCTCAGATTGATATTCTTCTTTAATGTATTGTACCCATAATATGTAATTTCTTGATATTATTATGTGCTTATATGTTCAAAATATTTTCACTTCCTGCCATTTGTATCATTGGTAAGTGTATTTTGAAATTCCTATTATGCAAACTTCCTGGTGTGTACAGTCTCCCCAGGACTACTCACCCAGGCTCGCTTTATTATCCATGGACTTACCCTGCTCTCACTGGAATCTGCAGCCTCCCTCAGAATTACTCTACATTGTCCAGCTTCATTTCAGGGGGTTGAAATTCCTCAGCAGACTATTTTTAGCACACTGATTAACACCATGCCATCAAACTCCTGCGAGCGCTATTTTAACAAAGCCATTTATTTTAAATGGGTTAAATAGTTAGTTAAATGGAGAATATTTAATGCACACCCATTAGTCAGAACGCTAGTAATATTGCAAAGGAATTTTATCGCCAGACCATTTAAAAAAAAAATCTGTTCTTATCCACCTTCCTCCAGATCACATTCCAGTACAATTCCCTATATCAGACAGGGTCATTTCCTACTACATATACAGGTTGACAAATACACCATACACTGTACGAAAACAGTAAAAGTAATATGGAAAAGTCATCGAGGTTGAAAATGTATTGAAGGAAGTACTACACCTTTAAATGTAATTATTTAGATGCTGAGCGGAGCTATCAATAGATCGTACACTGAGAAGCTCGGGTATATGATCAAATTCAGGTAAATGTAGACTTGATTTAAGTGGAATTCCAATTCAAGCACAGAAAGCCCCACTCGACATTCACTCCTATTTTATTGAATTCCATTTTCAAGCATAATATTTCCTTACATTACGTCGACTACACATCAAAATACTTCATTGCCTGTGAAGTGCTTTGGATATCCTGAGGCCGTGACAGGCACTGTAGAAATACAAGTCCTTTCTTTCTTCTTTCATTCTAATATTTAAATATAAATTCTTGCTCCAAGCATTGGCATATTTGTTTCTTAGCTCTGAATTAAGTGTTCAAGGTTTGCTGAATATTAACCAGCGCCCATTGGAAACTCATCGTCCTAACTCCAAATTCAGATACAGACATATGTTTTAGAAGTCTGATCACTTTTATGTCATTTTTCTATTGATTTCTGTTGTGGTTTACATTGAATCTCTGAATAAATGACTAACTTACAACAGTGACTCCACTTCAAAGCTGTAAAGCGCTTTGAGACGTCCGGTGGTCGTGAAAGGTGCTATATAAATGCAAGCCTTTCTTTCTTTTCTTTAACTGTGCTGTGGTACAAAGATTTTTAAATTGTGTGCCTTTCTCCGCAACTTATAGACATCTTGATTCATTCATTATTTTGGTAGAAGAGAAAACATGTCGCAAACTCGTCATACACTAAACAGGATCCAGCTGGGAAGTTTAGTAATTAGATGGAAATTGAGAGACAGATGCAGACAAAGAAAGAGAGGCAAAGGAGAGAAACGGAAAAAAAGTGATGTCATGAGGAAAAAAAGAAAGAGGATTCCAGCTGATGAGGTAATAAAATGGACACTAGACTGTGGCAAGGGTACATAAAAAAAGAGATAAGACATTGAGGTGGAGGGTTTTAATTTCTTTCATGTGCTTTTTTTCAATGCACTACTTTTGCATTCAACTTAAATTCTGCAGTAACTCTACAAAATATAGCAGAGAGATACATTTCATGCAAATGTGTCAGCTACTGTGATAAAAATAACATGTTGAAGAAATTAACCCACTAAAATGTTTTTCTTTCCTTCTTTCCAAAATTCAAATCAGGCCCTGGGCAGAAGTCAGCCCTTCCTGTGTGCCCTGATCTTCGATGGGAGCACGGCCAGTGTTTCTGGTGCCAGCCCGCAACTTACCAGATTTATTGAATTCAATTTCTCAACTTACCGTGGTAGGCTTTTAACTCACAACCTCTGGGTTGCTACTCCAGTAACACAACTGTTAGACTACTATAGTCGATGTGGAATTGAGAGACAAATATTTAATTTATTAGACTTAAATTCTGACTCTTCATAATCAAACTGCATAATGTTTCCTTCTAATGTTATTGACAAGCCCATTTCCCTGTATTAAAGAAGCTTTCATAGAATCATAGAATGGTTACAACACGGAAGAAGGCCATTCGGCCCGTCGAGCCCGTGCCGGCTCTCTGCAAGAGCACCTCAGCTAGTCCCACCCCCCCCCCCCCCCACCCTTTCTCCGTAGCCCTGCAAATTTTTTCTTTCAGGTACTTATCCAACTCCCTTCTGAAAGCCATGATTCAATCTGCCTCCACCACCCTTTCAGGCAGTGCATTCCAGATCCTAACCACTCGCTGCGTAAAAAAGTTTTTTCTCATGTCGCCTTTGGTTCTTTTGCCAATCACCTTAAATCTGTGTCTTCTGGTTCTCGACCCTTCCGCCAATGGGAACAGTTTCTCTCTATCTACTCTGTCCAGACCCCTCATGATTTTGAACACCTCTATCAAATCTCCGCTCAATCTTCTCTGCTCTAAGGAGAGCAACCCCAGCTTCTCCGGTCTATCCACATAACTGAAGTCCCTCATCCCTGGAATCATTCTGCACCCTCTCCAAGTCCTTCACATCCTTCCTAAAGTGCGGTGCTCAGAATTGGACACAATACTCCAGTTGAGGCCGAACCAGTGTTTTATAAAGGTTCATCATAACTTCCACGCTTTTGTACTCTATGGGCTGGATTTTCTCAGTGGTGTTGGGATGTTGGCGGGATAGCTGGTTGCCAGGTTCCAGTCCCGCTCCCGGCTGCAGCTGCTCTGTCAAAGGGATTTTCCCTTGACTGGCCCTGTTAAGCCCACCCTGCTGGTTTCCCAGCCAATTAAGAGGAAGCGGGTCTGATGATGTCATTTGATGACACGTCATCAGCCGGTTTCCTTAAAGGGACCACGTCCACATGGTGTTGGACAGTTGTTCTGTCAGTGTTTGACAGCATTGAGGTGCTGCAAACACTGCACAAAGGTGGACGCTTGCACCCAGGCTCTCTAATGACTCCCTCCATCACAGCACGCAGGGAGGTTCTCTTCCTTTCCAAGGGCAGCAGAGACCTCCTCAGGACACCAATGCAGCCTGGATGCACATTGCACAGGAGGGCAAAAGCAGGGATGTCGTCAGGGGTCCCACTCTTTTGTACTCTATATACCTCTATTCATGAAGCCCAGGATCCCGTATGCTTTTTTAACTGCTTCTGTTTGTGCTTTTGGGGTAAAAATTCGACTTAGGCGATAGGGCAAAACAGGTGGAATTGTAATGGCTGCGTGCTATTCATCCCGCCCGGTATTCAGTTTCATTGATGTCAATGTAAGTGAATGTTGCTGCTGGGCATAGAACAGGCAACTGATGCGATACCACCCGTTTTGCCCTACTGCCCAAGACAACCTTCTACCTGTGTGTTTCTAACACGAGCAGCTTCCTGTTGGCTTCCGTGCCCACTAAGATGATCCACCAGTGCAATGATATATCCTGTGGAACTAACAGCTTCCTTTCTTCTCTTGGAGCCGGTGTCACGTTTACTGCGCTGATCATTGCTGGGCAGTAAGCATAGTTTCCTGTTACCAACATCTGTCAGTGTTAGTGTCCTTTCTTATCCTGCACCCAGCTGTCTCACTAGCTCCTACTTAGCCAGTGCGATGATCACTCACTTCAGTAACGTGAGCTGTGAGTAGCAGGCAGCAGTCAATATCGGAAGATAGAGTGTGACAGGGCTGTAACATAATGAAACTGCAATACATTTGTTTCACTTACTCCTTTGGGACTGATTTGAATCCAAGTCTGTTCAGACTCTGTGCCACGCAAACCCCAGAGTAGTCGTGTGAGCTGAAACACGTGCTGCCCAAACAAAGCTCTATTGCCCTGATTTTCCTCAAAATGCCTGTTCTTTATTCCAACACAAAATCACTTTTACCCTTTTCCTTCACACTAATTTAGGATTTGCACCTGCAACGTGAGCACATCATTTTCTCACTCTGATTTTCATGGTGTTAGGAAACTAGCGGTGCAGCACTGATAGTGGCATGAGATACAAATGAGGTAGCAGGACCTCAAAGGCTCAAACAAGGGGACGATTGGGTACTTAATATTCCTGGCTACAAAGTATTCAGGAAAGATAGGGAAGGAGAAAAAAGGAGGGCTGGGGTGGCAGTATTGATCAAAGATACTGTTACAGCACTGGAACAGGGTGATGTTCTTGAGGTAACAACAGAAAACGCTGGAAAAACTCAGCAGGCCAGGCAGCATCCGTGGAGAGAGAAAGAGAGTTAACGTTTCAGGTCGATGACCGATGATGTTCTTGAGGGTTCACATGTCAGCATGGCTCAGTGGGCAGCACTCTCGCCTCTGAGGCAGAAGGTTGTGCGTTCAAGTCCCACTCCAGAGACTTGAGTACAAAAGTCTAGGCTGAAACTCCAGTGCAGTACTGAGGGAGGTGCTGTCTTTTGGATGAGACGTTAAACCGGGGCCCCGTCTGCTCTCTCAGGTGGACGTAAAAGATCCCGTGGCACTATATCGAAGAAGAGCAGGGGAGTTATCCCTGGTGTCCTGGCCAATATTTATCCCTCAATCAACATCACTAAGAAGACAGATTATCTGGTCATTATCACATTGCCGTCTGTGGGAGCTTGCTGTGCGCAATTGGCTGCCACGTTTCCTACATCACAACAGTGGCTACACTTCAAAAGTACTTCATTGGCAGTTAAGCGCTTTGGGACATCCTGAGGTTGTGAAAGGCGCTATAGAAATGCAAGTCTTTCTTTTCAAAGACAGAAACTATTTGGTTCGAAATAAGGAGCAATAGAGGTCAAGTATTAGTCAAGTTTGGTGAGGTGGACTTTGTCATCCAGCTGTTGGAAGGGGATAACATAATCCACCCATGTGAATGTTCCTGAGAGTTCTCCTTTGGAGCAGATTGGGAAAAGGGTCGATAGGCCCTTCCGAATTTTCAGAGAGGCATAGCCTCTATCCAGGCTGACAGTGTTGTTGCAACTATGGAGGGATTGCAGGGCTCTCTTGGCCTTCTCTAAAGATCAGTGAAGAGCAGGTTGTTTAAGGAGGCTCTGGTCTTCATATACAGTCATGGGTTGTGGGGGCTATTTAGATTCAATGCCATAAATCTCCAGAGTTCATCCACCAAGTATTAGTGCTTGACATTGGAAAGGATGCACCCTTCTTCGCGTTTCGGGAGCTCAAGGTGTGCGAAGTGTATTTGTGGTTTCTTGCCAGCTCACGGGAACCTGGAGATGTGCCTATCAAGATCTTGGAATTACTGGGTTGGGATCCTGACCGGCAGTATCTGAAAAAGACAGAGAAGGCGACGAAGTACATTCACTTTTAACTCTTCATCTCCCCAGGAGGGCTGTGGGCAGCTTGTTCTATTTGCCATGTCACCGATACGTCATCAGAACGGGGCTGTAAAGCCAGTGGGCTGGATTTTGAATGACCCGTGGAGTCGGGTTTGGAGTCGGGGGGGGGGGGTTAAAGTTGCAGATTCGGGGGTCCCGACCCCATCCCGACTCCAACCCGCCTCCATGCCAGTTTCTCTGGCGGCGGGTACCCGACCTGGTCTGAGACCCGACTCCCTGAGGCGGGAAGGGATTACTGACAATTAACTGCCTGTTAACAGGTAGTTAACAGGCAGTTTTTTGCATAATCCCTATTTTAAAAAGAAAAGTGTGGGCTTCCCGACAGGTGGCAACCACTCCAAGTTATCGGGTCGGGCCGTGGGTCTGCAGGGGTTGGAGGGGTCGATATGTCCGGTGGGCAGGTGAGTGATGGGTGCATGTGTGCAGAGGTAAGTGTGTAAAGTAAGTGCTAAGTGTTGGAAAAAGTTTTACTTACCTTAACTTCCTCCTGCAGGTGTCAGCCCTTCAGTTCTCGGGAGTTAGAAATCTCACCGGCACAGAAAGCAGGAAAGCCGTGGTTCTGTCAGAAACGGCAGCCTTCTGTTTTCTGTGCTGGAATGATTTCTAACTCAGCCTGAAAGGAAGGACTGAAGTTAGAAATCATATTGTGAGTGTTTGACAGCTTCACAGAGCTGTCAAACGCTGATATTTCATCTGTCAAAAGCTCTTGACAGATGAAATGTCAGTCTGTGACGTCACCTGTTGCCGGGTGGCCCTTAATTGGCCTGCTGAGCCCACTGGGCGGGCTCAACAAGGTCAATCAAGTGAAAATACAGTGGGTTGGCCACATCTCGATGGAGGCGGGTTCACAAGCCAGAATGTGTGATTCCCGACCCCAACTTCAAAATCCAGCCCAGTGAGTGCGGGAGTCACTGTTTCACTAAGGTATTTGAAGCCAGGTACTGACCACACAAAGGAGTTTGACCTGTGAATTGGTGTGGCGATGCTCTGGGCGAGGGACATGCCTTAGTTTAGGAACAGTTGAGCTTGTGTCTTGAGAGCTCATCAAACTCCTTCATTATTTTGATAGATTTTTTTGGAGTGAGGTTGAAGAGTTAATTGCATAAAGTAAGATGTCATCAGCATATATGGCTATTTTGTATTCGGGTTTTCCTGTGGGTGTCCAATATTACTCTAATGTTTGCGGCTAGGGGCTTACCACCAGGGATTCCAGGGCCAGGGAAAGGAAGAGGGGCAATAGAGGGCATCCTTGAAATGCGGGGAGACAAGGAGTGTGCATATACTGAATGTGGGATTGCAATATAAGATTCCAATTGATTTCTGAAATGCATCACTGAAGGCCATTCATTTGAGTACAGCAGGAAAGAATGATCATTCCACATGACCAATTGCTTTCTTTGTATTCAGGGTGGGGAACCTCACTTGGGTCTGAGGTTAGCTTACCCTCTATGGGCCAAAAATTCGGCCCTTGCCGGGTGAGTACGCACTGTGTACTCACCCGTAAGGCGTCCTGAAGTGCCGGTTTCCTGCATGCACTGCGCATGCGCAGGAAACCGGAACTTCCGGTCTGGTGAAGGGGGCGGTTCAGAGGTGAACCGCGTGCGCGGTAGAGGCTGCGCACACGCAGCAAACTTTGTTTTTTTTTCAGGTTTCTAAAGGAGGGTAAGTATTGAAGAACCTGCGCTTTTAAAAAGGAGGCGCAGGACCCGTTTTCAACAAGGTAAGTGGTTAATTAATTATAATTTAAAAACATTTTCAACAGGTTTATCTTTTTTAGATACTTTAAAGAAAGGTAAGTTTATTTTTAGCACTGTTAAAAAGTATTTTAATTTTTTCAAAAATTTAAATTTTTGTTTAAAGTAGTTAATTTATTTAACTTATAGTTATTTTATAAATGTGATGGGTTTTTAAAAATTTATTTTAAGTTTAGCTGTTCTTTTGGGGCTGATTTCAATTCATAGATTCGACAGGTCTTCCTGTCAAATCTATGAATGAAAGATGGTCTGCTGCCATTGGCTCTTCATGGTCCACGTGATCCCAGGGGACGCATCACACTAACTACGCCCCTGGGACACGCAAGCACTGCGCGCCGGCACTTGGAGCAGGCCCAGGAGCTGAAGTTCCCGTGGGCCCAGAGGTCAACGGCAGGCGCGGTAGGTAAGTGCGCGCGATCCTTACCCCCGCGGCAAGCCGGAGAGGCGAATTTCAGGGCCTATATTCTTAATGGATGCCACAGATCTATTCTGTGCTTGTTATTGCAGGGTGTGTGCTAGGAGCTCTTGTTCAGAATATTTTGCCCACTAACCTCCTTTTAATAATATTTTCACCTTGGTTAATTGGAAGGAGCCTTTCTGCTTCCATTGCTCTCTCAGGCTGCTTAGCTCACCTCTGGCCTGAATCAGGGCTAGTTCGTTATTCTGCAATTGTTGTCATTTGTTCTAGCTTTTTATCTCCACTAACCTTTGCTCCTTGTCTCTGGGTTTCCAGTACGCTAAGCTTCTGGGTGAAGAAGTGGGTGATAATATGCCTCTTAGGGCTGTTTCGGTGGTTTTCCAGGGTGGTGTTTGGGAGTCATCAGGTTCCTCCATTTTTGACTAGCACGGAAGACAGAAACTCTAGTTTGCCAACTCACATCCTTTCTATAACACGCCTTTGTATGTCCTCTTAAGGTTTCTAGAAAATATCTGATGCAATTTTTGGTTATCCTTAGACGGTAAGGAGAACTAGAGTTATAAAGACTAACAGACATCTCCTGTCACCAACAATATAAGTGGTTTTCCTGGATGTAACATACTATTATTACACAGGGCTTGTACATAATGGACACCAGTCAATAGCAGGTGTCTATTTTTACGCACAGTAATACAATGATCTACAGCAATATAAACAAGAATACATGCAGCTGACACAAGCCAACAGAGACAGTTTAATCTCGGTGATGATGTGACAGAGCAACAGGTCTTTGTCTATGTTATTTTAACTCAGTATTCTTCTCCTCCATCATTAAACATACTATAAAAGCTTGTCTTGTCTCTGTCCCCGAGATTGACTGATTAAGATTTTATGCATCAATTGTTGGTGCAGTTGTGAATTGAAGAGGTCGTTGCCACTTTGAAGAAGGGTGAAGAGGTTACTGGTTAAGGCAATAGTTTGAGCTAATATAAGCTTCTGTTCTTCTTGAGAAAGATCCAGGGGCAAAAGGCCAAATTCTGTGTGGAATAAAGCTGTCCTTCTGCAAAAGGGATGATTGTCCTTTCTTTTTGTTTTCTCAGTCAGGTCCAGGAAAGTAACTCTGGGCCTGTACCGCCTGCTTGCTGGGTATGGCTTCCTGATGCTGCTAATGCTCCTCTTCCTCCAAATGTTCCTCCATCCAGAAAATACTGGTAACAGTGTCCATGGTGATTAGACAAAGGTTTCTGAGGTTAAGCAAGGCAAAAAAGTATGAAAGAAGTGATCTGAAAGCTGGGCACTCTCCTGGCAAGTCATACAGCAAAGAGCCAATGACTCACTATACTGCAGCCCCTTTAATACAGCATCAGTGGGTCTGCGAGCCACCAATTCCTCTTGGCTTTACTGGCGGGTTTCAAGCTGGGCGGGCCTCCCATTTGTGCAATTTAAAATTGTGTCACGTGCCAATGGCATCCTTTTGCCAATACCTGCCGGTTAATAATGATTTTTCTTTTAAAAAAAGGGCATTTTCATCATGAATTTCAGGTTTGCAAGCCAGAAATTCCAGATGTGTAAACATTCCACTTAGCGGGATCTAATATGATGGTGAACTACAAGCCCACGCAGATGAATCCAGTAGTGCCATTCTTCAGAGGCTGGAAATTATTGTTGGCAATGTTAGCGAATGAACACTTAACATGTTCATATGACATCCCTTTGTCCATTTTTAACAGAGAT